>JAUTXW010000747.1:157500-1357500 GCA_030620095.1 Kuschelorhynchus macadamiae
CGTTTTTAATTCGAAAAGGTGTTGTCGACTACAAGGCCATATGTACAAAACGGCGCCAGACCCTAAAGGCGTCTGAAGGCATCCTAGAGGCGCCTTTATTTAAATCAAAATCAAATATGTACAAAAAAAACTCTCACAAGTGAGGACTTATTAATATTAAAATTAAACAATAACATCTGTAATATATCATTAACTATATATAATTATTATCAACAAATAATTATTCAAATAACCTATTTTTTATTTAAATACAATGCCAATGCTTAAAAACCGACCGAATCGGAGCCTTGATTGGGAACATTCTTTTTGGCGATTTTTGTAACTTATTATTTGTAAATACGGTTAATTACTTTAAGGGTTAATATAATTTGCAATTGCTATTTTATCGTTCTTAAGAAAGCAAAATTACATATCTGCACTTTTTCCCCTGATCTGCAAATTCGTAAATTCTGAGGAAAAACGATGTATGGAGATGCAATACAGAAATATATATATATATATATATATATATATATATATATATATTTATATATGTATATATATATATATATATATATATACATATATAAATATATATATAGTATATATATATTTATAATTCGTTTTTTTCTTTAACCTTATGAAATATTTTTGTCGGTATTTTCTTGGGTATAGGTTAATATAAAACCAGTTCTATAATTTTACATCGACGTTTCGCTCACCATATTGAGCTTTCTCAAGATGAAAATTTATTTCCTAAAAAGACACATATATATAGTTAAAAAACATAAAATTATCAAATTTAACTACATTTTTTTAAAAAACATTACATCTAAGTTTTTCGGTACAAACAAACCAAGACTTTACAATATACAGAATACACTTAACAGAAAATTAAAATTTTTATTTGCTACGTACCTTGAAAATGACATGTTAATCCTAAACGGAATCGAGATTAACAGTGATTTCTATAGCATTGGAATGCTGTTAGTTTATAAGAAATGATACATACAAAAAGGAAAAAAATGTATCATTTCTTATAAACTAACAGCATTCCAATGCTATAGAAATCACTGTTAATCTCGATTCCGTTTAGGATTAACATGTCATTTTCAAGGTACGTAGCAAATAAAAATTTTAATTTTCTGTTAAGTGTATTCTGTATATTGTAAAGTCTTGGTTTGTTTGTACCGAAAAACTTAGATGTAATGTTTTTTAAAAAAATGTAGTTAAATTTGATAATTTTATGTTTTTTAACTATATATATGTGTCTTTTTAGGAAATAAATTTTCATCTTGAGAAAGCTCAATATGGTGAGCGAAACGTCGATGTAAAATTATAGAACTGGTTTTATATTAACCTATACCCAAGAAAATACCGACAAAAATATATATATTTATATATATATTTATATATATATTTATATATATATTTATATATATATATATATATATATATATATATATATATATATATATATATATATATATATATATATATATGACGTAAAAAAATACATTTCTTATACTAAAGGATTTGAAATACTGAGTTATACAGTATGTTGTTTCGCATTGAGAACAAATTAAACAAAAATACAGAAGTAAACGAGCTTAGGTATACGTTTTTATGATTTAGATTAGTTTGTTATTAATTATGCCCGCTGTGATAATAAATTTTAATTTTGATGGCCAGTTAAACGGTTGCTAGGAAAAGAGGTTTAGAAATATTACTATTATTAAATATTAAGCTCATGGCCATTGAAATATGTCAACGGCAACAAGAAAAGAAGCATGTCATCAGTATTGCCAGAGGCTTTCAAAAAGGTGTAGGTACCATATCCAAGTTAAAATTGTTCCATATTTTAATCGATTGTACAGAAACACAAAAAAAAAATATGTTTTAGGCAATAAACGGTTTCTAGTCGTTTTAATTAAATTTAATTACTATTATTGATGATGTAAGTGATGGATGACGAGTAGGGAGTAGGAAAACCTATCGATATTTTGAAAGTTATTGATATTCAGTGTTGTCAGTTAAGTGCATTTATTTTATTTTTTTGAAAAATTTCGTGTCCTGAACCTAATTGAGGTTTAATATTGTACAAAATCTTCCAAAAATATTAAAAGTGTACTCTTGTACATTTGTAGAATAGTACCAGATCTGGCAACGCTGCACGTGATTATAACTTTACAGCGTTGCCACAACGAGGCCAGATATTTTGGTTTGCAGTACATGTTTATTTACTTTAATCATTACATCAAAACATACAGAGTTTTTTTAATGAAACAGCACAAGATATTAGATCTTCCTGTTGTTACGTCTATGATTAAAACGTATTAGAGCACGTAAACATTTTTATCACTAATTGTCCGATTACAATTCGCAACTTGGTCAATTTGAAAACGAGATTTATAGTTTGTGTTATTATTATACGCTAGAGGGTGGAATACAATACAATACAACTCCCGTAATGCATCCTAATAGTAAATTATTAGTATATTCATTATATTTTCTTTTACTCAATGGGTACACGATTGTATACAGCCGTCACCCGTTCTATAATAGAATAAAGTCACTTTATAGGCAAAAAATCATTTCCTTACCTTCAGTCTCAGTAGCCTCACTACTGGGCGCTTCGCTTGAGGGTGCCTCAGTAGTTTGTCCCGGTCTTCTTCTGTTTAAGAGAGGGTTTACTCTTCTGACTTGGACTTGAGCACTCGCACTGGCGGCACTACCGGACTTTGCTTTAGGCTGCACGTTCAGTCGATTTTTGTTACGCAGGCGTCCAAGAGGGCTGTTGTCTACTGGAGCGGGCGCCGGAGCTTCTTCCTGTTTAGAAAATAAAAGAAATTAGTAAATTTTCTTTATTCGGAACTTGCCTCGTTATGTATCTTTCTTTTTATTAGTAATAGTGAAGTATGACCCTAATTTTCTTTTAATTCTGCTGACAAAAGGGAGGATTTAGGAAAAAATTTCCGGCTAAGTTCTTTTACTCCTTCAACTTCCCTTAAAAGGAATCCCACCTTTCTACCTAAATAGGAGCATACCAAAAACATGGTTATATGTCTATGGAGCATACCTCTAAGTTCCATGTAAAGGAAATTTATGGATTTTTTATGTTGTTTTTTTTTAACATTTTGTTCCAGCATATTGGATTCGTAGCAATATTTTATCAGTTTCTATCTATGTCACATTTGATTTTTGGGCAAAATTAAAAATTCTTTGAATAAGTAGGTATAGTTTTTGACACTGATTTTTCAAAAATTTTGTTAGGCTGGAATGTTGAAAATTTTAGTTCGTCTCTATATCACACTTAATTCTTGCGCAAAATTTAACATCAATCGAATGAGAAGCTTTTTTCAGACTGGTGTATTAAACATTTTATTAGACTGCCATTCTTTTTCGCCATCTTGAATTATTACTAAAATTTTGCCAGTTTATTTCTACGCCACACCTGTTTTTTTGGTTCACCATTTGAGATAAATTTGGTATGTAGTTTTTTAGTAATAATTTTTTTAACATTCACGCCATTTTTTCCGCCATATTGGATTTTTATCGTTTGATTCCCATAAAATCCTTAATTTTTGTTCAAATGCCAAAAAAGTTTAAGTAAACCAGGTAAGTAGTTTTTTAGCTATACCGCGAACAGCCAAACGGACAGACAGACTGACAAATCGATGGAATTGAGACAACATGTTTTCGGGCAAGAAAACACATGGATGGTGATTGCTTCACAGTAACTATATGTCCTTCTTACGAGGGAAGTAATATGTCAAGCATTACTGAAAATATATCGTTTAACTTTTGTGTCTTAAATTTGTTTCGTTCGCTTCTTGATTTACGTTAGTCAGTTCAGTGCTAGTGGCAATTTTACACAAAAAATATGTAAGTATTTAAAACGTTTCCGATGTCGGTAAAGAGTTTCACGAGAGCTAACCACTTAATTTTACTTCTTAATGGTTTAATTAAAATAAAAATTGGAAATCGTAACTTATAGAGTTTTTTTCCTAGCTGCGTCGGAATATGGAATAAAAAAAAAGCACACGAAAAATGGATTATTGAAAAATGTTTTACTTTATAGTTTGAGGTCATGCGATCGATTATATGTATATATATATATATATATATATATATATATATATATATATATATATATATATATATATATATACCGGGTGTCAACGATATCGTTTTACACGATGCCATTCAATTGCTTTTTAGGTTAGCATTTTTTTATTTGGGTTAACGAAATATGGTATTAAGACACATATTTTTCATGAAAAAACAATTGAATATTACTGCCAATTTTTCCGATATCAGAACCAAGTTAAGAATTTCAAATGGAACCCTGTATATTATTTTACATAGTTTGATAGAGCTTAGAATTACCTTTTCAATGACATATCACACGTTATATTTTTTTTCAAAATGGCGGACCAGGAAGCGCTTTTTCAAAATTCAATATGGCGGTCATTTCCCGATACCGATGAAATTTTTGTTTAACAAATTATTAAAATATTAAACAAAATCGGGTTTTCAATGGATTTTAATTAAATTTAAAATCAAATTTTTAATTTATCACAAAATGGGATAAGTTTAATTTTTTCTCTAAAATGTGAACTTTTTCTTAAATTTTCTCAAAGATTTTAAATAGAAAGTTGTATTTATTAAATATTAGTATTAAACTATATCTTATTAGCTACACGAAACCGCATAACAAGCCGTATTTTTGCTTTTTGACAAAACCTTGCCGATATACATTTTTCCTAATACATAACATGAAACAAACACACACATATTATTAATCAGAAAATCCTGGAATATTTTTTATTGTTTATTGATAAGTAATTTTGTATTATTTTGACATTTTATGACTGTTGTCTTATTTTAGGAAAGCGAGAAAAAATCACAAGTAGTATTAATTTTATTTTACCGGTAGATACGGTGCAGTAACATGAAAGATGACTTAACTAAGATAAGTAGGCCTTGGAAACAATTGCATAGGGATGCCATTATAATTTTCATTAGATTTAACCAGAAACGTCAAAAGTACTGTTTTGTATCGACATTTCTGATAACTTTCGTTACATTTTTACACTGAGAAGTGGTTCTAGTTAGTTTTAAAAATAAATATTATGGTTTATTCAAGAGAACATCAAATTGATATGCTCCTTATTTATGGGGAATGTCGCAAAAATTCAAGGGACACAGAGAGATTATACCAGGAACGCTTTCCGAATCGTGACGCTCCTTCACATGCATATTATCCTTGGCTAGTACAACATTTAAAAAATGAAAATAATGGTGGTGTCCATGCTAATGGCAATGATGGTTTCGTAGTAAGCGAAGAAGTGGAAACAAACGTTTTAGCGTACATCGAGTATGACCGTACAGCTTCCCTTCGTGAATTAGGCAAACAGTGCAATACGTCCCATGAAAGCGCCAGAATAATTTTAAAGAAACACGGGTTTAAATCGTTTAAGTATCAAATTCACCACCATCTATTTGAAAATGATTTCCAAAGACGACTTATTTATTGCAATTGGTTTTTAGATAATTATAGAATAAGTCCTGTGTTTCATCATAAGATTATTTTTTTCGGACGAATCAAGGTTTACTAATCTAGGGATGTTTAATAGAAATAATTTTCGTTATTGGGCAAAGGAAAATCAAAGATTAGTAAGAGAAGGTGCCTTCCAGGAACGTTTTGGAGTTAATGTTTGGTTAGGCGTTGTAGGACTAAGCGTTATTGGTCCAATATTATTCCATCAGCCTTTAACTGGCGAGATGTATTTGGACTTTCTCGAAAATGAAATTGAACATTTTATAAATAATTTGCAGCAAATGATGATTTAGTGTACCAACAAGATGGCGCCCCTGCTCATAATTCAAGAATTGTTGCAAATTACTTGAATGAACGATTTGGTGAGAACTGGTTGGGAACCAATGGACCAATTCGATGGCCAGCGAGGTCGCCTGACCTAACCCCGCTTGATTTTTCTATACGGGGTCATCTGAAAGAAAAAGTGTATGCAACTCCTGTAATATCGTTGGAAATGTTAGAAAATAGAATAAGACGAGCCGTTGAGAGTATCTCAGAACAGTATTTACGATACCTGCTCGCGGAAACTGTTGAGAGAGTTACACTATGCCAAGAACAAGGCGGACAGCGCATAGAACATTTAATTGAGTGACTTTTGTCTTAATTGTGAAAGTTTGATTTTAAATTAGCATTAAACCCAATAAAAACCCCCATATTTGTTTATTATTTCTACCTATAATTCAAAAATATCTTCGGTGTTAGAAAATGGCCGCCATATTGAATTTTGAACAAAAGCTTCCTGGTCCTCCATTTCGAAAAAAAATCAACTTGTGATATGTCAATGTAAAGGGAATTCTAAGTTCTATCAAACTGTGTGAAAAAATATACAGGGTTCTTTTTAAACTTCTTGACTTAGGTCTAGGTATTTCCGGAAAAACCGAAAGCCTACCGGTAAAATAAAATTAATACTACTTGTGAATTTTTCTCGATTTCCCAAAATAAGACAGCAAAAATCATAAAATGTCAAAATAATACAAAATTGCTTATCAATAAAAAATATTCCGAAATTCACTGATTAATAATATGTGTGTGTGGGTGTGTGTGTTTCATGTTATGTATTACGAAAAATGTATATCGGCAGAGTTTCGTCAATTTTTTCTCAAACAAAAAGCAAAAATACGGTTTGTTATGCGGTTTTGTTTTTGTTTTTTGTTTTTCTCACTGTAAAAATGTAACGATAATTATCAGAAATGTCGATACAAAACAGTACTTTTGACATTTCTGGTTAAATCTAATAAAAATTATAATGGCATCCCTATGCAATTGTTTCCAAGACCTACTTATCTTAGTTAAGTCATCTTTCATGTTACTGCACCGTATCTACTGGTAAAATAAAATTAATACTACTTGTGATTTTTTCTCGCTTTCCTAAAATAAGACAACAGTCACAAAATGTCAAAATAATACAAAATTACTTATCAATAAACAATAAAAAATATTCCAGGATTTTCTGATTAATAATATGTGTGTGTTTGTTTCATGTTATGTATTAGGAAAAATGTGTATTGGCAAGGTTTTGTCAATTTTTTCTGAAACAAAAAGCAAAAATACGGCTTGTTATGCGGTTTCGTGTAGCTAATAAGATATACTTTAATACTAATATTTAATAAATACAACTTTCTATTTAAAATCTTTTAGAAAATTTAAGAAAAAGTTCACATTTTAAAAAAAAAATTAAACTTATCCCATTTTGTGATAAATTAAAAATCTGATTTTAATTTGATTAAAATCCATTGAAAACCCCATTTTGTTTAATATTTTAATAATTTGTTAAACAAAATTTCATCGGTATCGGGAAACCACCGCCTTATTGAATTTTGGAAAAGCGCTTCCCGGTCCGCCATTTTGAAAAACAAATATAACTTGTGATATGTCATTGAAAAGGTAATTCTAAGCTCTATCAAACTATGTAAAATAATATACAGGGTTCCATTTGAAATTCTTAACTTGGTTCCGATATCGGAAAAACTGGCAGTAATATTCAATTGTTTTTTCATGAAAAATATGTGTCTTAATACCATATTTCGTTAACCCAAATATAAATATCCTAACCTAAAAAGCAAATGAATGGCATCGTGTAAAACGATATCGTTGACACCCGGTATATATATATATATATATATAAATCTTTTTAAGGTAAGATTTTTACTTGTATTGCTACATCGGTATATGTCGTTTTATCTATCGATTGGAATGATAAACAGTATATTGCATTTGCCCGTTTTTTAAGCTGTTCACAATGGAAAGAAATTATTGCCGAAAAAAACCTGATCAGACAAATTACTCGGAAGCTGACCTAAAGCAAGCAATTAAAGAAGTGTGTCAAGGACGGATGACATTTTACAGAGCAGTTCGTGTATATTCGGTACCCTACAGCATACTTTACTGTCAAGTTACCGGTACTCGTGGTAAAGTTAAAAAAACTAAAGGACGCGCAACTGCTTTATGCAAAGAAGATGCGGCAAAACTAGTTAGAGGTTTGGCAGCAGGGGCGTGCAGTCCATGGAAGCAAGGGAAGCAGTGCTTCCCAAAAAAAAAAATTACAAAACATCTTCTAAAATGTGATTTTTGAAATAGGAAACCATTAATTTAGTTTATATTAAAAATGCTAAAATATTATCTTAATTATCAAGCCCATAATAAATGCGGCCTTGACTCCAACCCAGCCACAATAGAATATCGAATAGAACCTATGCGGGCCGCTAGCTTCTCTGCAGCCAAGTCCTGTATGGTTGATTTCCTGTGAATCGAGCCAGAGGTTATTAAACTTTCCACCGGCTGTTTGCAATTTTTGCATTTCAGTCGCGTGCTTTAAGTGGTGGCGGAAGCTAACGTTGGAGTAGATTCTTTATTTGAACAGCTATCCGTGTGTGCAAATACCGTCAACTTCGGCTGTCGGTAATAACGTTGAAAATGTTGTCTTAATAATAAGGGGATTTTCGAATCCAGAATGATTTAATTTCTGCTGTTGCAAACATTATTCTAAAAAGAATTAGGCAGGATATTGGCGATGCGCGGTTCATTGCTATTGTTCTGGACGAAACAACTGATATCACTAATTTTAGCCAATTATCTATAGTAATACGCTACGTTAAAACAGACAGAAGTATTCAAGAGCGATTTTTAGTAGATTTTACCGTAGTTTATAACGTTACTAAAGAAATTAATGGAGAGAAAAAATTAGTTGCTCAAAGCTATGATGGAGCTGCAGTGATGGCAGGACAATTAGGGGGTCTGCAAGCTAAAGTTCGAGAAACTTTCCCAAGTACTGTGTTTGGCCATTGTTGTGCTCATAAATTAAATTTAGTTTTATCTCAGTCCATCAATCACATTAAAGAGTGTAAAGTATTTTTCGTTATTTTAAGTGGCATGGCTGCTTTTTTTTCTAAGTCAACAAAACGTACACAAGCTTTGGACTCCATTGTCCACAAACGATTGGCCAAGGTTGCTCCTACTAGATGGAACTATAATGGAAGACTTTGTGTTAACAGTATCTGAAAATCGTGAATCACTGATTGAACTATTTGAAAATATAATAGAAAATAATGAAACGTGGGATTCAGAAGCAATAAATAGTTCGAGGGGGTTTTTGGACTGTTTGAAACGAGATTTTAATTTTAATTATTTGTTGAACATATTTTCAGAAATATTTCCATTCTCGGACAATGTTTTTAATATATTACAAACTAAAACAAATGATATTGCTTTATGCCTAAAAAAAGTGGATGATTTTAAGTTCATGTTAAGCCAAAAAAGAGATGACTTTGACCTATTTTGGGAAAAACGATGACGTTAAATGTAGAGCCACACGCCAAGCGTCTTCGAACAAACAAGGTGGGAGATGTTCAAACATCATACAGACGCCTCTTTTATGAAATAATTGATCAAATTCAGCAACAAATAAACTATAGATTTAACGGTTTAAATGATTTTAAATTCCTCGAGCTCTGCAATTTTGATTCATTTAAAGGAAAAACTTTTCCAGAAGATGCGTTTAAATCTGTTCTTCTTCATTATGACCAGTTCTTCGACCGAGTGTTACTGCGATCTGAACTAAAAGTGATCTACGAAACTGATGACATTAGCGCAAAAAATAAGGAGCTGGAAAATGCCTACACCGAAGTGTCGAAGTTGTGTGAATGAGTATTGACAATACCTGCCATCATTAGAACGCCATTTTTCAACACTTAAACCTATAAAAAATTTCGTGAGAAACGAACGGGGCAGGAGAGACTTTCGCATACATCGCTGTTGTCCATTGAAAATAAACTTCTTCAAAATACGTCGGAGCATCGACGTTTTTATGATGACGTCATTGACGAATTTGCAAAAAATGATCGAAGAATCGAATTACATTACAAATAGGTAAATTTCTAAAAATTGCTTCCCTTTCTTAAAATTTCACCGCACGCCCCTCTTTGGCAGCATTAGAAAAATGGGGCTTTGCTCTAACTAGAAAATAATTGTTAGAACTAGTGGGCAAGTACGTTAACTTTAATAAGCTAAAGACCCCTTTTAAGGATGGAGTACCCGGCGCTGACTGGTTTATCTCTTTTAAGCGACGAAATAATTTAAACATAAAGGTCCCTTAAAATGTGGAAGATGCCCGTAAAAAAGCTACGGATCCTTTTTTAATTTATAATTATTTTGACACATTAAAATTAACTTTGGATCAACTGGATATTCACAACAAACCTGGCCAAATATGGAATTTGGATGAAACATCCATGTCAATCGATCCTTCAAGAACAAAGGTTGTAGGTCTTAAGGGAAAAGTTTGTACTCGTACGATAAGTACACAGGGTAGAGAAAATACCACTCTGATTATGTTATGTAGTGCATCCGGCATAAAAGCACCTCCAGTGATAATATTGAAAGGAATAAATGTTTGGGATCAATGGGTGGCACCCGAAGGTACTGGGTTTCCTGGCACAGCCTACGCGGCTAGTAAAAAAGGCTGGATGGAAGCTGATATTTTCAGAAATTATTTTATGAATACTTTACTTCCATTCGTAGGTGATAAGCGACCGCAGCTTATTATCTACGATGGACATTCGACCCATGTAGATGTTGATATTGTTTCAGTAGCAATAGAACAGAACATAACCATTCTTAAATTGCCACCCTACTGTAGCCATTTGCTGCAAGCTTTGGACTTATCAGTTTTTAAATCGTTAATGGTTAAATGGGATGCAAAACTTATAACTTGGCAGAGGCAGCATGTGGGACACAAGTTACCAAAAAAACTATTTTCTCGGTTTCTAGGGGACACTTGGAAACTCATAGAGGCAGAAGTTATTCAAAACGGCTTTCCAAAAGGTGGAATTGTACCATTTAACAGAGACGTCATTCATGCGGATAAATTTTGTCCCAGTGCATTGAAATGAGGTACAAAATAAACAACGGCCCCAAGGTACCACTAAAACACCAGAGGAAAATGTGCCTAAACTGGACGAGCAGCAACAACAGAAAGGCCCTATTGAGAGTTTGGATAATATTTCCGTTACACCTTCGAGTCATCAAACAAATCTACCACCAGATAATCCGGCAGGAGATGTTCGCACTATAATAACACCAGCTATACCGAGTACAAGTTGTACCTTCGAAGAAATTTTACTATCGACAATCCAACAAAAACAGTTACCTGAAAAGCAAGTAAGGCGAAAGGTTATATCGGGATCAGAAATTATTACAACCGAGGAGGTCTTATTACGTTTAAAAAATAAAAAATTCAAAAAGAAAAGAAAAAAACCAAAGGAAAAAAATCTGAAAAAGAAGCCTTCACCTAAGCCAAAATCAAGTCATGACTTCTCTAGTAGTGAAGATGAAAGCTGTGGATCGCCTATCTATCAAGAATCAGACAATGAGGAAGAATTTTGGCAGCAAATGGGAGAAGATCAATTAGACAAAAATGAGCCTCTTGACTACATACTTGAGGTTGGAAAGTGGGTAATTGTTCAGTATTCGACAAAAAAGACTGTAAAACATTTTATTGGAAAAATATTAGAAAAAACTGAAGTTGGTGAATGGGTAGTAAAATACACGAAAAGATATAAGAACATATTCACATGGCCTGCTGAAGAGGACATAGATACAGTCCAAAGAGATATTTGAGAGATATTTTGAGAGTATTACCTGACCCCATTCTAAACAGACGAGGAAGTGGAATGATTTTTGATTTAAATTTTGATGGTTTTCCTTTGTCTTTGTAGTAATTGTGTAGTATTTACGTTGGTGTTGAAATATTTTCGTATTCTTTATTTATATAATCTGCAAAACACTCAGATATTTTTGTAAAAGGCATATTATGTTTGTATTTTCATCAATAAGCATTTTTTAAAGTTTGTGTATTCAGTTTTTACATATATTTAGTAATTACTTAAAAGATTATCAATTTAGATTAAATATATATACGTTATGACTTAATTTGATTTAGGTCAAATTTCATGAGCTTTTCTTATTTCCAACATAAAAGTGTGTAATTTCTAAAAAAAAAATGTAATTTTAATTTTGTAAAAACCAAAGTAAATAAAAAAATCCCATTCTTTTACATTTACCCCACAACAAATTATACCTCCTGCCTTATGCCTCTATATACGAAATAAAACTAAAATTGACCCCATTGGTTGGGCAAATGCAATATATTGACAGACTTTTAAAAAATAGGAAATATTTTTTTTTGTTTTCATTTCTAATTGTCAAAATATATCACAATTCATAGATAATATCGTAATAAACCATCATGATTTTTGATATATATATATATATATATATATATATATATATATATATATATATATATATATATATATACATATATGACTGACATTTCGCCAAAATAAGTGGGACTTTGAGATAAGCCTAAATAACCTATTTTTGACTTCCTGCGCTCCCCCTTCTGCATCCGCCCCTGGCGTGTCTTGAAGAAGCCATTGTGGCATATGCGCCGGGTTTTAAAATTCGTATGGGTTGCTCATGAGGGCGGTCAACTTTTTGAAAATAAAGAGCAATATTTGTAATTATCATTGAATGATGATTGTATATTATATAGTTTTAAGCAAAAACAAAAACTGTTTCAACTTGTTAGTTGAAACTTTTAATCCGTCTCGTAAATGTTTATGTTATTTTCAACCCCTTCTCAATACAATTGCCAGAGTCTAGCTTCGGTCCTGCCTATCCTATGCCATCCACAATTCTTAAAAATCTCAGTGCTAAACCCAAATTTCAGTAAAAAAATTTAAATTATTTTTTAGTGACAAATCTTTATTTTCCTAGTGTCAAATTGAATTGAGACATATATAGATAATAAATTTTGATTGATGAGTAACTTTTAGCAGTAGTTTTTTTATGGAAAACATTTTCTTCGAAAAATGTAATAAAGTAAATGAAATACCAAAAAAAAAGTAACTAGGCCCCGACGAGATTCGAACTCGTGATCTCCTGTTTACTAGACAGGCGCTTTAACCAACTAAGCCACGGCGCCGATGGATAAAATTCTTGTTAGACCTAATATAAGAAACTGAAGGGGTATTGATTTTTAAATTAACCATACATTTTGTTAAATCCCAATTTTCTGGAACTTTGTGACAAACCGTGTTGATAATATAAAACATTATTAATATCTTGCTTATTTTTTAAATTAGTAGAAACAATTTGAAATTATATATTCATTTCGGGCTTGCACTGCATGCGCGTCCCAAGGGGGAGGAACAAACATATAGCATATAGGTAGTTAAGTAAAAGACAAAAAAGTTATTCCTATAAATGGACCTAATTTTTAGTATTTTGCTTGCAAAAGGAGAAACTTAATTGAATGACTGGTAATTTATTGATGAACAGTAAAAAAGAAAAACGAATATCCGTAGGTTTGAAAAAACCTAGAGCTACCAAAAATTGCACAAATCTTTACTAAAGCAAACAGCATAGAACGACGGCGCATCAACTTCTAGCCCCTACGATTGAGGCACTTTCCTCCAGATCTTGTAATTTTTCATAAAAGTGAATGACCGGGGGTTTAAAGTTATTCTAAAGCTACCAGAATATTAACTCAAATCTTTACTAAAGCAAACATCATAAAATGGCCTAGTATCAACTTTCTAACCCCACAGATTGAGGCACTTCCCTCTTGCAATTTTTCAAAAAGGTGAATGACCGAGGGCTTAAAGTTATCTTAAAACTACCAAAATTAACTGAAAGCAAACAGCATAAAACGGACCACTGTCAACTTTCCGGCCTCTCAGATCGAGACACTTCTCTCATGCAGTTTTTCATAAAAGTGAATGAACGGGGGTTCAAAGTCATCCCAATGCTACCAAAATTGACTCAAATCTTCACTAAAGCAAACAGCATAAAATGGTCCAGTATTAACCTTCTAGCCCCACAGTTTGAGTCACTTCCCTATTGGAATTTTTCAGTATAGTGGATGACCGAGGATTTAAAGGCATTCCAAAAGCTACCAAAATTGGCTCAAATCTTTACTAAGCAAGCAGCATAAAACACCAGTATCAACTTTCTAGCCCTTCACATGGTGGCACTACCCTATTGCAATTTTCACATAAAAAGTGAGGATTTCTTTAAATCCCCGGTTTAAAGATATCCTCAAGCTACCAAAATTGACTTAAACGTTTACTAAAGCCAACAGCATAAAATGACCCAATATCAATTTGCTAGCCTCACAGATTGAGGCACATCCATCTTGCAATTTTTCAAATAAAGCGAATGACCGAAGGTTTAAAGTCATCCTAAAGCCACCAAAATTGAGTAAAATCTACTGAAGCAAGCAGTATTAAATTGCCGAGTATCAACTTTCTAGCCCCTCAGGTTGAGGCATTTCACATTTGCAATTTTTTATATAATGTTTTATGTTATTTATTTCATATAGTGTGTTTTAAAACCTAAAGTTACCAAAATTGACTAAAATCTTTATCTAGAAAGCAGTATTAAATTTGCTAGAAGCACTTTTCTAGGCTCTCCGATTAAGGCACTTTAATAAAAAGTGAAGGACTGGAGGTTGAAAGTCATAAAGCTACCAAAACTGATTCAAATGGTTTACTGAAGCAAGCAGCATAAAATGACTCAACTTTCTATCCCCGATTGTAGCATTTCCCTCATGTAATTTTTCCTGTAAAGTAAATGGCTGTGGATTTACACTCATTCTAGAATCCTAGGGCTACCAAAATTAACCCGTATATTTACTAAATCAAGCGTCATAAAATGGCCCAAAATCGGCTTTTTATCCCTTCAAAGTAATGGACTTCCTTCTTCTAATTTTAGATTTAAAGCGAATAATATTAAGTAAAAAGAGATAAACTTTATAATACAATCTAGTCTCTTCTTCTCGGTCCTTATGAGAAAATTATTGTATATTAAACAAAAAATGCCTACATAAAATTAGAAGAGGGCGATAAAGTCAGCAATATATACAGGGTGTCCCGAAATTAGGGTAAATATTTTTACAGAATAATCTACGTTTTAAAAAGTCTAAGATATCACGTAAATATATATCGAAAATTGCTTAGTTAGAGGGCTTCAGCCCCAGGAATGATCCCTCTGAAGATGGTTTTTATTAAATATTGTCAAAACGTTTAAAAACTGGATTATGAAATTTAGGTATTTTAGTAATTTTTATATGGCTAGATACTTGGTACTCGGTCATTTTATGCTGCTTACTTTAATAAAGATTCGAATCATATTTTGGTAGCTTTAGGATGAGTTTAAGCCCTATATGAAAAATTGCAAGAGGGAATTGCCTCAATCTGTGGGGCTAGAAAGTTGATCAAAATTCCAGGAACACAAAAGTTTTAATTGGAAATTTTTATGCGGTTAAAAAAAAGAACATGCAGTATTAAGTTAAAACAAATATTTATTCATAGGCCCAAATGAATTGTATAATATTAATTTACAAATTGTTGAAAAAAGTTCTTGCAGTACTTCGGCGAAACTTAAAGAAAATTCGAAACCATGGTTTAATTATCAAGAGAGATAAACTTTATGGCAAAGAGAAAAATAACTCAAACAACAACTGTTTTGAAGAAATCTGCGACGGCTATAATAAATGTCTCAAAAAAGAAATAAGTAAAAGCAAAATTATTTTAAAGAATAATTTTCAAGTAAAAATCAAAAAATTATTTGGGATAGTTTAAATTTTATTTTAACACACTATACAAGAAAAACAAAAACCAATTATATGTGAAGAAATGAACAGTCATTTTGTAAATATAGGAGAACAACTTGCAAATAAAATTCATCAATGAATTGCACTGCATGCGCGTCCCAAGGGGGAGGAACAAACATATAGCATATAGTTAAGTAAAAGACAAAAAAGTTATTCCTATAAATGGACCTAATTTTTAGTATTTTGCTTGCAAAAGGAAAAACTTACTTGAATGACCGGTAATTTATTGATGAACAGTAAAAAAGAAAAACGAATATCCGTAGGTTTTAAAAAACCTAGAGCTACCAAAAATGGCACAAATCTTTACTAAAGCAAACAGCATAGAACGACGGCGCATCTACCTACTAGCCCCTACGATTGAGGCACTTTCCTCTAGATCTTGTAATTTTTCATAAAAGTGAATGACCGGGGGTTTAAAGTTATTCTAAAGCTACCAGAATATTAACTCAAATCTTTACTAAAGCAAACATCATAAAATGGCCTAGTATCAACTTTCTAGCCCCACAGATTGAGGCACTTCCCTCTTGCAATTTTTCAAAAAGGTGAATGACCGAGGGCTTAAAGTTATCTTAAAACTACCAAAATTAACTGAAAGCAAACAGCATAAAACGGACCACTGTCAAGTTTCCAGCCTCTCAGATTGAGACACTTCTCTCATGCAGTTTTTCAAAAAAGGTAATGAACGAAGTTCAAAGTCGTCCCAATGCTACCAATTGCAAATAAAATTCATCAATGAATGGCTATATTAAAGCCACCGAAAAGAAGACTTTTTTATTGATCGAAAAGATATCTCAAATCATAAAACGGAAGAAATTATTATTGGTTTAGAAGCAAAAAATCTTCTGGTTTTGACAACATTCCTGTTAGAATTTTTAAATATGTAAAAAATAATTAATTAGTGAATTCCTGTACCTAGCTATTTCCTTTTTTAAGAAAAAATTCTATTCAACACGAAATTTTTCCAGAAAAAATTCAGGGATACTGAAACAGTTATATACAATTGAATAAAAAATTATCTAAGTAAACGCTGAGAATTTGTGCAAATAAATAATGGAAAATGCAATGAAAAATAAATAGTTGGAATATCACAGGTATCAATATTAGGTCCAATTTTATGTTTAGTTTATATAAATTCAGTTTCCAAATTAAATTTAAAAGGCAATATTAAATTGTTTGACGATGACACACCAGTTTCCTGAAAATTTAAAAGAATTATTTGTGATATAAAACTTACTTTAAATTTTAGTAAATTTTCTTTTATGTTAATAAGTAAAACAAAGATACATTCTGGCATTTTGCCACTAATAATAAACAATAACATAATTAAATATTCAAAACTTTCTTAAGATTATTTGTACGGGAAACTTGACTTGATATTCTGAGATTAAGAATGTGATGTTAGTATATATTTTATCAGTATATAATAATATACGTTAATAGGAGTATTATACAACGCAAGATATTTCATACCATTAAAATTCTTGCTTGTTCATCATATTTTAAACCTTTAAATGATTTGCAAAATAAAACTCCAAAATGTATTTATAAACTACGATATTCGGAACCTTCTATTAACCTTTATAAATCTATGGGATTTTTAAACTTATCAAATGTTTATAATTTAAAAATTTGCATTCTATTACATCCTATTATTCATAATGGAAAACAATCAAATATATAAGAGAGCGCTTACAATTTTAGACCACTGCTGTAACAAGTAACTTTGAAAAAATTCAGTTATGACTTATGAACGACGGATTTAAAATATACAATAACTTGCCAAACAGTATTCGACATAAAACAAAATTATCAATATTTAAAATCAATAAAAAATGTTTTCTACAAAAATAAAAATGAATACGTTTTTTTATATTCTTTTCAACTTAGTTTAGTTTTATATAAAATTACAACATATGATTTTTTCATTTATTACAACTTTTTTTTGTCATTTTTTTTATTATTTTATTCCATGTTATAAACTTGTAAAGTTGGTTCGGAATAAAACAGTTTAAAAGTATCTTTGGTGTTCCGATATGGCCTTTGGTATTTCAAGTGACCTGTGGACTAGTAAGTGTTTATCTTGCATCTACTTCACGAGATGTTTAAACCTATCTGGTCTCTAAACGACGTATCTAGAATGGCTTTTATTATAGACAGGTTTTTACACTTTGTCCATACCTTAGCTGTATGAATTTAATAGGCCGAAATTGGTTTCGAACGCACTATGTTTTAAACCCCAACCGTAGCGCTAATAATTAAAAATATTACCTTTTCACTGGCAGCTTCTGCATGAGTTTCTTCTTCATCTCCAGTTACATGATGGTCTTCTTCTGTATTACTCGTTTCAGTAGTGGTGGTTGTTGTTTGAGCGCCACGTCTTCCAGCAAGGTTAATTCTGGGTCCTGGCCTGCGAGGTATATTTCAATTAACAACAAGTAATTTTTAACAGATTTGATCTATGTTTTAAAATTAGTTAATAAACAATACGGATTACAACATGCATTATATACCTTAATGGCTTAATGTTCGCGTTTGCTCCGGCAATACGCCTAGCAGGACGAGTTGTCGTACTGCTGCTTGGCTCAGAGGAGCTGGCTTCAGAGTCCGATGAACCTTCTGAAAGCAAAGATACATTTTATTTATAATATTTTTTCAATATATAATTAAAAACTGTTCAGTGCGATTTCGATTAAATGTTATAAATTAATTTGTCTCCTGCATTTGTAATTTGTTAAAGTTGCAAAAGGCAATTATTATTATTACTTACATAAGTTATATCCATCATAGAGCTTGTAAAAGCCTTCTTATAAATAGTAAAATACACCATCGTTACGTTATTATTGTTATTATTAAGTTAAATCGTCATATCCACCTGTATTAAATGGATGTGTCACTGAGGGCGACGATTATACAGGGGTTTCTGGTTCGAAGGTTTCTAAATCGCCCGAGGGCATACATATCTATTAATATCCGCGATCCCTACAAACTGTCATACTAGTTATTTATTGCAGCCAAAATATAAATATTTAAAAAAAAATCTGAAAATTCGATTTGATTTTAACATTTTCATTTCATCACACTATCGTTGTCAGGGAAATGCTGTCAAACTGAACAAGTCAAAATGTAGGAAAGTTTTGAAATTCCTGACTAAATTGCAAAAAAAAACGGAAAAAGCAAAACATGCTACCGAATCGAGAGACTTTTTTTACTTACACTTACCATCGCCAATTTTGATGATTTTTGGTACACCGGTAGATTTTCAGACACTGATAACGAATCCGTTATCAAAGTTCACAATCTAATATACACAGTTTTCCACCTTCTTCTCTGTTTCCTTAACTAATTTTTATAAGAAAACGATTGAGTATACAATTAAAATATCAAAATTACACATATTATCATGTATCAATTGCTATTTTTAATTTCCTTGATTTGTGTATTATATTGGCAACCATTATCATTCAAAAAATATTCAAAATTAAAATATGACAAATTTGTTCACGTCGCAGTAGTATTATAGTACTGTTTATTATGGATATTTTGTTACATAAGTGGATCAGTATCATGTTAGCAGATGGTCTGGCGCGGCGGCGCAGAGCCAATAGGTGGATCGGTACCAGGTTAGGCGTCACGTCGGAGTGCGAAGGCATCATCGTTAAAGCTATAATACAGTAGTAATATAGCTTTAAAGATAATGCCTCCTCGCTGTTGCGCTCCGGCGCCGGACCTTCCATAATAAACTATTTTGACAACTGTTACTTTGATAGAATTTGTCGAATTTTAAATTAAAATATTTTTACTGCATTTTCTTTGAATGGCAATGGTTACCAACATAAAACAAAAAATTCCCCATTAAACATAGCAATTGCCAGATACAATTTATTGATATGATTTTTAAGTAATATAAAGCCATAAATTGGAAAATACGTGTAATTTTGATATTTTAATTCTGTATTCAATCGTTTTCTTATAAAAATTACTAGAGGAAACAGAAAAGAAGGTGATAACCGTGTGTATAAGATTGCGAACTTTAATGGGGATATCTCGCAAACGGAACGTCGCGTTGCCGAAAAAATATGGCTTCGAATTTGTTATCAGCGTCTGAAAATCTACCGGTGCACCAAAAATCATCAAAATCGGTGATGGTAAGTGTCAGTAAACATTTACCCTAAACTGGATGGCACTGATGGCAGAAAAATGCGTAGAACATATTAATGAAACGTAGGCATTCTTGCTGAAACATTTCTCAAGGAAAAGGATACCAGCCAAAGATGTCTACAGTTCTGTCTAGAGAAGATGTTTTAAAATGTATTCATGAGGCACCAAATGAGATGTTTTTAATGAAATAAAAGTTGTTACTCACATAGAAGATAGAAAATCAGGTTTCGTGGAAAACGTACCAGAGACAAAAACCGATAAAAGACGCGTTTTTACCATTACTGACGAAATGAACAGTTTGAAGCTGACAAGAGACTACATGTCTTTACGGCCGCGTGGTTGCTCAGAAAAAATATTTTTTTCTGACTTATAGACAAGATCGCTCTACTGTACAGCCAGTTGGAAGAAATACATTTGGAAAAAGTTTGTTCATCATTGCGAAATATCTGGGTTTGAGCCATCCTGACAAGTAAACGGGTCACTGTCTGTGTCCAACATCAGCAACTCTTCTGGCAGAGGCTGGAGACAGTATTACCAC
Source organism: Kuschelorhynchus macadamiae (assembly GCA_030620095.1). Taxonomy (NCBI): domain Eukaryota; kingdom Metazoa; phylum Arthropoda; class Insecta; order Coleoptera; family Curculionidae; genus Kuschelorhynchus; species Kuschelorhynchus macadamiae. The sequence continues at coordinate 177,952 of JAUTXW010000747.1, forward strand.
TTGAAGCGCCATGGTGGATGGAAGAGTATGTCAGTTTCAAGGATGCTGGCAGGCGTACCTTCTGGATCTGGCTTTTCCTTACAGAAACTTGATACATAGACAATGAAACATGAACCAATATTTGCTGTAGGCAGTTTAACTATCACCGGATCCTTCCAGAATTACCAGTTGTATGTGAATTCGACTAAATAATGTTAAATATATATCTACATAATACTTTAAATTTGTATTTTGTAATTTTATTATTAAAGGTTATTATTAGGTCAAAAACTGTTTTTTCGTGTATCCATACCCGCGCGGGCCATTTATATACGCACCACATGATAAACACATTTCTTTTTTGATTTTTTCGCAAATCGAAAAAAAAAGAAATTTCCGACGTTCAGCCGCCACAATGCTTGCAGATTCCGGAGAAGGAATAACAAATATTAAACGCCTCAGAGGTTGGAAATCTTCAACCGTGGCAGAAGGTTATTTAGAAAGCTCAACAAGTCTTCAAAAGAATCTATCCAATAAAGTATTGCACTTCAATGCAATTCCTTCTACTAGTCACCAATTTTCACCAGTGCAGTCTACCAAATCGACCTCTTCCAACCAAAAAGTTAGCCCCTCGGTGACGGTTACAACAATAAGTACTTGTGAAAGAGAACTGGAAAATCTAAACCCAACCTACAAGTCTCCGAGTTCCTTGGAAAAAAATCTAGCCTCTGCAATTAATTTACAAAATGATACAAACTCCACGTTTACTATTCATGTTGTTAATAATAATTAATTTTTGATTATGTATTTGATATAAATAAACGATTTTTTTTTAACTTTTGGTTTTTCCGCACTCTTGTAGAAAAAATACTGTACCTTACACGTGCGTAAAGTGACTCTTCCACACGCAGCGGAGTTCAGCCAACTTCAATTGCGTGAGGGAAAGTAGCACTTTCCACACTTATTAGGTAAACTACTATTTCTGACCTATAGATGGAAAAAACACATTTGGACAAAAATTCGTTCATTATTGCGAAATATTAGGGTTTGAGAGATCCTGACAAGTATACATGTCACTGTCTGCGTTGAACATCGGCAATTCCTCTGGCAGAGGCTAGAGCCAGTATGACCACGTTGAAGAGCCATGGTTTCAAGGATGCTGGCATGCGTACCTTTTGGATCGGGCTTTTCCTTACAGAAACTTGACAAACAGACAATAAACATAAAATAATATTTGTTGCCTGCAATCTAACTATCACCTGATCCTTCCAGAATTGCCAGTTTTATGTGAATTCAACTAAATAAGGTTGAGTTGATATTTACATAATACTTTAATTTCATATGCGGACATAATAATGCCGCATGGGCATAAAGTACACCATTATATAGTTGGCAACTAAGCTATAAAAACACAATAATGAACTATTATGACAAAAATAATAATCGTATTTCGAATTGTCTCTTAACACGTTCGCGACATAGCCGATTTCGGATGTGGTCACCAGGGGCCGTAATTTTTTTTTTGTTACAAGTAAATATTTTTGTATTTTTGTGATAAATAAAGTTCTATATAGATGTATTTTGTGTTTTTATTTAATTTTTAGTGGCTTTAAGCGTGTACCACCGGTGGCGCACGACGGCTGTAAAATAAATTTCTTTTTTAGGGACGTCGTGTACCACCGGTGGCCACGCTGTAAAAGTAAGTATTACTATAAATATCTTTCTTTTGTTTCAGATAATAAGTAACCAGATGCAATAATGAATAGGACAAAAAGGATTTTGCAGGCTGCTGCTAAGCTAGCGGCCCAATCCCAAGAGACAGACGCATTAAGTTCCACCAGTGTTTCACCGTCGAATGATCAGGCAGCGCCGATCCCCAATATTGTCCGACCGCCCGCTTTTCCAGAAGATGTGCCACCATCCTCTGGAAATATGCCACCATCCCCTGGAAATATGCCACTATCCCCTGAACATGTGCCACCATCCCCCTGAACATGTGCTGCCGTCCCCTGAGCATGAGCCACCATCCTCTGGAAATATGCCACCATCCCCTGGAAATATGCCACCATCCCCTGAACATGTGCTGCCGTCCCCTGAGCATGAGCCACCATCCCCTGGGCCTGTAGCAGGGGCCTTTGTGTATACGCCACCATCCCCTGGTAACCATCCGTTGTATCCTACACTGTTCTCTGGAGATGAGCCCTTGTCCGCTCCTAGAAATATGCGGCAACCACGATTCCAGCCAGCATATCTTGCAGATTCAGCTTCATCGGATGAGGAAAGTGACCCATTTGCGGATTCAGGTTCTTCTTATCTGCCCTCAGAAAATGAAAGCTTTGACGATAATCCTGCTGAAGACAGTGATCAACAATCCAGTGATGGAGACATTGATCAACTTCCTGAAGTTCCAGTAGATCCGACAGTAAACGCCCCAAACGCTGTAAACATAAATGATACTTGGGGGCCATGCGGACAAGTTGTGAACAATATTCCTTTTACTGGGAGAAGTGGTTTCCAGCTTAATCCACAAGAATTTCGTGACGCTTACAAGATTTATTGCCAGTTTATTGATCAAGAGGTTCTGGAACTCATAGTACGGGAAACAAATAGGTATGCGTTCCAGTATATTAGAAGTCATCCCAATCTTCCCCGAAGATCAGTGGTACGGAAATGGATTGACACCAACAAAAAAGAAATTCGGAACTTCTTGGGGATTCTAATGATTATGGGGATCAACCATCTTCCAAAAATTCGCCTCTATTGGTCCAGAAACCCAATGTACCGAAATGAACTCATTTGTAAAACCATGAAGCGTGATAGGTTTGATTTGTTGCTCAAATTCATTCATTTTGCCGATAACGAGCAAAATGAAGGAAACCCTGATAGGTTGGCCAAAGTGAAAGAAGTTTTGGAAAATATCCAGAAAAACTTTCAAGATTCCTTCACACCGGATAGGGAAGTGGTAATTGATGAGACTATGATACCATGGAGAGGTCGATTGCTTTTCCGTCAATACTTGCCAGCCAAATCTCATAAATACGGAATCAAATTATACAAGATTTGTACAATCGATGCGTATACTTACGATTTCAAAGTATACTGTGGTAAAAACGAGGCCGTAAGTGAACTAGGCCATACTTTTGATGTAACAATGAAATTAATGCAAAATTCACTAAATGAAGGTAGAGTATTATACACCGACAATTTTTACACCAGCGTAAAATTAGCAGAATATCTTCTGGAGAGAAATACTCACCTTTGTGGAACCTTGCGCTCTAACAGAAAAGGCAATCCGAAAGAAGTTTGCAATAAAAGGCTAAAAAAAGGTGAAATGTATGCATTGGAGAACACTAGAGGTGTGCGTGTTTACAAATGGGTAGATAAAAGACCAGTCATCATGCTTAGTACTCTACCTGAACATACGGATGAAATAGTTGCTACCGGAAAGAAGAACAGGAAAGGGGAAGATGTACAGAAGCCACAATGCATAATACATTATAACAATTCCAAAAAAGGTGTAGATATATATCCGACCAAATGTCTTCGAATTACACTTGCCTACGAAAAACAGTAAAATGGTATAAAAAAGTTGTTTTCGAAATCATTTTAGGCACTGCCGTTGTGAACTCATGGATAATCTATCAGAAGAATAATAGCAAGAAAATTGACATGTTAGCTTTTAGGGACGATTTAATTCAATCACTATTTAGTGATGACAACGAACAAGAAATAGAGGACAATCATGATGTACCGGCGCCAAGAAGAAATACAAAACCGACCCATAATATAAAGAAACATGAAGGCACTGTCAGAAAGAATAGAAAACGGTGCGTTTCGTGTTACGAGAAAATTAAAAATGAAAAAGGGTCAAAAGAAGCAAGGATCAAAACAAAAAGGGTGATAACTTACTGTGCTGATTGTGACAATCAACCATCACTATGTTTAGAATGTTTCAACGAGAAGCATTCCAAATAACTACTTTTATGTTAGTTTTAGTTCTATGTTTTATGTTCTCTAACCAAAGTTTTTTTACAGTTTGGACTATTTTTTTTGTATAAGAAGTTAGGTTTTTACGTTTTTCGTTTTTTTTTTAGGTTACTAAACATGTATAAAATACACAATATGAAAGTTTGTTATATGTTTTATATTCTGTAATCAAACAACAAAGTTTTTTACAGTTTTGACTATTTTTTTTTGTATAAAAAGTTAGATTTTCGTTTTTTGTAGTTTACTAAACGTGAATAAAATACACAATTATGAAAATTTGTTTTATTTAGCAGTTATGCAAACATGATTAGGCTATGAAGGCCAAACTTGCGATTCACGGCCGTGTGTAACACAAGCTGTGTACCACAAAACATCCCCGATTTAGAAACGAATGCTCCACAGGTTGTGTACCACCTTTACATACAGCCGTAACCCATTTTTGAAACTCTATTTGCAGCCGTCGCGTTTCTAGAACTCATTAAACTTGCAAGGAACAGTGTACCACCATGTGGCTCACAACGGCTATTCTGGCCAACCACCGTGTACCACATGGTGGTACACGTCGGCGCGAACGTGTTAAAACTACCTAGCTGTCAGTGTCAGATGACCTATTATAGGACACTAAATGTCATCATAAACGCATTTCTTTTTTTATTTTGTAGCAAATCGAAAAAAAAGAGATCTGACATTTAAAACAATAGAATTCAAATTCATATTGATTTTAACGCAGCAAGTAATCTGAACACATTTAAAACAATTAAAATTAAATTTCTTTTTTTCTAAATTGTTTACGTGATTTGAAAAGTGCGTAAATGTTCGGTAAACTCTTGCTGTAATGGATCTGCAGTTTCTCCAAACGCCTATAAAAAATAGAATCTTTAGTGCGGTTTCTACTTTTACACTACACTATAATATTGTAATAGCCAAAATGTAAATATTTCATTTATATATATTTTTTTTATTAAAAAAGAACTTCCTTATTACACAGATTAAGAATATGGTCTTTAGTTACATCTGGATTGTAATTAATATTTTAGGCGTATTGCGTGTACTATATCCCAGCATAGCACAAGGACAAACGAGGTTAATTTTATCATAGCTCCTAAATTTACTAATCTTTTCTTAATCTTTTAAAAAGTTTAATTAGAAAAGCAGTAGTCTGCTAAAATAAAAGAGGGACACAGGATAACACAAAATAAAAATTTTCGACATATTTACCGTATAGTACTTTCAAAATAGGAAAAAAATATATGAACATAGATCTGCAAACGCTTAGTTTTTGATGCACAGGTGTTATTTTTTATAAAACGTTGCTCTTGTCGAAAAAATTAATTTGCGTCGTCATATTTTTCCTATCTGTTTTATATGGGGATTGAGGCAAAATATAACTCACTGTATCTTAAAACTAGTCACAGGATTTGATTCTGTCCATGAGAACTTTTGATCAGGATATCGGAAACTGCATTATATCAAAAGTTTAGAAAAATTCACCGAAATTTATTTTCCATAATAAGTGTGAGAGTCCTTTTGTAAGAATAAATGTCAAAATTCATTTTAAAGTATACGAAGTTACCTTCAGCAGCTGGCGCGGCTGTCGTACTTCTTCCTCTACCTCTCAAAGCGTTAAACGAAGGCCTCGCTCTGGGTAATGATGGTTTATTGGTGGATGTGACTGAAGCAGCTGTGCTTGACTCTTCTTTAGTTTCTTCTGGGGCTACAGTGGTTCGGCCACGAGGTCTAGGAGCTCCAAATCTTGAGCGGCCAGGCTACATTATAAATTAAGTTATATCACATATCCTGAAATACGATCCCTAAGAAAATAAGTTCAAAATCATGTCACGAGATGATGTCTCTAGTCAGGTTTTCTTTAAGAGTTATTAAAAAATGGATTGTCTGCTTTCTAATAAAAAATCATTTGAAAGGAAAATAGTAATTCAAAAATGTCCCCTTTTTATGTAATACCAAGCGTAATAATAATTCAAATTTAAAATTAAATAAATTTGAGATGCACTGCTACCTTAGTTTGACTGACAGGTTTGCTTTCCTCTTTATGTACATCTTCTTCGGAGACGGGTGCTTGTGTTGGCTTCGGTCTGGCTCTGCCACCAAAACTGGGTCTTCCGAACTTTTTCGGTTTCGATTCTGGTACAGATGGAGCTTCAGTTGTGGTTGTTGTAGTCTTTCTTCCAGCCAGACCTGTACGTCTTCCTCCAAATCTACTGGCTGAAGAAGAAATCAAAGTTTATGCTTCACAATATTCTAACTATTATAGTAAGTAAGTTTCTGCAGATTTTGTTTTCTTGTAACTTATTTAATGTGGGTTTTAAAATAATTATTGCAACATAATTGTAATATTGGCTACATAAAAAAATATTAACTCCCAGATTCACTAAAAAGAGTATTAACTGTAATCGCAATTAATGTTCTCAGTTCCCAGTTATGTTTGCTTATGTCACAATCATATTTTCAATATTTTGTGATTGTGATATTCAGGAAAATTATCTGTTTCATAATTGCATATCTTAAACATATACAAACTCTCAAATTAGGTCTTGAAAGTTCTTGAGCGAATATGGCTGCTAATATTTGATATTAGTTGGTTTTAATGGTTGGTTAATGTAAAAAGCCGCATTTTAAAAAAATGTTTTTTATACTCTTGGTTTTTCAATTTTGATGTGTTCAAAATATGATAAAGGTGAAAAAGTCAAGAATAAAGTACGTTTATTTTTTGAGATGCACAGAAAAGTAATTGAGAAAAGTTGTTTAAAAAATTTTCTATATATAAATATGAAATCCATAGTTCACTCACTATTTAAAATTTGCCTTTTTCCAAAATTCTACGATTTTCTGAAAGACCTGTATACTAAATTTAGAAAATGAAAACTTTTCATTTTTACTTTCGGGTCATTCATAAAATCATAGAGTTTTAAAAAAGGTCAAATTTTGAATAGTTATGCCGCGAATAGTACTTTTCACTATTCGGCTAAAACCAAATATTCGGCATAAGTAATATCCGGCTGTCCGGTCGAGTATTCGGCTGAATAATATTCGGCATTAAAAAAAATTAACAAAACTATTATTTAAACTAGGAAGCCACTCTGATCCTAATCGGCGCTTCTGGTTAAAGGATTATAGATTTTTGCTGGCGTCACGCCGCGCTGTACGTCGGGGAAGTCGGATGAAGGCCGTTGAGAGATATGAGCGCCAGTGTTTGGTGGAAAATTTTGAATTTAAAATGTCGAGCAAAAGCTGGAAATATTTTGTTACCGATGAAAACGATGAAAGGAAAGCAATATTCAAAGAGTGCAATAAAAAAATTGTTCACGGCGTGGGAAAGAAGGCAACTAATAAAAATTTATGAAATCGTATTAAATATAAACATTCTCAATTAATGCAAACAGAAATTGAAGAAAGTAGTATGCAGTGCTGCTATAAAGTATTGAAGCGGGTGTCCGCTGGATATGGGGATATGACCAATCGAAAATCGTTAGATATTAATAGGGCAATAGGAGAAATAATTGCCTTAGATAATCAGCCATTTACAGTGGTTGAAGATAAATGTAGAATGCATTATATATTATAGGTAGTTTGATTTACTTTATTCAGTATGTAAAAAACAAATTACAACCTCTCTATAAAGGCCAGGATGCCTTTATAGAGAGGATGCCAGGATGTACATATTTTACTGAAACAGTAATGCCAAAACTTTTGACAAATGTAAGTTGGCAATAAAGGGATTCTTATCAGATGCCAAATGGGTGTCACTTACGACAGACCTAAGGACATCTAACGTAATTTATCGCAGTTATATTAGTTTAACTGCTCACTGGCTTAGTAAAGATATTGAGAAAAAGCATTCAGTGATAGGTATTCGGCTGTTTAAAAGAAGTCATACAGGGGAAATATAAGCAATACGTTAATTCAGTTACTTCAAGAAACTGAACTACCTTTTAACAACATACACTTGTTGCTTCTCGATTCAGAAACTAACGTTAAAAAAGGTGCGCGAATTACGAACTTGAATAACGAATCTTGTTTCATTCATTCACTACAGTTGGTTGTATTAGATTCTATAAAATCTCAAAAGACTGTGATGGAGAAAATTACTGATGGCAGAAATATTGCGACACATTTACATCATTCATCACTTTCGTGAGAAAAACTAGAAAAGCAACAAAAATAGCTTAATATGCGTGTTAAAAAGATTGTCCAGGATGTTCCAACTCGATGGAACTCATCCTATTATATTCTAGACAGACTGAATAAGCTAAAAAGGCCTCTTACCTTATTACCAGCTAAATATAAATACTAAAATACCATCACTTTCATCAAATCAGTGGTTTTTAGTTGAACATTTGCTAAGTTTGCTTAAGCCATTCGAAATTACTAAACATTTCATTTCATGTGTGGAATTTCAGCGGTTATTCCAATAATATTTTCATTAAATACCTTACCTTAAGAACCAACCTTGAATATATGCGAGAAACATTAAAAGATAATTTAAAGAACAGGTTTTCAGATATAGAACTAAATGATAAAAAATATGATAATAAACGCGAACAGACTTTTATGGTACACGCCCACTTTTATTAGATGTAAATAGTGCATGAGCAACTTTTTACCTCAGTCTGGTTTCAGTCTAGTATTAGCACAGACCAAGTCAACGACAACATTTACAAAAAAAGCTGCCACTAGCAAAAAACTAGTGGAGGGCCGAAAAACAGGCGCCGAGGCTCCAAGTAAAAACAGCCGTATACCATAATTACCTTTTTACATCAGAGGTAGCTCGGACTAGAAATAGAATGTGTTTTTAAACTCGCACGTTAACTAGAGGGTATGGGGCTTGTGCCCGTGGCTGCCGCCTCGGTCAACTCCCCGGCCTTGGTGGACTAAGTGTGTCAGGTCAGGGCCTGTGGTTCAAAGGGCCAATTCCTGCGACAATCTAGAAGTGCATCCACAAGAAAATAATTGAACGCCGAAAACTATAAAGACTCAAGAATAACTAGATATACAATCACCCACTTTGGACAGCTGTCCTATTTGAAAACGCAGAGGGCCGATCTCTGACTTTTTACCCTAGAATAGGACAAGGACCTCTCTACTAATTTCTCCGAATCCTTGAGGAAGTATCGTAGTGTCTACCAACCAGAGGGCTGAACTGAGATATAAGGAACACCAACACTCGGAGTTCGAAATGACTTTACGACGACACCCTGTATAAACCAGGAGAGGGCCGATGAATTTGCCTTCACCATGAGAAAGAACAAGGACCCCTTCAATATTTTCTACAAAACCGAAAGGGTATCTAAGCGCCCTCACCTTTAACCGAGAGTGGAAACTTGCCCAATCGCCTACAAACATAAAAATCAGTGAGAGCTTTCGCACGCCCTGTACAAGAGAGAAGAGGGCCGACGACCCCCCAATTATAGGACACTGACCCAGTCTCGTTAGACCCATGTTCACTACCCTTAGTGCGGGGGTGAAAACGGCTACCAGCTGAAATGACCCTATCAGATAAAACTATGACACCAGGCCAGCGTACGCCAGTAAAACCCAAACAGGGTGAATGCCCTGGAAGAGGGATCTCATAGGGATAAGATCCCTAGAGATCTCCTGCTATCGACGATCCCGAAGGAGCAGTATGGGTCGTACGTTTCGAGCGAGGTCCAGATACTGAGCTAGGCGGCACTAATTATGGCACAGGGGCACGTAAACGCCCCCTAAGGACATACCAAGCGGGATTGGACTTTCCGCCCCCCGAATGCGTAAAGAGAACCCGTCGTCCGAACAAGACATTGCAACAGCGTTCACTATTTCTATTGAGTCTAATGTAAGCTCCTCATTACGATGAGTCCCCTCGAGGTAAAAAAAAAACTCAATCGTCTATGTCTGTCATTTATCCGCGCCAGCAAGCAGAATATTCGGTGGACGATTTTTTTCGGAGGCAGGTAACGTCTTTGAGGAAAAAACGTAACCAACTTTCCTCAAAAAATGGGAAATGTTAATATATTTACATCATAATAGCCCTTTGATTGATTTTTAATATTAAGCAACAGTAGTTTGATTTATGGTATTGTAACAATTAAGTATTTAAATTTTTACTCAGAATATTTTTTATTTTTTAGTTTTCATTTGTGAGTTTGTGAGCGCCTTTTTTGAGTTGGATCTGTTTAAAATAAAGTATTATTAAAAGGAAAAGCACCGGATTTTATCTATACGTTGAATTAAAACCATTATTCTCCTTACTTCTTATGTACTTTGAAATATATATATTCGGCCGAATAGTTTAGTATCCGGTCAAATCGAATATTCGGCTAAATTCGAGGAAAGTAGCCGGATACTCGGCTTCGGCCGGATAAAAGAACTAAATTGTTAATATTCACAAGTACGAAATCAAATTTCTACAACTAGAAGAAACAATCTTTGCAACAAGCCATAACCATAAAACTACTGCGTATTGATTTCAGCCTAAAATAAAGTTTATATGATGAAAAAACCAGAGTTTTTTGGAATTTAAAATAAAAAAGGGGAATATAAAATTTATGGGTGCATAGATAAGATGCAGAGAAGACAGGCAATGCATTATTAGAATAATCGGTTACATCATTCCTAAAGTTTTGTCAGTCCGTCAGCTTAATCTTTTTCGTAACTAAATTGATACAAAAGCTGTCAGCGATACTTAAGTCAAGTGATAGATATTTGTAGAATAACAACGTCCGCAATCAACAAGTATACAGCGACAGATCCAGAATCATTGGACAATAAGGAGTTTCCTTCGGGTCTGTTTATAGATAGCGAAATCGATTTTTATAAAACCACCTTCTCAAAAATTTCGTCTGCCGTAGCTAACAAATATGTTAAATAATTAATATTATTAAATAAGTTTAATAAAATGAGAATACATAATATTAAGCACTCTTTTATGAGTGATGAATATATCAACACACGTGGGATGAATTTTGTTTAGTTATTTGTTTTCTCATAAAAATCAGGAGAAGCGGACAAAGTATTCAATTGGTGATGCCGTTTTTTAACATCTCGTTTTAGTTTATTACCCCCCTCTCCATTAATCAAACATTTTTTTGACACCTTTGACTATGGAACGTAAAATAATTTCACAATTCAACACGGATATAGTTCACTAGTGACAAACATAATTAATACAAAATTAGTTAGCAAATGTGTTTTATACTCAGACGGGTGCATGACGGAAAAACCTAATTTAATGACAGGTAATTTGATGACCACTGATTAGCAAAAAAGAAAAAGGAATATCGGTATGTTTTAAAAATCCAAGATCAAAAGATTAAAGAGCAAGCAGCATAAAACTGCTGAGTATCAATTTTCTAGACCTTCAGATTGGGGCACTTCCCTCTGGCAATTTTTCATAAAAAGTAAAGACCGGGGGGGTTTAAAGTTATCCTAAAGCTACCAAAATTAACTTAAATCTTTACTAAAGCAATCAATATAAAATTGACCAGTATTAACTTCCTAGCCCCTTAGATTGAGGCAACCTCTTGCAATTTTTCAAGTAAAGCGAATAATCGGGGATTTAGTCATCTTAAAGCCACAAAAATTAACTAAAATCTTTACTAAGGCAAGCAGCATTAAATAGCCCAGTATCAACTTTCTAGTTCCACAGGTTGAGGCACTATACATTTGCAATTTTTGCAAAGTTATCAAAATTGACTAAAATCTTTACCTAAGTAAGCAGCATAAAATGGCCTAGAATCAGTTTTCTAGCTTCTCATATTGAGGCACTTCTGTTTTGCAATTTTTTAATTTTTCATATAAATTGGATGACCGGAGGTTTAAAGTTGTCTTAAAGCTACCAAAACTGACTCAGATTGTTTACTAAAGCAAGCAGCATAAAATAGCCACTCAAAGTAATGCACTTCCTTCTAATTTTTTATTTAAAGCGAATAATCCTAAGTAAAAAGAGATAAACTTTATAATACAAATCGTCAGTCTTAAGATTTCCTCGTTTCTTATGCGAAAATTAATGTATTAAATAGAAAATCCTACATAAAATTAGAAATGGACGTTAGCAATACATACAGGGTGTCACGAAATTAAGGTTAATATTTTTTACAAAACAATCGGTGTCTTAAAAAAAGTCTAAGCCCCGAGCATGAGCCCCTCTAAAAATGGTTTTTACTGTCGAAACAACTAAAAACTGGGTTATAAAATTCAGGTATTTTAGTAACTTTTGTATGGCTAGCTACTTGATACTTGGCCATTTTATGCTGCTTACTTTAATAAAGATTCGAGTCAATTTTTGGTAGCCTTTAAACCCTGGTCATTCACTTTATATGAAAAATTCCAAGAGGGGAGTGTCTCAGTGTGGGGAAATAGAAACTTGATATTTAGCAATCTTATGTTATTTGCTTTAGTGCAGATTTGAGGTTTAGGATAATTTTAAACCACCGCTCTTTCACTATTTCACTATGCTGCTTGCTTTGTGTTAATTTTGATAGCTTAAGGTTAATTTTAAACCTCTGGTCATTCATTTTATTTGAAAAATTGCAAGAGGGAAGTGCCTCAATCTGACGGGCTAGAAAGTTGATACTGGTCCATTTTATGCTGTTTGCTTTAGTGAGGATTTGAGTCAATTTTAGTAGCTGTAGAATAACTTTAGACTCACGGTCATTCACTTTTTATGAAAAATTGCAAGAGGAAAGTATCCCAATCTGAGAAGCTAGAAAGTTGATACTGAGCCGTTTTATGCTGCTTGCTATAGACCCATAAGCTGCAAAAAAGTATGAGGCGTATGTTCAGACACAGGCTAATCAACGACATAATCAAAAGGCTTCTGATATCTGCGGAATTTCCCGCAGTTTTAGAACCGCCTGGAGTTTGTCGAAGCCCTTTCAGACGTTTGTTTATATCAAATGCTGCACGTAGCGGAGAATTATAGAAACATCATAACTATGATGAGCTGGAAGACCGTTTTCAATTTGTAGCTTTCGCAGTTGAGACGTTTGGCCCTTAGGGTAATAAGGCAAAAAAGCTTCTTAATGAAAGAGGCACAAAAATATCGTGCAAGGAAGCATAAACTTCATTTCCCAAAGGATCAGCCTCGCTATTCAAAGAGGTAATGCAGCTTCTGTATTAGGGACAATCGAGAATAAAACAGGTTTGGATGAAATTTTTTATATTTGATTTTTTAAATTTAATTTTATTTTTACTATATATTTTGTATATATTACTTTATTAAATTATTATATTCAAAATATTAAATAATATCAAGGAAGGAAGTTTTCAAAAAGTCGACCTTGCATTTCAATACTTTTAAGTAAGTTGATGTAGTATGTGTATATAAACAGAAAGCTAATTTTCATTTCATAATTTGCGTTTGTATAAACCTGATGCGTTGATACTTCTGGACAAGCAAAACCCTAAGTATTATAACAAAAGTAATATCTCACCGAATTTCTCTAAAATTGTTTTAAAACGTAATTATTATTTTGTATTTTCATTAAGAATTAATTTAAATTAGGATTTAATTAGCTCTTAAAATATTTTCTATATTTATTTTAAGTAACTATTTAATAAAACACGTTTCTAGGGTATTGACGTTATTTGTGAAACTTAAGTAAGTTTTTTTAAATCACTTTGAATAGTACTATTATAGTTCTATATTTTTAAAATGTAAGTTTTGTATTATTTGTTACTTACTATATATAATTTTTAGTAATTCGCTTTTTTTTTTAATTTACATGCCGAAAGTTGTACTGCGGCTTTGGAAAGATCCTGTATAAGGGTTTTATTAAAACAGTCCTGTTTAACTAATTAACTATAATTAACTAAAACTATGTTAATTAGTTGTTAGGGTAATTAACTAATTTATATATAGTGGAAAAATGAAACACAACACAACATTATTTAAATAAATCATCATGAAAACCCTGAGCTCAATTTTTGGTACCACCCTGTATTGTTAGTGAGTTGGCGCAATCCTCGCAATCGAAACAAATGATTATTATGACTTTTTTAATACCATGTTAAAACTTCAGAAAAATCGGTTGGTTGCCAAAAATCCGTAAGATATAAGAGATGTCCTTTGCGAGTTCTCATACTGGATTGTTTAAAATTACAACCACAAAATATTGACAAATTAAAGTTTTATGTTTTAAAATTAATGTTTTATATTATCTTATTTAGTTCATAATTACCTTTGGTTGGAGCTTCCGTAGTAGTGGTTGTTGTGGTGGTAGTAGTCGTAGTTGTTGGTGCCGGAGTGGTTGTAGTGGTTGTGGTTGTTGTGGTCGTCGTGGTAGTTGGGGTCGTTGTTTCTAATTCTTCAGTAGATGAGGATTCGGCGGTTGTGGCTAAAAGTGCAAACAAATAAATTATATTATTCATTGATATTTCGTAAATACATTTTTGCCATGCTATTCTTGTAAACAGGATGTATATAAGCTTTTATTGTGTCTTTGAAACACTTTGTACATTGAGTAACATTTATGTTTAAAAGTTTTGGTCATTTCTTTCGAGAAATGTAGTTTTTCTTTGTGAAACTGAAGACTGATTATATTACTGTTTTTTAAAGCTGATTTCTGTGGCCTTTAATGCGACACAGTAGATGTGATTTTCATTACCGTACTTAATTTAGAATAAATTTGTTTTGCAAATAATCATATAGCTTAACTTTCAGTTTTAAGTGAATATACCATGATCATTGAAAGGAAGTAAAAAAATATAGAGAAAAATGCTTTTTATTTTATAAAATTTAGTATTAACCACAACAACATTTAATATTAACAAAGAACGTCCACCCTTTTAAGTTTGATGTTAATTATCCACGCAACCAGTACCTGAGACTCAGGATATGCGAGTTTATGGTGCATTATGGAACAAAATAATTCAATATATTAATATAGGTACAAATATTTGTTAACAGCAGGTAGAGCACTTTAACAGCATTCCTTAATCAGAATCAGATTAATAAATTTGCCAATGAAAGAGCTTGATTTTTAACTCCGTGGGTAGATTAATATATATGTAGAAGATTATGAGAGTGAGTACACTATAATATATAGTTTATAATTGCAAATTGCAATTCTGTACCGTACCCTTTTTAAGCTTGTCGTTTTTTGGTCACTTCAGGGTCACAACGCATATCACATGTGTTTGCTGAGGGCTGCCATTGGATGGGCGATGGATCGCTGTTATTATATTATGCATTGTCATAGAATAGATAAAGCAGTAGTAGTAAGATGGGCTTACAACTTGGCCTAAAAGACCCTTTTCGCTAACCCCGGTCCCATCCACCAAACTTCAGTTTTCTACGGGGGCGGCCCGTCCTTCTAATGGTGGGGAGCATCTTACCACAGTCGAGATGTAACTCTTCCATGGAGAGGGACTCAATGCGGAAATTATTCCAGCATAGTCTTGCCCATCTTTCACACGTGTCAACAAGATGATAGGGATCCTCCTCCTCTACCCCATAGTTAGCACAACAAGGGTTATGCGCTTACCTCAGATGGTACATGTGCCTGTTTAGTTTACAGTGTCTTATCAAACTGCCAATTAGATCCCTAATCACCTGTCGACTCCTTGACATCAGCCAAGTTTCCTTAGATCCGCGTGGGTTGGGTAGCATTTCTTTTGTCTGTCTACAGTAGTTCGTCGTTGACCAATTCTCCTTTCAGAATAGGTAAGTATATTAGGTGGTATTGTGTAGGCACTTTGCCGAAGTGAACGAAGCTATGACGATAAAAGTTAAAGCTGGATTAAAATTATTTATTTGTGACCAGTGCTGCAGCCCTTATTAACAAACCGCCACTTATTAACCGTTATTAATGACCATTCAAATATTCAATCACTTCTTAAACTGCATGAGGTGGAGTGTCATCTTGCTGGCAAATAATATTTATGTAGGTTTGAACAGGAAACTCTTCTAACAGGTTTTCGGATATCGTTTTAAAGAAACTGTAAATTTTTTTAGCTTGTTAAGGAGTCGCGATAAAAAGTATTCCACTAATTTGATTTCTTAATATCCCACACCAAATATTAAGTTAGCTCCTCCCTTGGTAATTTATCATTTGATATTCATTGGGGTTAGAAGCTGACCAGTAATTTGTATTTTTCCTGTTGTATACCCTTGATGTTGTACATGACGCTTCATCTATCTACAACATTTTTTTACATGAAGTGTTGTTCTCTCTTGGTATCTCATCAGCATCGAAGCAACAAACAGAAATCGATGTTCTTATTGTCCCACTGTTAGATATTGAATATAGTTTGATACCAGAATGTTTTAGAGTTCTCTGAACTATTCCATAACTGACATACTCTGCACCATATATTATTTATCGTACCGTTTGTTGAATGGAACTCGTCGGATTGATCATAAAGTGTTGAGCAATTATTGATTTCTTATATGTGGTAGCCTTACGTTTTCTTGAATCGCATATTAATCCTGATACTTATATCGACTACATCGACGAAATACTTCTGGAAAAACTCCCAAAAGTATTTTTTTGTAATTTTCAAGCATTTTCATCAAATACATTTAAAATTTTTAGCCGGTCATCTAATTAATGTTTCATTTTTAACGTTAATTCAACGTTGCTAATTCGTCGAAAATAAATTTTGTCACGTTAATTTAATGTTGCTTGTTCGTCGAAAATAAAAAACTATGTCACAATAAGTCTGATTTCTTCTTTGTCATAGTGACATTTAAGAATCGTCAAAGATTGACCAGATAGCGGTATCAATACGATCACGGTAGACAAATATTTTCAGAATTTAGACGTTAGACCAAAAAATATACCAGCAATCGAAAAATCACATAAAAAATATGGTATTCCATTTGAAAAAAAAAATCAATAGCCATAGCAGTTTTGTCTGATATTCAGTTGTTTTTCAGTCATGATTTTCGGATTCCACTGGAAGAAGTACAATAACTGGTTATATTAGATTTCCAACCTCAGACACCCGAGAGAAAAACTGGCTTGTCTAGTTCTCGTTAGATAACCCAGTATATAATTCTATGGGCTTAGTTTTGTCAATTACGAATCTAGTTCAAGACAAGATTCGTCAGTGGTAAGTGTTAATTCAGTACAAGAATAATAGTTGATGACTAGACTAGAGATAGCTTAAGTGAGAGTCGAACGTAAGCTCGAAGATATATTTTTAATAGATAGTCCATGTACAAATATACTACCGAATTTGCAGGCGTGATGTAAAGAATGCTTTTGTTTACTTTGCGTGTTTTTTTTATTGAGATAAAAATTTTTTTTTTCGTAAAACGTGAGGGATTAATAATTAATATTAACTATGTTATGAGTCGCTACTGGTATTTTAGCAATGTACAAAACGTTTTCGACAAACAGAAAAGATTTATATTTAACTGGTTTTAACGTTCTTTCATTATCCTTAAAATATTTTTTTAATTTCCAGATCTTATTTAAAATCCTTACCATCTATTTTATCTTCTTCAGTGCTCAGGTCTGAACCTTCTCCAAATAACTTTTGTGTTCCTTGAGAGATGGCATACAGATCCAAAGCTACCTAGAATTTAACAATAAATATATAAGTACATTCTGCTCACAATCTATTATTAATAATACCCTGTTGGATACAGGTTTGTGCTACCGATATGTTTATAAATAGAATCTTACTTTGTTCATGCCAGTTACTGACGTTGTCGATTCAGTGCCCTCTTGGGGAGGTTTGGAGGTCTCGTCGGTTTCTTCTTCCACTGGGGCTGGTTGTTTGGGAGGCTCTGGTTTATCTGCAGGTTCTTCCTAAAATATATATGAAACAAATTTGGAACACAGTTTGGTTAACTGTTGATATCATCTGTCTCTGTTTATTGAGTAGTATAAATTGCTAGTGGTAAAGGAAAGTATAACTATATACTATATAATAATAATATATTACTAAACTATTAAGTCTCCTTATGATCTATAAGGAACCGAAAAATCCTCTATTATTAGTTTGTATAAACTGTGCAGTTCTATATGTTCTAGTATACATGTTAACTTCGCAACTGTATTATAATATTTACAAAATTTAAATTGGGACTGACAAATAAATTATAACAGAGGTTGATAATATCAGCAGCAGCATTAAGTATATAATATCAACAGCAGCATTAAGTAATATTGTGGTGATAAAGCAATAGAAAGCTAGAAATGTACTTCATATATAATGATGAGAATAAAAGTAGTATTGAGAGAATAAGATGTGGGTGCGTGACACTGACAGTGTTCAAAGCTGGTGGTTGTTAAGGAGGTATGCCATTTTGCTCCTATCAGCAATGTCTACAAGGCGGAATCAAACAACTAGTCTACTTGGCATATTAATAATTGTTACTTGTGAATGATTTATTTGTACAACAATTCGGCATTTGTCTATTTCCCATTGGTTGTCGGCAAATACCCATATCACAAGTCAACGGAATTAATGGTAAATGTGTCATTGACAACCCAGAAACTTAAACGACATTTATTTGAGTCCGCTTTTAAGACAGTCTGACACGTTTTAATTTGTTATGATAATCTTAATTTTAATGCTACGATATATATATATATATATATATATATATATATATATATATATATTTCTTTTTTTTAAATAATTTAGAAAAAATTAAAAATGCGGTAACATGTTTATATAACTATATCTAGAACATTAATGTATACAATTTAGGGACACTATACGCTATTACGTAACATGTCTAGAATAGGTGCATCTAATAACACTCTCTATCATTAGATCGGGAACACTGGAATTTTGTGAACAACATTTTAATTAAGACAAGTAAAGTTAAAAGCACATGTGGGACCGCGAAGCAAAAGGCTCTCCTTATTAGCCCAGTTTTGCACTTTTAAAGCCCTGACTAAAAACTACAATTTTAATTTCTTTACGGTCAGTTTGTATAAGCCCACCAAGTTAGTGCCTTGATTGTCCTTGTGCATTTTTAGTTGTAACTTGTATTTAAATCAAGCGATCGTAAAACAATACGACATTAGGTAGACTATGTAAATAAAAATGTGTAAAAGTAATACCTTAATAATAATAAATAATTATAAGATAATGAATATACCACCCCAGGCATAGCAATAGTTAGTAGTTAGCAATAGTAAAATATAAATGAAAATACAGGTTGTCTAATTCATGTGTGTTTAGTGGGTGACACTTTTTAAATATGCGTTAAGTATGCAAAATATTTTTAAAATGTATACAACCGATTAATCTTCAACTTGTATATTTAAAGTTCTTTCCCAATTCAGCCTGAAATAAAGTATTTTTTGTTCTTTTGTCGTATTATTTACCATCCAAAATTAATAAAAAATATAAAACTATATAAAAATATCAGAAATTGGACCAAAAGCTGCATTAAATAGCATTTAATATGTTGTAATGATTTAATGCACCTTTTGCTCTAACTTGTCTAAATATTTTCATATATAGTTATCTTCTTTCATTCTGGATGATACGACAAAAAGACCAAACATTTAAAAAAATATGATCCACTAAACACACATGAATGTGATAACCTGTATTTTCGTTTATATTTTTTACAGTTGCTAACTCATGACGATATAGTAGCTTTATGGTTTTCTATTTTTAATTTGCAAGCAAGTTAGCACTTGTTTAAAAAACAATTTTCCTGTAATGCGATTTAATGTAATTTTTTATTTTACAATGAAAGTAAAATTGGCTTGAAATGTTATAATTTTAATTTTCTTTAAGCTCAGATTAAATTTTAGAATTAAATCATCATAATACCATGTTTTGTCCAGAGAATTGGCTTAAAATATTTCAAAAGTTCGCGCAAATGTTCAACCTTAATAGTGAATCTCTCCTCCAGTGTAATGTATGTATCTGTTACGTATCTGTGAAAGTTCTTGATTGTTATGCCACAAAATGTGTAAAACACACCTTTTTCCTTCTAGAAAAAAATTTGTGCCTAAAAGACTCTAGAAAGAATCGACCCCATCATCAGTATGAGCGTCGCGACGCCAAGAAAAATAAAATAATTATAGGTCTAAAAGTCCGTATTTTCAAAATTATATCTATTTCCGGCTTTTTTGATATTTGAACCAAATTGATTGCTGATCTATGATCAGGCCACCGAGGCCGAAAGCCTAAGTACTAAGTACCGTGGTTGCTTTAACTGGATAGAGGGACCGTTTATTTTATAGCAGAAGGGGGAAAGGCCTTTGCTATTATATAATTGGAACACGGTGGGAATAGAGGAGCGAACAAAGTAAGAGGTTTTTTATCTTTGCAGTTGGATGGTGAAGGGATGGAAGGAATGACTAAGGAAGGGAAAATTGATGATAATTCATCAGAGCAGAATCCGTGGTAGGATCTGTAAAACAGAGACAGATCGATTACAATTCGACGATGCTCTAGTGAGGCAAGCTTCTTATAGTATAAAGGGTATACAAGTTGACAGAAGAAAAATATTCTCGAGTTCGGAAAGGGAAACCCAATTTGTTCGCTGCTGCTGCGGCAGTTGAGATGATACCAATTAGGCTTGTTTCGCTTGAAACATTTAATTTTTGGTTGGTTTCGGTTTTGAAAACAAGTTTGGGAAATTGTATGTTGGAGTGGAGTGTACTATCGTCAGCAAAACTTTGAATATGATTCCTGATAGAAGAAAGCAGATCAGTCATATGCAGGAGCCAACACTGATGTGGTACGCGTGAGTTGATATTATATAAAAAAATTTATAAAAAATTAAACCGATTTCAAAAAAAAAAGGTTAAAAATAATGTTTTATTCCACCTTCTAAATTTTACTCCGTGAAATCGGCGCTAAACTTATTCTAATCATTTAATTACAAAAATATAATCATTTATTCAGTCAAGTCGGTGTTTTGATGTCTAATACTACGCATATAATATTTTTTTCCTGACATAATGGTGAAATCGAGACGCGAGTGTAGAATATTAAAAAACTTCTTGCAATATATCTTGACGCAAAAAACAAAATAGCACCATTCCTTCATTTTTAATATTTTTGCTATGGAACCACTCCGGCAAATTGGTCAAACCATCGCGGAACAATCGATATATAAACATAAAGAAATCAACAAAATGACCGCCATTCCGCCATTTTTAACATTTTTTTGATATTTAGAATTTGTGGCGAATTGTTTTACAAAAAGTACAGCTTTTGTTACAGACGTGGAGATGATTTCATCATCAGAAGTTAAGGGTGGAAAGGAGCTTTTGCAAAAGTTTTGTTTAATGTTTTTGGCAAGCGACCAAAGGAATTGGCTGCAATTTTGGCTCGAAACAACTTTGCCTTTTATGCGTATATTGAAGGCATTTTTTTGGCGTCGAAAATTTGCGATTGTAATAATTTCATGCCTTGCTTTGAAGTCTTAATAGAATGTCATATAAAGGTTTCCTAAACTTAAATGTATTACATCCGAGATGTATGAACACATTTCGGAACTACCGCTGGAAAGGAAACAAACATCATTCCTAAGGAAGGAAGAGTAGAAATCTCGCAACCAATCCCAAACAGCGGAATTATAGTGCCAAATAGTACAAAATGGCATGAATTCTACAACATCCTGTTGTAGGGGACAGGAAACAGTATTTAGACAATGATCAGAGGAATCCGGGGGAGTAGAAATGTAAAACTGATAAGGCTCTGGGTGAGTTCTGAGAAAGAGGTCCAATGGATTTTGGCTATGTGATGATGTTTGGGAAGTGGATAGATTCTCTGATGAAGCTAGTAATAGAAAGGCCTTTGCAATCAGGCCTCTTCTGTTCTATCTTGGGAATCGGTTTTAATAGAACCTAGCCATTCTTTACTATAAACGTTATAGCCTTGCAAATAGTATAATAATTTCAGAGGAAAGGAATTCAGAGATTAGGAAGTCCACTTTAGGCGAAAGAAAGTCGAAGAGCAAGTTGAAGGAATTTTCTGGGGGAGAACGGAAGATTGAAATCTGACATATAGCGGGTTTCTTATTAGAATCATAATTTATTTTCCACCTACTTGTTTTAAAACAATTTTTTTAAATATTATTTAAAATGTTTATATACGTTGAATCTGTCGTCTGTAGGTATAACACCCAAAGATAATTATTTAACTATTATAATCAATACGATAATCTATATTCAACGAAACAACCCGCATTATTGAAATCAGAAATATTCCCAGTGTTTAGGGTACACAGGGTGGTCTAAAATAGAGTAAAAATGCTTTATATCTCCCTTGTTAAAAAAATGTTAAAAACAAAAATAACTGGGATTTTTTTGAAGAATTTGAAACAAAAAAAAAAACAATTTAGCATTAACGAAAACTATGATATATATGATAAAACTATCAAAATGTTTCATATTTTCAATGTAATGACCTATATTTTACTAAATGTTTAGAATCAACGGAAAAAATTAGGCAAATTTTATATAATATATCCAATTTTTTTTAACTTCAAACGCACGTTATGCAAAATACATACAAATAAAGCACATGTTCCTGTCTTACTATTTCATAAATTATCCAAAGATTACTAAAAAATATGTTAATAAATAAATACAAATAATTAATTCATATTAGCATTTTGATAAATATTTCAAAACCTGCCTACTTAAAATGTTTATACAAATATAAATATTATGAACTATAATATTTTTATTTATTTAATATCATCCTCTTTTCTGTTGGAGATTATAATATATTTCTTTTAATTGATGGTCGACTTTTTTTTCGAAAATTAATTTAAATTCTTCATAAGAATCCTAGATCTATATTTGAAATTTTTTTCTTCCAACGAAGATATAAAGCATTTTTACTGTCTTTTGGAATATGTCTGAAATTATCTGCTTGATCTACCTAACGTCGACGTAGAACGCTTGATTTTTTGTTTTTATGGGAAATGTCTAAGAATCTGCAGTTGTAAAGTTAGTTGCAGAGTGCGATTATCCTTGGTGCCAGAGAAATAATCGTATTCTCTCAAAAATAAATTACTGGGAGATCGTAGAATTCGTTCGGAGTGGCGCCCAAAAAACGTACCGGTCCAGCGGGCAACTGGGCGGGGAAGCTGGGCGACTGGGCGGAGGCGGGAGCAGCTCCAGAGTGTGTGTTGAATGTTTCACTGTCGACCAGTTCCAGGGATGGGCGGCGGACATTCGCTCTTGTGCGGCCTCTAGAACCCTGCAAGAAAGAAGGGGAGGTGGGTGGAAGTCAGTTTTGCATTGTCGAAAGAGTGAAAGAAAATAAAGAGGATAGAAGGCAGAAGAAGACGATCGGAGAAAGTTAGTCATAGAGGTTATTTTGCGTTAGCTACCTTTCAAAGTTTTGTATTTCTTTCAGTCTGTTTAATAAATCTATTGTCTCATTATATCTTGCTTTAAGCCAAAGAGACGGCGTGCGAACGTTTTTATATATACATTTGGATCTTAAGTTGTTAGCAATAGTGTTTTGTCATTACAAATGCGCAAAAATATATTCTATATTAGAAAGCTAAAAGAAGAAAACAATTAGCTAAACACTAAAAATTTCAAAATCACAAAAACTTTGAATTATTAAAGGGCATGATTAAACTATACATAATTAACATTTAAAATCAGAAATAATTTTGTTGTATTGCAATTTTTTTTATTTCTTGGCAATGTATTTTGTATTTACCACATTTCTACTCGTTCATAACAAGTCAGAACTTTTTTTTCTTTTTTTTAATCGTTGGTTTTCATAAAGGTGTTATGTTCATTTCTGTGATATATTACGTGTAAAATGAAAAAAAAAATGAAAAGCGAGGAATTTTTTCAAATGATAGTATATGTTTGTCCTTCCATGCCATGGAAGATATTCTAAATACGCCTATGTGCAATATGAAATTTAAAAAAAATCTTAAATATTAATAAATGAATTAAATAGGCAACAAATGAAAATATCTTGAAGTGTTATTAGACCAATCACCAATCCTACAAAATGTAATCTACCAGAGGTTTAAACCAATGTGTTAGTTGATGAAAAATTAGGCAAAGAAAAGCATTATTGTTAATTTGTGGAAAATATAAATTGTTAGTTAACTAGTAAATACTTGGATATCGACTAAGTTCCTATTAATAAAATTGAATTTAAAGACGTTCCAGCACTGACAAGATGTTTACTTAAAGATCAAAATATATAACCACAGTGACGGGCAAGCTTTACTAGTTTTCTGTCGCTTTCGTAGGGTCCGTAATCTTATTTTTGTAGATTTCATAGATATTTCGGCCGACATTAATTTTTTTAGTAATTTAGTTTTTGTTTGGGTTTCTATAAATCACATAGATATAATTTTTTTCAATTCCCTAAACTATATTTCATTAATTATTTATATTTATAATTAAGAAATCATGGTTCTTGGGTTAAGACCGACATTTCGCCTGCGATTGCAAGAGGCATCTTCAGGGATCTTCACTGCACAAGATTAAAACACTGAATGAGTTACGATGAGCACAGTTTTGGTATTTATACCCGATCTTTGCCCATTGAGGAGTGACTCATTGTGATGATTAGTTTCCACGAATGATGTCGCAAGTAGCCCGCGTCTCTTTTGGTATTTTCAGGGTGCTTGGTAATTTCAATTTTTCTCTAATTTTTCGTTTATAATAACTGATGCAAGAACCTTGGTATCTTTTACATTAATCATGTGTCCTGTCAGCAACAGCTGGTTGAACAATTTGTTTCTTGCTTATACATCTTTCATGGTCTTTAAATCTAGTAGACACATATCGTCCAGTTTCACCTGTATACCGCAGGAACAAGGTTTTTTATACCCTCCTTCTGTTTGCAAAGGAATTACATCTGTTGGTGTCTTTAAGCATTGCTCAACCTTTTTGTGTGTACGAATGTTGGATCTCTACAGAATTCTTGCAATTTTACTTGGGGTACCCTGAATAAAAGATAAAGCTGCACTATTTAATGGTTGAGTATCCAATACTGGTTTAGGTCTGGGATTATTATAATACCTAATCGAACGTCCAATATTTTTAGTGCAATATCCGTTTGATTTTAAAACTTCGGTGAGTTTTTCTATTTCTCCCGGAATTGAATTTATATCACATATTGACAAAGTCCTAAAGACTCATGAATTGATGACGGATTGTTTTTGAGGTGGATGATAGTGAGAACTAAAATTTAAATATCTATTCATATGTGTCGATTTCCTGTAAACAATATAGACTAGGGTGCCGTTCTCTTTCTTTTGTACTAATACATTATGGAAGGGAATGACACTATCTGACTCAATTTGCGTAGTGAATTTTATATTAGAATGTTATTTGTTTAGATGATCTAAAAATATAGTTAAATTTTCTTCTTCATGAGACCATATTACAAAAGTATCATCTTCATATCTCAACCAACATTTAGGTTGGAAAGGAGCAGAGCTTAGAGCAATTTGCACGAAAGGTGTTATCTACCACAGAACGTGGCGGAAATCCCATGGTGGCACCCGAGGTTTGCTCATAAAAGGTTCCTTGAAAAATGAAATAAGTAGACGTCTTAGCATCAATTCAATTAAGATTGGATTATGGTTTTTATGTTGATAAACCCTTGTCGATGTTACAAAAAACCTTTCATAGATTTGATAAGGAGAATGCTTAACGTCCACATATTTGATTTTTCAAGGGACCTTTTATGAGCAAACCTCGGGTACCGCCATGGACTCTCCGCTATCTTCTGTGGTAGCGAAAATCTTTATGGAGGCTTTCGAGAAAATTGCTTTAAGTTCTGTTCCTTTACAACTTAAATGTTGGTTCAGATATGTAGATGATACTTTTGTAATATGGCATCGTGGAGAAAAAATGTAATTATATTTCCAGATCACCTAAACCAACAACATCCTTGATGTGTTAGTACAAAAGAAAGAGAAACCGATACATACGAATAGATATTTAAATTTTAGTTCTCACCATCATCCATCACAAAAACAATCCGTTATCAATTCGTTAGTAATTAGGGCTTTGTCAATATGTGATGCAAATTCAGTTCCGAAACAAACAAAAGCTTTAAAATCAAACGGATATTGCACTGAAGATATTAGGCGTTCGATTAGGTATTATAATAATCCCACACCTAAACCAGTATTGGATACTTAACCATTAAGTAGCGCAGTTTTGCAAGAAGAGTACTCAGAGTATTCAGAGTACCACAAATAAAATTGGAAGAAATCTGCGAAGATCCCACATTCGCAGAATCTTTTATGCATACAAAAAGAATTCGCAATGCTTAAGGACACCAAAAGATGTAATTCCTTTGCAATCAGGAGTTATAGAATTCCTTGTGTAAGTGTATATAGGTGAAACTAACTTAAGGAATATGAAAGACGTATAAGTAGGAAACAAATTGTTCAATCCGCCATCGCTGAACACCAGCACACAACCGGATACATGATTAAAGTAAAAGATACCAATGTTCTTGCATCAGTCTCAGGTTATTATAAACGAAAAATTGAAGAATCAATTAAAATTAATATGCGCTCTGAAAATTTCAATAGAGACGCGGACTAGGGCACAATGACTCACGTATCGATCAGCACAGGTTGGGCATAAATACCTGAACTTTGCTCATCGGAGCTTATTCAATGTTTTAATCTTGTGCAGTGAAGATACCTGAAGATGCATCGTGTAATCGCAGGCGAAACGTAGAAAAGTAATTCCAATTTGACACGGTCTAAACCCAAGAACCATGGTTTCTTAATTCACTCCAGCCGTGAAAACTTTAGTACTATATTTTTATTTATACTTATTTTTACGTATAGGAATTGCTCTTTGTTGTTCAAATTTCATACGCAATGAACGCGTAGTAGTAGCTACGTGTTTAGATATACCTAGAAAACAGTACCTACTGTATGACTAACTGACTGACAGACAAGGCATAGCTTAAATCGATGGACCTAGGGATTTAAAATTTCGAGGAAATATTCCTTGTATTTTTGAGTACCACAGGGGTCACTAAAGTGGGATTTTACAAAATTCAATCCGTAAAGGAAGGAGGTGGTAAAATTTGTATAAAAAGTGGAGTGAACGGGTGTTGCAAGGCAGTACCGTAACTGACGGACTGGCGTTGTCTATGAACTAAAAAATTATACTTTATTCCATTTTGAAAATTTGGCTTTATGAAGTCGATGTCAAACTATATATATATATATATATATATATATATATATATATATATATATATATATATATATATATATATATATATATATATATATATATATATATATATATATATATATATATATATATATATATATATATATATATATATATATATATATATATATATATATATATATATATATATATATATATATATATATATATATATATATATATATATATATATATATATATATATATATATATATATATATATATATATATATATATATATATAGTGGCTCGCCAGGGGATAAAACATTTTTAAAATATTAAGCATTTTATAATCTACATTTCTAATATAAAAATGTAGTAGGTTTTATATAAATTCACATTATTTATTTAAGTATACCATTATTTTCTATCAAAACTAGTGCATTCTAAGTATACTCAAAAAATAATAATGACTTAAAAACGTAGCGCGCTGAACACCTTTTCATAAGAGCGATCCGTTGAGGAATCAGAATCAACCGTCACAAATTCCGCTTCATACTCCCCCCGCATGCTGTTTACGGCAGTTATGTATGAAAACGCAGTGGTGATATCCGCAAGCTAAATAGAGATGAGAGCGGCATAAAACTGCTGCTGCAGGCTGCAGGCGCTTGTCCGCTTGTTATAGAATTAATGTAAATTAGTGCGTTCGGATCATCGAAGGCGGAAGCAGTTTTGCATCGATGGAATCGAATCGAAATTAGCTTTAAGATATAGGTACATAATAGAGATGGGACATGTAACTCATTTTAATGATGCGCTTTACTGACTCTGGCTCACTTTACTGAGTCGACTCAATTGAGCTGCGAAACGAAGGAGCGAAATACACTCCTAACGTCGTTTGGCAAGGCTCCTAACTTATGAATTGACTTCCGTCCCACGGTTCTGCCACCCTGGCAGTTCATATTTGTAAAGGACAGAGGATGGGATATCGTGCTTACCTAGTACGGCGAAGAATCACCGCGACGAATTGGTCAAGTTTACTGTTTTAATTTTTAACGTTATACAGTCTGACTGTGCAGAATTTCTGTTGGAGATTTATCAAATAAATTAGGCTTTTATTTATGTCGTTTAAAATAGATATTAAAACTTATAGATATTTGTATAATTAATATTAAAAATGACTTCACAATATTGCCAAAAAAAAAAGAGATATATAGAGAGTTTCAACCATATCTAATATCTATAGTTGTATTTATTTTACATCTAAAGAGCCGAAATAAAAACATAATACGTAAAGAGTTAAGACCGCTAAGTCGCGCCGCGCCGTATCGAAAATGTAACAAACAGCACATATTGCAATGCAATTTCGGCTGTCGGTGGCTCTTTGGCTCTTCATCGTCGTAAGTTGTTGCCGCTCCATTACGCTGTAAACGAGAGGTGAGTCAGAATCTAAAAAGATCTATACCGCGGAGCTGCTTCAGTGTCTCACTTAACTGAGCTGATTTTTGGAGCCAGCTCGCTCTGAGTTACACATCTCTAGTACATAACTGTTTTTTAAGAACAAAAAAATATATTTAAAATCTTATAAATTTATATTATTTCCCCTAAGTATCAAAAAACGCCCCAAAACTATAGATAATTAACATCATAAAAAGGTAAAAAATAGCAATTTTGGGCGTGTCACCCCGAAAAATGTTTGACTCCGGCACTATTTTTGGTTGCGGCGCTGTACACCTAACTACACTGCGCTTCACCCGTTCTTAAATCCACGAGCTACCACTGATGTGTTTTTTTTTATTTTTTATAACCATTTTTATATTTTTTTAAAATCATTTTTATTTGATATCATGAACAGTGTTCGAGTTATTTAATTTTTTCCAGTTACGTATTTCACCCTGTATACGTATGCAATTTTGCTGACGTTTGGTGTTGACTACAAAAACTAATATGTGAGCATTTTGGAAGAGAAAAAAACTATAAAGATAGAAAAGGTAACAAAAAAGTAAGTAAAAGTAAAAAAAATAGTGCAAATTTTAAAATATTTTTATAGACACAATCATTTTGCAATTGCCTCTAGGAATGCATTTTTATTTCATTACGCGATTTTGAAATATAAGAGACCGTAAAATCAACGCAAAAATTTACTAATAGGCTGTCAGGTGAATATATTCCTGAGTAATTATTATAATTCTAATGTTAGGAGCTTTGATTCTACAATTTTTAGTAGAGGAGTTTGAAAAGAGTTATATTTTTTATAGGGTTCTGTTTTATGTACATGGTTTTCATTGATAATTTGACAACTTCTTACTTACAACTTTCATAATAAGAGCTAAAATAATTATGTATTAAATTTGTAGGATTTTTGTTGTATTATCATTTAAGAGTATCAAAAATGTAAATAAACAGTTTATAAGCAACCAAATAACTAGATAATACTTCGTAACAGTAAATTGATCGTTGTTTTTTGAGTTTGCCATCGGTATTTATGATAATGCAATTTCCAATAATTTTATGTACATTTTTCTTGCCTAGTCATTTGTGCTACTAATTCATATACAAATTAAATATCTTACTGACCTGCGTTTCATCAGAAATGTTATCTTCTTCGGGAGCAGCTGTGGTGGCTTCCGCAGCTGGTTTTCCTCTACTCCTTATCCTGCTTGAGGTTGATTTAGATTCGTCTTCAGGTAGGGGAGTTGTATTGAGGTTTCTACTCCTAGGAGGGAACCTAGAAGTATTAGGAAGTCTGCTCTTTTGTCAAGAAAATGTTAAAGAACATAGAAAGCACAAATGAGTCATGAATGATTAAGAAATGAAATGGAAATGTATATTAAACTGTTGATTTCAACTAGCTGAAAAAACTTTCTTGAAATCGTATTTAAGCTTCTGTTCTTGCGCACACTTGGTTATAGGAATTATGTTTCAATATTCACATTTATATCAGTCTCGCTCATAACTATTCTACATGTGAAAGGAACTTCCAAAGGTATCAGACAAATGACAAGAAACTAAAATTGACGACTATTGGCGAAAGCCAAGCCCGATAATAACAGAAATAATTAATTGTATCCATCAAGCACCTTGTGAATGTGGTGAATCTTATATTGGAGAAACTAAAAGACCACTATAAGAATTAAAAAGCATTGAAAGCATAAAAAGAAAGCAGAAACATTATGATCGGATATCGCTGAATATTCTTGGAATGACGACAATAGGATGCAGTGGTTTGAAGTTAAAACCATTTACAAAGAACAATATTCGAAGAAAAACAATTAAATAGACAATCAAAAAGATCCGTAGCAAGCCCATTCTTGACGTATCAGATGTTTGGAGACTTTCACTCTCTCATAGGAACATGTTACGTTTTGGCGCATCATTGCATAAGGCTCTATTTTATGAGCTTGTAGTTTTTGATTTAGTTCTTAGTTTACTAATAACGATCAAAACAAAATATCATATGTCATATAAAACATATTTATAAAATCTCATGGCATCTATTGTGAAGTTGAAACAAACTCATTTGTAGATATTAGGTTTATCATTTACTTAACTAAGTAACTGTTTTTTATTTAAATATTGATTACAGCATGTAGGGAATGAAATAGAAAAAAGGGTTTTCGTTTGCAGAAATTAAGACTAGAAAAAGAAAGCAATCGCCTAATTAAATAAATGATAAATGGGTTTGTGTTTACCTCACAATAGCATATATCATATTTCTTTTAGAAGAATAAAACATGCTAAATTGTTTTGTTTTTAGTGAATTTACAGCAACTGTAATTACTTTGAGTTACCTGCATATTATATTGGACATGATAAACACCATATAAATATTGTAAATAGCTTATTGTCTAATTTTTTTAAAGGAGTGATCTGTGAATTCTAGTCAGTACCTTGTATTTGCAGGTAATCTTTCTTCTTGAACTGAATCATCTTCACCGAGTTGTCTGCTTCTAGTCTTACTTCGGGATGGTAGTACTTCATTTGCTTCTGGTGTGGGTTTTTCTCTAGTCTTATCGCTTCTGGAGATTGTATTTTTAGCTGGACCATCGTGAGAGTTAGTTGCCTAAAATAAAGTTATTTTTAAATATAACAATTTATTAAATAAAATTCACGTATATTGATCTTAAAAGTTAAAACCGGTATCATGTAGTCTACCTTGTCCTTAGGATCATCGTCATCATCATAATAATAATAAACATATTCATATTCGTATTCTTGCCCATTAGGTCCTTTCTTAATTTGGATTCTGGATCTCTGTTTCTCGCTAGCTGAACCAACTACATCGGTATCAATACTTTTTGGGGAAATTTTGGAAGTGGTGAGTACCGGACTTGGACTTGTTGGGCCTAAAAATTGTCAAATATTCGTTTAATAATTTTAAAAATGAAACTATTAAACACTTCACCCAGATGATGTATGTTAGTTTACAA
The DNA here is from genome assembly GCA_030620095.1 of Kuschelorhynchus macadamiae. Classification (NCBI taxonomy): domain Eukaryota; kingdom Metazoa; phylum Arthropoda; class Insecta; order Coleoptera; family Curculionidae; genus Kuschelorhynchus; species Kuschelorhynchus macadamiae. Next base: position 209,417 of record JAUTXW010000747.1, read on the forward strand.
CAAATACTTGCATATATAGAGTTGTGAAAGTCATTTAAAGGAAGGTGATATTTTCTTTTCTGCCATGAAGATGGTACTAAAGTAAAGTCAGCCAACTAACAGTTCTATGAAGAAATACAGCTAAAGAAAAAAATTAGACAAACTACGTTAATAAACCAAACTTAAAAGGAACATTCTGAAAGACCCTTTAGAAATTATAACAGAAGGGTAACACAAGAAGTTATAGCACAAGATGCAAATATGAATAAAATTCAAATCTGCATTTAGATAAAAATCAAATTGAATTCGACAAAGCAAATGAACAGAAGGAAGTAATATTCATTTGATTGTTTGCATATAATGCGAAGTGTCCTGACCTGGCCAGCTTGTCCGTTTTATATAGTTGGTTCTAGTTGACTGGTTACGGTTGTAGCTTAATATAGATTTTTTGTTATTTCGATAGTTTTCTCTACTTCTCGTTATCATGTATCACTTCTGTAGCGTAACGATGAGTTCTGATTTCCACTAAAATTTTTGGCAAGCTTGCATTATAGGGTAAATGAGCTATAGAAAAATGCTATAGGGCTAAGGTCTTAAGAAAGACATAATAAACATTGAAATGTAATGACTAATTGAAAATCGATGGAACGCATTCTATCTCAAAACTTAAAGATCACTAATAATTAATTTATTAAATAAAAATTGATACAGATGACATAAAAACTGACTAAAAAGATAAACGAACTATTCCAAAATCAAACTGATGCCCATGCCACCCAACATATATTTTTACTGAAATAGAATGGTGGACGCTGGATCAAGCTGACCAGAAAAAACAGCCTAGTGGATAGCCGAAATGACGAGAAATGCTGAGAAAGAATCGCAGACGTGCCAGAGGATGGTGAAAAGTGAAGAATAAAAAAGCGAGACCTTAATGGACAAGCATGGCAAGCATGAAACGAATAGCAGGAAATGGGAGAGGCCTATGTAAACTATCTCAGCATAGTTGTGCAACAAGAATAAACTCAAAGATGCTGCTCAACATTTTTCTGGTATAATGTAAAAAACTTTTTCGGCACAGGTTACAAGTTCGAAAGTCTTTAGAGATATACACCTAATTGTATATACTTGGCGGTATTGACTTTACTATTTGCAAAGTTTATCTTAGTCGTAGGAACGAAATATAGATACATTCATACCAGAATATTCTTCTGCAGCTCGCCTCGATCTCCTATTAGCACCCCTTCTTCTACCAGCTTTAGTAGTTGTGGTTGCTGCAGTAGTGGTAGGTGCTTTCGTTGTAGTTTGCATTACTTGTTTATATTTTTCTAAAAGTTGGGCAACATTAAGCTTGATAGCACCTAATAAAATACATAAGGTTAGTATTTTCAATGGAAATTAGCTTCGATTATATAAATTTTTGTTGTTATAACGTAAATTTATATTTCGGATTTTTTAATTTTTGGTGTGGAAATAACTAGTTGAATTAGTAAACTAGTAATTTTTACTGCTGGACTAAAATCCGGAAAAAGGGGGTTGGACAATGGTGGATGTTACCGCAAGCAGAACGATGTATTTAAAACAATGGAATATCCTGTATTGGAAAGCAACCACTGAGTTACTAAACGATAACAAAAAAAGAAAGAAGAAGAAAGGGAAAATGTAAGATAAAGGTAAAATGGAAGTAAGACGTATCAATGTAAAAATGAAACCTACTACTTGAAAAATAATGGTCTTAAAAGAATGAATTTAGTATTAACTAAAGCAGCATAAACACTGACTAATCTAATCTAATAAAAATAATGGTAATGTTTGTTTTCCTGCTTCATACTACTACAAACTATACGGTTTCATATTTGATTTGCTTTTACTGTTTTGGCATTTTAATAAAGGATATATTACGTAAATTTGTTTATAGCCTATATATACTTAAATGCTGTGACACTCATTTTCTGCAGTGGTGTATTGAAATGCGATTTTGAAGTTTATTATTTTAGAATAATTGCTTAATCAAGGGTCCTAAAATATATAAAACAGGCACTGTAATCTTCATTATTAATTTACTATTGCCCTGGGGTTTTGACCACCAAATAATCCTTTAAGACTGGGCATATCTAGGTGACCAGATGAAAAAGATGAGTCTTTTTCGGATGCAGAACTGAAATACGTGGACTCTAGACTGAGAAACTTAAAATTATGCATAATCAGCTACCGGTCGCCGCAGATTTTTCATTACTCTACCCACAAGGTAAACGTAGTGATTAGGCAGTAATAAAACAGGGAAAACAGTTCTCTCTGCCCATTACTTCCCAGTTATAAAGACAAATTAATAATATATCTTCTAAAAAACATTTGTAATAATTTGCGCTACTAATGCTAAAGCTTTTCTTTAATTTAAAGTTATTATTATTCACGCTTGCAGTACACGCAATTCTCAAAATGTAATCAGTTTCTGCTGATCCATCGCTTTACAATTTGGGTTTCCAAAAATGTAATATTTTTAGCTGCATACAGTACTGATATTAATTAGAATTTATAATGTAGTAAAATCCGCTGGAATATGCGGGGTTGTCTCTATCAACACTCTTCCAGTGATCTCAACAGAATAAAAAAAATTAACTTCTGTTGTCGATGGAAAACGCATGATACTGGTAGATGAACATGAAAACATGCATCTTTATCTAGTTGTAAGTTAGTCTATGAGCCCTATTTAGCATGCCACTTTATTTTACTTTAGCTCTAAGTATAACTTTTAATATTAGTAAACATTTATTTATAAACTAGCTAGAAGAGAACTAATCAAACATGCATCTTTAAGATGGAATGGCAAGATATAAAACTAAATTAATTTAATTTCTTTTTTAAATTCATAACAACCTGGTGGTGCTGGAGCCGGTGATTCTGCAGCTTGTCTTTTATGCACTTTCTTGCCTGTATTCTTAACCGGTTTAACTGGAGTTTTTTCAACATCTTCGTCTTCCTCGTCATTTAAGGTAAAGGTAAGACCTGGAGGTATTTTGTGGGCAGTTTCGAACGGCCGCTCCTGCAAGGAATAAATAAGTTAAATTCTTGATTCTTGTTTCGAAAATAAAATTTTAATAATACTATTAACTATTATACCAAAACTCTCTGAATGTTGTTTTCTTCAGATTTTTTAAGAAATTTATAAGAAAAAAGTTTTCTAACTTTCACCATTGGCATAGGTGTAAGCATGATATAGCATGAAGCAGTTTTTTTATTGTCTCATTAAAATTATATAAAATTCATTATATTAAAAGGATATATTTCCCAACTAGCACATATATGGGCTAAAACGCTGTGATATTGGCTAATATCCCTGGCTAATTAGCTAAAATTGATAGCCAAAATAACAGTTCTATTACAGTCTAGAGACGGAAATATGGCTAAAGTGGGGAATAATAATTTGGCCATAACGGGGTAAAAATGGCCAAATGGCAATTATACGACTCTCACTTTTGTTTTTATGGTTTGGTTTATTAGCTACTTTTTGACTTTAAAATCGCGCTTTTTTAGCTGAATTCTGACTTGTTTTTTAACCGAAATTTAAGTAACATTTTTTTCCGAAATTTAGCAAAATAATTCCTCATTTTTTGCCTTCATTTGTATGATAAATCATAAATTGTTTCAAATTATGTATATAGTATAGCCAAACAGTGTAATAATTTATGAGCCAAGAGGAAATGCAAAGATAACAAATCATGGTTTCGTAGAAATACGTACAGTATGACTGATTGTGTAAAATATTTGACGGTTGGTAGGGACAAAAAATCCTTGCGCAGGAACTTTATTGTTAGGGGAATCTAAGATTAGCATGTAAACACGCGCCCCTTCTCGAAACTAAAAATTTCGTTTCCTACAAATTTTTTTTTTAGTTTGGAAATGTATTTTACTAAGAAAATTGATTAAAGATCCATAACGTAAAAAACATGCATGAAAATATGTTTCAATAGGTAGAAAAGATATGTTTTTTTAAAGTGGTCAAATAATGGCTGCTAGGAAATTAGATTAATTTTAATTTCAATCTGGATCATAAAAAGTTTTGGGCTATTTTTTAAGCAAATATTCCTTGAAATGTCACTTTGTAAGCAGATATTTATCAAATGGCAATAATTTTCAAATGGAGCAACATTTACTAAAATTTTACCAGTAAAAATGATTTCTTGGTTTAATAAACATGGCTGATTTAATAACAAAATTAAACGACGATTACCTCAAATCGGCGTTTCCTTTTTCTATAATATGTGATGGAATATTTAAACTTTTTATTAGACATTTTGTATGGTAAATAATTTATATTTCGTTTTTCTAAATAAATCTTCAGTTTGGTTTAAGTGTAGTTTTATAGGTTATAAACGTACGTTTGAAAAAGTGACATTTTTTGGCAATATTGTAGCAAAAATAAGCGAAATAAAACTACCCAATTTTAGTTTAATTTTAAAAGAAAAATATGACAATAAAAGCCATATTTTAGTATTCTTATATAGCTATTATTACTATAATTAAACTTAAGTACTTGTTAAAATATGTTTGGTTCGCATTTGAGAAGAAATGCTTACTTATTGATTATATTCTCACCTCGATTTCTATTGATTAAAAATGTCATATTTTGGCATTTTAAATAGATATTCGTACTATAATTTAACTTCAATACGTACTAGAATATATCTAGTTGTTGCAACAAAATTGAGAGTTATTTCTACTTTTTGGCCATCCAATATTGCAAAAAAAAGTTGGAGGTTTAATTATCCCATTAAAAATATTTGTTGGCAAGTAATTATGCTATAGCCTATCTATATTAAAAATTGCTACTTTTAGAGCCAAAAATCTAATTTAAAAAGAGCTTTTATTGCTAGAGAACAAACAAGCAATCATTTACCAAAATTTGACAAATCTCTGGTTTTTATATGTCTTTTATAGTTATTTTTCAGGCAAAAAAGTTCATCAGCTAATTTTGTGCTACTTGGGCTCTGTACTCTATCTATATCCATGTCTTTATGATATGACAGTAAATTTATTTTAAAATTATCTAGAATATAAATATGCTAGTAAAAACGGACTTAAATAAATCATATAATATTCATATTATTCATTTGGAATCCGTCATGGTGCACTCCCAGATGCCCTGACCAGAAGTGCCATATGCGTATCTTTTGGGTTCAAACCCCTGTTTCGTTATACGTAACCGTTTTTTTAAGTGGTAATAAATAAAACAAACACCTAAAAATTGGAATAAGATAAATGTTGCCAAAAATAAAGAAATCTCAGACACCTGTTTCAAAAAGCAAGTCAAGTCAAATATACTAAAACGAAGATACAAATTGTCTGATCGAAACTTGCGCGAGGAGGGAAATCTGAACTGAATCTGAACCATACGAGTCTCTAACTATGGACAGAATTTGTTCAGCTATTTTTAACAATACACAAACTCAGAAAATAAACCTGATTTTAAATGCCAATCTAGCACTAGGTCATGAAATCTTGGTATGTATGAAGGGCCTGGATGTTCACGAAGGTAATGGCCTCGAAGCACTTGTTGGCTTCGACAATCAGACATATTAGTTTGACGTCTTTAAGTTTATGATTACAGTTTTTTCCGTTATTACTAATATGCTTCCCGTACAGGCAAATCTACCAAAGTGATTCTACACGAGCTACTAAGAATACGAAGAGAATGTTAAAAAATAAAATAGTACTAGTCGTAGATTATATAGATACTAAGTAGGTAAATGATAATACCTCATTTCACTTAATTACCATATTTAGTTGCCTTGGTTCTAACAACTCAGGATAAGGTAATTCCGGGTTACATGCCCCACCGGTACAGATGCCCCGATCGGCAAATATTCGGGCTTAATCGTTAGTTGGCGTCTTCCATAAGTATGGTGGTTGTTTACTTGTTGTGTGTTTAGCGAGAGGCACAATTAATAATCCAATAATATCTCTTCAATCGTGAAATATTTAAGAAAAACAGGTAAGAATTGATAAATTACTACTATGATCTAATTTAGGTGAGCACATATCGCAGCGAAAAATGTTTTCGTTTAATTTTTACAGCTGTATTCTTGAATCCTTGTTTGAAAGGGTCTATTGGCTTACTTTAGAATATAAAATGGTTGACAAATTCTTTACTGGTGCATTTTAATATACTGGGGCATCTCTCCCGTACAAAAAGGATAGATGGCCAAAAATAATACGGGATAGATGCCCCATATGAATGTTTGTATTTTGTAAATTTAGATAGTATATTAATGACTAAATTTTATTTTAGATAATATGCCGACCCGATACAAACGAAAACAATCTGCTAAGCCAAGAAAACAGTGGCGTGAAGAACATTTAGTAGCTGCTATTGAGGCTATAAATTCTGGTGAGATGGGCACTAATGAAGCTTCAGCTGCCTTTGGTGTACCATCTAGAACGTTACGTCGGCGCATCAAATCAGGAATTACCAGGGATCTTCCTCTAGGCCCTGAAGGATGCTTAGGCACTGTAAATGAAAAACGACTAGTAAAACATGTACAGAAATTGGAAAAATGTGGTTTTGCGCTTGATAGAGAGTCACTTAGATCCCTTGCTTATCAGTTTGCTGAAAAATTGAAAATTAAGCACAGATTTAATCGTGAAACACAAATGGCAGGCTATGACTGGCTTAACTCGTTTTTGCGACGTAACCAAGAAGTGAGTGTTAGAGCAGCTCAAGGATTGTCTATTGCTAGGGCAGAAGGTATGGATCGTACGGAAGTAAATAAATTTTTTGATCTGCTTAATGAGGTTTACACGGAATACAACATGTTTGTAAAACCAAGTAATATTTTTAACATGGATGAGACCGGCTTTCAAATCAACAACGAAGCCGGAAAAGTTATTGCAACTAAGGGAGCCAAAGATGTCCATGTACTCAGTTCAAGTGAAAGAGGTGAGAACGTAACAATAATAGCTTGCTGCAATGCCGAAGGCAATTTTATACCACCAGTGCTCATATTTAAAGGAGTAAGAGAAAAGCAGGAATTTAAAGATGGACTTCCACCAGGGTCAACAGTTTTTATGAACAAAAAGTCGTCCTATATCTCATCAGACCTCTTTCTAAAATGGCTTCAAGAACATTTTGTTCCTAAAAAGCCTCCTGGTCCAACTATTTTAATACTCGACGGACATTCATCCCATAGGAATTTGTATGGAAATGCTCAACTCGCAGAACAAAATGAAATAATTTTAGTGTGCTTACCAAGCCATTGCACCCAAGCCATACAGCCACTTGACAGATCATTTTTCCGGCCCTTAAAACATTTTTTAAGAAAAGAAGCCAGACAATGGATGATAAATCACCCTGGGAGACGTCTTACTCGCCTGCAAGTTGGTAAAATCATAGGAGCTGCATGGGGTAAAGCAGCTAATGTTGAAACTGGTGTCTCTGGGTTTCGGGCATCAGGAATTTTCCCACTTGATCCGGCGGCCATTCCTGACCATTTTTATCACATTTCGGATAATATGTCTCAACATACAGTGGAAAATTCTACAGGTAAAAAGAGCTCTTCTTTAAGGGAACATCAAAACCCAAATTCTGTTTTAGAGGCAGCCCCGGAAAAAGCTCAGTCCGACAAATCTATTTTAGAAAAAGTTAGCGTAGAACAAGAACCGGTTCCAGGTACAAGCTCAATGATAGTACCAGATGGTGTTCATCCAAAAGAAACCCCTTCAAAATATCTGCAAGATATTAGTCCGGTGCCAATTCTTCCAAAATCAATTAAAAAACGAAAGAAGCAATCTGCCGAAGTTTTGACAAAGCGAAACCCAAAATCAAAAAAAAATATTGAAGACGATTTTTCCTCCTCGGATGATGAACCACTTGCTGTTTATGTAAAAAAGGGTAAAAGGTCCCCATCTACAAGTTCTGCTAAGGAATCAGAATCTTGCATAGAATGCTGGGAAAATTATTATGAAACAACTAACAAGGCAGATTGGTTAAAATGTTTGGGATGTGACAAGTGGTTTCATGAGACGTGTACAATATATGGGGACCACTGCGTCACATGTGGACGTGAAAAACTAAGGGCTGCAAATCATGACCGTGCCAAGAAAAAAGTATTCTTATAAACTGAGAGTCTTTGTCATATTATTAGAAAATAAGTTTAAGTTAAAAATTTCCTGTTATTTTTAATAATCTTATTTATGTATGTTAAGATGATAAAAATAATGAAAGTTCCTTCTTTTCCTTTATGGGGCGACTCTCCCAGAGTGGGGCACCTGACCCAAACTGCAAGGGCAACTCTCCTTAACTGCCGGGAGAGATGGCCAAAAAAGTTGTTTTTGTTAAAAAATTTTTACAACAAAAAAATAAAAATTTTAAGTTTTTTAAACATGTTATGCCGTGTCTAAATAAATATGTTATTTTTTTATCATAGGCTTTTTAATTTAAAATATTATTTGAATTTTTAATCACATATTTTGCTTAAGTGAGGCATCTAACCCTGATTTACCTTATGTGTATAAGTAATGAAGACCTTAAATCAGAAACCCGTACCTACGGTGGGCTAAATTTTATTGTGCTTTAACGGTCATTCCAAAAAAAAATCCACTTTCTACTATATAAAAATTCTTGCCCTGTTAAGAGTTGATTTATGAGTTTCGCCACAGGTGGCTTCATGCTGCTCCGTAGTAATAGATGGTCAAGTCCGGCTAATATTTCGGATGTCCTCTTGGTAACCACAAATGTTGGTGATTCTGATGTGGCTTTGTGTGTTAAGCTTGGCGCTAGTTGTACTCCTCATTAGTGTAATCGAAGTCGAATATGAATCTTTACTTACATTTAATGCTCTTCGGTCGTGGTGTAAATACTAAAGATAACTTGTGTTACACAAGACAAAACGTTCCGTTTTGACACCGTTTAATTCCTGGGTATCAAATAAAATTTGATCACTCGATAACGTTGGATCGATAACGGGATACAAAAATTAAATCAGCCAGGCGAGCAGTGCTCGTAAAGTAAAGACCCCTGAAGATACCTCGTGCAATCGAAGTCGAAACGTCGGAAAGTGATTCCATCGAGACGTGGTCTAATCCCAAGGACCATGATTTCTTAACCACGTCCGTAAAAGTTTTCGTTCTAAAATATTTAAATACCTTGTTTATAAAGATTTTGAAACTAGAAGCGTGTTAAGTACTTTATCTTGTTTTCAACGCATTATTCAAAAAATAATAAAAATTTCTAAATCATGTTCTAAAATTTCTAAATTAGAGCGCAAAAGTAAAAAAATCGTTAAAAATTCCAGCTGTATTAGAAAGTATATGGAAGTTAGACTAAATACAATTATTAGTATAAAAAAGTAAGATTTTTATTGCTACGTGTTATTACTCATTTGCTTCTATATTGGCTGCACAAATATTAAACCGTTTAAAAAAAAAAGAGCGCAAAAAAGTAATTTTTTGAGCAGTAGCAGATAATTATTAACCCAACTTTAACTATTTCAGTTATGCTGAAGTGGAAACAAAGTATTTTATACACACTGGTGAGTTGTTATCTACTCGAAATTTTGCTCGAAGGAAATCCGTTCGACCCGTCCGTACACGTAGCGCCAAAGAAAATTATACCAAAGAGTAAGTATTAGAAACTAGTAACCCCTGGCAAAACATCAAATAGTTTTTGCATTGGCTCTCATTGACTTTGAACCTTTAAATTAGAGTTGCACTGTTGCCGATTGCTACGCCATTTCAGCAGAAACTATGTTAATACTCCCAATATAATATATACTCGTAAAGATAATACAGTTTTAATGTTGAGGAGATTAAATGATCAAAAAGAAATATTTTGTTAAATAATCAAGATTGCAATAAACACTTACTATACGAATTTATAACAGGTTATCAAACAAAACTTTGGTATTATTTTAATACCTTTACTGACACTATTTGCAATAATAAACACTCGCTATAGTACGTATGAAATGCAGTAATTTGAATTCTTAGCCATCAAGCACCCAATCACATAACGGTATAATACCAAAAATCTGCCTTCTGGAATGCCAACTGTCATTCTGATACACAAACAGTTATAATTCAAGACAGGCCGTACCTGGGGGACCGGCGCAACGTAGTACCCAGTGCCTTTAAAGACAGATCTAGCAGAATACAAACGAAATTCAATACATCATCACAAAATGGTAAAGGTTTGAATATAATAATTTTGTTTTGTTGTGTAATAACTTCTAAACTGCGAAAATATCATTATTCATTTAAAAAAATGTTGTTTTAATAAGTAGCAAATGTTTTGAAAATAAGATAGTTTTACATTTGTCACGTAATAAAAAAATATACCACTTAGTTCGAAATTAACTTTTTCTAATGTTTTAAAATAGTGTGTATATAAATTCGTGGACAGATGTGAATGTCAAATTATATATATATATATATACCGTGTGTCCAAGATAAAGAGTGGATAACATTGGTAGATTGGAAACCATAAGAGCTACAGCTTGGGTTAAATTAGAGAAAAGGTGCTCAATTTAGTTTCCAAATCAATGCCGTTTACAAACCTAAAAAATTCCAAACCGTTCCGAAGAAATCCGACAAAAACCGAAGAGGTGCATTTTTGTTTTTATTTTTTTACAGCCCTATTTTTAAAGTTGGATCAAATTTGAAAACACATTCTTATAGCAGTTTTTTCTCGCCTACAAGATTCCACTGTCACAATTTTTGTCTGACGTTTCGTCTCCTGTCAACCATCATCAACTTTGTTTTTTCATACGGCCGCCATATTGGATTTTTTCATTTTTAAAATGACTATTTGAGTCCCATTTCAACGATGTGTCACTTCATCAACTTTATTTTTCCTACGGCCGCCATATTGATTTTTTTAATTTTTCAAATGCTGCCTTATTTACGAACTTTGTTTTTTCTTATGGGCGCCATATTGGATTTTTGCAATTTCAAATTTCTCGTTCAATTCTTATTTCAACGAAGGTTGATAGGTGTTAGGTACGCCTCGTAGGTACCCACCAATTTAAAAAACAAAACTAGAAACCTTTAAGTAGACAACACAAAACGATTTATTTCAAACTTAACTACTACTAACTACTTAACAGACAAAAAAGAATTTAAATTAACTATCTTACTTTACAGAAGGTGTTCAAATAAAAAACCATTGTTTTCTAAACACAAGTATGCGCGTCGGATAGTTGCATTTAATACATTTTGCAGGACATCTGGTGTTATGGTTTGAAATGCCTCCAAAACCAGTTGACGTTTATTTTTAAAAAAATCTAGTAGCCTTTTAAAAACAAATTAATGACTTATGTCAAAATCAACAATGTAAAAATTTGTTGATTCTGACATTTTGTTTACAGAATACAGATTTTGCTTATCGAGTTTTTTAAATTATTGCATTTTTTATTGTTATTTATTAGTTTTTGTTTGCTTTAAAAAATGTTTACAAAGTTTTCTTTTGAAGAGAAGTACGACATGCTAAAATGCTACATTTTATGTCATAGCAACACTCAAAGGGCGAAAGATATGTACGAAAATGATTATCCAGAAAGAACTCAACCAAACAGACAGATATTTGGAAAGATTTTTAGAAATTTACATACGTATGGTTCTTTTGATAAAAATCTAGGCAACCGAAATAAGAACTCTAATGAGGAAACAGAAAATAATGTTTTGTTGGCAGCAGTCGAAAACCCGACAACGTCTGTTAGACAAATTGAGTGCCAAACTGGAATCCCAAAATCAACTGCGCATTTTGTTTTAAAGAAAAATAAATTCACACCTTATAAGTTTAGAATTTGTCAGGGACTGCGACCGGGTGATGATTTAAGAAGAAGAACCTTTTGTGAGTGGTATACCAGAAGATGTCAGGAAGAAGAAAACTTGCCGAACCGAATTTTGTGGTCGGATGAAAGCATAGTGACAAATAATGGTATCTTCAACAGAAGAAATACTCATTTTTGGGCCAAAGAAAATCCTCGACGGTTTAAGCAGTCGAAATTTCAGCACCGATTTGGTTTCAGCATGTGGGTCGGAATTTTGGGAATGCAAATTATCGGACCCTTCATTTACAATGGAACCCTAACTTCCCAGCGCTATCGCCATTTGCTACAGAACGACCTAGAGAATTGGTTTGACGAAAATCTTCCTCTAGCAGAACTAAATAATTTTTGGTTCCAGCAGGATGGAGCACCTGCGCATAATGCCAGGATTGTTCAAAACTATCTAGCAGAGAGGTTTCCCGAAAGATGGATAGGGACGCATTCAGTAGTGGCGTGGCCCCCTAGATCGCCGGACTTGACACCGCTAGATTTTTATCTGTGGGGTTATTTAAAAAACTGGGTGTACGAGCGAAGTTTTGAAACGGAAGAGCAGCTACGTCAACTGGTTTTGGAGGCATTTCAAACCATAACACCTGATGTCCTGCAAAATGTATTAAATGCAACTATCCGACGCGCATACTTGTGTTTAGAAAACAATGGTTTTTTATTTGAACACCTTCTGTAAAGTAAGATAGTTAATTTAAATTCTTTTTTGTCTGTTAAGTAGTTAGTAGTAGTTAAGTTTGAAATAAATCGTTTTGTGTTGTCTACTTAAAGGTTTCTAGTTTTGTTTTTTAAATTGGTGGGTACCTACGAGGCGTACCTAACACCTATCAGTACTTCGTTGAAATAAGAATTGAACGAGAAATTTGAAATTGCAAAAATCCAATATGGCGCCCATAAGAAAAAACAAAGTTCGTAAATAAGGCAGCATTTGAAAAATAAAAAAAATCAATATGGCGGCCGTAGGAAAAATAAAGTTGATGAAGTGACACATCGTTGAAATGGGACTCAAATGGTCATTTTAAAAATGTAAAAATCCAATATGGCGGCCGTATGAAAAAACAAAGTTGATGATGGTTGACAGGAGACGAAACGTCAGACAAAAATTGTGACAGTGGCATCTTGTAGGCGAGAAAGAACTGCTATAAGAATGTGTTTTCAAATTTGATCCAACTTTAAAAATAGGGCTGTAAAAAAATAAAAACAAAAATGCACCTCTTCGGTTTTTGTCGGATTTCTTCGGAACGGTTTGGAATTTTTTAGGTTTGTAAACGGCATTGATTTGGAAACTAAATTGAGCAACTTTTCTCTAATTTAACCCAAGCTGTAGCTCTTATGGTTTCCAATCTAACAATGTTATCCACTCTTTATCTTGGACACACTATATATATATATATATATATATATATATATATATATATATTTATATATATATAATTTGCCCTCGATTGCGTAAAAGAATCTCTACTTACATTTAACGCTCTTCAGTCGTGGAGTAAAGAATTCTAAAGATGACTTGTGTTACAGAAAGCAAAACGTTGGAAAGTGGTTCTGTCTTGACACCGTTTAATTCCAGGATCCGTAATTCTTTAAACCAAAATTTACATTTATTTGTCTATTAAATTGACTTCTGTCCACGAATTTATATACACATTATTTGAAAATATTAGAAAAAAATAGTTTGGAACTAAGTGGCATATTTGTTTATTACGCGATAAATGTAAAATTATCTTATTTTTAAAATATTTTCTTGCTTATTAAACCAACATTTTTTGATATGAACTTACCTGGATCCCAACATACGTAGATATGTACATACAATAATATTTTCTCGGTTTAGAAGTTATTATACTACAAAACAAAATTATTACATTCAAACCTTTACCATTTTGTACTTATTTAATAAATTTCATTTGTGATCTGCTAGATCTTAAAGACAAATCAACCACGGGGCAGTACGCTGCGCTGGTCGCTCAGATACGGCATACTTTGAATTATAACTGTTTGTTTATCAGAATGACAACTGGCATTCCAGAAGGCAGATTTTTCGTATTATGACGTTATGGGATTGGATACTTGACGGTTAAGAATTCAAATTATTGCGTTTGACACGTACTTTAGCAAGTGTTTGTTATTGCAAACAGTGTTTCTTTATATCTTGATGCCATATTTATGTTCTTTTAGTGCATGTCATGTTCTCAAAAATATTAAAAAATAACAAAGTTCTGTGTGATAATCTGTTATAGATTCACATAGTAAGGGTTTATTATTTAACAAAATAATTTCTTTTGATCATTTAATCTCCTAAATATTAAAACTGTATTATTTTTACAAGTATATACTATATTAGCCGTTACCCGCGACTTCGTTCGCGTATATGACTATAACGAAAGGGATGTAAAGAGGTACTTAAATCGCCTCATTTGAGTACCCCTTTATAAACCACGTTTGTTGTTGCATTCTCTGGCTGTAAAATAGCCAAGCTACTAAGCGAACTTACTCTAGAGCATGCGAAATAGAGTTGACCATGGGAAAAACAATCGCAGAGCAAGTCTACTCCAGCTCTACTTAAGGGGGAACTGCACGCATTATTATGGATCATTTGCAAGCCTTCCGCCGCTGCAATATTATGTAGAAGCTGTAAGAGATATTTATTAGCTTCAATGTGATTTAATTATGGAAATATATATTGTTGGGCGCTAAATTCGATTTTTTATGAAAAAAATCAAAACTTGAATTATAGAACAGAAGTAGATTTGTCCATTTTTAATCATTTTTTGACCACAAATGGCTCTTTACCGCCTTGCATTGATCCTTTGTCTACGTAACTGCAACATTTGAAATGGTAAATCGTACTCATGTTTTTGTATTTCTGCAGCGCGTAAACCCTTTTGAACCCATTTTTAACCGAAATTTATTTTAAATTGCCTATACATAATACATTTCTTTGGAGTCGGACGTGCAGGAAGTTTTTTCTAATACGTAGGTACCCTTTCATCTGACTTTGAACTTGACTAGACCCTGTTGCTGATTTTTCACTTTTTGCGTGCAGTTCTCCCTTAAGGATTGCCCTTGAGCTTTGCTAATTGTCATGGCGAAACAAAGCTTTAGAGGAAACTGAAAAGGATAGTCTGACGGAATTAAAGGGATACGTGGTATAAAAACTGTTTCTCCCAGACCAGGGCCAGAAATAATCATAGATTCTATTACATTGTTTTGCAATGTTTTAACCCGTAGCCGAGTTCCATTACACAATTTTGGTGGTTTTAAATTTCGAATAAGCATCACTGGCGCCCTCACATTTAAAGTTAACTCATGAGGAAGGATTCCTGAAGGGTTTAGAGAGTAGAGGAACTCGACAGGATAATTAACCCCATTTTCTTGGTTTATAACTACATTTATTGAGTAGTATGATAATTGTGGAGCAGTAATTTTTTCCAATAAAGCTAGATTTATTTCATCTGCTGTGCTGTTTTATTTTGACAACTTTCGAGTCCACTATAAACATTTAAGGAAAGTTTCACCCCTTTGGAAACTGAATTTCAAATAATCCCTTCTTATCGAACCTCTGCACTCTAAAATCAAGCTGTTTGCACAAGCTCAGGTTTCTACGGTAAACGGTTTGAGAAAGATCGCAAAAATTAATCAATGACCCGATTTTATCAAAAACCCCGTATGAATTTGTATAAATCTTAAAATATGTAATAAAATGGAATAAAAAGCACGTGTTTAAGTGTTTTTCTGAATAACTAATTATTTTTTGAATAAAAAATATAATATTAAAGGGGCGGTTTCAGCCCCTTAGTCACCCTGTCTCGGTTTTTAAAAAATTTTAAAATGTGTAAAAAAATAAAATATATTATAATATTTAATGGACGGTTTTACACCTTTGGACATAGTATGAATTTTCTTAAAAATCCTAAAAAGTAAATTAAAAAACCCGTGTTCAAGCGGTTTTTCGAAAAACTAACCGGTTTTTAAATAAAAAATATTCTATTATTTAAGTATTAATTTCACCCCTTTGAACACCCTGTATGAATTTTTAAAAAACCCTTAAATATGTAAAAAAATAAATTAAACAACACGTGTTCAAGCGTTTTTTCGAAAACCTGGCCGTTTTTCAAATAAAAAATTATGTAATATTTAATGGGTGGTTTCAAACCCGTTGGAATTCGAGTTTTGAAAAATTCCTTCTTATCGAACATCTGCACCCTATTCCTTCTTATCGAACATCTACACCCTAAATTCCTCAAGCGGTTTGATCTGGAGTGTGATGAGTGAGTAAGTCAACTAAGTCTTTTATATATTACTAAGAAGTATAGATTAGGAATATTAAACTAGTTTCTACTGATAGCGTAGTAACCGGCAATAGTGCAACTCCAATTTAAAGGTTCAAAGTCAATGAGAGCCAAGCCAAAAATCGTTTGATGTTTTGCCGGGTTTCACCTGTTTATAATACTTACTCTTTGGTATAATTCTCGTTGGAGGTACCTATACAGACGGGTCGAACGGATTTCCTTCGGGCAGGATTTCGCGTAGGTAATAACTAACCAGTGTGTATAAAATACTACGTTTCTAATTTGAAAATCTTTATAATCAAAGTATTTAAATATTTTAGAACGGAAGCTATCACGGTTGTGATCAATTAAGATGTAATGGTCTTTAGGATTAGAACACGTCAAAATGGAATTACCTTTCGACGTTTCGCCCTCGATTGCACGAGTTATCTTCAGAGCTCTTTACTTTACGAGATCGGGACACTGAGCACTGACCGCCTGTCCGGTTTTATATTTTCTTCGCGTTATCGATCCGAGGTTATCGATTGATCAAATTTTGTTTGATACATAGACCCGCTGCATTAACTCTTCAAATACAGAAACTCTAGCTATTGCCATAAAAAGCGAATAAAAATAGGCACTAGTTCAGAAGCGCACTCTTTTACTACTATGGCCGGTATGTTCTCGTTGAGATCATAGAATTTTTTGGTGTTGAGTTTAAGAATTCACCGAAATGGTTTAACTCTGAAGATAATTTCGTTCATTTGGATCGGAAAGTGGGTATTGATGAAAGGAGGAAATGGAGTGGCGTTCTGCTTACCTTTTCTCCGGTCTTTTCTTTTCTTGCAACGGGTTTAGCTCCTGATCCCGCTGACTGAACGAAAACATATTCTTGTCCAGGTTTGGATTCCGTCACTAATTTCGTGTCTTGTGCTGGGAAGGCGAGTGCTGCTGTTATTAAACAGAAGTATCTGTAATAAGAAAAACACCACTAAGTTTTCATCATTATATTTGAATATGTATGAGTATTATAAATTATATTTGCAAATTTCTAGAAGACGGCCACAGCAATGGGGACTGGGGCTTAATACAGACTGGATTAACATTATAGGTTCAATGAAGGGGCATTTGTTTATAAATGGTTCATGAACTGATCACTTTAAGAGCGAAAATATGGGGGAAATCCTCGTCTTTGCAGTTGGATTGTGAAAGTGTGTCTGTAAAATAAAGCTTATCGTCGGTGAAACCAGAAAATAGTGTAACTCCAAAAATAAATATTTTTCAGGAGAGTATTTTTTCCGAATAACTATTAAAAAATATATACTGTTATGATAAAAACTAATTTGTTTAAGACAATTTGAAGGTTACCTGTGAAGATAAGACTTATTAATAGATTTACATATTCGAATTTTGTTTTATATGGAGATACACCTTTTTCGTCTCCATGTATGTTTTCTTGGTGGGATATACACAATTTTCCATAATAATTCAAAGAATAATATAATACTGATTACACTTTTTTATTGATAAAATACAAAATAGAATTAGAGTGTAATTATTATTATTATCAAGAAAAGGAAATAAAATATATATACCTATATATATATATATATATATATATATATATATATATATATATACAATAATATGTTTTACATAGTTACAAATTCAGTGGTGGGGAATATTATCATAAAAATAATGAAAATCTGATTTTAGACTATTTTTTAATGACTGTAGATGCTCGAATTTTTCCCTTTTAATTTTTTTTCTTTCAGCATAAAGGTTTTGTAGTAAACTGAAATCATAACATTGCCTATTCTGTTTCAATGCTCTATGGTTGTATTCCTGCCAAACAACATCACTGTGCCTCAATTTATACTTTAGTATGCCATCTTCACTGTATTTTAGCTGTTTTATGTCTGTTACTAGAGGAGTACCAACTCCACGACCAGGTCTAATGGAGGTATAATTTTTCAAAGCCGTGAAGTCTTTAAAAAATGAGTGTTCGAGATAGGACACTTTGTAAGGAAATGGATTTCGACGCGCATTTTCACAGTGTGTTACGTAATCTGCTGGTACATTGATATCTTGGTTACGAATTCTTCTTTCTATCGTTGAATGCATTGAGTCCGCTTCCATTTGAGTGTGGCCCCTAGAAAGGTATTTTTGGATTATTGTCACTTTATGCATCATCGATATGTTGATTAATGTATTTGACAAAGTTGTATTTCTATTTTGAGCATTACACCCATCACTCCAAAAAATTATTGTTCTGTTATCCTCTTTCATTTTTGGTACGACTTCTTCTTCCACGAATGATACTAAAATTGATGAAAATTCATTAGCAGTTACGGCTCCTTCTATTTCACTCCATAGATAACAGTAACCCTCCTTAGTCCTAATGTTAAAGATGGTAAAGTTATGAACCGCCAATTTTGTTTTGTAGTACATAGCAGAAACTTTGTTTCTCGGAGCTAGTAAAACCGATTGCATGTCCATTGTAAAAATGAAATCCGTATCAGCCCCGGTTTTGTCAAAATTCTTTTCTTCTCTCGCTTCTTGTTTTAATATTAGGTGATGTTGATATTTTTCCTCCGTAAGGTTTTGGCTTTTGAATGCCACGCAAGTATCACACTGATCTTTTTTAGGGTGATATAAAGATAGGTTCATCTGTTGAAACATGTCATTAAAAAATGTTCGGGAATATGGCTTTATATTGTGCTCTGTGCAATATTTATCCGAATAAAAACGATACAATTCCTGCTTCGTTTGCCACATTGGTTCTAAATACAGTTTTTGTGTCGTAGAACGACAATAGTGGGATTCCATTTTAGGTAATAAATCAAAAAAAGCCCTTAGTTTTTCTTTAACAATTTCAGATACCGCACTCTGTCTGGTATTTTTTTCTTCTTAGACTGTAGCATTGCTTCTTCACGATCTATTTCAGAAACATTGTTTGATTCAATCTCGAATTTAATCCATTTTAAAACGCAGTTATACTTTAATCCCAGAGTGGCATTAAACATTTTTTTGCATACCCGATATCTCACCATATCTTGTTCAAGATAATATTTTATAGAGTAATTCCGACGAGAATTTTCCAATTCACCCCTCCTTCTTTTAACTGCTTGTAATAAAGCAAGGCCCCTCACGTATTCCCGTTTTGAAGCCCATGATTTTCTCCAAAATGATTCAAACAAAATTTTTCTCTTATCGTTTGTAAGCTTCTTACATTTAAGAGAATTATCTTTTTCTGACAATTTACATGCCCATGGATTTAGTAAAAATTTTCCAGGTTTTTTAATCTCATAATTCCATTTGCCATCTTGTTTCTTTTTGCCGGAATAAGACAATCCAAACTCTCTTCTGTCTTTATTTATTTGGTAAGCAACATCCCTCTTTTCACTGTTGATCTTTCTTTTCTTTCTCGGATTATTTTCTGTTGCTGATTCGTCGCCATCACTTTCGTTTGATACATCTGGATGTATTGATGTATGGTGCTCGCTTCCGTCGCTGCTATCGGTGTTTTCTTCTTCCATTATTTCCATATTCCACTCCGATCCACTCGTATTTCTATCATCCGACAATACCGATGCTCTGTGATCACTTTCTTTCCTACTTTGCCCAATTTGATTTCTAAAATTGGAACTGAGAACTATACCTTCACAAGAGGTTCCTTCTGTTTGCTTTTTACTTAAAATATTTTCGTCCAATTTCAATTCGTTTTGTACCATGCTTGAGTTGTTTAAGTTTAAATTGTCGTTATTAACAAAACTAACCATCTCGTCCATAGTATCCAAGTATGTTGTATTCTCAGCACTATCCATCCCAAATAATATTTCGTTATTTAGTGCCTCATTTAATGCACTAAGTTGTTCTTCATCCGTATTTATCGATGACGCTAGTGGTGATGTTTCTTGTTCATTCGAGGCTGGCATCATCTTTAACATCTCCACTATCTTAAGTCCGCGTGACATCATGTATAGTCTGGAATAGAGGTAAAAACAATATATTAACATATTAAAAATAATAATAATAAAAACCACGCTGGGTAGTTGACTTATTGAACTACGAGCAATTAAGCGGTTATTAAACTCGAATATAATCAGTAACCCAGCCGTCTTTTTAAATTTTAATGATATTATTATTATGTTACAGAGTGTCGCATAATAACAAATAGTTTCACATATTTGTACTATCTAGTGTATCCAGGATACTTTTGCCAGATGACCTGCCTCAAGTACCCCCCAAACCATACTCAAAATCCCCCCGAAATTCGGGTTTTAGAGTAAAAACTCCCTAAAATAAAAAAAATTGGCTGCCTAAAAAGTTACTCTTTCTTCCTTCATATACGACACCCATGAAAAACAAGGAAGGGGAAGTCTAGTTAAAAAAAAACTTATCTCTTTTTGTAAACAAATAAAAAATGCCATATAAAATAATGTTTCGAAAACTTAAATAATGTTTGCTTTTAAACATTTTGGTTGGGAGGGACCCTTTTGCCTCCTCTCTAAATACGCCACTGCATAAATAACTCCAGACAACAAAAACGCATTTTTTCGTTGCAGTAGTCTTTTTATCAACCTCAATGCTGCCTTTAGAGGCAAAGTCAGTTAGACGCGCATCGAGCGCTTTGCTCTAAACAGTATTTTAAGTTAAATCGCCGCGCGCTGCCTGCTGTAAACCCCGATTTCATTTTTGTCCCCCCGCAAAAAAAATCCGAACACTCAACACTTTGTTCTCTCCCAAACTAGCATTACTGGTTCAGTTCAGGGTTCAGGATAAGGAACTGAATGGGGATATTAAAACCAGCGACGGTAAAGTATACTAATCAGCGCCATCCATAGCATGATCCGGGGAGAATAATGGTACGCCCGATTTCTTACTTTATCCAAACCTGTATATTGACTGACATAATATCATTATTTGCCAATAATAAGCTTGTTTGGCATTAACATTTAAAAGTCAAACAATACAATCTACCTAGGAAAAAGATGTAACTCCATACACACATCGTTACTTACCTCAGGAAAAAGGTGTAACTCCATACAAACATTCTTACATTATTTATTGTGTCTAAAGTGAAACTACAGGACTAAATAGTTGTTAGAAAGTATAATCAATATCTTACCTTTATATATAATCATAGAAAAAAAAAACAATCCGCTCTTTCACTTATTTCGGCCACTTTTTCCGAGCACAAGTTTTAAAAATATATATCGCCGTGCGATTTTCGGAGATACACTATTTTCTTGACAGTTTAGGCCCGCCACGGAGATACATCAAAATATAAAATAACATTACAGGAATCTTTTTTAACAAATATGCATTTCTGACTTGACCACTGAATGGAAACCAATCACAACCAATAGTTGGCGCTAATATCTCTATTTGCCATAAAAGTGGAGATACACCGTTTTCTGGTTTCACCGACGTTATATTACTCTAAGATGTGCTGATAAAGAGGGTAATATATATTACTGAGAGAATATCAGTAAAAATAGACAGATAGATTACCCTCAATAAAATGAAGCTTCTTCCTGTGTTCACAACTCAGGCGTATAGATGCCCTCTATAAATATATTAATTTCATTAAAATCAATGTTTTTGAACGAAATTGCTTCAAGCCGCTTAGAAATTTTAGGTCATTTTTAAAGTCTTCTGGAGTCAGTTGATGCGAATTTTTTTATCGAATTTTAAGTACATTTATATTTAATTTGATAACTTAAATAATCTAGGTTTGACTAATTAATTTCATTTCTAATATATTGACGTTTAACATATACAATACTTAATTTTAAAACGCTCTACAATGAAACGATTTGACTTATGGGAAAATGGACTAGACATGCCTAGTGTTCACTATTCGATTCAAACTGACCTAAATAAGGAGGAGGTTATCAATTCGACCACATGTATTTTTATCATCGATTATTCCGCGATAGTTTGAACAACTTGTTCTGTTTTAGATGTGAAAATTTCACCAGACATTATAAGCATGATATAGTCTTATTTTATAGAATACATTTCTTTAATTATTAATTTTCAAATAGGCATAATTTCTCTGATCATCCTTGAATTGGAAAACATAAAACAATTCAACAATGCTGTTTTGTTTCTGCTGGGATAAAAGTATGTACGGTTATTTGTACAGAGTGTCCCACATAAGATCCTCTATCCCCTTATCTCGAAAGATATACAATTTAGGAAAAAAAGTTATATATAAAGTGTTATTGTTTTTAAGTGAACTTTTATATTATATACCTTTCATGTATACAAGGTGCTCAGTTTTTCCTGGTTAGGAATCAACTCCTAAAAATTAAATGGGACACCCTGTATATTATCCTGGATATGGATTCCTCATTAAAAATAAGGGTAACTTTCATTAAGATATTGTATACCTACCTCTCGTCGTTTAGGATATAATAGCCGTTTTATTTAATTTTTTGCTAAAAACGTATATATTTAAGGTAGTAGAAAAAAATATAAGTATATAATATTTGGTGAAGCTGCCATTTTTATATTAAAGACAACACCACAATATATAATTTAAGTTGTTTACTTTGACTACAAATTATACAGGGTGATATCAGAAATTCAATCGATCGGAATATATAAAATTACTTATAAGTCAATAATCTTAAATGGAACACCCTGTATATTATTGCAGATTTCGATGGTTCACAAAAAATTAAAGTAACTTTGTATATAATAACCTATACCTATCTCTAACCGTTTAGAAAATATTCGCTATTAAACTTTTTTTATGCAATAAAAAATACCTTTGGTTTAAATTTAATGTCGAAATACTTCACAAATATTTTTTAACGGGCTGACCATAGTAGATTTTCAACAAAATACTGTAGTTTACAATTTTAATTAAGATGTCTGTATTTTCTGAGAAATTAATTCTTTTCAATGATCGATATAATAAAATACCTATGGCCGACATAACAAAAATATTAATCTTTTATTTCAACGAATACGAAATTTTAGCAAATATAGAAAT
Organism: Kuschelorhynchus macadamiae; assembly: GCA_030620095.1. Taxonomy (NCBI): domain Eukaryota; kingdom Metazoa; phylum Arthropoda; class Insecta; order Coleoptera; family Curculionidae; genus Kuschelorhynchus; species Kuschelorhynchus macadamiae. Next base: position 232,507 of record JAUTXW010000747.1, read on the forward strand.
GTTTTAACATTTAACAATATGTAAATTTTGTGAACTATTAAATAAGTATGTAGTAAGAAGTTAAGTTAATAGAGAACATTTACATAATTACAAATGAATTAATGTGTAAAATCAAAAAAACAATTGCATGTATAACGAAACGACCAATATACCTAATGCAAAAGGGAAAATTAAAGTAAATTTGCCACATGGCCTCCATTTTGGGCAATACAAGTTGTGTAGATGACTTCCATTTTTCTTAAAGCATCTCTTACTGCAGCACTTTCATTAATATTTTGAATTTCTTCCCTTATTCGATTCTTGAGATCATCAACATCTTGAGGTTTATTTTTGTATACTTTATCCTTTAATGTTCCCCACAGAAAATAGTCCAGGGGCGTCAAATCTGGACTCCGCGGAGGCCAACGAATATTTCCATTTGGTCCAACGACCTCTGCATAGTTAACACTTAAATAAGTTCTTACTTGAATGGTGTTATGGCAAGGTGCTCCATCCATTTGGTAAATAATATTATTTATGTTACCATTGACCTCTAGTAACGGCCTGATATTGTTAGTCAGTAGCTCTAGGTACCTCGCACCATTTAAATGGTTATCCAGAAATAGAGGACCTATTACTTGATTCCTGTAAATCGCACACCAACAATGAACACTACGACGACCTTGATGTTGAATAGTTTTGATGTTGTGTTTGTTTTCTTCAGACCAATAGTGAGTATTCTTTCTATTAAATATCCCTGAGGTAGTAAATATCGCTTCGTCCGTCCAACAAATTTGGTTAAAAAAATTAGGGTTACGAAAATGTCGATCCATCATAAGTGTTGCAATTTAGCGAACTTAAACGCCCTGTAGTTATTCATTTTCAGCGTCCTATGAATATCAGTTCTAGCAATACTTAAGTCTTTTTCTGCATCTCTGATGGAATTTTCTGTAAATTCTTCGAAATATAAGCATATATTTAATTGCGTTTCATAATCCAAGATACTTTTAGGTTTATTTCTTTTTTCATATTTTAAAACACCATGCTGTTCGAGATCTAGTTCAATTCGCCCAAACATGGATCTTTCCGGTATTCTTCTCTCCGGATACTTTTCATGATATGCTCTTATAGTCAGTGCAACGCTTTTGTTATTTTGAAGATAACACTGTTATAAGTTCAACCTTTCTTCGGCAGTATAAGACATTATAAGATAAAGATGAACTTAACGCACAACAAACCAAAATTTATTATATTATTTGACAAATATGGTTTACGTTGGTTTCCAAAGCACTTTATTTGTTTTCCATGGCAGTTTTGATTTTGCAGCGTTAGTTAATTACATGCAATATTTGGTTTCATTTTATGATTTGTAATGAATTATTTTCTCAGGAAATACAGAATACAGACATCTTAGTTAAAATTGTAAACTACAGTATTTTGTTGAAAATCTACTATGGTCAGCCCGTTAAAAAATATTTGTGACGTATTTCGTCATTAAATTTAAACCAAAGGTATTTTTTATTGCATAAAAAAAGTTTAATAGCGAATATTTTCTAAACGGTTACAGATAGGTATAGGTTATTATATACAAAGTTACTTTAATTTTTTGTGAACCATCGAAATCTGCAATAATATACAGGGTGTTCCATTTAAGATTATTGACTTATAAGTAATTTTATATATTCCGATCGATTGAATTTCTGATATCACCCTGTATAATTTGTAGTCAAAGTAAACAACTTAAATTATATATTGTGGTGTTGTCTTTAATATAAAAATGGCAGCTTCACCAAATATTATATACTTATATTTTTTTCTACTACGTTAAATATATAAGTTTTTAGCAAAAAATTAAATAAAACGGCTATTATATCCTAAACGACGAGAGATAGGTATACAATATCTTAATGAAAGTTACCCTTATTTTTAATGAGGAATCCATATCCAGGATAATATACAGGGTGTCCCATTTAATTTTTAGGAGTTGACTCCTAACCAGGAAAAACTGAGCACCCTGTATACATGAAAGGTATATAATATAAAAGTTCACTTAAAAACAATAACACTTTATATATAACTTTTTTTCCTAAATTGTATATCTTTCGAGATAAGGGGATAGAGGATCTTATGTGGGACACCCTGTACAGGGTGATCCAAAGGAGAGTAAAAATGTTTTATATCTTCGCTGTTATAATATATAGAAAAAAATCGGTAAATTTCCTTTACCCGAAACTTTTCTCATTATGAATATTTCCTTTTATTAGCAATAGTGAAGTGTGAACCAATTTAGTTCAGTACATAGTTATTTAGGACACATATGTGCTGTCTTCACAAACATTTTGCTTGAACGCCATTTTGTTCCGGTATCTTGAATTCGCAACACAGCTTATCTCTATATCACAATTAACGCTTGTACAAAATTTGAAACTAATCTAACAAGTAGTTTTTTTCAGACTGGTTTTTTAAATATTTCATCATGGTTTTGCTGTCTTATATTCATACCAAAATGTAACAAGTTCATTATTATGTAACACTTTATTTTTTTGCAAAATTGATTTTTTACCAAAATATTACCAGGTCATCCCCATATGAGCCATAATTTTTGACTAAAATTTGAAGTCAATCTGATGAGTAGTTTTTAAGCTATGCTGCGAACTGACAGATAGACAGGCAGAGCGACAGGTGGACGGATGGAATTGATAAACCATATTTTTTTGGCATATAGGGGCGCTAAAACGTGAAGATATGTGAAACCTGCTAGGGTGATTTTTCAGATTACAAAAATTTTATTTGACCGCCATTTTGTTTCGCCATCTTAAATTAGTACCACAGTTTTAATAGTTCATCTCTATACTACAATTTGTTATGGCACACAATTTGAAATCAGTTCATTAAGTTTTTTTCAGGGTGAATTTCTAAATATTTTATTAAGCCGCCCGCCATTTTATTCCGCCATCTTGTATTCGTATCAAAATTTGACCAGTTGATTACTAATATTTCATTTTTGTGCAAAATTTGAAATAAATTGGATAAGCACTTTCTTAGTAATTATTTTTTTTAAACGTTTCATCAGGCCGTCATCTTGTTCCAGCATATTGGATTTTTACCAAAATATTACCAGGTAGTTCCCATATGAGCCTTAATTTTTGGCTAAAATTTGAAATCAATCTGATGAGTGGTTTTTAAGGTATACCGCGAACTGACAGACAGACAAATTGACAAACGGGCGTACGGAATTTATAGAACATTTTTTTTTGACATTTAGGGAGGCTTAAACACGAAGATATGTAAAACCTGGGAGGATGTTTTTTTCATATTACAAAAATTTTATTTGGCCGCCATCTTGAATTAATACCACAGTTTTACTAGTTCTCTATACTACAATTTGTTATGCCACACCATTTGAAATCAGTTCATTTAGTAGTTTTTTTCAGGCTGAATGTTTAAATATTTTATTAAACCGCCATTTTGTTCCACCATCCTGGATTCATAATAAAATTTTACCAGTTAATTACTACATAATACTTGATTTTTCTGCAAAATTTGAGATACATTAGATAATTAGCTTTTTTAGTAATGATTTTTTAAGGTTTCACTAGGCCGCCATCTTGTTCCGGCATATTGGATTTTAACTTAAATATTACCAGGTCATCCCCATATGAACCTTAATTTTTGACTAACATTTATAGTTTTTAAGCTATGCTGCGAACTGTAGACAGATAGACAAACCAACAGACGGACCGACGGACTTGATAAAACATATTTTTTGGCATCTACGGACGCGAAAACGCAAAGATATGTAAAACATGAAGGGTGATTTTTTCAGATTATTTTATTTGGCCGCTATTTTGTTCAGCCATCTTGAATTAGTACCACACTTTTACTAGTTCATCTCTATGCTACAATTAGTTATGGCACACAATTTGAAATCAGTTCATTAAGTAGTTTTTTCAAGCTGGATCAAGCTCATCTTGGATTTGAAATAAATTGGATAAGCACTTGCTTAGTAATAATTTTTTTTACATTTCACTAGGCCGCCATTTTGTTTTGCCCTATTGGATTTTTACCAAAATATTACCAGGTCATCTCCATATGACCCTTAATTTTTGACCAAAATTTCAAGTCAATCGGGTTTGTGAGCTATGTGGCGAACAGACAGACCGACAGATGGGAGACAGACAGACAGACCGATGGAATTGAGAAAAAATGTTTTTCGTCATCTAGGGACCCTGAAAAGTAAAGATCTGAAAAAATGTCGGAGGGTGATTTTTTCACGATTACAGTACTTCTCTTTTATAAGGGAAGTAAAAATGTTAAATATATCAGTAACTGGATTTTTTATGAATAGTTAAAACTTATTTTCGAAAATACTATTAAGCATCAGATAAAAAATAATAAGACTGTCAAGATTTATCTTATTTTAAAATATAATAACCTATATTTTACTAAATTTTTAGATTCTACGAAAAAAATATAGGCAAATTTTGTGTTCTTTAGAAAAACTATACTGTTTCCAAGATATTTAATATAAAATAACCAGTTTTCCTTAATTTCAAACATGCGTTATTAAAAATCTATACCTAATAAAAACAAACGAGTCCTATCTTACTATTACATAACCGCTTCAAAGATTACAAACAAATATATGTTAATCAATAAATACAAATATAATGCATATTAACTACATAAAATATTTCTCCAAATGGTAATATGGACAATATTATTTATATTTATTAGATAATATATGTTTTCTTTCATTGGAGAGATTATAAAAAAGTAAGCTAGGAACGTACAGGCACCTAGCCAGAAATTCAGTTGGGGGCAGGGTATCCAAACGGGCAAACCTCAAAAAAATTAGTAAAAAGCATACCTATAACAATATATTATCAAAGTTTCAAGGGGGACCCAAACCTCCAGGACCCCCCACCTGCCTATGTGTTTGGTAACGTAGGCTATTTGGATTTAGTAGTATGGATTTCTCATAACAGGAGTTTGAAGTTAAGATACCTTGTATATTTTACCTTAAATATTCCGACTTCGGACATATTTTACGTAGTATATACCGGCTGACAACAGATCAATGTACGCTCCCATCTTTTCTTTGTTTCTTAAAATATGAATTCGAAGTTTTGTTATCTTTGTTTTTCAACTTTTAACCCTAGTTTGACAGTTTTGTTCACTTCCGGTATAACCGTGTACATGGCCCGTGGCGCCATCTATGAATTATAAATATGAATATAAACTAGAAATTTTTATTTATATTCCTATAAAGCTTAAAATTCTGTAAATGTCAGTTTTTAGATATTTTAATTTGGACAAAAAATGGCGAAGCTATTGTGTTATCTTATTTAGTTGACCATGCCACAAATATTAATGCAAATTTCGGCTCCTAATTTAGACTTATTAAGTAGGGTAACTAAGCAAAGTTGAATTCAAAATAAAAACTGCCTACATTTTCTTGATATAAAATAGCTTTTTTAAATTATTTGTCAAAAAAATAAGTAAAATAAAATAGCTCTGTCATTTTTTATGCGATTTAACAAACTTAAAATCTGACATATAAAGAATTTTAAGCTTTTTCGTAACGCAAAAAATATTTGGGGGTTTTCGTTTAAAGTTTTATAGATGGCGCTACGGTAGTGAAGTGAAGAAAATTGTTAAACATTGGTTAAAAGTTGAAAAACGGTGTACTCTAAATGCTCACAAGATTACAAACTGATCTCTTAAAAATATAGAAAGAAAAGGGGGTGTACAATAATTCTTGGTCAGTGGTCACCTGGTATAAAGTATTATATTATAAAAAATTTGCCTAGTTTTCTCGTAGATCCTAAACATCAATAAAATCCCTTTTATTTGATATTGAAATGTTTTTACGAAAAAAAAATTGAATTAGTCATAAAAATCCCAGTTACTTTTATATTTAACATTTTTTCTATGTCTTATAACAATGGGGATATAAAGAATTTTTACTCTCCTTTGGATCACCCTGTACATGGTTATTGCTCAAATATTGACATTGCTCTTAGCGAATCAAAGTTACAAAATTATCGAATTTTTTAACTAACTTCATTGAAACAACGTGCGATATCGATACTATTTTGAATAATCAATAAAACAAATATCATTATAAAAAGGTGCGTTAATTTACAAAACCTATTCAAAAAAAGTAAAGGATGAACTTATCACAGCTTTAAAATTTTATTTTTTTTATTGTTTAATTAGTCTGTAGACGTGAATTTTTATTTGTTACAACTATTTATAATAATCGTGTTAGCAAAACACAAATACTTCATAAGGTACTAATTATTTTTCTTCGGCCTGATACATTTTGGAGACATTCCTGATACAGTTGGTGTCAATTTTCATTTATCTTTTTATTAAACTCAAAAATATTTTCAGATCAAGATTTTTTTCAGTATAATACCTTTCTGGGAAAATGACGTTATAATGTAGCAACCAACGACTTGTTTAACTGTACGACAGGTCTATGAAGACAGTTACAATAACCAATTAGCAACTAAATAAATAAGGTAAATAGAGATAATTACTAAATAAACGTTGATTACTTAATATTCCAAGAGCCTATATAAATCGGGGTCAAATTTTAAATAACGGCTATATTTTCATACAAGGTAACCGACAGCAATTATATAACTGTGAATTTATATTTGTTTTGTTTGTGTGGCTTGCACTGGGTGCTCATTATTCTTTTCCAAAGATGATAGCAAAATGACTCTAGTAACCCGGTTATTTAATATAATAAACGATTGCATAACATTAATGTGGATTTTAAAAAACGAAAAAAAGAAGCGTTTAATGCAACATTCGTATAATTAAATACGTAAAGCTTAAATAAGTACACGAAAATGAACTAATAGTTAAAATGTGTTTGTAGCTCTTGTGTAGTCGGATCACTCTATTGGATTAACTTTAGATAGCTAAGGCTAAATATTTGAAGAATGTAGTGAGCGAACTAAAAATGTATTGAATGAATTAAATACATTCAGTCTTGTAACCCAGAACGAATTAAGTTTTATTAAAATAATTGGTACCTTTATTTTTATACCACAATTTGATTTTTTTGCTTTAATCAATGAAATTTAACGCTTGTTATTAACTTTTGTTCAGTTATTGGTTTGGTTTTGTGTTAAGTTGGTATAGCAAAATTCATGAAAAATGGTTGTGCCAAATGACGACAAAAAACTACTTGGTTCGTTCCGATTATGTGGGCAATGAAGAAAACGATTGGAGTTTAGATATTTTGTATGTAATGCAAATTTCAGGTTCTAAGGGAAACAAGTAACGATACTCGTATGATAGCAAAATTCAATTAATTTAATCAAGTGAAAAAAACTTACATAATACAATTTTTTAGATACTGATATCCCTAGATATAAATTTTATTCTGAATTCAGTTCTATTTCGCTGTCGCTATCTTCATCTAATTTAATTATATGATCCAGATTAACATAGGAATTTTCTACAGTAATTAAGTGATGGACTGATTTTTTCCAACTGCCTGCGAGAATATCATTTTTCATAATTGTGCAACACTACTAAGTCGGAGACGCATTTTCAGGCCTAGACCTTGATTTTGATTGGTACTATATTTTCTCTATATGACTAAAAACACAATAGTAGGGTGGAAGATTTAGCACCGCTTGTTACATTTTTTCTGTCAGTGCATCCTTTTTTTGTACACAATGCCTTTAAATCTTTTAAAGGAACACTTTTTTTATAACAATCTTCAAATTATATATCATTCGCTGCCATGTAGTTTTGAATCTGATGAATGATTGGTAAAAGACAATTCTTGAGCCATTCTTCAAGAGGTTATGCCATTGTACTCTTGATAATCTACGCAGGAGTCTCTCCTTTAAAACTGAAAAGGCTGTATACACGTACGAAAGTAATGAAACGAAAAGGTCTCTCTAAAAATGTTATAATACTCATAGAACAATAACTATAAACCTTTTACAGTAAGCTACTGGCTTACCTTAGTTTTTAAGATGTCTAATCTATTTTTTATAAATATTTTAAAAGTGGGTGATAAAAAAAGTTTTTTTCGATTTATTTAAAAAAAAAATGATGATATTCTAGGAATGTATAGACAGCAAAGCGGGTTTCAAAAATGTAAAAAATACCATTCCATTTAAAAAAAATGCAACTTTTATGCGCCACTTTTTTTTGGAACACCTTGTATAATCAAAAATATTTTTGAAATGTGCTCTCTAATAGACACACAATCTAGATCACTGCATCTAAACCATTTTTAGGTAAATTTAAGACAAATTGGCTTTGAAAATAACCAAGTCGTGGAGGCATACGTATATATGGCCGATTGAACGAGTTTTAGTATACCAGTAGATTTTGAAGCTCTGATAACCAATCCGAAGTCACATTTTTCGGCGATGTTTCATTTCCGAGATATGCGCCATTAATTATCACAATCTTATACCTACAGTTTTTCACTTTTTTTTCTGTTTCCTTCAGACATAACATAAATAAATTCCCTCGTAAAAGGAAGTATTGTAATCGTGAAAAAATTACCCTGCGAGAGACATTCACGTTTCAGGGTCCCTAGATGCCGAAAAGCATGTTTTCTCAGTTCAGTATGTATATTGTAATAAGGCAAAACAAAATTGCGGACTAGTGAAAAGTCAATAAAATGATTACTAAAAAAAATTTTGCAAAAAAATCAAGTATTATGTAGAAAAATTTTGGTACGAATCGAAGATGGTGGAACAAAATGGCGGCTTAATAAAATATTTAAAAATTTAGCTTGAAAAACTACTTAAATGAACTGATTACAAAAATGTGTGCCGTAGTAAAACTGTGGTACTAATTCAAAATGGCGAAAAAAATGGTGGTCAAATAAAATATTGGTAATCGTGAAAAAATCAACCTCTCAGGTGTTACATATTTTCAGGCTTTTACCGTCCCCAGATGCCAAAAAATATGTTTTATCAATTCCGTCGGTCCGTATGTCAGTTTGTGCCTATCAGTTCGCGGTTTAGCTTAAAAACTACTTATCAGATTGACTTCAAATTTTAGGGTCATATGGCGATGACTTGGTAATATTTTGGTAAAAATCCAATGACAATAATATTGCTATCATAAAACACAAAATCAAGAAGAATTCCCTATTAAAAATACATGAATTGGAAAATATTGTAATTTGGATATTTTAATTGTGTATTTAATCCTTATCTTATAAAAATTACACAAGGAATTTGAAAAGGAGGTGAAAAACTGTCTTATATTGTGAATTTTGATGGTGGATATTTTGGAAACAAATGTACTAGTACTACATTCAAATCATAATTATAAACTTTATTTACAGTCACACATATTCATTGTTTATACAGTATTATAATTTCTTTATTAAATATGATTTTAGCGATCACAATGCTTACCCTATTGAGCATACATATTATATTAACAAAACATTTCGAGGTTTTCTTGTAGGATAAAAGGAAAAGGTGATTACATATTTGGAAAATATGGATGGTTGTATCCTAGGCCAACCATAAGCCTACTCTCACCAAGTAGATGGAGATGTCTTTCGTTAGCAGGATACACAGAGTAAATGATTCGGTCTCATCATCTTTTCCATTTCTTCATCTCTAAGAAAGAAGCATCACTAAACTTTATATTTTGAAGGTGTTTTCTTAGCTAACAGTTGAGACAAATCGCATTGCCAAACAAATCACTGTTGCCTTCTTGCTGGGGTATCTTAAGATCTTTCTAGGAAAATCGCACTTATTGGTTTTATTCCACAACTTTTAATTGCAAATGTTTTTTTTAATAATTTCTTCCATTACTGCATCTATTCATGACAAGTGGTCAAGGTACAAAAAAAGTAGACTGACCGTCGTTCTAGCCATTTGCACTTTCTTTGCTGCTTTTTAATTATGAGCGTCCTTTAACCGAATAGACATTCTATTTGTTTGGCAGAGATCTATCAGATCTTCATTCCCATACAGTGCTTGTCGCTTCAGAGTTTGCAAAGCTTCTCTACTGTCTGTGAGGAACCTGATAATTTTATATAGTGTCTCTAAGAGCAATCCCTCTCACAAACATAGCTGTACCAACCATTTAACGTTAAATAATGCCGAGGAAAGTTAATCTATATGATACTCATAGTAAACTCTTACCAGTTGGGTAAATGGTGCAGGGGTTTTCAAGGACAAACTTAGCTGTATACACTAGAAGAGGGATTTTACAAATTGCTTGATTTCAAAGCTACCTTAGGATAAAAAAGGAATACTTTGACATATAAAAATTAGAAAGAACTGATTGTAGATTGCCAACATGTGGGACGGCCTGTTCGTAATAGACATAACATATAATTTCCAAATGCTTTAAAATTTATAAAGAAATTGCATACAAATAATCAAGAGATTATATAAATCTACCATATGTTGGATATTAAATTTGATGAAATGCTATCTATAACTCTCTTTGTTAACACACAATACAGACGTCGAAAAAATATTTTCATCTTCTCTATGAGTAAATAAGAAAAGAACCACCGTACCGTATACACTGCTACTTTATAAACTGCTTAAAAGTAAAAGAAATCATTTACATATGTAGTTATTAGTACTCGCCCAACCGGATATGGATTTGTAATCAACTTAAAAAATCAATATAGCCAAAAGCGACCAAAACTCACATTACGAAAATCACTTTCTTTATTGGGAAGGTCACTGCTTGACCTTGATCCTTGAAGCTGCCGCGCCAGCGGTCATGCAATTTCACTATTCTTTCACTCTCGTTGGAAGATTACCAACCGGCTTCAGATACGGTGTTATAGAAAATATGTGAAAAGAACAAATTTTTGCTAATCTTGGCTATTATCTAAATTACTTGGTTACTTAAGCAACTGACCTAATGATTTGCAAATTAAAAAAGGCGATTCGTCCTCAATGTAAAATAAATTTGATGGACTTTTGCCCAAGGCGGCAAGTAAATGCTTGCAATAAATTATTGAGTGTTGTTAAGAATTAATGTTAAATTGATATGTTATTTCTTGGTTTTGTTGCTTATAAAACATAATAAAATATATAAAATTGTAATTTAATTAAGCCATATAATTTTCAATTAATTTGCAATAGTCAAGGTGTTGCAGGTCGATAAAGAAGCTTCTGGACTTGCATTTATAGCTTTACTATTCAGGACTTGACTTGCTTTTTCCGTGATATAAAACCGGTGAGGTTGCAAGCAAACCTTCATTTTATAGCATTAGTAAAATTACCACAAAAAGTTGCACCCACGTGATGATCGCACCGCAGATCTTGTGTGAAATTATATAGGAACTAGGAGTCCTAATAGAGCGTATAGTGACACATTACTTAAAATGGGATTCTGAGATGATAGTGCAATGCATATAGCACACCCTAGTAATAACCGACGCTGCTTTCGAATTATGGTCGTTTGCAAATTACCGGGTTATAAACTAAATCTTTTGTAGTTTAGTTATAGGGTATATTAAACAAAAGCACACTAAATTGTACAATGTACACTAATACTATAATCTGTCCAGAAGAAGCCGCATACTTGAAAACTATCTAAATTTTGCTTTATATTTTTAGCTCAATATTAACAATTTCCAGTTAAATTCTTACGTAAAATCACCGTAAAATTAAATTAATCAAATTACAAAGACCGCAAAAAGAAACTTTGCTTAGAGTAGCGAAAATGCTGATTTAGGCCTTGATAACATTATTAGAACAAGCCGATTATGTAAACTATAAGACGTTTTCTGCCCATACGTTTTTACCTAGAATACACTAATATTTTTGGTTTTTTTTAAGTTGCAAGAAAATATGTCAAACAAATCGTCTTTTACATTATTTATTTCACTCTCGTGTAGCTTACACCGTTTTTACTGTAATTCCATCTATATATACTTGTACAAATATTTAATATCCATCTAGATATCGATATTCTATGTCATTTGTCACCTCTTATCCATTTTATACATGCTTGTTTGTCCCCAAGTATATTCTCGAAAACGTGGTAAAAAGCTAAGTTACAAAAATGTCTAAGCCATCTAATATCTTACACAATAAATCAATTAACATCCTTTCTACCGTGTCCAAAATTCTGGAGAAAATTGTTAATGGACTTTGTCAATGCAAATAAAATATTGCCCTGCATTCAGTTTTTGAAACAATTAGTATTAGCATGCTTAAAAGTAACCCGTGATATATTTGGTATCCTTGACAAAGGAGAAAACATGTTTTACATTGCTCGAGTATAGTAAGGCTTTTGATATTAACTAATATTTTTTTCTTTACTAAACTAACATATTTTGATGTAAGAAATACCACCGAAGATTTCTACTGCCTGTCATGTAAGTGTATCATTATTGCCCTACTAGGAGGGTAGCAAGGGCTTCTTTCGTCTCGAGGGCCATAAGTAAATTACTACGGGCCATATTTCTTACGGCCCTAGAGCTTAAATGATGTATAAAGCAATTCATTTACAGAAAACAATTAATTACACAGTAAAATGTTTACCAATAAATCAGTTACATTATTTCGTTATATACAAATAGAGGAACTGAAGTGCGTGTTTATCCATCTTGTCGTTTGAGGTAGATGAAGTGACTCACTGTTGCAGATATTTGATATAGAAGAAAAATCACAAGTTATCAATAATGTCAATTTTTATAACTCGTCTTTTCGGCGTGCCTCTGCTATTCCTATAATCAAGACTGATTTCATCAGTAAATATATTTTATTTGGAGCGGCTGTTAAAAGCATATGACCTTCTTTATTTGTGAACACTTTAGATATTTTGGTTTGGAACCATTTTTTTTCTAAGTTCTTAATTTTAGATATTTTGAAATATTGCAACTATCTTCAATTAAAAGGGTAGATTTGAACATTAAGTATTCACATCAAAGATTTGGAAATTTCAAACGCTCACAGCTTGCCAGAAAGTACGCCAATAATACATTCTCTGTTTATTTCTCGACTTTCTTCATTTTACAATATTTACAGGTTCGTATCTTTTGCCGTAACGTGTTTCTGATTTCGCTGGTAATAATGAAGAACAAGCAATATTGGTAGTGAATGGATCATTATCCATTTCATTTTAAATTATAGGAATTTAAAAAACAATATAAATTACTGTTGACAAAGTAGATTTTAACAATATTTATTAATGGTTTAGAAGTATTTTTTGGCTTCTTCACCTTATAAAATCCGAAAATAAAAAAAAATATTTACCTTATAAAATCAATACCTACTACTACGTCTTGAAAGACTTTCCCCCGAAACGTCCAGAAAACAAACATTTTTCAGTGTCGTTGCTCGGGTACTTTCATAGTGTGACCCAGAACTTAAGACTATCTATTGATTTTATAAGGTAAATATTTTTTTATTTTCGAATTTTATAAGGTGAAAACCCAAAAAATAGTTTTAAACCATGAATCCACCACTACAATTTCGTAATTATTTAATATTTATTAAATTTATTTTGTGTCATAGGAACCAAATAGTCAAGCAGGTACCGAGTACCTAATAAATATCCCTGGAAGTAGAAGTTTTGTGGTTTGAATAAATTATATATACTCTCATTATCTCTATTTACAGCAACCATTTTTTTTCTAAGTTTTTAATTTTAGATATTTTGAAATATTGCAACTATCTTCAATTAAAAGGATAGATTTGAACATTAAGTATTCACATCAAAGATTTGGAAATTTCAAACGCTCACAGCTTGCCAGAAAGTATGCCAATAATACATTTTCTGTTTGTTTCTCGACTTTCTTCATTTTACAATAGTTACAAGTTCGTATCTTTCGCCGTAACGTGTTTCTGATTTCGCTGGTAATAATGAAGAACAAGCAATATTGGTAGTGAATGAATCATTATCCACTTTATTTTAAATTATAGGAACTTAAAAAACAATATAAATTACTGTTGACAAAGTAGATTTTAACAACATTTATTAATGGTTTAAAAGTATTTTTTGGGTTCTTCCCCTTATAAAATCCGAAAATAAAAAAAAATATTTACCTTATAAAATCGTTACCTACTACTACGTCTTGAAAGACTTTCCCCCGAAACGTCCAGAAGACAAACATTTTTCAGTGTCGTTCCTCGGGTACCTTCATAGTGGATCCAGAACTTAAGACTATCTATTGATTTTATAAGGTAAATATTTTTTTTATTTTCGGATTTTATAAGGTGAAAACCCAAAAAATAGTTTTAAACCATGAATCCACCACTAAAATTTCGTAATTATTTAATATTTATTAAATTTATTTTGTGTTATAGGAACCAAATAGTCAAGCAGGTACCGAGTACCTAATAAATATTCATGGAAGTAGAAGTTATGCGATTTGAATAAATTATATATACTCTCATTATCCCTATTTACAGGAATTACAAAAAAAATAATTTGACATAGTACTTCTCCGCATATGTATAATGGCTGTTACAACTTGAGTTATTTACGTTTGTAATATAATGGGAGTTAATTAGAACGTACTCTACTATGATTGAAGACCAATGTTACACATATTATGCAAATCCCTGTGGTTTTATATACAAACGAATAAAAAAAATTGAAATATTTCACCATATTGTTAAAAAGTTAAACGATTTTGAAAAAATAATTATCGTTTTCAGGGAACTGTTTCATACGCCCTGCCCTGTATAGTTGAAAAAGTGCTTGTATATTTGAAAAATTAAATAAAATATGACCTGTTCCACCGTTTTTTTTAAACTAAACACATCAGAAATAGTTTCAAGTCACTGGCCTGTCATTTCACTGAACTTAGCTGTTGTTTATTTTCAGTTACTAAAGTCAATACACGTGCGTGCATAATAAAAATATGTCGTCAAGAGTTTGCAAGCGTCCGGTAGACGCGTTTTGTTGTGTTTGTGGTGAATTTATTAAGACGAGAGGAAGAAAGTACTCTGTGAATGCATCAGTTAAAATGTGTGAGGCTTAGAAAGCGTACTTCGGCATGCATGTTGGGGAACAGGACAGACCGTGGGCACTTCATTACACTTACGAGAATTGCAAAAAAACTCTGGAAGGTAATATGTCATTGTAAAAATCCTTTGCAATAAAATTAGATTTACAACTTTGATTTTTTTGCAGGGTGGTTTAGAGGAGAAAAGAGAGCCTTAAAATTTGCTGTTCCAAGGATTTGGCGGAAACCCACTGATCACTTACTCAACTGTTATTTTTGCATGGCAGGTCCTTCCAAACGCCGAATTGGTAAAAACGCACCCGCTATTACATATCCAGATATTCCATCGTCTACAGCCTACTACCAGTACCTCATTCTCCTGAACTCCCTGTACCCAAACCTCCCTCGAGAATACTATTCTCTTCAGAAGAAAGTAGCCAATCCGAAGACGACGAAGTTGAAGATCCAGAGTACAGGTTAGAAGCTGATTCTCAGGAAAGAAAGCCATACTATCCCAAGCAAGAAGACCTGAACGATCTAATAAGAGACGTTGGTCTTACCAAATCTTACTTAACTTAACTTAAAACTTATTAGATGAAAGTGTGCAGGTCGTAACTCAAAGAAAGCGCCACCGTTCTTTCGCCAGCTTTTTTACATGTCAAGAAAAACTTTGCTTTTGTCATAATGTGACCGGTCTGTTCGAGGAAATTGAAATTCCCTGCAATCCGAACGAGTGGCGCCTCTTTATCGATAGCTCGTTGAGAAGTCTCAAAGCTGTGTTACTGCATAATGGCAACAAGTAGCCGTCTCTTCCACTGGCACATTCCGTTAACCTTAAAGAGGATTATACCAGCGTCAAGATTTTGATAGAAGTCTTAAAGTATGAAGAATATGCTTGGGATATTATTGGAGACGTGGTGAGATGGTGGGATTTTTAATGGGTCTCCAAGGAGGCTTTACCAAGTTTCCATGTTGCCTATGTCTCTGGGACAGCAGGGATACTAAAGCTCATTACTACAAAAAGATTGGACCCAACGGACGGAGTTCTCTGTGGGGAAACATAATGTCAAGTGGGAACCATTGGTGGACCCCAGAAAAGTGTTAATTCCACCACTGCACCTCAAATTGGGTCTTATGAAGCAATTTGTCAAAGCCTTAGACACAGAATCATCAGCATTTAAGTACTTACAAGGATTTTTCCCAAAGCTGTCTGAGGCAAAGGTTAAAGCTGGAGTTTTTGTCTGCCCGCAAATAAGAAAAATTATGAAATGTCAGAAATTTCCCAAAATGCTTAATTCAACCGAAAAATTGGCTTGGAACAACTTTTTAGTCGTGGTAAGAGGTTTCTTGGGCAATGACAAAGACGAAAACTATGTACAGCTGGTTGAAAATCTCGTAAAGTCCTATAGTGACGTGGGATGTCGGATGTCCCTTAAGGTTCATATACTTGATAGACACCTTGATAAATTCAAGGAGAATATGGGTGCGTACTTTGGGGAGCAAAGGCGAGCGCTTCCACCAGGATATACTAGACTTTGAGCGTCGCTACCAAGGATAATATAACGAAAATATGATGGGAGACTATGTTTGGGGGCTCATACGTGAAAGTGATTTACAATATAGTCGAAAATCTAAAATATCTATTTATTTTTAATCGTTTTGTTATTCGTATCAGGTATAAATAAATGAATATTTCCATACTTTCTTATTCTTTTTTTCACTTTTTAGGAACAAATATATAAAAATTATTGACTACACTACTTAAGTTTTAAAACATCAATGTCCTGTCCACAAAAGTAAAGTTATGAATAAAAAAATACAGTTTTCATGGGGGTTTGGGCATAAATAATCAGGATAAGATACTTGTTTACCAGAAACAAAAAATGTGTAACATAGTGTAATCAAAAGTGTTATGAATATTTTTTTTTCGTTTTTAAAACCCTACTTATATTTAGGGTTAAATTGCCAATACAATACCTCCTTTATAAAATCTAGATAACATTTATATGAGCTGTTATGTAGGGAAGTAAAAATCTCATATCTGCCATCCACATTTCACGTGTAATCAACACTTTCGATCAGGGTACATCGCTTATGACCCTTGATAACTAAATAACTATTAAACGTTTCTTAAGAGATTCGGTGTCAAAGTTTACTTTTCAGTAACCACATTTTTTCACAATACTTGTCTAATGCCAATAGTTTAAAGTATTGTAATTGATTCATTAACACATCTATCTTAAACAAGCTTATTAAATATTGTACTTCTCGCCAATATTCAGGCGGTATGCAAATATAGTTGTCAAAGGTTATGGTTAACCGATTAACCAGTCAAGATTAACACGGTTAATCATGAAAACAGCATTTTGAATAACCGGTAACAGGTTAACGAAAGTTCGATTAACCCATCTGCGAGCCCTCCCGGAGCAACAAAACCCAAGTATATAGTCAATCATAGATGAAAGTGAGTAAAATTAATTATCTGGATCAAATAATTAACCGGTTAAAGATTAACACGAAGATTGTTTTTTTTAACCGGTGAAGTTTTAAATAACCGGTTGACCGGTCACAATTAATAATTTCGGCACCAACTACAGTACAGCCCCTTTACTTCGGACAATTTAATGCAATGGGTTTGTCGGATTAGAGATTTGTCAGCATAACTAGACATTAGTGAAAAATGTTACATATCTATCGTTGTTTTCTTCTCAATCTATACATTTTTATTAAAAATACGTACGTTTTTCCAAAGTAATAAAACTTTTTATGTTGTGTGTATATACAATTTTTTTATTAACAATTTATGTGCGGGGCTCTCATTTATATGTGTTTAGTTAGAGATTTAGATATAGGAGATACAAAAAAACCTTAAATATAAAACTAGGATTTTTTTTGTATTATCTTTTAAGAGTATCAAAAATGTTTAAACATCATTATCAAATCAAAGTTAAATATACATTTTAATGTTTTTTTTTAATAGTATTATTATTCCATTAAATGCGCCTCTTCTTATCGATTATAAATATACCAGGTTTGGTACCTCTATCTTAAAAGACAACCTAGAAATTTGGCAAAAAGCTTTCTCTTTTAACAATCCAATTTCGAAAGCAAATTCATTTGCTATTGATCAGATTAATGGAAAATAAACTTTAAAATCGTAATTTGGGAAGCTGCGTCTTGGATAAAAAATTCTATTTCAATACTAAAATGAATTTTTCAATTAAAAAAAAACGTAGGAGATAGAAAGTGAATTTTTATGATAATGTTCTTCAGTTTTTTTTAGAGTTGTATTGGTTGCAGTGATGCAAAACATTCAAAACAATAATTTTAAAAAACGATTACTTCAGGTTTACTAAGATTTTTAATAAAAAATATGGAATAAGCCAGAATAAATATAGTATCCAGATAATTTGATTTATTTGAAAAGCTTTCCTTTAATCCTTTATAGTAATTAAACTTACCAACTTAATAAAATAATGTGGAATCTGCTTATGAGCGTCTTCGGTCACGGCTTTCGTCCGGATTAACGAGAGTCGCGAAATTCTTCGTCCATATTACAGGATGTCCGGATTAAAATATGTTGGCTATTATAATATCCAATTTGTTTTAAAAGCAAGCATTAATGAGGATTTGAAACTTCTAAGAAATATTTCTGACAAGCACGGCTTATACTTAATGAAGATGAAATTAAATTACTCATCTTTGGTACAAATAAAGTGAAGAACATTAGTCATGACCAATTATATATTTCTATTAAAAAAAATTTGTTATGAAGCCAGTAGATTTTCCTCAGAAGGAATACAGACCCATAATCAGTATTCAACTTTTGCAAGGCATATTGAAAAGCGTCTTCGCAAAAACACCCCGCAATGACGGAACATATGGTTTATGTTAGACATTTCGTTAAAATATCTTAAGGCAACTCGTTTTAGTTTAGTTTTAAGTTCGCTTAAGTTAATTTGGTAATCCCAACTGAACTTCATAGAATTATATAGAAAAGAAATATTATCGAGATCTTATTATACCAACTAAAGGTCATATCGACTTACTAAGCAAAAAAGTGACTATATTTGTCGTGGGGAACACCTATGACTCTTAACATTAATTCCATGAAGAACTAGCGATACCTTGACTTTTTGAAAGTGATTTTTTTTCCGGTAATCTAAAATTATCCCATAATAATTTTTACTAATGAGGTGTCCTTTAAAATTATTAGAACGTATGTAGGCTTGGTAACGTGTAAAGAAAGTTACAATATTTACATTAATAATAATATTTCTATTCGGAGTGTGTTAGTAGTCGCAGATAATTATTATTTTTTGCTGCTTTGGTTGATTTAAAATTTGAAACATAAACCGCATAAGACGTAGTTAATCTGTTCCAGTCTAGTTGTAGCAAATATTGTTAGGATTTATTGGTCGTATTTTAATCAAAACAAAATTACTCCTGTCTAACTACAGAGAAACTAATCATCAGTCCTAATATATATATATATATATATATATATATATATATATATATATATATATATATATATATATATATATATATATATATATATATATATATATATATATATATATATAATAGGATATATATATATATATATATATATATATATATATATATATATATACAGGGTGTCCCAACTAAAAGTATCCACCCCAAATAACAAGTCGCCAAGACATAAAAAAATAAAACGCTCGGACCCGTCGATTTTGCTTTTGAGGGGGAAACATTTTGCGCCTATTTTCAATTTCGCAACATCACCCTCTGAGCGGGGGTGAGATTCACCCCCAAAATGTTAAATGGAAAGGGGGGTCGAGTGATACCTTATTTTGAAGGGTTTCAGACCCTGGTTACAACTGCCAAGTTTGAAGCCTCTGCCGTCATTCCCGAAGAAATGGCAGCTTGTCGAAAAAAAAAATATTAATAAATTAACTGCAAGAGTTGGCTGCCTAAAATTTAGGGTATGATGCAGGCTAGTGAAAAGATTTATAGAATAATTACTCCGGACGGACGAGAGGAAAATAAAAATAGTAAATGTAAATTAATGGGGAATTTTTGCGTTTAAGAAATGTTTTCTACAAAGACTAAATTATTTTATGAATTGTTCGAAATGTTCGCCATTTACTCCCTTGCAATGAAACAGACCGTTGCCAAAACGTTTAAGCTAACTTGTCGAATTGTCACTGTACAAATATTTTAAAAAAAAATCAGCATTCCATTCTTACTGTTATCATAAAACATCAGCAAGAAACAAAATAAAATCACATTGTTATCGTTTATTTGGTGTCAAGCATTCATGCGTTTATTACAGTTTGTGCATTTTATTTCAAATTTATTTTGTCTGAAAGTGTCAAAAGACGAAAGTTTCTAACAATTACCTATGACGTTTACGATACAAGAGAGAATCGAAATTATTGTTCTTTACATTAGAAACAATAATTGTGCGAGAGCTGCAGCTGTAAGTTTTAATGAATCTCATCCCGAACATTCTTTGACTCATAGAAGTGTATTACAACTGTGGAACAAATTTTTCAAAACCGGCTCAGTTGTCAATAAAAAGCATGAAAGAGTAAGACCAATAAGAAATGAAAATGTTGAGGTTGCAGTCCTTGGCCATGTTGCTATGGTCCCAAGTAACTCCATCAGAGAAACAGCTGCAATATCAAGAGTCTCCCGAAGCAGTGTTCACCGGATTCTAAAATCCCATAAGTTTCGACCCTTTAAATATCAATTGCTTCACGAAATGAACGACGATGACTTTGATCGCAGAGTAGAGTTTTGTGAGAATATTTCTGAAAAATTAAACAACCATACCATTTCATTGTACAATATTTGTTTTTCTGACGAAGCCACATTTTACTTAAATAGAGAAGTAAACCGTCACAACTGCAGGTATTGGAGCGACAGCAACCCCCATTTATTCAGGAAAACCCATAGCCAGCATCCTTTAAAAGTAAACGTGTGGGCGGGAATTCTAGGCAATCACGTTGTACCTTTTTTCACAGAAGACAATTTAAATGGTGAAAGTTATTTAAATTTACTTGAAAATGCCATCGATCCGCAGATTACTGAGATTCTAGAAAACGACCAGAATTTAGCTGAAGATCAGATATTCTTTCAACAAGATGGAGCACCTCCTCACTACGCTCGTCCGGTAAGAGATTTTCTCGATAATACTTTTCCCGATCACTGGATTGGAAGAAGAGGTCCCATCGAATGGCCGGCACGATCACCTGATTTGAGGCCGTTGGACTTCTTTCTTTGGGGCACTTGAAAACAAAGATTGTTAAGGTGCAGCCAGAATCATTTGAGGATTTAAAACAGCGAATAGTAGCTGAATGCCGTCAGTTAACACATGAAACATTTCAAAGTGTTCGAGAGGAATTCGAGGCTCGTCTGTATCATTGCATGGAAGTAAATGGCGAACATTTCGAACAATTCATAAAATAATTTAGTCTTTGTAGAAAACATTTCTTAAACGCAAAAATTCCCCATTAATTTACATTTACTATTTTTATTTTCCTCTCGTCCGGAGTAATTATTATTAAAATCTTTTCACTAGCTTGCATCATACCCTAAATTAAAAGCAGCCAACTCTTGCAGTTAATTTATTAATTTTTTTTTTTGGACAAGCTGCCATTTCTTCGGGAATGACAGCAGAGGCTTCAAACTTGGCAGTTGTAACCAGGGTCGGAAACCCTTCAAAATAAGTATCACTCGACCCCCCTTTCCATTTAACATTTTGGGAGTGAATCTCACCCCCGCTCAGAGGGTGATGTTGCGAAATTGAAAACAGGCGCAAAATGTTTCCCCCTCAAACCCAAAATCGACGGGTCCGAGCGTTTTATTTTTTTTTTGTCTTGGCGACTTGTTATTTGGGGTGGATACTTTTAGTTGGGACACCCTGTATATATATATATATATATATATATATATATATATATATATATATATATAGAGAGAGAGAGAGAGAGAGATCTCTGAAACTTTTAGCAATATCGTGGAAGAGGAGGCACCGATTTATTAAAATTGCAAATTACTTAATGTTAAGGTATTTTTATATCTGTGAACAGTTTATGATGCCTAAGGGCTTGAGAGGATATTGGAGAAACTAGAATTTGGTGATATAAGTGACTGACAGAAACTACATTATTCTAGTGAGCAAGTCGGCTCTATAGTCAAATAAGAAATATGGCGGCGTTTAATCTTGAAAAATAAGTTTCTCTTTCCGAAATAACCACAGCGCTTTTTGAAAAAGAAATACAATAAAGTTTTGCAAAGTTCGATTGGGTATTATCTGTAAATATTAGAATATTTTTTTTAGTATCGCAAAAGGAGTCATGCGACGTCACATAATTAAACTGGGTATCCTGGAATAAGTGGTCGATCTCTTATCCTTATAAAAGTAATCCTAATTTTCGCTTATCATTTTACTTTAAACTGCTCTTCACCCATTGAGATAACTGAAGATAAACCTAGTACTGGAAAACCATTATTATTCCAAAATAATTTTGGTATGTGTTCATGTGAGTTTATATTTGTATAACTGATGTGTCAATTTAAAATGTTTTATCAGTTACAGCTAAAACCATCTACAGTCGAACGAAAGTCTCTCTTAACTGTTGCCAGGGACTTTTATTCCGTACCACCTGAATCCAACCAGAATTCAAGAAATTTCTTACTAAAAAATATGTTTGTCAATTATTTCGCTTATAAATCTTTCATGAAGCGTTTCAATAGCGCCTTCTCGAAATACCTCAACGAGTTCTCTCTAAGAACGAAAAGAAATTTAATATTTCGGCAAAGAATAGGTATTATAAAGAAAGGACACTCGAAAAAGAAAACTAAAATTAGATAAAGATAATGATAAGTAAATAAAAGGACTAAAACTTTGGAAACATTCGTAATGCCGAGTATTTTGAGATGCTGACGACAAGTTATAACCTACAAAATCAATCGCACAGTGGTTTGAAATATATTTTGCTGAATAGTTTTTTGTTTTTGACGCTCAAAAGAACGAAAAAAGTATTTTGGGTTTCTAGCTTTGTGCCATTATTTAAGGTAAAGGAAAAAGTAGTTAAGTGTCAGTTATTTTGTACTCATGTAGGAAAATCTATCGCATAACAGTATGACATAAAATACTTCTGTAAGACTAATTAAAATATTCATTGTGAACTCAAGAAATGGAACTGTTAGTGTTAGGACCGAAACGAAAATTCCGTAAATTGACGATGGTTTAAACATGAATGCCACAAGTTAGCGGTAACTAGCAACAGTTTAAATTTATAGGTTTATCTAACATTAAGTAAAAATAAGTCACGTCCAGCATTTTTCTTATTCGAGGAGAAATAAATCACGAGGTCAATATTGGACAGGCTGATAGTTTGAAAATGTTGCTAACGTTTCGGTAGTATGGTTTCTATCTTCCTCAAGACTCAATTGATCATAAGCAGTGTCTAAAGTTTCCTTTTATTAAGAAAACCATAAAATCGTTAGGAAATATATGTGTAATATAATATAATTTTTATATATTTATATATATATATATATATATATATATATATATATATATATATATATATATATATATATATATATATATATTATATATATATATATATATATATATATATATATATATATATATATATATATATATATATATATATATATATATATATATATATATGATTTTTACTCCTTCACGGATGGAAAAATACAATGTATTTTCATTCCGGGTGTACATCCGTTCACTACTGTCGTTCTGAAAAGAACTGTTTTTTTCAGAACGACAGTATACACCCGGAATGAAAATACATTATATATATATATATATATATTTATAAATATATAAAAATTATAATACTACCCTTAATAATACATTATTGCATAGAAATCAATAATAATAACCCACGTAATAAGAGGTAGAATTTGCATAACTATTTGTTTATCTAATTTGACCTAAAGAAATCGTATGGTTTATGCACAGCAGTAAATTGTAGTTTCTCTACTGCAAATGAGAAAAAAAATGTCACATTAAGCTTAGGTAATCACAAAGACTTGTTTCTGCTAAATACCTTTTCCGGATTCTTTTTGTTTATTTACAAATAATGAATCGAAATGGCATCATGCTCTCATTCACGTGCACTACAATGTTTGCCATTTTAAGTTAATCGTAATCCACATTTCAATGATAGGTAATTAATTTGCATCCAGATCGCTTGTTTTTGGTAGCTTTACTAGGTGAGATATTTTATTCCTTATACGGTTGATACCTTACCAATTCACGTCTGAAAACGTGACACCATCGTCCTCTGAACATTTGAAACATTTAGGGAATTAGGGCTGAATGGAAAGCTTTAGGCATTTACGTTAGTAGATGATACCAGTACCATAGATTTTTTTAAGCAGATTCATTTTATGGTCTTGTGTTTGGTAAAGATTTTTTAAAATCTGGTAGTCGGTGAGGGTCTTTACTAACTACCCATCCATCCAATACGTGCTTCATGTTTGTTTGTGTCTGGCTAGTTTTTGATAATCAGATTGTGACTAAGTAGTACTTACAGAAATAAATCTTGGGCATTCCGCAAAAGAATGAAGTATGGTAACCACTAGACACATGTTTCTGTCTTATTAGACTACATCAAGTAGCAGTTCAACCAAGATGAAACTTGGAGAAAAATCTTAAAAACAACGTGGATTAACTGACAGGGGCTAGTGACACATTTGTAAATTCAGCCAGAAAAGTCCAAAATTTAGGGTCATCATCTGACGTCTCTGCTATACTTTATTCTTGTTACTAAAATATTATTGTCATTAGGTTTTTCTTGTAGTAAAATCAAAGCAAATATATGCACATGATAATCCCAAAACAACAAAAAAAAACATTATTTCTAAGGAAGGTTATTATTTTAGAAAATTCTTTTAAAAAACACAAATATTTACTAAATGTTTAAACCAAAATAACAATTATTATGTCAAAGGTAATATAATCGCCATTTTTTACAAAAAAAAAACTGAACTACTTCTTTTTTATAGAGTAATATGTGTCCTCTTTTGCAAAGTAATGTGTACCTCAGAATTGTTCCAGCCTTTACCTTCTAGTAGCTACTTGTTGAACGGTATGTGTAGTGAGTTTTCTATAATGTTTCCTTCAATTCAGCCTCTTTGTCTATTGTTTTGTCTTTACCTAGACGTTTACAGTTTTTCGTTGGTTTCAAGGCTTCTTTTGTCTATGCTCTGGTTATTTCTGGCAACTCCCCTGATCCTACATTTATCTATTTCCTACATGTTCAAAATCAAATAAAATATAATTATATTCAACACGATCGGCGCGGCACCGCACGCCGGCCGCTCGGCGTGAAACTGTCCATTAATATCAGTTAGCTACCGGCACCGTTATGTGGCGTTTCTTCTCTTTTAGGATTTTTTTGTATAGTGCATTTCAAATTAATGCGGACTGAACCCTAAAAGATTAAACGTTTTATTAAACTACCTAACATTTGAAGTGTTTACAAATTGTACAGGGGCTCATTGGGTCAAGTTTTGTATATACATATTTTTGGTAAACTTATATGTTTCTTATTTATGATGCTTAATTAAATTTTAAGAATTATTTATTTTGATAATTTTATGGTTTGAAAAAAAAAGTAGTAAACTCCGTATACTCGGGAATTAACGGGGATATCAACATTTAATAAAAAGCATTTATTTGATAAGGTAATAATTTAAGGCTGAAATAAAAATAACGCCGCCATCACTATAGGTGACGGGTCGCCAAAAAAAAAACAACAGTTGCAAAAACTTTAAGTCTTACTTTAAGTAAGATTTCAAAAATACCCAATTTTTAAGACACTTTTGTTACATGTTTCAAGCTCATCACTTTACTGGTTACACGTACTGGTATGCTGATTCACTTAAATTTGGAAACGTCGATTTCTCGCAAATTAACGGAAATTTAAAAATAAAAAAAATTAAAAATAAATTGTAAACTAAGAGCTTAAACAATATCGACGCTGTCACCAGTCCGGAGTGTGATATAAAATCTTGTTATAGAATAATTAAAAAATGTGAAAAGTACAATTCTCTATTGACATTACAAAAATATATGCCATTACACAATAATATTACACTACTATCTAAATCTGTTAGTTACTAAATTATTTACATTACAAAATTATTTTTCTATTTTTTTCGACATTTGAAATCAGTTCCTCCAATTTTGACTTCCAATAGTAGCAAATCCTTTTGTTATTAGATCAATCACAAAACTGCCTAGTTTAGGAGATTTGTTTCCTTTTTTATTGTCTCTTTTCAATTGGTCCCAAAGCAATTTGATAGGATTTAAAATACGATAATAAGGAAGTCGTAAAACATGACGATCGTTTTGTTCGGCTAAGTAATACAAAACATACATTTTTTTAAAGCTTTTGGTCTGTAGTACATTCAATAAATCTTTTTTAGTGTAATTTTTATTATTTTTAGACAAACATCTTTCTAGTTCGTCTTTTGTGGAGCTAGATGTGGGTATTTTTGTTAAATTTCTTGAATGATGTGAGGCAGTGTCCATAATACTTGCACTAGTATGTTTCAGTTTGGGTAATAATGTTTTTGAATTCTTAAATATGCTTTTAGTCCGTATTATTTGAAATGGACTGTGTAGCTCTAACGGAGTGCATTGTTACAGTTATTGGGTAATCGGTCTCCAACTCTCAAGGGATTTTTATGTATGTAAAATTGGTGTTTAGTGGTTTACATTCGCTCCTTCGAGAGTTCTCAAATAGCAAAGTGTTATGACATAAAATTACTTTAAAATTAATTATGTTATTTACATAATAATTATTTATAGTATCCACTATATCATATCTGGTTTCCTTTATTGGTATCTTTCAAGGAAAAGACTAGACTTGCTTTAACAAGGAAAGTACGACATGTTTCAGTGACGTATTTAGAATGCCTTCCTTGGGGAGGGGGAGCAAATATTTACATTTGCCAACTTAAAAAAAAGATCAGATTTCCTGGTAATGCCTTAAAAAATATTTTTTCTTTTCATATCATATTTGCTGGCATTTTTTGCTCTTTTACCTAAAATATTCGTATCTAATATACTCATAAATTGTACAAAAATCACTACATCTACGGTTTTGCCCACTTATTGATATGTATTTGGCGCATGACCTCTATTCTGTGTGCAGATTAATATGGTACAATATACAACCTACTAGTCCCAATAATTATATACAGAGGTGATTGTAATATATCGAAATATTGCAATCATTGCTGCTGCTATTTGTCAACTATTCACTTCCTATTTACACTCTAATAAAGCTTAAAATTCTCTAAATGTTTGCTTTCAATATTTTGAGATCAAATAAAAATGGTGAAGCTATAGGCATTTGTTATATTTTGCATAACATTTTATTTAAAGGAGAAAATGGCTGTTTTTGTTTCCTATAAAATCATTTTCGGAACTATTTATGAACAAATTCATAGGTAAGTTTTTTGATATGTGGACTTTTGGTGGGGACATTTTGGGAGGCAGTTAGTAACTTAGTTGGATGTAAGCATTAATATCGTATGTTTACAAGCGACATTGTATGCATTTTAAAATTTGTCGTTTTCAAAAGTGACTTTTAGTTAATTTCATGTGACGTGTGATAAAAACTGAATTGATTTTATTAATTATTTGGTTTAAATAACAACAAAATATTAATAGAATGCTGTACCATATGGTTTCTAAATTCAGAATACGATGGGTTTAAAATTGTAAAACTAATACGTAGATCTGGATATATTTAACGTTCACCATCACATCACACGCCTTTTTTTTTGTAAAATTTTCCTTACCTAACACTTTTCTTTGTTACATTCTATATTTATGATTTAACTTTAGAATGATCAACAAGGTACATCTTTTCCTTAAACAAAATCTCAGACCAAGCACGGAAGCTCAGTTAAGATTGTAATCGCTAACGAGGTTAGAATTTAAAATATTGCAAAAACCATCTAAATTGCACTTAAAACAAAAGACTGAAGCAAATAAGTACGTGAGCTGAATCGCGGAAATGAAAATGCAACACACCTAAATGTGTCAGTCAAACACTACATTTTTGTTTGTTTTTTGATCAACCTACATTTTTTTTTAACAATTTCATGGGTGTCATATCAAGTTTTGTCCAGATAGTAAATTGGTCTACCATCTTTTCAGAAAGGCTGGACTTGTCTTAACAAGGAAAGTACAGCCTGTTTCAGTGGCGTATTTAGAATGCCTTCCAGGGGAGGGGGCAAGTATTTACATTTGGCGACTTGAAAAGAAAGGTACCCCCATGAAAATTAGCGACGATGACTAAAAAAAAAGTTCACACGTCGTGATAATGCCTTTTAAAATAATTTTTATTTTCAAATATTTTGCTCGGATTTTTAGCCTTTTTACCTAAAATATTTGTATCTTATATACTCAGATATCGTTAAAATTTATTTTAACCTATGACATTTTCTGATAAATTATACATAAATCACTACAACTACGGTTTTGTGCACTTGCTGATAGTATTTGGCGCATGACCTCCATTTTGTGTGCAGATTAATATGGTACAATATACCACCTACTACTCCCAATAATTATATAAAGAGGTGATTATAATATATCAGTTCTACATCTTTGTTTTTAAAATAACATTTCTAAATATTACAATCACTGCTGCTGCTATTATTTGCCAACTATTCACCTCCTATTTACATTCTGATAAAGCTTAAAATTCTCTAAAGGTTTGCTTTAAATATTTTGAGATCAAATAAAATGGGTGAAGCTATAGGCATTTGTTTTATTTTGCATACAATTTTATTTAAAGCAGAAAATGCCTGTTTTTGTTTCCTATAAAATCATTTTCGGAACTATTTATGAGCAAATTTATAAATAAATTATCTTTGACAGTTCGAGATAACAAAGTATTGGTGGGTACAAGCATTTTGGTTGGAAGGCAGTTAGTTAAACGTAAGCATTAATATCGTATGTTTATAAGCGACATTGTACGCATTTTAAAATAAAGTTCGTTTTTCAAAAGTGACTTTTAGTTAATTTCTGACGTGTGATAAAAACTGAATTGATTTTATTAATTATTTGGTTTAAATAATAATAAAATATTAATAGAAGGTGTACAAAGACTTATTATGTGGTTTCTAAATTCAGAATTGTAAAACTAATACGTAGATCTGGATATATTTAACATTCACCATCACATCACATACCTTTTTTTTTAAGTATCGATGTATAGTTTTAAAATTTTCCTTACCTAACACTTTTCCTGTTACATTTTATATTTATGATTTAATTTTGGAATGCTCAACAAGGTACATCTTTTCGTCAAACAAAACCTCAGACCAAGCACGGAAGCTCAGTTAAGATCGTAATCGCTAACGAGGTTAGAATTTAAAATATTGCAAAAACCATCTAAATTACATTTAAAACAAAAGACTGAAGCAAATAAGTACGTGAGCTGACTCGCGGAAATGAAAATGCAACACACCCAAATGTGTCAGCAAGAATTTTTTATGCAAAAAAATGGCGTAAAATAAACGATGATTGCGAAACGATTAGAAATACCTAACTGTAAATAAGCGATTTTAATGAATACGATGTTATTAAAGATCAACATTTGTTCGATTGTCGTTGTGTATCAAATGGTAATCTTCCACGTAGATAAATCCTAAATGTTAATTTAATAATAAGTGGCGATAAAGGTCAACAGAAAATGTTAAATGTCAAGAAAAAAATACGTCTTAAATTCATAAGTAGCATCTTCTTTAAAATGGCAACGACGTCAGTAACAATTTACCATTGCGCAAAATGCGATGGCAGGGCAACCTTGGCCTGACACCGGTCCCGGTCTCTTTATTGCTTTCGGGTCACCTAACCGATATATTCATGCCACTTATATAAAATATTTAATACGATTATATTTATAATAATTTTAATATGATAATACATGTTTCTCTAATAAAGAACAAAGTTCGCTGAAGCCATAGCACCTAGTTCCAATTGGGTCCCTTGCCCATCCTTTTTCGGAACACTTCCAGTCTAGACTATCACCAGCCTATTCATATAAAACAGATAATGATATCGGATAGAGGAATGTCCCTAAGATGGTGATAGTGAGCCAGCTCTTGAACAGACACGACTAAAGAAGATATAATTGATAATTATTCGTCGGTGCACAATTCTGGTATCTAAAGAACGGAGACTGATCGCTAACAATCCACAATGGTAGGGAAAGTGAGGAAGAGAGCTTAAAGTGCATCTTGCGGCAAATTATTTTGCAAAAAGTTTGCCTTTTGTTCTCGACGTGCAAAACCAAATTTCACCAGAAATTAACGGTGGGAAGGAGCTTTCGCAAAGAAGAGATTAAAGTGCAACAGCGAACTTTTTTGAAAAAAGTTTACCTTTTGTTCTAAACGCGCAAAACCATTTTATCACCAGAAATGAAATTAAACGTAGGAAAGAGTTTTCGCAAAAGCTTTCAATAATAGTTTTGAAAAGAGATCAAAAGATCTAGTTTCAATTTTTGCAAATAAGAACTTTACGCTTGTGTATAAGATACTTTTCGGCTTCAGAAATGATGCGATTGTAGAGTTCGTGCAATAATTTTTCTCGATTTTCAGGAGTGCTACTTTTATAGAAATTATTTTAAGGACGAATTTTTTCTAGTTTGGCACTACAGTAGGGTTCTGAAAATTAGAAAAGGTTTAGGGTTTAGATTTCAAGCTTTTGATGGTATATAGTATATGATCTTTGATTATATTTACGTCCCTACCTTTGCCTTTGTTATTTGAGATGGAAAAAATGTTTTACACAAAAGTTTTAGGGTTTATTCCAAACAGCCATAATTTAGTCAAATCAACTTTTTTTAAATGCGAAACCCTGTATATTATGAGGTATTTAATAAGATCTTATATTCCTAATTATAAATATACCCGCGTTTGGATCTCCATCTTGAAAAATGGCCAAGTAAATCGAAATAAACCGAGCCATATGAACAAATGTGTTGCAGAGAGAATATTCTCTTTTTATGTAAAATTAATTCTCTCTCAAACACATTGGTTCTTATGGCACAGTTTTTGTCGATTTACTTAGCCATTTTTCAAGATAGAGATACAAATCTGGATATATTTATAATCAGGAATATAAGACCCTTTTAAATACCTAATAATATACACGGTGTCCCATTAAAAAACAAGCTGATATTTTTTGACAGATTTGCGATACACTCTTGTTTGATTAGAGACTAAATTCTGTCGGTTCGAAACTCTAAAACTTTTGTATAAAATATTTTTTTTCTATCTCAAAGATTTGGTATACAAACATAAACCGAATGATAATACAATATTAGGGGGTCCGATTGTGAATGTCTTATGTAGGGTGAGTAAAAAAATGCTGAAAAGTACAAAATAAAATAAATTTGGTATACATACATAAAAACCGATGACAATACAATATTATGGTTACCAATCGTGAATGTCTGTGTGAGGGTGCGTAAAAAAGAATGTTAAAAAGAACAAAAGAAAATAAATGTAAAATAATATTAAACAAAAGCTTTTATTTATGAACTATTGAACTGAAAAGAAAAAAATAATTAAACTTACATAAACATAGAACTTTCAAAATTTTGAATATTTTCTTAAAAGCTTGAGGCTTTATTTCAAGTGTGATGACTCCTCATGCCTCAAGTTTTTAAGAAAATATTCATTTTTTTGGAAGTTCCGTGTTTATATAAGTTTAAATATTTTTATTACTTTTCAGTTCAGTAGCTGATAAATAAAAATTAAAAAAATATATTTATTTATTTAGCTTAAACGACCACTTTAATATAATTCAAGATAGCCATTTGTTGTATTTTTTCTGAGGAATTTAGAAATGCTTTTTAAAAATCGATTTGACTTTTAGCGGTGTAAAGTACTTTTTTATGGAATAACTTATATTTAAATATATATTAAACAATCCCAATTATTCACATTTCAAATACAGGGTTTCCCAAAAGAATCGGAACGGTCAAATATCTTGGTAACAGATTAACGTAACGTTATGAAATTTAAAATTCGGAGTTTATCAATGGTGCCGGACCTAAGAATAATATTGACAGCGTTATCGGTTTTATAGTTTTTCTGATAAAACTGTTGACTTTATTTTTTTAAATGCAGTACTATGATTGTTTCTCACTTATAATGTTGACCAAACCAAAGTGTTTTCAATCCTGGAATATCAAATTTTTCGTCTGGTAGCTTTAAAAGATATGCCAAGTTCGCAACGGAACGGTCAAATATCTCGAATCTCGATAACGGATTAACATATTGTTATAAAATTTACCATAGGCAGGTTATCAGTAGTGCCGGATCTAAAAACAATATTTACAATGTTGCCAGTTTCATAGTTTTTCCGATAGAGCTCTCAACTTTATTTTTTTTAAATGCAGTACTATGATTGCTTTTCGCTTATAATGTTGTTTTGAATAGGCAGGTGAATAGACACAATTTCATTACATTCAATTACACACGCAGTATCCACTGAAGATTAACGTTTGGGCAGGGATTCTCCACAATAAAATTATTGGACCTTTTTTGTCGATGGTAACTTAACGTGTAAAAATACGTTACTTTTGAGAAGAAATATAATTCCCGAATTGTAAGAGTTGAACATGATATCAATCAAATATGGTTCCAGCAAGATGGGGCTCCTCCCCATTTTGCACACGAAGTGCGACAATTTTTGGACGAGGTATTCGCAGAAAAGTGGATTGGACGAAGAGGTTCGATAGAATGGCCAGCATGTTCCCCGGATATAACTTCATTGGATTTTTTTATTAAGGACATCTTAAAGATAGAGTGTACAAAAACCGACCACTAAGTTTGGATCAGTGGAGGGAAAAATTCTATACGCATCGAGTCTTATTACTCCAGAAATGTTAAGCAATGCTACAATTGAGTTGTATGACACGCTTGAGTATTGTTTGGTTAATAATGGCCAACATTTTTAACACCTGCTACTTTTAAAGGATTTTGTTTGTTTTTAGAATATTTAATGAGATTTAGTTTAATAATTTTCTTATTACAGTAGTTTTGAAATACGAAGTTTTCTATTACGAGTATTTTTTCTTTGCTTGCGCTTGACATCTTGTTCTGGTTAAGTTATCATGATCAGATAATCAAGTTATTGTCATCTGTAGTAGCTGTTTTAGGGCGCCCAGTTTTTGGCTAGTCTTTATATTTCATGTTCCTTGATATATTTTTATAGTTAGAAAAACTGTAGATATTTTAATTTGTTTCTCTAGATGTAAAGCATTAAATAATTCACAACCTTCTTGAAAGCCTTTTATTTTAGCATTGTAACCACAATAGATTAATCTTTAAACCCGTTCAGCTTTACTTAACCAAAAACCATTTTATCTTAATAACGATTTAAGTAACTTTCAAAATGTTATGACAGATGGTTGACAACAATAATAATTGTTGATTAGCTACTTCCAAAAAGCCACTTGACAATTTATACTTCATGGTTCTAACAAAGTTAAAAGTTCTATCAGAAATCCGACACTATTGATAACTTTCCTATATCAAATTTCATAAGGATATGTTAATCCGATGCCGAAATATTTTAGATGTTCGAAGTATTTTACCGTTCCGATTCTAGTGAATGAAAATGCGGTCTTGCATTAATTATTATCTTTTAAAAAATTTAGAGGAAAAATTTGATTTCTAGAATTGAAAGCTTTTGGCTTTAGTCAACAGTATAAGCAAAAAACTATCATAGCATTGCGTTAAAAAAATGTTAAGAGTTCTATCTACGATAAAATTGGCAACGCTGTAAATATTATTTTTAGATCCAATACTATTGTTAATTCCCCAATAGCAAATTTCATAACTATGTTAATCCGTTATTGATATATTTGGATTGCGGATTTGCCATATCTTCCAAAATCTCCCGAAAAAAAATGATGTTCTAGGATTGAAAACGCTTTGCTTTAGTCAACATCAAAAGCAAAAAACCATCATGGTATTGCATTTAAAAAATAAAGTTCACAGCTCTGTCAAAAAACTATAAAACTGACTACGTTGCGAATAATATTTTTAGATCCGGCACTATTGTTAATACCCCGATACCAAATTTCACAACGATATGTATATTCGTTACCGAGATATTTCACCATTCCGATGCTGATTCGGTTATTTGGATTAATATGATATTACCTTTTAAATCTTCCAAAAGGAAAATCTGGTGTTCTAGGATTGAAAAAGTTTGGTTTGGTCAACATTATAAGTGAAAAACAATCATAGTATTGCATTTAAAAAATTAAGTAGAGAGTTCTATCAGAAAAACTATAAAACCGGCAACGCTGTAAATATTACTTTTAGATCCGGCACTATTGATAACCTCATTATGGCAAATTTTATGACGATATGTTAAAGCGTTATCGAGATATTTGACCGTTCCGGTTCTTTTAAATGAAAATGCGGACTTGCTATATCTTTTAAAATTGCCAGACGAAAAATCTGATATTTTTGGATTGAAATCACTTTGGTTTGGTGAACATTATAAGCGAAAAACAATCATAGTATTACATTTAAAAAAACAAAAACCTAACCTATATACTTCCTAACCTGTTTAAGTATAGGTTATTCCATTAAAAATATTTTTTCAGTCACTCTCTCTTCAGCTTCTCCAAAAAAAAATAGAAGGATATCTTGACTGTTTTCTAAAAATGGCCTTTTACCCAATAAAAGGGGGAGGGGTGTTCACTTTATGCTCGATAATCCTGTACCGATTTGAAATAAAAGAAAGATTTGTAAGCAAATTCTGGAGTTCACTTTAAACGTTTCTCTCTTCTGTTCTCTCTCTACGCTATAACTAAGTTGTATTTGTTGCTCAATAATGGAAAACTAATAAATAAAATTTTTTGAATATCCAAATTATAAAAGACAAAAAGCATTGTCGTTTCTATACCAAGATATCTAACGCTGATTGTTACTAAAAATATTTAATAATAATATAATAACAGAAAAAATAATAATAACGAAAATATTAAGCAAAATAAAACTACGTGAGGAACAAGAATTCAAAAAAATGAAGATGAATCTTATGACAAACGTTTTACAAATTTCTAGAATATAATAAACATTTAGTTTTATGTTTGGTAGACCTCAAAAAGGTATTCGATAGGGTACAGTTAGAAGATACTTTGAAAATGCTTTAAGATTAAAAGCGATTCATGAAAACTAATTTAATGGTATAAGACAAATTAACGAGAACAAGGGGTTAAGTAATATCGATGGAATCCATCAGGGGTAGCCTTGTTATGATTAAAAAATACATAGAGAAAAAGATGTTGATAAAGAATGGAACAAATAAAGATAAAGATATTGTGTTGTCCTGATGATGCTATCCTGATGGCCGAAAGCATAAACGACTTACAGCGACTAACCCTGATCCAGTTAAGAGCAGAAATAATCTCAACGAAAACAAGTAACATCAAAGGAAACTATAAAATTTAGCCTGGCTGTATACGATAAGTCAATTCAATAAACTATATGGAGCACCTAATGTAATGACAAGCAATAATTAACTACAAAAAGAAGTCCGAACCCGTTCGAGCCTCAAGAATTTCTGGCTGTCCGAACCATCTTATAACATAGAAGAAATATAAAATTTCCGTAAATTTCATTTGCCTAGATAATAAAATTAATATTAAGTTATTATATTTGGCAATAATTTGTGTATGTGGGTTAACCAACAGAATCCAAAATTAAAATTATACCAATCTTCTTTCAACGCATACCTCCATTACTAACCAATAAAACAAATTACAAGAACGAATGGAATATATTAAGCGAGTAAGGTGAACTGGAGCTTACTATTAAGAACAAATCTCGGAGGTATGCATTTGTGTCGTAATCGCAGGTTACATTATCTAGACCGTAGACTTGGATAGCATTACAGAAAGTGAAATGTTAAATTATTAAGTCCGTATCTCTTTGTCTACTGTATATATATAATAAATAAGTTCCTGACATATTGTAAATTCGAATCAATGCACAATAATGAGAAGGTGTTGCAAATTATATATATGAGGTTTGTTTTTATTTTCCTATCTATGGGAAGGTAGAAGGTAATTTCTAATAATATTTTTACAATATATTTATCATTATCATCAAGGAAATCGGAAATAAAAACAAACATTAGGCTTATTTCCTTTAGCCTGTCCTTCATTTGTGTCACTCAATATGTAGCTGTTTTCTCACCTGATTTGTTTAATTTCATATATATATATATATATATATATATATATATATATATATATATATATATATACAGGGTATCCCAACTGAAAGTATCCACCCCAAATAACAAGTCGCCAAGACAAAAAAAAATAAAACGCTCGGACCCGTCGATTTTGCTTTTGAGGGGGAAACATTTTGCGCCTATTTTCAATTTCGCAACATCACCCTCTGAGCGGGGGTGAGATTCACCCCCAAAATGTTAAATGGAAAGGGGGGTTGAGTGATACCTTATTTTGAAGGGTTTCTGACCCTGGTTACAACGTCCAAGTTTGAAGCCTCTGCTGTCATTCCCGAAGAAATGGCAGCTTGTCGAAAAAAAAATATTAATAAATTAACTGCAAGAGCAAGCTAGTGAAAAGATTTTAATAATAATTACTCCGGACGAGAGGAAAATAAAAATAGTAAATGTAAATTAATGGGGAATTTTTACGTTTAAGAAATGTTTTCTACAAAGACTAAATTATTTTATGAATTGATCGAAATGTTCGCCATTTACTCCCTTGCAATGAAACAGACCGTTGCCAAAACGTTTAAGCTAACTTGTCGAATTGTCACTGTACAAATATTAAAAAAAAAATCAGCATTCCTTTCTTACTGTTATCATAAAACATCAGCAACAAACAAAATAAAATCACATTGTTATCGTTTATTTAGTGTCAAGCATTCATGCGTTTATTACAGTTTGTGCATTTTATTCAAAATTTATTTTGTCTGAAAGTGTTAAAAGACGAAAGTTTCTAACAATTGCCTATGACGTTTACTATACTAGAGAGAATCGAAATTATTGTTCTTTACATTAGAAACAATAATTGTGCGAGAGCTGCAGCTGTAAGTTTTAATGAATCTCATCCCGAACATTCTTTGACTCATAGAAGTGTATTACAACTGTGGAACAAATTTTTCGAAACCGGCTCAGTTGTCAATAAAAAGCATGAAAGAGTAAGACCAATAAGAAATGAAAATGTTGAGGTTGCAGTCTTTGGCCATGTTGCTATGGTCCCAAGTAACTCCATCAGAGAAACAGCTGCAATATCAGGAGTCTCCCGAAGCAGTGTTCACCGGATTCTAAAATCCCATAAGTTTCGACCCTTTAAATATCAATTGCTTCACGAAATGAACGAAGATGACTTTGATCGCAGAGTAGAGTTTTGTGAAAATATTTCTGAAAAATTAAACAACCATACCATTTCATTGTACAATATTTGTTTTTCTGACGAAGCCACATTTTACTTAAATGGAGAAGTAAACCGTCACAACTGCAGGTATTGGAGCGACAGCAACCCCCATTTATTCAGGGAAACCTATAGCCAGCATCCTTTAAAAGTAAACGTGTGGGCGGGAATTCTAGGCAATCACGTTGTTGGACCTTTTTTCATAGAAGGCAATTTAAATGGTGAAAGTTATTTAAATTTACTTGAAAATGCCATCGATCCGCATATTACTGAGATTCTAGAAAACGACCAGGATTTAGCTGAAGATCAGATA
The DNA here is from genome assembly GCA_030620095.1 of Kuschelorhynchus macadamiae. Taxonomy (NCBI): domain Eukaryota; kingdom Metazoa; phylum Arthropoda; class Insecta; order Coleoptera; family Curculionidae; genus Kuschelorhynchus; species Kuschelorhynchus macadamiae. Next base: position 270,242 of record JAUTXW010000747.1, read on the forward strand.
TTCTTTCAACAAGATGGAGCACCTCCTCAGTATGCTCGTTCGGTAAGAGATTTTCTCGATAATACTTTTCCCGATCACTGGATTGGAAGAAGAGGTCCCATCGAATGGCCGGCACGATCACCTGATTTGACGCCGTTGGACTTCTTTCTTTGGGGACACTTGAAAACAAAGATTTTTAAGGTGCAGCCAGAATCACTTGAGGATTTAAAACAGCGAATAGTAGCTGAATGCCGTCAGTTAACACCTGAAACATTTCAAAATGTTCGAGAGGAATTCGAGGCTCGTCTGTATCATTGCATGGAAGTAAATGGCGAACATTTCGAACAATTCATAAAATAATTTAGTCTTTGTAGAAAACATTTCTTAAACGCAAAAATTCCCCATTAATTTACATTTACTATTTTTATTTTCCTCTCGTCCGGAGTAATTATTATTAAAATCTTTTCACTAGCTTGCATCATCCCCTAAATTTAAAGCAGCCAACTCTTGCAGTTAATTTATTAATATTTTTTTTTGGACAAGCTGCCATTTCTTCGGGAATGACAGCAGAGGCTTCAAACTTGGCAGTTGTAACCAGGGTCGGAAACCCTTCAAAATAAGGTATCACTCGACCCCTCTTTCCATTTAACATTTTGGGGTGAATCTCACCCCCGCTCAGAGGGTGATGTTGCGAAATTGAAAATAGGCGTAAAATGTTTCCCCCTCAAAAGCAAAATCGACGGGTTCGAGCGTTTTATTTTTTTTTGTCTTGGCGACTTGTTATTTGGGGTGGATACTTTTAGTTGGGACACCCTGTATATATATATATATATATATATATATATATATATATATATTAAACATAGGCGTCGGAATTTAAAAATGAGGGTGTCGTTAGTTAGTTTGTAACTGTATTTCTCGACAAATTGAAGCCCGATCCAGATGCCGCTACTGTTGTTCAAAAGACTTCTGGTACAATTTGGATTTCAAAGTTAATTGAATTTTTATTAAGTGTCAATAATACAGGCTGTTCAAGAGGGCCTCGTATAATTTCCCTATCTTTCTACTAAGTACAGTTCAACTAATCTGGCCATTTTTTCTCGGAATGCCATTTTAAACACTATGGTCATAATCAAAGACTTTTTTGGAATTTTTACTTTGTTCATTTGTTCTAGAAAATAATCCAATTTTATCAAAATAATGTATTATATCACCATATCTTTGTATCTTCTGTGTCTGTATTACTTTGTAGCTGCACCCTTATGACAATTTGATAAGAAAATGGGAACTGATAATAACTATCATCCGGTTTTACAGCTTTTTTTGGACAATTTTTTGAATCATTCAAATCAATTTGGCATTGAATTTCAATAAATTGTCCAAAAAAGCTGTAAAACTTCTTTGAACTAAATTACATTGTGAACGTGAACTAAGAAAATTTTAAATACTTCGCACAGGCGGTCCATCAGATACATAATAAATTCACCATTTTTAATCGTTCGTGTGTCTCGCGCATCAAGATTAGGCCCTGAGTTGCCGAGAGTACGAGATGGGTCTATTTCCACTCCTGGAACACAATGCACATCTTTTAATGGTTTAATGTAAAAACGAAACTTAAAAAGGAAGTACACATTTTTGGTACAGAAATGAATGATAATTTTGACGGTGAAACTAAATATAACCTATATTAAAAAAATATCTAACAAAACACCGAAAAACACAAACACACGTTTGATGTAATTTGTAAACTGAATTCGGAGGTATGAAACTGCCACATATTGACAACACTAGCCGAAAAATTGTCAGAGTTACGCAGCAGTCTCTCGATGGATACGTACTATAGGGAAGTACAATGGAAAGTTGGGATCCATTTTGGGGAGTTTTGTATAGCATTGGATGAATTGTCTATGTGGAGTATTGTCTATCTTTGGTGTACTAGTGAGGAACGTATTGAGGTATTTAGATACAAAACAGATTTTTGTTTAATGGTCAAAGTTTTGATTAAAAGTTGGTCTTGGTTCCCGTTGTTATTCACTGATTTTAAATTTTTGCTTCTTCAAGACGTTAACTTCGTGTTATGCATAATTTCGATTAAATCAGATTAGATTAGGTAGTAGTTGAAATAAAAAAAACTCAACACTCCAAAAATATTTGGAAGTATAATTTTATTGAAAATAAATCGTCCTGTGATTAAGTCATAATTTTGTTTTGACGTATTGGATTTTTACCAAAATATTACCAGGTCATCCCCATAGGACCCTTAATTTTTTATTAAAATCTCAAGTCAATCTGATGAGTGCTTTCTAAGCAATGTCGCGAACTGTCAAGCAGACAGACAAGCCGACAGATGGACTGACGGAATTGATAAAACAATATTTTTGGGCATCTAAAACTTGACAATATCTAAAACCTGAGAAATTGATTTTTTTCTCGATTACAAATATATTTTATTTGGCTACCATTTTGTTCCGCCATTTTGAATTAGTACCAAAATTTTAGTAGTTCTTCTCTATACCACAATTAGTTATAGCACACAATTTGAAAATGAAATTAAGTATTTTTTTCATACTGAATTTTTAAATATTTTATTAAGCCGCCATTTTGTTCCGCCATCTAGGATTTATACCAAAATTGTATCAGTTGTTTTCTATATAATACTTGATTTTTGTGCAAAATTTTAGGCAAATTGGGTATGTAGTTTTTTAGTAATAGTTATAGACATTTTTTTTAGTTTTTTGCTACATATTTACTGATTATACTTATTACCTCATCCCTAAATCACATGTTTTTTTTTTGTAAAACTTACTTAATCGAATAAGAAGTTTTTAACAATGCCGCAAAACACAGCCATCAGAATGAGACATATTTTTTTTGCCATCTAGGGACTCGGACAGGGGAAAAACTGAAATAAATCTCGGGGCTTAAACGGATAATAAGGATGTAAATTGGGCGAAATAAATTGTTTGAACAACATTTATATCCAAAACAACAAATTTGCACAACTATGTTTATATTTTGCACCCTGTATAGAGCCATAGAAAATGAATAAATAGAAATCCTAAGACACCTAAGAACTTGAAAACTTGTTTAAAGCTTGTCTAGACACACCTCAAGATCCTCGTGGTGACATCAAGAATTTACCTTTTTTATTTTGTCTAGTTGGTATCCTTGTTCAGATATATTTCCAATAAAAACAAAATGCATGACATGTTTTACTGATAACTGGTTTTTTCACTGAATTAAACATATCCAATTAACACCTTAAATCAAACAATTTAAATAATTAGAAAATTATTATAGAAGTAGAAAGTACGGTATCATTTTGTATAATATACCGAAATCTAAAATATAGCTTGAATTTTGCTAATAAGCGCTTAGTTAAATTGCAATTTTGTATAATAATGACTTACCCAGAAGTTTAAGTTAAGCGTAAAGCGTGCCAGTTTTTGCTGTTTTATTGATTTCATGCGATTTTTTATTTAAATATATTATCTGCAAATTGTGTTACAAGCATTTTTATTGCTAAACGGATACTTATATCATGTAGCCGTAGGTATAAGAAACCTATTAAGTTATAATAATTTCAATAATTATCACTTTATTTCTTTGCGCACGGATTCTTATAGATTGTTTAATTAAATATTAAAGATCTTATATTTGTGAGGTCAATGAAGGTGTATAAATTCTGTAAAAATAAAAAACTAGAATTCTTACTCACGTTCATGTTTGCTTTGTGCAACGATCTTTGTTTTAACGTTTTCCATATGACCACTAAAAAGGGATTAGTAGGGGGTATGGGCGATATTAGATTTTACCAATTGTTAAACGATATCAATTCAGATGTCGATAAAATTTGCTTATCGATATGTCTCTGGTTATCGCTAGTTATCCATAACTAGTGATAGTTGTCGATAATTATCGATTTTTATTAATATATCGATAGTTATAGTGTTCCCCAAGACCTATATTTAATAATCATGTAAATTATTATTAAATAATATTTTCCACTTCCACAAATAATAAGATAAAATAGTAGCTTAAGCACCATTTACTTTGGGAGCATAAAATTTCAGATGGCTCGAGAGAACATGTATGTATAAAAGTTTCCTTGCATTTTTTTCTGAAATATGCGTATTGACTGTACTATGTCTTTTTTGTCATATTTTTTTTATGCAATCTAGAATGACACTGCTGAAATATATTTTCTATAGCAGAAAAGATCATTTACTATTTTATTTTATTTCTCATGGCAACAAAACCATAACTACAAAGCATCTTAAACAAAATCTAGAATTTTAAGGATGGATCCCACCTTTGTATTATATTCCTTATGGTAGGAATCCATTGAGAGATTTCTGCGTAGCACAATACTCGCAGCCGGCCGAAGCTGTTGGCCTTCCACATCGCGACATCCGATCAACTAATACGTGTGATACGTTTATAAATAAGCATAATTTTTGTATAGTATTTCTAAACAAATATATCAGTGGTCGTCAACCCGTCGATCGCGAGCTACAGGTAGCTCGCGAAGACATTTCTGGTAGCTCACAACATATTTTGTAAAAATCATAGAAGCGTCCATAAATTGCTGCAGATTCCTTATTTTCCAACTTTAAAAATAAAGACGAGATAGTTTCAGCAATAAAATTTATGCAGAAAGAAAATTCCAATTTCGAAATTGGTAGACTTGACACCTGACGGGGCTCCAGCTATTGTGGGATGTGTAGCATTTTGTCATAAAGATGAACGCTTCCCACAATTTCTGTGTTACCATTGTATTATTCATCAGCCAGCATTAGGTAGACATTTTCTAAAACTAAACAAAGTCACGAAATTGGTAGTAAAAATTGTAAACAAGATTAGAGCTCACGCATTACAAAGATTATTCAAAATCTTAGCGAATGAAATTATGGGGATCTACTTCTTCACTCTGAAGTGCGCTGGTTAAGTAGAAGACGAGTGTTAACACGTTTTAATGAAGCTTTATCTGTCAAACAACGCGGCGAACCGATTCAGGAACTGTAAAATTCAATTTGGCTTAGAGATTTAGGGTTTCTTGTGCATATTACAGACAAGATTAATAAATTCAATTTGCAACTTCAAGAAAGAGATAAAGAAATGGCGAAAATAATTTCAGATATAAATGCATTCATGAAAAAAACTTGAGTTTTAGGAACAAACCCTAATCAACCGTGATATCAAGCATTTTCCTGTTCTTTCAGAGAAGATATCTCAAAATCCAATAGAACCCTACGACACCAAATTTCATGTAGGAATAGTTGCAGAATAACTTTAAAAATCGGTTTAAGCATTTGAACAAAATGGCATTGGAGTATGGAACGCCGTTTTACTTTTTAGTCTGCTATAATACCAGTATTAATTTAAATTGAATGGGACTTCATTATGGCAATTTATTTTATAATATTATAATAAAAATGTAATTTTAACTGAATCCTTGGAACATCTAGAGCTAAAGCCTTCATATAGATTTTTAACAATCAATTAATTTGATTTAGCTATTAAAATGTATGTCAGGATATTTGGATGGGTCTTTACAAAATTAATTCAATTTTCATTATATTATTATAATTAAAATGCATTTTTTTTATTATAATATAATTTTATTACTTACAAATTTGTTGATATCAATATTTATCCAATATTTAACGAGTACCTTTGTAGTATTTTGTGGGAAACAATATAGCCGATTATCAATTTTTATGAATGGTATTTTCATTTACAGCAATTTCTATGATTATCTATTTTCATTGAAACCAATTTCCAATGATATCAATTTCGATTGAATACAAGCACCTCGAATGCATTTTTATTATCGGAAGTTTCGCCATCTATAGCCTCCCAAAAGAAATATAATGTGTTTGCGTGAGTGTGTTCGATAACTCAAATTAATTTGCGAATGTGTCGTCATACGAAAGAGAAGTCTTCGCGCTCAAAAAGGTTTGTAAAATTCTGGAGCTTCTCTGGTCTGGTATTCTGTGTTCTGAAGTATGAGCCGACTTCTTTGGTTTGCGTATTGCGCTAACATTGGATTGCATTCTAATAATCTTGCTTGCTGATTTTTTAATATCATTTGTGCAATAAACGACGATGATACGGACCGAATTTAAACTCGTCTTTCTCGCGCAAGTACGTCACATCTATGTACAGCGTTTGGGAGTCAAATAGGCCGTAATGCATTGTCATTTGAAAACGTTTGTAGAATTTACGCTTCAATAAAATGTTTTTAAAATTATTAAACTAATTATTTTGAATCTAAAGATTTTATTTTCAATACAGTTTATTACGTCCTACCTGTGCAGTTGCAGGCAATAGAAATCGAGATTGAAATTATAATCGATAAACAAAAGTGATAGATATAAGATATTTCAAATTTCCAAAATAATACATTTTCAAAAATGTGGATTGGCGCTTACCGTCAAGCTGTTAAGATAAATTTAAAAAATGGTAATTTAGGATATATTTACTATAATAATAGAACAATATGGTTTTAGCTACTTGTATAGGGCACTTTTGAAACTGGTTTGTATTTTTTAATTGCAAGTAAAAACTAAAAATGTCAATAGACGGCACTAGTGCAGCAATTCAAGTAACAAATGTTATAAAATATGAATGGAAGTTTCCCCTGCAATTATTTTACTTGCAGCATTCTTAACTTTTATTTTAAATTAATTAATTATTTTAATCAAAATAAATATCACGAATCCTCACGATGAGCACTTTAGATAATCTGATATTTGTAAACTTCAATTTTATATTCTTGCTGAATGCTGAAGAGACCGGCGTGGGCATACCGTTGTAAGTGTATCATGGTGTTAATCATAATTTTATAAACAATGGGTATTAAAAGGCGACTCGCATGTTGCGTTATAGAGGCTGCTTTTCTAGAAGCAACAAGGCCGAATTAACTACTTACGATGGTTGGGGCTCATCTGGGCGAGGCAAAGTTTTGCGATGACAAAAAACGGTCAATGGGTTTTACGTATTTGGGGGCCCTTCGGCAGCAACTCAAAATTTACATTCGCTCGCTGATGTCTCTCGGGGCCCCCACCACATATTTGAGCCTTACGCGTTGTGGCCTTTTCAATCATTAAATCCCCGCAAAAACAAGACGCGCAAGCTCTGTGCTGGGGCCACTGCCGACGCGACGGCGGCGGCGCGGCGGGGGCTTTAGTCAGTGGCGGGCCGTTAGTATATGAAGTGGGAGGGCGAAGGCAAAAAATAATATTCGCATGACGTGCGACGTCGATGGTTCGGCAAACTACTTTCAACACTTCGAGATTTTAGTTTTAAATAAATTTGTACAAGCTATATTGTCACAGATTACAAAACAATCTGTGAAGTAACACTTATTTTCTCGGTTAGTGATAGTGTCTGATTCTGATGTTAATGAAAGGTTTATAATTTGAATCGGCCATTGAATTCGGATTTATTTTTTAATTTATCAAATAAATATATATATATATATATATATATATATATATATTATATATATACAACCATTATTGTTAAGCCCCCGTTTATACAATGATATAACAATTTCAATCAAACAACACAACCTTTATTTTATTGGTAGGTGTAAAATAAAGCAATGAATGTTCTTCCAGCAAAAGCTGAATCTGATTTTTTATCCAGAAAGCTATTTTTATGTTTTGAAATCTGAAATGCGTGTTTAAACGTTCTATCTGTAGCACCTCCACTTTGAGTTTTTATCTATTTTGTTTTATGATATATCTTACTGTAACAGTGTTGCCGTATCTTCTTTTAGTTCCGAATTTCTGCTATTAACTTTTGTTTTTTAAATGGGACGCCCTATATTTGTTTGTTATTTTGATTTACTATGATATTGTAACTTCAACCATGACGTGTCAAACCAGAACCTTCGTATATCAGGGTGACTAGAAATTGCTTAGGCTTAAATGCATATTATGCCTTTATTTGCCGATTTTTTAAAATACTGCATATTGTTGTGGGGGGTATCATTATATATTACTCGCAAAGGCTAACCTGAAGAGCGACATTAAAAAAAAGATTTTTTAGAAAAAATCGTTTAATATTTAAATGGGCGTAAAAGATGTTTAGTGAATAGACAGATAATTTTATTTTTCTCAGGGTTCTTGGAGGTAAGTTAATAGTTTTTGCCAAATCACAGCACTCTAGATTGAGAAATAAAAATTAGTTAAAAAATAGCATTCAATGTGAGAATTACATATGGTTGTACTTGGAATATCTCAACCATTGAGGTAGTATACCGGAATGGTCCCAACGAATGAAAACACGCAAACATATACAGGGTGTTACAAATTCGATACAATGTCGGTTAAAATAGAGCAAAGTTGCGCAATTTAACATCGAATAATAAGTAGTTGACAAAGTTAGACAATTATGAGTACCTCCGAGGATATAGGTACGTAAAATACCGAAAAATCAGCTATACATATTTTATTTTTTTCAGGCTGCATTTGAAGAGATATCACAAAATAAATTTTATATCTTTATAGCTACTTTCCATTATCAACAAGATGGTGCACATAGATTTGAAATCCGACGTTTCTTTTTCGCGGTCAGATCAACTAATTTTTTTTTAGATACACCTGCGTTTTTTAAAAGCCCTTGATTTCATAATATGTGCGTGAGTACCAGAATGTAAAAACTAAATATAGAAAAAAAAATCAGCTTTGTAGGTTAAACTTGTGTAACCTACAAAGCTGTGTGTAAAGAGACCTTGTGAACAAAATTACCAAGATAATAGGGCATGAATGCAATGTTTTTGTTTTGGGGTATTCTTCAATATAACATGTTCTGCATTCCAACATACGACAGTTTCGGTTTGAGTACGTGCAGGAGACAAATGCACCCTGCACCCCCTTTCCCCCCGAGCTAATAACCCAAGCAAAAATTACATTATATAAAGCATTTCGGGACTTTTACCTCACAAACATTCAGAACTTTGTTTTTTTTAGTCTTCATGCTTATGTTGTTCCAACAAGAACCTAGAACTTTTTTTTAGTTATCAAATGTTTGCCTCCTCCTCTAAGACGGCATTCTAAATACACCACTGATGTGTTCATTTTTTTAATCCGTATCTTGATCGACACGCAGCTTTGAAAGTGAAGTGCACATACCTATAAATTATAATAATTACTCACATATTAAAAAAGGGAGACAAACATGAAAATAGTGTCCTAATTATCAAATAAATATTGTAAATAAAGATATAGTGATATACCTATACAACCTTACTACAGTTTGCTTTAAATAGGGTGACCACATATACTCTTTTTAAGAGGAATGTTCTCTTTTTCGGGTCCATGTACTCTGGTACTCTTACTATTTCCATAAATACGACAAATATCCTCTATTATGAGAAATCTGGGACAAATGATCTCTATTTTGCGAAATCTGGTGCCATTTTCTAATTATTTTTGTTATTTTTAGTCCATATTATTATGTGTATTATAATTATTATTGAAAGTCATTGAATTCTGCGAAAGTGATAAGACTTTACTTAATTATTATACGCTGGTACCTATTTTTACATTTCGTCGAAATATACTCTTTTCATTTTAAAAAAATCTGGACAGCCTACTTTAAATCACGTTTAAGAAGCCAAAAAAAACTGTAGTAGAGCATGTCGCGGGCACACAGCTTCCAGGAGAAATTGCAATTTGCCATTACAAATTACATTGTGTGGTAATCTGTGAATTATAGCTGGGAAATTCAAAACCTTGTTTTCTTTATTCTGGTATAAATATATAGAATAGCTTGTTTTGGAATAGGATGTTGGGAGCTAGATACGTTCGTTTTAACTTTTTTTCATTATGATCTGTATTTTGTACGTGGTCACATTTTAAATATAGGGGTGTATATCGTATTCCGCAATGATTTAATAACTAAGTATTCCCAATCGAACAATAATTAAACACGTTTTAACTGTCATTGATTACCTACGAATATATTTTTCATTATTCGCATCCGACTCGTCATAACGTCATGCACAACACAGTCTTAATTTTAGATGCACTTTTAAATCTTCGAACGCATGCCTAGCCAGAAACTCGGGTATTTAAAAAATTATAGATTTCTGCTCTTGTTGTTCTTAGTTTGCACTAGATCGCTCCACGTCCGATAATTAAAATTGAAACAAGGTGGCTGCATTCAATGAAAATTGATATTCAGAAGAATCGACATTAATAAAAATTCGAAATCAAAACAATGCATATTAAATAAAATCAGTTACCTTATACCCGCTAATCATTTAAATTCCACAACTCTTATACAATTAAATCTCGTATTAACTTTTATTTATTTATTCAAATGTATATTCAAGTATTTTAATTTCAATGGTAAAGGGCCCGTGTTATATCCGTTTGATGTAGTATAAATTACATATAAACGAAAATCAAAATCAGAATAATGAGCATTATTCTATTTACATTTTTAGGGTGTTAATGGAATTGACATTAAAAAGAAATGATATCGTAAGAGATGCTTTAATTTTTTTTGATATGCGATAAAAATAAATTAATTTTTTTTATTACATGAGTTCTTAAATCAGATTTGCCTTCATACGGTTGAAATAAATTAATCTCCACAAAGTCGTTATTGCATTCTAATGTTTTCGGTATTAATATTAATTTAATGCGATCCCGTTTGAAGCGATTACATTTTAATAAGAGTCAATTTATTAAATATTTAAAGTGATTTTTGTATATAGCATTTATTTCATACCAATTTTTATTAACATCGATTTGTTGAAATGCAATAACTAAGGAAAGACGCATGTATATAGAAATTTTAAGTAGGCTGTATACGTGTTAAAAAAGGATAAACAACTACTTTTTTGTGGTATCAATTGAAATGGTCTGCAAAGAAATTGCTTATCATAAAAATGTCATTCGGTAAAATCGGTATCCACAAAAATTCGATATCGGAAGAATTAAAAAGAATAAAAATTGTATGCAGGCAGCATCATTTATATGTTTTGCAATTAAATTTGGTATCAAAGACGCGTATGACTAAAAAGTAAAACGGCGTTCCATATTGGAGGCATAATTTGTTGTTTCACCCTTCATGGAAATTGATATTCAACAGTTTGCAATTTGTGATATGCAGAACTTTGGCGACATCATTGTAACTGAAATATGTAGTTTATTAAGAACAAATACCGCAATCGCCTTACAAATGAACATTTCGATATTTGTGTTGGAATGGATGTATCAAATTATACTGCAAACAAAAAAAATTATCGATGCGTCCGAGTGTCAACCTTCTCATTGAACGCACGCATTTTTTATAACATGTTTTTGTTTAACATTTTGATTACAATGTTTATTATGGCTAAATGAAAATTTTGTTTATTTTTTAAACCCCTACGGTTTGTAGGTATGTATTAATATTAGTTAAGTACTTATTAATTACATAAAAACATGTATGTCAAATACAACTGTGCATTATTTCGTTTAGGCTGGCTTAAACGCTGGATACAAGTAGGTAGCCCACCGTTTATTTCTAAATTATCAAAGTAGCTCAATACCTTGATAAGGTTGGCGACCACTGAAATAGATGCTTCTGGTAACACTGAACCATACATTGTTGCGCGCGTTCTAAATACCCTGCGACGCGAATAGTTGATGTGATTAATTTATTTGTTCTGATAGACCGTCTATTCTATAATCCATTTTAACCATTCATTCAGCAAAATAAAAATTTATTTGTGTTAACTTATATATAGACCGATAAGGTAGAAAAACCAAAGTGCTCTAAGTGGTCACGCAAACCTTTCAGAGGAAGCGCGAACAACATTATATTAAATTTAGGTGGAAAAAATTATCAAAATATATTTTATTTGAGACAGGCATTGATAACTACCGTTAGTTATCGATAATCATCGACATCTTTGAATTTAACTGTCGTTATTTCATATATCGATAACTATCAAGTAACAATAGTTCTTGCGGGAGTGATGTCCCGTAAAAGCATTGAATGAAGTTTACGAGCCATCGATTTTTTATGCGGAAAAGCCATTTTTAAGGCAAAATTGCTAAAATAACCATGTTTTTGGCTTTGGTGACTTTTCAAAACATTAGAGACAAGCTGTAAATGTGAGAAAATGAAAACAAACAAGATTTAAAAAAAATGTTTTTTAACTAATATTTTCATATATAGGTTTGTGCATTTTTATATTTTAAGAAAATATTATTTTTTGCAAAAAACCATATGTGCCGTTAAAAAATTTTTCAGGAAGGGGAATTGTTTGCAAAATTTTCAGCGAAGGCAAGAATGTTAGCAATAAGTGCTTGTTCTTCAAATCTACCTTTGTACAAATATACCCGTCCCCATGCCAGCCAAAAATACTAAAAAAACCACCCCCGTGCTTGGCTTTTTCGATATTCTGGGTTTTTTGTATATAACTTTATTAATTTATATAAAGTCATATAATTAATCTTTTATACTTTCATTTATTTTACTTTTTAATGAAGATATATTCATTTACGGGTAACCGTACACGCTAATCCAGACGTCTGTGAGCTATTATACGACTGGAATTTCACCCGTATTGTTAAATATCTAGAGTCATTTAAATTGAAATATTCACTAAATGTAAACTGGATTAGTTAATTCAATTTACATGAGAAAACATTTAAAGCAAAGCGACGAATTAGTTTGAAATACCTAACTTAACGCAAAAATAGTAGTGAAGTTGGATTCTTAATAATTAATAAGTACTACATAAAAACTATGAAGTAAGAAGTATAGGAACAAGTGTGGTGTTCGTAGCTCTAAAGATCTCCGTTTTTATCCCCAGCGAAGTCAAATTTTGTTTAAAATTAACTTAAAGCTTTTCATATTTAATGAGTAGGTGGTGACGCGCTTCATCAGAAATGCGATCATCTCTCAAATAGTATAACTATGTAAAAACATACAAGATATACAGCATAGATATCTGTCTAACAGTTCACAAAAAAGGAAAAATTTTAGGTAAAATATATAAAACAATTAGAACACGACGATATTCCACAATAACTGTTCGTGTAGGCGTTGAAAGTTGAGTATCGGAAATATGGAATCAAGGCACAGAAGCTTAATCTTTAAACACCTATTTAAAAAGTCAACAAGTCGCAACAAATATGGACATATAAAATGTCTTGTTTTTTAAAGGATAAATAAAAAGTCTGTTTCCTTAAACTCAAAAATATTCCTTGGAAATGAAGCATGCAATACATCCAGGGCAATATTTACTTAATCAATGCTTTAATAATGTAGAATCCAAATCTAAAATGGAATAAATGTAAAAAAATATTTTTTAAAGAAGCTTTTATTTATAAACTATTGAACTTAAAAGTAAAAAATAATTAAACGTACATAAACACAGAACTTTTGCAAAATTTGAATATTTTGAAGCTTTTAAGAAAATATTTAAGTTACTTGTTTATGTAAGTTTAATATTTTTTTATTTTTCATTTCAATAGTTTAAATAATAAATAAATAAATAAATAAATGCTTTATTGTCAAAAAAATTTTACAGTTGTGTGCCCAAAGCTGTTGTAAAAAAAAATAGTTTACAAACATCAAAATTAGCAAACAAAACAAAACAAAAACACATCATAAATATTATAGAAAAATAATATTTAAATCAAGAATTTAGAATATTAATATAATAGAATCCTAAAAGAAGTACATTAGAAATGTACTTTGTCAGTCGTACATGTTATAAACATTTTCATAAATATAATGTAAAAAAAATAAAAAAGCAAAGTAAAAAATAAAAAATAAAAAAGTACGAAACAATTAAAAAAATACATATACAAAATTCGGTAAAAATGGTTGGTAATGGCAACTATCACACTAGGGGTTCATAAGGATAAATTTATGTGTTGTAAAACTCATTCACGGTGTAGAAGGCGCTTTCCAGTAAGAATGATTTCAAAGCCTTGCGAAATGAAGTCAGAGATATTATGGATTTGATGTTAAATGGCAGGTGATTTTTTTTGCATTGTAGATTACTGATCTTTTAATTAACTCTGAGTGTGGGGTTGGAAGATAGAGATCGTGCTCAGTGTTTCTGAGAGGGTAGTTGTGAGAAGGTCTCTCGAATAGAGCAGGTGCATGCTTACGAATTAAGCAAACCGATTCCAAAATGAATAAGCAAGGAAGGGTTAGTATTTTATATCTTTTAAAGAAATCTCGGCAGTGAGTTCTACTGTTAAGTCTCAGTAGGTAACGAACAGCTCTTTTTTGTAGTATAAAAATTCGATCAAATTGAGTCGCACAACATGTACCCCAGAATGGAATAGCATATCTGAGGTGCGACTCAACAAGAGCAAAATAAACAGTTCTAGAGGTAGAAAAGCTAAGCTCCTCGGAAACAGATCTTAACGCAAAGCAAGCAGAACCCAACTTCCTTGATAAAGCGTCGATATGTGGATCCCATTTTAAAGAATCATCTACAAGAAGCCCTATATATAAAAGTTTTTTTAATATGTTTTACATTTATTTTATTTTGATTTTTTTACCACTATTTTTTACGCACCTTGTATAAGAAATTAACTCGACACCATAATATTGTGTGGCTATCGGGTGTTTGTATGTATACCAAATTTCAGTCAATTTGGATAACGTAAATTGTTTAGCATCATTTTTTACGCACCCTGTATAAGATATTCAGGATTCGACACTATGATATTGTATTGTCATCGAGTTTATGTATGTATACCAAGTCTCAGTCAATTCCGATAACGGAAACTCCTTCAAAAGTTACTTGTACGATTTGACCCAAACATATATATTAACATACAAGTGAAGTTAAAAAATAATAAAAGTTTTTAAAAATGGTATGGTAAGTTAGTGAGGAATAACAATATGGCACTTTGCACAACATATGTATAAATGTTTTCCCCAAAGAATTATGTTAAGAACGCTCACGTTGAACTTTACTTGGCCCAAGGTTTTTACTTTTACTATTAGCGGCAGTATTTAATACTAGCAACAATAGCTCATTTGCATGTTCGTTTACACTGTACGTATCTCAAATGTTTTCAATGATGAATTTATTTCGAAACATGTTTTTGGTTGGTTAATATTGTGGATGTTCTTGATTTTAATAGACGCTTCTGCTGGGAAGAACACTTTAATTAATTGTAATAACTACTTCATACAATACGTATGTTTTCTTGCCATAGTTACAACCCTAGTTTATCTGCTAAATAATATAATGAAGTAAAATTCTCCATTCTCGAAAAAGATTGTGATTTTTCTAGTCTAATTTTGAATTTTGGTAAATAAGTTAATTACGATACGATTTTCAAAATTTAAGTTTTATCTGAAACCTACAAGTATCTAATACCAAAGATCGATTATACTTCGAATAGACAGTCTATCAGGCACAAATATATTAACCACATCAACTGCTCATGTCGGCGTTTAATTGAAATGCTCGCAACAATAGTTGCCTCGGTGTGTCAATACAATACATTTAGGGTGTAGAGAAAAGGGCCTTTTAGGCCTAGTCTCTGGGCTTGTCCCCCTTATCTACTACTACTACTACTACTAGGGGGTATTTTATTTTATTTTACATTTGATGGATTGTCTATTCTAAGTGTTATATGTCTTTGCTACTTCCAACTATTCATGATTTACTTAAATAAAATTTATTTAAATTTTATGTATAGAGTGAACAACTTGATCTTATTTTTTTAACATTTTTTGAGTAGGGTCTGGAACTTACAATATAACTTTTATTATGTATGCATGGAAACTAAATAGAGACAACATACATAATTTGAAGGAAAATATTGTAATTAGGTTATATTTTTAAATATTAATAGCAAAAGTAATAAAAGCGATGACAACTAATAAAACATATAAAAGTTACTAGCGTTTTTTTCACCCTTTGGCATAATTAATTCTTTAGGAATCGGAATCGTTTCTCCTTTGCATTTTCTGGACTAGACAATCAGCATAAGATAGAATTTAGAAGAGCGACCTTTATTTCATTGCAGACCTTCAAGTGTACTACTTCTTGTTTTTAATGTTATTTTAAAATTTTCATGGCTAAACTTGTTTAGTTAAAATTATATCTTACATTTCTCGTATGTATGTGTACTTGATGACATGTGTCCACAAGTGAAGTATAAAACTCGTTATTTTTAGATTGCTCTTGGTTACTTATATTTCATACACCAAACTTTAATGCAATATTTAAAAATTTCAAAGTTACAGAGTTCTCTCACAGAAAAACATTTAAAGTGGTGCCATTTTAAATATTTTTTCGATATACTTTCTATGGGACCAGCCCAGCACTACCCTAAATACGTCCTAAAAGAATACTGGAATTGGTCAAATCCGTAGAGGGTAATTGGTGTGCATACATAAAACAATGTATAAGTTCGATTTGAAAACCTCCTCCTATTTTGAAGTTGGTTAAAATAGAGTTAGTTACGACATTCATTTGAAGAGCCTATGATAGTGGCAAATAGAAAACCCTACCATATTGTTTAAGTTGCACTGGCTGCTAAAGCTATGACTGTGAGAGAAGTTGCCCATAGAGATACGACTGAAATTATTCGACATATATAGTAGAACAAGGCTTACTAGCCCTGAACGGCTAAAATTGAGCCAAATTATATGCATGGGAATGTACTGAAGCACTTGTAGATGTTTTGTAAAACAAATAAATAGAGGTTGTGATTATTGGGTTAAAGAATGCTCAGTGTTGGCAACAAAGAAATGAAAAATTTGCTAGGATGGCATTATGGCAAGAAATATAAATATTTTTGTCCTTAACTTCACATGCTAACCTAACCTATTATCACTCTAGCATTAGTACGAAACATACATAAAGTTGTGGAATGAACTTAATATCAGCCAGTTGGTTATGAATATTTTAAGATAGTTAATAATGCTGTAGTAAAACTTGCGATGTTGGGGTTTTTATGGGCACGAAGTTAGATTTTACTAATAACTTTAATGTTAATTTGTCTCACTGATTAAACGAAATGCAATGATTTCTCCGGGAAAATTTTATCAATTTGGAAGAATTTTTCAAGAAGTGTTCAGAGTAGTGCCAGGGTGATACCGTAGCGAACATATTTAAAAAAGAGAGAAGAAATGGAGTCCAAAAGTGAGGTGTGCATTGGGGGGGGGGGAGGGGGTAGGGTGAAGTGGAAAGGAATTGTGTTTTATATGGTTTTCGGGGTTTTTAGGGAAGTTCAATTCTATTATTACTTTCGACAATATATCTAAATGGCGGTTTTTACAAAATATATCAGTTATTGTGATTCTAACAAATTTTAACTTAGGCCTAGACTTTTTGAAGCTGACACTTTCAATAAAACTTCGTGTAAATAGAACTAAAAAAGTGAAAATAACAATTCTTTTTTATCTTGGAAATTAAACTTTACGACGTCGGCGTCAAACCAATATAAACATTTTACTTGAAGACATTAAAAGAGCCAAGACATAAAGGTTTTCTACGATAAACTTGAAAGGACTGAAAGGAATTGGATATTAGTTTGAGGTCAACTACATACATTTTTTCAAAAATAAAATATTATTTTTTGCCTTTCAGTGTTTTTTTAAAGTCGGTTTTATTTTTCCTTTGTAAATTTGTTTATAAGAACAGAAGATTAATGACTTAAGATGAGCAAAGTACGGGAGGCCTTGTCCCAAACTACAGTGTATTATTTTTTTCACACCCCAACTTCCAGGTATTAAGGAGAGCGGTGTCACAGCCGCTGAAAAGTTCCGAAATACTTTTTTTCTGATACGACATGATAGTTTATAACGTTAACAGATAGTAGTAAAAAGTTATTAAATTAGATGACAAAAAAAAACTCCCTGAAAAAAAGTGTATTTTTCAAAGGCATATGGAGGTAATGATGAAAATGGCAAAAACATATTTCTTCCTAAACTTATGATATATTATCTAGTCACATTTACACACTTAAGACTCCGACATATATAGCTTCATGTTTTGTTGAGGTGAAAGATACAGTGTCGTATTTCTATATTTTAAAAAATTAACTTATATCTAAATTGACCAGCTGTCATTATATAATTGCAAATGTTTTCCTTTTCTTCAAATTATAGGCGATCCATAAATCCATTCCCAAAACAAAGTAACAAAATTGAGTGATGCAGCCTTTATGTAATGCTATGCGGAAAATTCCTTAAAGCATCTTTGCCCAGGGATTAGGGTGCTAAAAGACATCCTAGGATCCGTCAAATCATAGACCTTGACAACCAATACTCTAAATTTATGCCAGAGGAAAAGATCCAGCACAAAAACATATCTATCGGCGTCTGTCTGTCTGTCGGTCTGCCTGTTTGCAGCATAGCTAAAAACCTACCTACCCGATCGGCTTCCAATTTTGGTCAAAAATTAAGGGTCGTATAAGGATCACCTGGTAACATTTTGGTAAAAATCCAATATGGCAAAACAAAATGGCGGCCTAGTGAAATGTTAAAAAAATTATTATTAGGAAAGTGCTTGTCCAATTTATCTAAAATTTTGCACAAAAATCAAGTATTATCTAGGAATCAACTGGTAAAATTTTGGTTCGAATCTAAGATGGCGGAACAAAATGGGGACTGTTCACCCTGAGAAACTAACTTAATGAACCGATTTCAAATTGTGTGCCATTACTAATTGCAGTATAGAGATGAACTAGTAAATCTGTGGTACTAACATACATACCTTCGCATTTTAGCGCCCTTAAAAATTATATGGGGTTGATCTGGTAATGTTTTGGTACAAATCTAATATGCCCGAACAAGATGGCGGGCTAGTGAAACTTTAACCAAATTTTTACTAAAAAAACTAATTATCCAATTTGTTTTAATTTTTGCACAAAAATCAAGTATTATGTAGGAATCAAATGGTAAAATTTTGGTACGAATACAAGACGGAGGAACAAAATGAAGGCTTAATAAAATATTTACAATATTCAGCCTGAAAAAAAATTCGTAATGAACTGAGTTCAAATTTTGTGCCATAACTAATTGTAGTATAGAGATGAACTAATAAAACTGTTGTACTAATTTAAGATTCCGAAACAAAATATAATACATTTTTTGTATTCAGAAAAAATCGCCCTCTCAAATTTTAGATCTCTTCACGTTTTAGCGTCCTTGGATGTCAAAAAATATGTTTTATCAATCCCGTCAGTCTATGTGTCAGTTTACGGCATAGCTTAAAAACTACTCATCACACTGACTTCAAATTTTAGTCAAAATATATAGGAATGACCTAGTAATATTTTGGTAAAAATCCAATATGCCGGAACAAGCTGGCGGCCTACTGAAACATCAAGTGTGGAATAGCTAGAAACTGGTAAAATAGTGGTAGGGATTCAATATGTTAATAAAAATGTTTGAGAAGGCAGTATAGATGTGTTCCTAAATAACTATGTACTAAACTAAGTTGGGTCACACTTCACTATTCCTAATAAAAAGAATTTTTCTAACGAGGGAAGTTCCGGGTAAAGGAATTTTATCGATTTTTGATATTTGTAAACTATGCTTGTTTAAGCTTCCCGACTTAGTAGAAATCATACACTTATAAGGGTGTGGTCAAACGTCATGCGTCCATATCCACACAATTTTAAAACAAGTCCAACTATATAATATTAAAACACTGTTTTTGCTGTTCACGTGACAAGAATTTGTTTAGTTAATTACGTAGTTAAGGTAATCAAAACATTTATTTTTAAAGCAGAATATTAAGACGCATGTTTTATAATTAGTTTTCTTCTACCAAATTTTTAAGCAAGCATATTAAAAATGGTTTTCTAAAAAATAAATACGATATGTTTTTACATAAAGCACCCTGTATAATCATCTTTTTCTACATAGTAATATGAAGTTACTTAAATACACCTAGTAGCCTAATTAAAGCTGCAAAATTATACAAAATTATTAAAAATTCTTTCTCTCTGAAACAGTTCATCTGCATTTTTGGTAAAATTTAAATTCCAATATTTTTAAAACGAGATGAGATAATGGCGGCTGGCGATTTTTTCAAGTTTCAACATTGGCCTGTCATGATAAAAATGCAGTCACTTTTTACAAAATACTTGTTTTAAGCAGTCCAAAATAAACTTAATTTCAATTTTAAACGGTGTTTAAGCTGAAGTGTCTAAAAAAAACTAAGCCTATTTTGGACTGTTTCAAAGAAGTATTTTGTAAAAAGTGACTGCATTTTTATCACGAAACGTCAAAGTTGCATTTTCAAAAAGACTGTCCAGCCGCCATTTTGAAAACAAAACTTACCTTGTGATATATTGTTGATAAACTAATTTTAAGCTGAATACGAGAATTATTAAAAATGTACAGGGTTCTATTTAAAATAAAAACGTAAAACCGGAAGTAATTTTTAATTACTTTTTTATAAAAAAATTACCTCTTCTCGAATTATAGAAGCGTCTTAAGTTTAATTTTTTTGATATTTTTAAAACTAAAAGTGTGGCAGCCTGTAACATGTCTCTTGTGTTACCTGATGTTGGTAACTTTGGCTGTAAAATCAACACCCGTAGTTTAAAAAAAAATTAGAGAGAAAATTAAAAAACCGTTTGAAAAAAATACTCGGTACTTAAAACTTAAGCAAAAACTTTTAAATTTAAATTCTTTTTTATTCTACAGGTTGTTGAAATATACGTACATGATCGTTAGGATTGCTAGAATTTTAAATAACCTTGCCACATTTTTTAATATCCTGTATATTTTCTGGGTAGTGCAGACCGTGTACATTATAAAAAAAATATGACTTAAGGCCTGAAACATTTGCAGAGTCTTGTTTAACACCCTGTATAAATAACTTTACTTTACAGCTTAGGTAAGTTTTACACCTAACATCAGTTGATGATATGTTTTACGCCTAACATCAGTTGATGAAATGATATATGATACATTGTTAAGTTGATTGTACTGCATTTTCTGAGAAAAAAAAACACGAATTAAAAATTGAAAGAAAAAATAGGACAATGGCTTTGGTAACATCAGCAAATAAGAACTTAACTCGGCAGTTAAATACCAAAGGATTCACACTGTAATACTTATTACTCAATACATTAATTACGGTGCATAATCATAACCTTTCTTTAAATAATGCTTAATGCATTTAGACAGGAATCTTGCGTACACTTAAAATCAAATTAATTTTATTTTGTTTTTGGCTACATAACCGTAGAGAAACTTTTTTGAATATTACGAGGCATATCAATTAACATATTAGTGTTTTAATCGAAATTTAAGGATTTACTAATTGTTAGTGAAACTCTTGTTTACTTTCGATAAAAGAATTTAAATGTCATTAATCGATTTGTCAAATACGGCAACATTTTCTCCAAATAAATACACATAAAATTAAATTTCTATGACATCGTTATTAATCCGTAGCTACAGTCATATTTCAATAACGTAATCATAGGTGTGAGGTCAAAATAATTCCTTGATTTAAAATTATATAATAAATAAAAAATCGTCTTATTTGTTTAAGTACTATTATGACATTCTAGAAACATAAGTTTCATTGACACATACTAAAGTATTGCAAAAAACATTAATATAAAAATTGTTTACACAATTTCAATGAAATAATGTCAATTCAGTTTACAAAAATAAGAGAGTGCCAGAAAAGTTAAAATAAAAAAAAAATCCATAGATAATAATTAAATTAATCTTGTTTTCGATAACATTTTGGTCGAGCATTGATACTTGTAATTTTACTTAAGATGATCTACTAAAGGGGATTACGTAAAAACCTTTGTCCTTTGCACTGGCCTATTAAATGTATCAACTTTTGGGGGGATGGTTGAATGATATTTTTCCAATTCTTTTGAATTATGTCTATTTGCATGAATTTTCTACTTTTTGGAAAACCTGTTTCTTAGCACCTTCCAGTTGAACCATTGTGTGACAAATTTGCAATTACAAATTACTATTCAATTTTTGAGTGTTATTTCCAAGGCCTTTGAAAGCCTGATCTAAGATTTTTTTGTTCCTGAGTTGGACCCACTTTTCATTATTTTACCCCATATAGTCTATTTAACAGATGTTTTATGAAAAGGTTTTCAAGCAGGCACAATCTACATCAACTTTTCCAATACGTTTGACAACGTTTTAACATAAGATTTTATTATATAAATTTAAATTATTGAGAATTGGGACCTTGTATCATAGTTTGAAAGTAACTTATCTTCGCGAAGTCGGATTGTGAGGATAGTCAATATCCACTCCTATGAGATTATGGCCCTTAAAGACTCCCACAAGGTTCTCACTTGGGGCCTATTCTGGGTAATGAACTTATCAATGACATGCACGAGTGCTTTGGAAAATTGCAAATAGTTAGACAGTTTTACGAAATTTGAAACCTATGCATTATTGATCGATAATATGGTCAGTAATAACCATAAATAGTTCAAATACCTTTTAGAAAAAAAATCGCTGTCTGGAAACATAATTTCGTTTAAGAATACTTGAACTGACGAAATTTATCTAGAGGTATTCTATCTTCTAAAGTTATGTATAGTTGCATATGTTTTGCGGTCTCAAACATCATAATGGTTTGGAAGTAGTAGACAATATAAATGTTTACTAACCTCGTTCAGTTGGACTTGCATATATTTTTGCTGATTTCACAATGATTTGAATGGAAACTATCTCTAATCGTATGGTAACAACTATTTCCAATCGTTTTTAAGTTTACACTTGAAAACAATTGTGAAAGGTTTGAAATCTAAGACGAAAAAACAATTCAATTATGAGAGAGTGGGTTTAGTTAATTACAATGATTTGTTATAAAAATAGTAATTTAAGAACCAAAAAAACAGTGGTCTTATGTTTTTCGAGAGATTTTCGTAAATCTTATTTTGGAGATAAATCATCCTCATTTAAAATATAGAGCGGATGAAGACACTTGCCATTATTTTTTTCTTAGAAATAGGGCTCAGTACGTTAATCCAAAAAAAATCCAATCCAAAGGAAATTTCCTTTACCCCGAACTTCCCTCTTTATGAATCTTTCCTTCTCTTAGCGTTAGAGAAGTGTGATTCAATTTAGTTACGCCCATTCTCATTTAGTATACGTCTATACTGTTTTTTAAACATTTTCATTTGGCGCCATTTTGTCCATATTGGATTCGAACCAATTTAAAAATATCATTAGATTGCCATTCTGGTCCGTCATGTTCAACTCGTACCAGTTTATTCTTATATCACATCTAATTTTTGTTCAAATTTGAAGTGTATTTAATTAAATATAAAGGGTTTTAAACGTTGATTCTTTAAAGAGTATTTGTCCGCTATTTTGTCCCTCATCTTGACTTACTACCACAGCTTTTCCAGTTTATTTCTATTTATTACTGAATTCTTGTACAAAATGTGAAATCAATCTAACAAGTGTTTTTTTTTTATATTTTACTAGGCTGCCATTTTGCTTTGCCATCTTGGATTTGTATCAAAATGTTACCAGTTTATTCCTATGTAACACTTGATTTTTGTGCAAACTTTAATTTTGATAATTAGTTTTTTAGTAATAATTTTTTAACAATTCGCTAGGCCGGCATTTTGTCATACTTGATTTTTACCAGATGTTGCCATATGACTCTTAACTTTTGACCAAAATTTGAAGTAAATCCGATAAGTAGTTTTTTAGCTATTCCGCGAACTGTCAGAGAGAGGCAGATCAATAGACAGACCGACGGAATTGAGGAATATATTTATTTATTTATATCAAAACGTGAAGATCTGTAAAAACCTAGGAGTGTGTTTTTTTCGCGATTACAAAACTTTCCTCTTAGCAGGGAAGTAAAAACAAACATAGTGAATTAAGATAATAAAAACTTGAAACAAGTTAATTCAGGTCTAAAAATATTAAGTAATTAGTAATTAACACATCTTAAAAACCTTTCTATTTCATAGGATAAAAAATTATATTTTTAACCACATATTAAGGGGGTTTTTATATTGGAAAGTAATTTTATAAACAAGAGATATTCGTAGTAATACCCGTAAAAGGGTAGCAGTATTTTAGTAATAAATATGAAGACTAAACATAAAAATTACGTTCATTGTTTTTTTTTCACAAGAAACAATATAGATACTAAAGTTAAACTATTTTAGTACAGAAAGTTTAAAAAATATCCGATATTAAAAGCAACAAGTATAAATAAAATTCTGACTTTTCTTAATACAACTCTAAGCAAAATAAGTAATAAATTCAAACCTATACCATTCTCTTACATTCAAGGTCGTAAATAATATATCATCGTTTTTGGGAAACACCTACTAAACTTCAACCTCAACCCAGTTCAGCTATGTCCACGGCAAGGACTACTACTGCATCCAAACAAGATCATGTCAAGTAGTCGAATTAGGTTTTTAAAAAGCTTTAGTAAAAACTGTACATTAAGCACTGATCAAAAAGTTAATAAAAGCTATTATGTTTAAATTTAACAAAATGCATGGCAATAAAAATGTATGTTTAAGTAGTTAATAATAATTGCCAAGTTCTTAATTAAATTTTTTTACGTATTATGTATGCTTGTTATCACAATAAAAGAAAAAAATCGGAATAGAGACGTTTTCATTATTCAATCAGCATCATAGTAAAAAATAATAAGATGTACATTAACAAATATCGATATACCTGAACGTGATATGGTTTTCGCATTTTTAATCACCAAAGCATGTAAATTTCAACTGATCAAATTTATTGCTGACAATTTAAAATCAAGATACAAGTAATACAGCTAAACTTTTTTGGCGTACTTATTTAGTGGAAACGTTTTGTAGACATAGCAAAGGGATTTTAGATTTTTTTTCGATATCAGGAAAACAATGGCACATTTGATCTTTTTCTTGAACTGATTTCGAATCGTCGGCGCCGAGTTAAAACATGTTTTTGGGTGGTTGCTTCTTTTTGGAGTACATATTTTACATTGGTGAATCCTACATTGGTGAATCCTACATTGGTGAATATTTCCCTGTGAGTAACAAAACGAAAACGTTTTTGTTAATGTAGAATTTACCATACTTTAAGAGGAATAGTATTGTTTTTACCGAATTACTGTTGTAGAAATTATATAAACTTAATATTACCCGAATTCTAGATAAACAAGAAGAGTAAATCCAAATATTTATTTCCACATTTTATTTTCTTCAACAGTTCTTTGGCAACATAAGTAAATGAAATTCATCTTAAGCTATACAAGTCTCCATAAGTAATTTATTACTAAAAAACTAACTGTTTTCATTAGATTAATAAAATTGTTTTCTAAATTTTCTAGAATATGCATTTTTTAACCCATAGGAATCAGTCAATCATGGGTCAATCAAGGTCCTACGGCATGAAAGTAACTGCAAATTTATACTAGATATGAGAGTAAAAGTAAAGTTCTAAAAGATAGCTGAAGCCTATTTCCCAATCAAACTGCAATAAATTAAATTATTACCCAAGTGTTGCTTTTGAAACAGGCGTACACACTCTACATGAATACAATATTAGCAAATAGCAAAAAATAAGTAATTCTGGCGGTTCCCTAATAAAAGGAAGTAATATTTAAAAGTTTCCTTTTATGCATTATAAACATAGTTCACTTATCATATCAATATGGAAATCATTTTCAATAATACTAAAGGTACTTACACCAAAACATTTTTCCCCTCCATGCTTGCTATTCCTCCGATAAAAAAAAACAGGAAAACAAAAAATTGAGGGTCGGCAAATCACACCCTCCCTTCGAATCGTACGGTACGCGTTCAAACCGCCTAAACGAGAGACAAGACCCGAATAAGAAGTGTTCACTGGCAGGAAAGAAAGAAAGAACCGTTCTTGAACGGCCGCAGGAGTGCAAGACTGCGACAACAGGAATCAATCGCTGGACGGAGGAAGAGAGAGGGTACACAACACTTTCGCTTTTCGAGTTGACAACTTTAAGATTACAGAAAAATATCTGCGAAGATGCTTTCAATGCTGAAAGTGAAGAATTACCATGCATATCACCAGCTCGAATCTTGAATGCCATCTTGCTATGTGGTACCATTAGTAACAAAACAAGGTTTTGTGCAGAAAAAATTACTTATACACATCCCAAGTTCCACTCATTAAGTATATCGTAAGATCATTTCAGTATTGAGTATAATCTTTTAAAGTTCTTCGAAATATTATTTTTTGCCTACTTAATATTATTTATTATAATTCACTTAGGTTTACCTTATCAAAACAGTTATAGCTCAGCAGAGCAGATTTTTCTCAACCTCTGTTAAAAGTATTACCTATACAGAGTGACTCAAAAATAAGTATCCATTATTCAGGGTGTGAATAAAAATTGCCCAATTTTTGTGTGTTAATGTTCATATATACTTTTATTCAATAACGCATATTTTTTAAGATACAGGTTGGCAAAATTTTGTTTCTTTTTAATTCAGATTCTGCAATTTTTAAAGATAAGTTAATGTATATTGGTACACATATTACCTATTGTAGGATCTATAAAATTGGCATTAAAACAATCTACAGAGTTATATATTTTTTGGGTCTTGACCCCTTTTAGTGCCCTAAAGTTTTTATGTGAGCTTACTTGCTAGTGTTATCAAATTATTCATTTTTTAACAAAATCTTTTTCTTACATTTGAAATTTCAGTACAAAAACCTTTAAATACGAATGAAATCTGAAATTCTAGATATTAGGCTTTTTTATTTCCAATTTGCATAGACGGTTGGATATTTTTCTAAATAGCATGAATATCATGAAAGTGCAATAGACAAGAACGTTTCCTAATAGAGCAGGAAATCTGAAAAAGTTACTAAATTGCGCCTGTGTCACATAAAAAAGTTTGGGACGATAAAAGTTTTCATGACTCGAAAAAATGATCCTTGCAGATTGTTCCAATTATATTATTAGAAGTAATATGTTTTCCAATTTTTATTCAATTATCTTTAAATATGTGGAACAGAAATTTAAAAACGAAAAAATTAAAAATTTGCCACCTAAGGGTATATATATATATATATATATATATATATATATATATATATATATATACCAGGTGTCAACGATATCGTTTTACACGATGCCATTCAATTCCTTTTTAGGTTAGGATTTTTTTATTTGGGTTAACGAAATATAGTATTAAGACACATATTTTTCATGAAAAAACAACTGAATATTACTGCCAGTTTTTCCGATATCAGAACCAAGTTAAGAATTTCAAATGGAACTCTGTATATTATTTTACATAGTTTGATAGAGCTTAGAATTACCTTTTCAATGACATATCACACGTTATATTTTTTTTCAAAATGGCGGACCAGGAAGCGCTTTTTCAAAATTCAATATGGCGCTCGTTTCCCGATACCGATGAAATTTTTGTCTAACAAATTATTAAAATATTAAACAAAATGGGATTTTCAATGGATTTTAATCAAATTTAAAATCAAATTTTTAATTTATCACAAAATGGAATAAGTTTAATTTTTTATCTAAAATGTGAACTTTTTCTTAAATTTTCTCAAAGATTTTAAATAGAAAGTTGTATTTATTAAATATTAGTATTAAAGTATATCTTATTAGCTACACGAAACCGCATAACAAGCCGTATTTTTGCTTTTTGTTTCAGAAAAAATTGACAAAACCTTGCCGATATACATTTTTCCTAATACATAACATGAAACAAACACACACATATTATTAATCAGAAAATTCTGGAATATTTTTTTTTGTTTATTGATAAGTAATTTTGTATTATTTTGACATTTTATGACTGTTGTCTTATTTTAGGAAAGCGAGAAAAAATCACAAGTAGTATTAATTTTATTTTACCGGTAGATACGGTGAAGTAACATGAAAGATGACTTAACTAAGATAAGTAGGCCTTGGAAACAATTGCATAGGGATGCCATTATAATTTTCATTAGATTTAACCAGAAACGTCAAAAGTACTGTTTTGTATCGACATTTCTGATAACTTTCGTTACATTTTTACACTGAGAAGTGGTTCTAGTTAGTTTTAAAAATAAATATTATGGTTTATTCAAGAGAACATCAAATTGACATGATCCTTATTTATGGGGAATGTCGCAAAAATTCAAGGGACATAGAGAGATTATACCACGAACGCTTTCCGAATCGTGACGCTCCTTCATATGCATATTATCCTTGGCTAGTACAACATTTAAAAAATGAAAATAATGGTGGTGTCCATGCTAATGGCAATGATGGTTTCGTAGTAAGCGAAGAAGTGGAAACAAACGTTTTAGCGTACATCGAGTATGACCGTACAGCTTCCCTTCGTGAATTAGGCAAACAGTGCAATACGTCCCATGAAAGCGCCAGAAAAATTTTAAAGAAACACGGGTTTACATCGTTTAAGTATCAAATTCACCACCACCTATTTGAAAATGACTTCCAAAGACGACTTATTTATTGCAATTGGTTTTTAGATAATTATAGAATAAGTCCTGTGTTTCATCATAAGATTATTTTTTCGGACGAATCAAGGTTTACTAATCTAGGGATGTTTAATAGAAATAATTTTCGTTATTGGGCAAAGGAAAATCAAAGATTAGTAAGAGAAGGTGCCTTCCAGGAACGTTTTGGAGTTAATGTTTGGTTAGGCGTTGTAGAACTAAGCGTTATTGGTCCAATATTATTCCATCAGCCTTTAACTGGCGAGATGTATTTGGACTTTCTCGAAAATGAAATTGAACATTTTATAAATAATTTGCAGCAAAATGATGATTTAGTTTACCAACAAGATGGCGCCCCTGCTCATAATTCAAGAATTGTTGCAAATTACTTGAATGAACGATTTGGTGAGAACTGGTTGGGAACCAATGGACCAATTCGATGGCCAGCGAGGTCGCCTGACCTAACCCCGCTTGATTTTTCTATATGGGGTCATCTGAGAGAAAAAGTGTATGCAACTCCTGTAATATCGTTGGAAATGTTAGAAAATAGAATAAGACGAGCCGTTAAGAGTATCTCAGAACAGCATTTATGAAACCTGCTCGCGGAAAATGTTGAGAGAGTTACACTATGCCAAGAACAAGGCGGACAGCGCATAGAACATTTAATTGAGTGACTTTTGTATTAATTATGAAAGTTTGATTTTAAATTAGCATTAAACCCAATAAAAACCCCCATATTTGTTTATTATTTCTACCTATAATTCAAAAATATCTTCGGTGTTAGAAAATGGCCGCCATATTGAATTTTGAACAAAAGCTTCCTGGTCCTCCATTTCGAAAAAAAATCAACTTGTGATATGTCAATGTAAAGGGAATTCTAAGTTCTATCAAACTGTGTGAAAAAATATACAGGGTTCTTTTTAAACTTCTTGACTTAGGTCTAGGTATTTCCGGAAAAACCGAAAGCCTACCGGTAAAATAAAATTAATACTACTTGTGATTTTTTCTCGCTTTCCTAAAATAAGACAACAGTCACAAAATGTCAAAATAATACAAAATTACTTATCAATAAACAATAAAAAATATTCCAGGATTTTCTGATTAATAATATGTGTGTGTTTGTTTCATGTTATGTATTAGGAAAAATGTGTATCGGCAAGGTTTTGTCAATTTTTTCTGAAACAAAAAGCAAAAATACGGCTTGTTATGCGGTTTCGTGTAGCTAATAAGATATACTTTAATACTAATATTTAATAAATACAATTTTCTATTTAAAATCTTTGAGAAAATTTAAGAAAAAGTTCACATTTTAAAGAAAAAATTAAATTTATCCCATTTTGTGATAAATTAAAAATTTGATTTTAAATTTGATTAAAATCCATTGAAAACCCCATTTTGTTTAATATTTTAATAATTTGTTAAACAAAATTTCATCGGTATCGGGAAACGACCGCCTTATTGAATTTTGAAAAAGCGCTTCCTGGTCCGCCATTTTGAAAAAAAAATATAACTTGTAATATGTCATTGAAAAGGTAATTCTAAGCTCTATCAAACTATGTAAAATAATATACAGGGTTCCATTTGAAATTCTTAACTTGGTTCTGATATCGGAAAAACTGGCAGTAATATTCAATTGTTTTTTTATGAAAAATATGTGTCTTAATAGCATATTTCGTTAACCCAAATATAAATATAAAATGACATTTATTATTTTTCTTTATAAAAAGAAGATAATGTCTCGGAAATGAAGTTTTACCGACTTGTTAAACAATAAATTAGGTCGCCATTTTGTTTTTCCATTTAGTATTGACAAAATTTTAATAATTCATCCCTGTTTCACTTTTGCTTTTGTACAAAATTCCAACTCATTTGCTTAAATCGTTTTTAATATTAATTTTTAAACATTTTATTTTACTAGTTTAATTTTAGGAGTTCATCCCCATACCATATCAAAGTTTTATGCAAAATGTTAAGTAAATTGAATAAGTAGATTTTAGTAATATTTTTTTTAACAATTTATTAGGTCACTATTTTGTTCCGATCTATTGGATTTTTACCAAAATGGTGCCTGTTCATCCCCTTATGAACCTTAATTTTCGATCAAAATTTGAAGTGAATCGGATAAGTAGTTTTTGACCTATGTCACGAAGAAGGAGACAGACAGACAGACCGACGGCATTGCGAAAACAATTTTTTTCGGCATCTAGAGACCGTGAAGATCTGAAAAATTCTCGGAGTGTGATATTTTTACGATTACGTCTTACGACGGAAGTAAAAATTATCTTCTAAAATAAGCTGACATTTTCAATAGAAAATATTTTTGCTTCCCTGTACCTAAAAAATGATTAATCCCCAGACTTAAAAAAATTTATATAAAAATTTAGACTTTGGGAACAGTTTGTTTTAACTTTTTATATATTTTTCAGTATAAATCAAGAAATAAGGGGGTTCAAAATATAATGAGTCGCAATTTAAAAGCTGTATATAACAGGTCATAATTTTCAGGGTTTCCTAAGTAAAAAGCGCCGTTTTCACTGTACAAAATAGGAATGTTTAGGCCTGCAAAGGTTTATGTGTTTATCCCTCACCAATAAATCTATAAAATAATATAATTTGCCACTCGTTTTTTTGAAGGATTTTGTGAGGATTCGTGGAACAGAGTGCGTTTCAACTATACGAAAAATAAGGATTTAGTTTAGTAGTCAATCCGACATTTGGCGTCAAAAACCTTCAAATTCCATTATTTAAATATATAAACGCCGAAGAAAAGCAATAATATATAGGCATATTAGACACAGTGTTCCTATAAGATCTATAAATGACTAGTTGCGGCTAAACAAAAACACGGTTTTACTGGCGAAGAAAAAATAACAAAAGGATGGAATTTATGGAGTTTATGGGAAAATGTAGTATTTTCGACTGAAAAAAACATTCCAATTCTACCCGAACGAAATAATTCGGGTAAAAAAGTCCAGCCGTACGAGGAATCATGGACAATATACCAGAAAAAGCAGCCAAAGTGGCCATTTTCTAGTCAATGTTTGGTGCTGGATTAGTTCTAGTGGCCCAGAAGTATGTATTATTACTCAGGAAAGACTTAGTGCTCCCGTATATTGCCGAATATTAGAAGACTTTATGTTAACTTCAGTTAGGACAGCGTTTGCAAGAGATTTCGTGTTTCAGCAGGTACGTTTTTAAATTACCATTTTTAAAAGTAAATATTACACAACATTTTTGCCGATTTATTTATTTTTACGATAATTCTCCCATCCATACAGCAAGAATTGGGGGCAACTTTTATTCAACTGAAATAGGTTATTTGAAAAAAAAATGTTCATTGCCTTCTAAAAGCTCTTCTTTACAACGGAAACTAAAAAAATTCCTGTGGAAATATATCATTTCCATTTTTTACACTTTAGAATACATAAAATCAGTTACATAAAAACTTTGCTTTGCATCTCATTCCAAACACTAAAATGCCAAAATGTTCGCTGTCGTTTCCATTTTCCGTGCACAATTTGTACACTTTAGAATAACCGAAATAAATTACCTACAAAATCTGCTTTCACTGCCTTCTAGAAGCTCTCCTTAATGCTTCATTTCGATTTTCTACCTTTTAGAATACCTGAAACCAGTTACTTTGTTTTTCTTTGTATTCTAAATATTTTTCTGAACTTAAAAATGTAGAAATATGCTTGCGGAAATACGCCACTTCATTACCATTTTCCGCAAATGGTGTGTTTTGCTTTGCATTCTAGACAATTTTCTGAATATAAAAATGCTAAAACGTTTCTGCGGAAATACATCATTTCTATTTTCTGAGGACATTTTATAAACTTTAGTTGATATGTCATATCCACCAAAGATTTATTTAGCTTCTATAAAGCCTCCTGAATGCCGTAAATTAAAAAAATTCTCTGCAGAAACTCTCAATTTTTATTTTATTTATTTATATATTTATTCATTTTTAACGTTTTTCTTCACTGTGTGGTACATTCACAACTTATTTTTTTTTACTTCGATAAAGCCTTTTGAATGTGGAATTTAAGAAATGAATGTTATTTTATAACTTAAATGATGGTTTATGGCTTTAAAGATGGTTTTATTGACGAACCTGGGATAACCTAACACCTATCAAGATAGATCTACCTAACAGTATAGGTTTCCTTAAAAAAACTAAACATTCCTAACCCATCCTAACCTATTTCGCATTTTTATTATAGTTTATTTCTATACAGCCTTCTAAATGTAGAAGTTAAAAAATTAATGTGATTTTTATAACTTAAATAATAGTTTATGGCTGTAATGATGGTTTTATCGACAAACCTGAGAGATCCACCTGACAGTACATGTTTTGTTAAAAAAATCCTAGTTTTAATGTAGGCTTGGAATTCCTGTCTTTAAAGTAAACTTAATCAACCCTAATATAACCTAGTAGAGGTAGATATAAGATTTTAGGTTATTTAGGTCTTGTTAAACGAGTAAATAATATAGATGGATTTTCATTTTTATATTCAGAAAAGTATTAAGATTGCGAATCAAACTAAAATATCTACATGTATCTGATTTCCTAGGAAATTCAAAACAATGAGGAATTTCCGCAAAAACGTTTTCGCATTTTTAAGTTCAGAAAAAAGATTGGAATGACAAACAAAGCAAAATCTCCATCTAACTGATTTCAGGTAAGGCAAAGTATAAACATTTCCTCGGAAAATGGAAATTTTTGCAGTTTTATGTTAAGAAAAATGTTCAAAATGCAAATCAAAGCTATTTTTTTATGTAACTGGTTCCGTAGAAATATTTTGATACTAAAATGTTTGAAGTGACAAGCAAAGCAAAGTTTTCATGTAACTTATTTCAGCCCTACTAAAGTGCGAAAAATGAAAATTATGCATTTCCGCAGAAAAATTCTTATTTTCCGCTATTAAGAGAAGCTTCTAGAAGACATAAAACTAGTTGGTTTCCTTATAACTGATTTCAGGTGAACGAAAGTTGATCCAAGAATTGTCCAAATATTCATAGAACAAAACAACACCAACATTTTTCCTTGGCCTTAGAAGAGCCTTAACTTAAAGGCTATCGAAAACGTTTGGGAGAAAATGACCAGACTAATATATAAAGAAGGTTTTCGGCGGCAGAATTCTAAACAATTAAGGCAGATATTTGTTGAAACATGGAATCGTATACTGGAGCAGTACACTACAAACCTGATTTTAAGTATGCCTCGGTGGTTACAAAATGCGATCGATAATGGCTCAGTAACCAAATACTTGTTTTTTTTACAGTTTTTAAACTTGTTAGTAGGACCATTTAATTTTTTATTCTAACATTTACTTTAAAGCTATTTGCCAAAAGAACACCATATATACATATTTCGCTGTCACTGTTATTTTGAGTGATCCGCTTCGTAAAAAGTTTACTAATTCCGGTCTGGGCCTGCTTTTCTAACTATATTGACATAATTAACTATTTTTTTCTTGGCCAGTAAAGTAGAGTTTTTGTATACCTGCAACTCTTCAGCTATTTTTTACCATTTGTAAATTTTAATGTATGCTGTTCTGTACACATTGTAGTTCTGTACATATTGTAGTAGCATTGTTTATACACTTTAAGCTACATAATGATGTCTGAGATTTGTTTGCATGCGATGGTACCTAGACCACCAGATCTGTTTGGACCGAGATAATTGATAGTAATGTGATCCATAGAAGACCTAGGTTCTGATTTGGGCAGATTTTGGTAATCTTAAGGATGTGTTCAGGTCAAATATCCTTATATGCTTAGATGCAGTAAGTAGGACAAACTTATTAAAGTAGATCTGGGCTGGGCATATTGCTAGAATGACCGACGAAAAATGGACCAAGAAAATTGTTGAATGAAGATCGGTACACGAGGTATATCGAAATAGAGATATCAACTAAATTGATGCTCCTAAAAAGTGGATCACACATTTTTTAGGGTAAACTTACTCAAAACTAAGTCAAATATTTCGAAAACTCAAAGAAGTGTCGGTATGCGTCTACTGTTTGTGGATAAATGAATGGCTTATTTTTTTCTAAACCAATTGTGATTTTTTTATACAGGATATATCAGAAAGGCAAAGTTTTATCTCCAGTACTGCTTCTAGAGATTTCTACGAAAGTGTTTCAAATTTTTTCTCCAAAGTATTTTTTTTTAGCTCTCCAAATTTTCTTAAAAACTGTGCAACTTTTCAAAATTAGTCTTTCAAGCATTATTTCTATTTAGTCTGAGGCAATAATTCGCACTAAAACATATACTCCATGAATAAATCTTTTAAAGTTTTTTTGTTTTTTTTTTAACCCATATACCCATTGTTTGCAGTGGACTGCATAAAGTTGAAAGAGACGCGTTTTCTCAACATCTGTACTCTGTAAATATTCGAGTTTTTTTTTTTGAATATGATGTAGTGGATAAAAGCTAGTTTTTTTCACAATGAATAAAGTATGCTTTCGAAACATTTTGCAAGTTTTTAAAATAGTTCAACGTAGGATCAAATATTTTTATTTAATTAAATGTGGGCATGGTGGTTCGTTTATTAGGCGAGGCTAACTTATTTCTGAATTTGTATGAAGTAGAGAAGATTGTTAGTTGCAACTGTACTTTCAGTGTATCTTATTTTTTGTATACAGGGTGTTCGGCTTTTCGTGGACAGATATTCATTTATTTCAATTTGAGGTGCCCCGTGTATGTTATTTCAGACTTATAGAGTTATCTCTAAGAATAGGGGTCTGCTTGGCCTTATGGCCTATTATCTTCCTACGTCGCGGCGTCGAATGTGTCGCAAACACAATTTTCTTAATTGCCAAAACTTTTATAAAACTCCTGCGACTAACTGGTCACAATTAGGAAATTTTACATTTTTATTTCCCTCCTAAGTAAGGAAAGGTAAAAGTATTGTAATCGTGAAAAAATCACCTTCCGGGATTTTTGCAAATATTTTTAGATGTATTATTTAGGGTCCCTAGATTCCGAAAAATAATGTTCCCCCATTTACGTCGGCGTCGCTCTGTCGTGCTGTTTCTGAGTGGCAGAGCTCAAAAACTACTATACGATTTACTTCAAATTTGGCTCAAAAATCAAGGGTCATATGGGGACGCAATGGTAATGTTTTGTTAAAAACTCATTATTTAAAAATTAGTTACCAAATTGTCCTCAAATTTTGCACAAAAATTAAGTATGATGTAAACACGAACTAGTCAAATTTTGGTACGAAGTCATGTTTAAAAAATCAGTGTGAAACAACTGCTTATTCAATTGCCAAATTTTGCACATAAAATAATTGTGACAGAGAGATAATATGGTAAAATTTTTGTGCGAATGTTAGATGGAAAACAAAATGGCTGCCTAATAAAATGTTTAAAAATTCAGCAAAATTCCTCTTCGTGGAACAGATGTTTCTTTTATTGAGAAAAATAATTAATGATGTAATTTGTTTTTTTAATGATAAAGCAAATAAAGTTATGAAAAATAAAAAGTAACAGTAACAATAGTTTTGAAATAAATTAAAAACAGATAAAAACCAAATATAAATGGCAGTATGGAAGCAGTGCTTTTATTTGAGTAGGTTTGATAAATAATTAAAAGTGTGTTTTAGTGTGTGTAAGATATGGATTTAAAAATCTTTACAAATAAAATTTGGGGAGTAATAAACGTATACTGTCATAAATTCTTATGACGCATGCACAAGACGATTCAGAACAATATTGTCTTTGACCTATGTAGTTTGATCTAGAAAACGTAAGATTTTTAGAAGAGAATGGTAGATTTTTAATAAGATTTAATTTTCTATAATTTATGCATGAAAGACGTGCATTGCATTGTTTGGCAATTATAACTGCTACTTGATAGCATAAATAAACTATTTGAATCAAGAGAGAGTAAATACCTAAAGTACCTATATAATTTTTCATTATTTCTAAAAAAAGGAAAGTTATACTTATTTTAATTAGACATTTGTCTTCATAACGATACACAATAGACAGATATACAGATACGAGAAAATGTTCTTTTATTAAAAATATCGAGCTTATACATAGTTTATGCCATGATGTGGAGATGATCTGGTCTGGTTTAAGGCTCTGATTAATAACAAAAGACTGAGTTTTGGTTACATCTATCTCCCACCAAGGGCATCTTGTAAGTCACTTCAATTTTTGGAAAATATATTAACTGATTGCTCAATACCTACAGACTTGCTTCTTTGTATGAAAGATTTTAATATTAATTACTTTGATTCTTCTACGGTGGAATTTAATTTCTTAAATACAATTTTTCATTAGCCCAAGTATTTGAAAGATCTACTAGGGTGACAAGAAATGCCAGTACCCTTATGGATTTGATGTTCATAAATAAATCAGATATGGTTATTAACACTGATGTCATCAGCGTCCCTCATTTATCTGATCATAATCTCACTTACTATGTATTAAACTTGCCTAGTAAAAAACATAATGAGCAAAAGTTTGTTTATATAAGAGATATAAAAAATATAAATTTTACAGAGTTTAAATCTGCTACATCGGAGATTAACTGGCATAGTATATTTTCCGTTCTAGACATTAATGAAAAAATATCTACATTTGAACGAAAAATTATTAACCTTTTTGATAGGTATTCTCCTGTAAAAGAAAATAAAAAATAGAAAACAATATTCGCCTTGGATTATTTCTACCATTAAATTAATGATGAAGATAAGGGATAGGGTTTTTTAAATTATAGAAGGTCTCTTAAACATATTAATATTAGTTCAGTACAGTCTCTAGCCAAATGGACATCTTACAATAATATGAGAAACTTTCTAACTGCCTCTATATGCAGGGAAAAGAAAGCTTTTATGAATGTTGAATTGAAAAAGAATCACAATAACTCAAAATTGTAAAAAAAGGAAAAATATTAATTCGCATATTCCTGATGAGCTTCTGTATCCTGAAAAAATTAATAACAACTTTGTTAATTCTATCCATCGTATTATGCCCAATCAAGACAACTTATCATTTTTAATAGCCATAAATGTCCAGCTGTGGGCGATGATATATATTTTAAATTTCATCCAGCTTTGGAGACTGATGTAATTAATGTAATATACAGCATAAAAACGAACGCAAAGGGAATAGACTAAATATCTTCGGAAATGTTATAGTTATGTATACCTTTTTGCGTCAGGGAATTAACTCATATCATAAATGCTTCTTTCAGGTAAAATAGTTCCATAACATTGGACATATGCGGTAGTTACTCGTTTACCTAAACGCCATACCATTCTCAACTAATGGAACTACATCCGATTAGCATACGCTTTGTTACATCTAAAATAATTGAGAGGATTGTCTATAAACAAATTAAAACATAGATCAATTTAATTTTTTGCCGAAAAAGCGATTTGATAATTTGCTGTATTCTGTGGACTTATCGCAAGCTTCCCTTCTTGTTATGCTCGATCATTCCAAGGTATTTGATTGCTTGGACCATCGTTTATTGTTAAGTAAATTAAATTTCTACGGCTTTTCGTCCAGTGCCTTGGAATGGTTTGAGTCATATTTAGCTAATCGTGAGCAGCAAGTTGTCATGAATACAAGGGGAGAGCGGTTGTATTCTAGCTCTTTAAGGGTGCCGAGTGGTGTACCTCAAGGGTCAATATTGAGGCTACTTCTTTTTTGTTCTATTTACTGCAGACTTGCCTTGTAAAATATCAAGTTCTTATTATTTGTATGCAGATTATTGCCAGGTTTACCTAGCATTCGCTCCAAGTCATCAACTTATTTCTATGGCGGAAGCTATTGACAACTCGGAGAGAATTAATATATGGTCCAAGAAAAATGGTTTACTGTTAAATCCCAATAAAACTATCGCAATGATTATTGGCACTGATAAACAACGGGCTAAAATCCAGATAAATAATAAATTATTTTTAATTGTAATTCCCATACAATTTGTAAATTACTGTCAATATCTGGGTCCTATTCTTGATAACAATTTAACCTTTGGTATGCACGTAACTAACATATCATATATTATAATATAACAATCAGCGTATTGAAGATTAAAACCCATTTACAAATTCAAGTATGTATTGGACGCTAAAACAAAAACGCTAAAATTTTGTCTTTGTTAGATTATTGCGATACTGTGTATGGTCCTCGCCTTTTAGGCCAGGATCAACATAGGATACAGGTCATGCAAAAATACTTGCATGGGATTTGCCAATGGTGGCAAACGCGGGGATCACATAACGCCTTCATATGTTCACCATGGTTGGATAAAAATGGATAGCAGGCGAGCTATTCACTTCGCCTGTTTCTTATATGGAATTATGAAATCTCGCACTACCTATATCAAAAATTAACTTTTGCTGGTAACATGTTTGAACGTTCCAGAAAAGTACCAGGTTTATTACATGTACCTCTACACACCACTGCTGCCTTTGACGATTCCTTTACATATCAAGCAAGCCATGTTTTTAATTCTTTCCGAAATGATTTAAAAACAATTACCAATATATGCACTTTTAAGGCAAAAAACCAATGAATATTATAGAAATATATAGTGCTTTAAGTTTACATTTTCTAGTACTCGTTAAATTATAAAATTTGAATTTAGATATTTGCATAAATAAAAGTTATACAACATTTATTTAGTTAATTTATTCAGTTATTAAGAAATTACTTATACTTTATTACGTATATTGTATAGATTTATAATAATTTCCAGGTTGGGCCTAAGCAGCCTTATCTGAGCCCCGCCCTAATAAAAAATTTTTGATTTGATTTGATTTTAACGTCCCTTATTATTCCCATGAACAAAATAAAAAGATCAGAACCATAAAGACTACTCTGTCCCTTTTTTGCTTAAATTTTACACCGCTACTTAAGTGGCTCAATGACCAGTGGCGGCTCCTCCATTAGGTCAAATGGTCAATGACCCCCCAATAAATATTTCCAAACACAAATAAATAAATAAAATTATATATAATCTATATCTTTTCAATATTTTTTAAATTTGTATATTCCCTCTATTATTCTAAGCATATAAACCGTTGACCGTTCTCTTAATTCCGCGACACACTATACATGCCTCGCACCGCGATCACCATAGAGGTTTCGTGTTTCGTTTAATTTGGAAT
This sequence comes from Kuschelorhynchus macadamiae, assembly GCA_030620095.1. Lineage (NCBI taxonomy): Eukaryota > Metazoa > Arthropoda > Insecta > Coleoptera > Curculionidae > Kuschelorhynchus > Kuschelorhynchus macadamiae. The sequence goes on from JAUTXW010000747.1 coordinate 309,786, forward strand.
CGATCACGGCTGGCGGCCCGCGTTGACCTCGTGGTTATAAACGGGGCGAGTTTTTCCCGACTGTTTCCGATCAAATTCGCATAGGAGTGCATAGGTAAGATACGGCTTACGTTGGCAAAGTTTGGGTCAAGAGCCGCCCTGAAGAAATTTAAATATTTTTGTCAGTTGATGTGTTTAATGTGGATCGTGTGATAGGTTGTGGTTACGATTGCGTATTTTAATAAATTTTATTTTTACATTTTGTCTGTTGATTTTGTGGTTTAAATTAATGTTTTAAAGAAAGGTAGCCACAGTGTTTTAGAACATTAAGACTTTATAATCCATTTTCAATTATATTGGCTAGCTGAACTTTGAGAAACGACTCGAATTTAAGACCAGTAGTCGAGCTTTGCCGAAATTTAAAATTCAGCAAACAGGTAAAGACAAAAACATCGTATAGTAAATCGTTATTTTCGTAGAAATATGCACGATTTTTGTACCTGGATATGCAGTTGCGAAGTAACAAAGGCATTTTAGTGTTTCGTGTGTCAGATTTTTTCAGATGACTCTTTGTGGTTAACATGTATTGACCCCGCCAGAATAGTCGACCACGAGCCGCCACTGTCAATGACAATAATTCAGTATGTCTATTAACGTAGCATCTAATGAGATATAAAGATCATATTTAAGTATAATGTGCACGAATTTGTTAGGAAAAATATTTCTTTACAAAAAACCGTCAAAGATACAACTTTGTGTTTATAATTCAGGCATCTGAAATACATATTTTGGAAATAACCGTGATAAAATTCCGACGGAACTGAGCTTTTTATGCAAGTTTCATGGACCTTTTACTTTGTCAAGTAATTTTGGGTATCTAGCCATCAAAATTTGACTAGTTTATCTTTATATCATACTTTATTTTTGTGCAGAATTTGAGGGCAATTAAATAAGTTCTTTTTAAATAAAGATTTTTTAAAATTTTATTTGGCCACCATATTGTTTCGCAACAATGGATTTTAATCAAAATGGCACCATTCGATCCCCATATAACCCTTGATTTTCTAGCCATATTAATAGTAATAATATTAAATATATTATAAATAGTAAATCGACTAAGTAGTTTTTGAGCTATGTCGCAAAGAGACAGACGGACAGACCGATGGAAATAAGAGAACTTGTTTTTCGGAATCTAGGGACCAAGACAAACAAACGCAAAAATCTGCAAAAAAATCCTGTGATTTTAATGTGAATTAAATAGGTAAAACGTCCTAATTTTGACCGGTTGAAGGAATTTTATAAAAGTTTTAGAAATTGATTGATTGGCACAGATGATGTAGGAAGATAATAGGCAATAAAGCCGAGACCCTTATTCTTAAACAGAAGCAAAGTGGCTGCCTAATAAAATGTTTTAAAATTTAGTCAAAATTCCACTTCCTGGAACTCATCTTTCTTTTAGGGAGAAAAATAATGGATGACGTAATTTATTTTTTAAAGACAATGTAAATAAAGTCATGAAAAATAAAAAAGAACAGTAATAATAGTTTTGAAATAAATTAAAAACAGATACAAATCAAATTAAAGTGGTAGTATCGAATCAGTGGTTTTATTTGAGTAGGAATGGTAAATAATTAAAAGTTTGTTTGAATGTATGTTAGATATGGATATAAAAAATCTTTACAAATAAAATTTGCGAGGAAGAAACGTATATTGTCAAAAATTCTCATTTCCGCATGCGCAAGAAGGCTATTTCAGAAAATGGTGACTATCGACTTGACAAACACAACATAAAACGATAAGAAATATGTGCAAATTAATTACTTAAAAAAAAACAAGACATCGGTAAATTCACCTTTTATCTTTACTATGGAGTTTCGTCGTAACGAATTCTACAACATACAGTTAATATTTTATATATGCATATCGTTATATTGCAATAATGTTTATTTGGTACACTCTCCGAAGAGAAAATCTAATAAACATTGCTGATTTTCTTTAAATTATGTAGTTTTTTCAAGAAACCCTAAGGCTTTTAGAGCATAATGGTACATTTTTAATACGATTTAAAAGTCTAAGTAGTTTTTGAGCTTGGAACCGGACCAATGGAAATGGGAGAACTTGTTTTTCGGGATCTAGGGACCCCAAAACGCAAAGATCTGCAAAAATCCTATAATTTTTTTCATAATGGTACACTGGTAAATATTTTATTATCATCTTCATTGTCTAAGTCAATCATTCCATATTCCGAATGCACTCATATTTTGTTACCAAAACCTGTCAACGTTATTATTCCCATAAAAAAAGTAAAAAGGTCATAAACCATAAAGACTTTTTTTGCAAAAAAACCGTCAAAGATAGAATTTGTGTTTATAATTCAGGCATCTGAACTACATATTTTGCAATACAACCGTGATAAAATTCCAACAGAACTGAGCCTTTTATGTAATAATCACCAAAATTTGACCAGGTTATCTTTATATCACACTTTATTTTTCTGCAAAATTTGAGGGCGTTTGAATGAGTAGTTTTTAATAAAGATTTTTTAACATTTTATTTGGCCGCTATATTGTTTCGCCATAGTGGACTCTAATCAAAACGGTACGATTATATCTCCATATGACACTTGATTTTTTAGCCATATTTGAAGTAAATCGGATAAGTTTTTGAGCTACGCCGCGGAGAGACAGACCGACGGACCGATGGAAATGGAAGAACTTGTTTTTTGCGATCTAGGGACCCCCAAAACGAAAAGATCTGCAAAAATTCTGTGATTTTTTTCATGATTACAATACTTCCCTTATACGAGGAAAGTAAAAAGGTAAAACTTCCTAATTTTGAGCGGTCGCAAGAATTTTATAAAAGTTTTGGCAATTGACTGATTAGACAGATGATCTAGGAAGATAATAAGCAATAAAGCCGAGACCCTTATTCTTAAAGTGAATTTTGGGAGTACGTAATAACTTACACAGCGCAAAACCATTTTGAGAGCATACCACTCATTCTGTTTGTGAAACAGAACTAGCTTTTATCTACTTCTTTGTATTAAAAAACAACTCTACAGAACAAATGTTAAGAAAACGCGCCTTTTTCGACTTTATATAGTCTACTGTAAACAATGGAGGCTTGGATTAAAAAAAAACAAAAAATAATCATTTATGGAGTATATGTTTTAGTAAAAATTATCGCTTTACGCTAAATATGAATTCTTTAAAAACTATTTTTTTAAATTTAGTTAGTTAGCTCAGTTACCCTCTGGAAAAATATCTTCTAAGACAAATTTGAATAATTTTTTAGAAATCCCTGGAAGCCATGAATAATGGAGAAAAATCGTGCTTTCCTTATACACCCCGTATAAAAAAATTGCCTATCAGTTTGGAAAAAATTAAGCTATTTGTTCATTCATGCCGATACCTCTCTGTGTTTTCGAAATATTTAACTTTAAGTTTACCCTAAAAAGTAGTGATCCACTCAGCAGCAATTTAGTTGATCTTGCTATTTCGTTATGCTTCGCCCCTCTCCTGAAAAATATTAACGTAATATTATGGAATAGTTTTATCGCACATCCCCAACGACAAGCAAATTTTAGTTTGTCATTTATGCTTGAGTTGAGCGGCACATGGCGGTCGGTTTCGGTCAATCATTATTGGTATTGCAATTAATTTCTTTTTGTTTCATGCTTGAGTTAAGTGTAATAAGCTTAAGTTATAATATGAATAGGTACCAACAAATTTCATTAGAAGATAAATTAAAAACTAAAGAGCTGGGCAGTCCTTTGCCAGATTTGAAACTGACTCTAGTTTGTGACCACAAGGCTCAAAATAAAATTCAAAAAAGGCAAAACATAAATAAATATGATTACAAAGCCGATTGTAGAATAGGACTTAATCGCAAGGAAAGGAGAAAGGAATAAGTGATTTACACCATCTTCCTGCAAAAATGAGGAACCGTGAGTCATCTCGTGACCACATTAATTCTTGCACAGTGTTTGCTGTGCTGGGTCATTATTATTTGAGTAAAATGTTGTAGTGTCTTTTACTGAACTCTGAGAGGCTGCAATGAAAGCGAATCCTCTGAAAATTAAGGAATATTTAAATTACCAGTGATTAAATGTACTGGAGAATTAGAGAATACACTAAAAGAACATTTACACAATGTAATCCTCTTTTTGAAGAACAAAATGAAATGAAAAGGAGGTCGGGTGGTACATGTTTTAAATAGTCCTTTTAACAATAATTCATTCCCAAAATATGGGCACCATCATTCCTAAATGGCAACAGTGTGTAAATGTAGCTGAATCTAAATAATGAGAGAGTAAACATTGCATTTTGTGAGGGCAGAGGCTAAGTGTTGTACTTTTATATTTACTATAACAAATTTTCTCTTTTATAAAACCCCCTGTTACTAGTAAAATATTATACTTAGCTCACACACTCGTATAACAATATTTGAAACAAGTATTACATGAGGTATAAAATATTTTAAAGTTTTTAAGAATGCTTATTTCAAGGTTTATTCTCTAGTTTATAAAATGGCTGCCATTTTGAAATGGTTAATTCTATTATCCCATATTTTAAGTAAGAATTAAGGTTTAGAAAAGCGTTTTAAGAGATGGGTATTTCGGCCCTTTTTTCATTAAAATTTTATTATTTTAACCCTGTCGGTACGGCACGTTCCTGAACATTTATACCGATACGGCCGGGAGGTTTTTACATTGCCCTCCGGCCTGACGTCGGACATATCCGTCACATGAAAACATACTTAATTTCACGAAAAAAAAAATGTAAAAATAAAGTATTTGAGAACATATTTTTATTTTATGAAACGTCCTAGGAGTCCTTATAGATTAATTGTAGAATATTGAACAACATTAAAATTTAGATGCATAAATAAAAATATTTTATAACTAGTGATTAACATTATTTTATTATACGCATTGTCGTAGGAAACATAGGTTATAGAATATTAAACTACATTAAAAAGTAGCCTTTTCATGGTATATTTGGAAGCAAGGGACCACACATAATCCAACATTGCATGTTTGGCACTTATAGCTGGATTCTTTTCTTCTTGGTTGCCTCTTCTTTGTATGAGAACAAATCCAACATCTTCTGGACCCACTCTTGGAACTTCCTGGTTTTGTGGAACTAACACTGGAAAATGTCTTTGCTGAAGCCTGGTGTTGCCCAAATCGGGATGTATAGGTTTTATTGTTTCTGAATAATATCTGCAAGGAAAAAATGAATTTAAATAAAGGCAATCGATAACCACTAAGAAATAAATAAACGTTACCTTTGTAGGAGTTGATCAATAACCGTTAGATGAAACTTGGCAAATGGAATCTTCTTAGTTTGTCTAGTGGAACACATTGCGTGTGCCTTTAGAAGTGTTACGTCAATCAAATGGAAAAATAACTTTTTATACCACTTCAGGCATTTTCGTGTGCAGTCTACGCTACTCATATCTGATCTGTCGACAGCCCCCATTTGACTGTTGTACTCCAGAATACATAACGGTTTTATAACATTCTCATTAGTAGACCTATTGATTTTCGGTAAAGCTATCAATTTATTTTCATGCATACTGGTCAGTATCACAACTTCACGCCGATCTTTCCATTTGAGTGCCAATAAATTTTCACTACTTCTCTCACTTCTACACTTTACATTAGTGTCTTTGCCCGAGTATACTAAAAAGTCTAACACAATGCCTGTTTCGCAATCACACAATATGTACAGTTTAATTCCAAAACGGTGTTTTTTGGACTTGATATACTGTTTGAAGCTAAGCCGTCCTTTGAAAAGAATCATGCTTTCATCTATAACTAGGTTTTGAAACGGGCAGAATTGAGTCTGATAATTTTCTTTCAAGATATTTAGTACGTTCTCAACTTTTAACAGCCTATTACCAGCTGGAGCAATTTCATTGCTGGAGAAATGTAAATATCTTTGTATTTCAAAATATCTGTCTCTTGGCATGTGTTGTTTGAATGCTGGAGAGAGAAGTAAGTAGTCTTGGGACCAATATTCTTTCACGCTCAGTTTTGTATTGCGAGGCATAAACAAAGTTAGTGCCAAAAAAACGTAAAATTCTGAGCGTTCAATAGACTTCCAGTTTTTTGCATTTTCCTGACGTGCATACCTGTTTCTTTCTTCTAAAATAGTATCTACTACGTTTTCTGTAAACAAATTAAGAAAATAGTCAACTTCCTTTGAGTTTTCATCGAGGGTATCGTTTTTTACACCACTATTGGTTGCGTCAAATTCTTGTATTTTAGGGGAGAATTCATTATTGGACCAAATTATTTCCAGATCGTTTTGGTGAGTAATATCAAGATCTACAATTCCTACCTCATGCTGCTGATTTTGTTGTTCGTTTTCCGGTTCGAATTCCTCCACACTGTCGCTTTCGTCACTTTCAGATTCGCCTGAACTTGGATTATACTCGCTTCCGCTATCGAGAAAAGGATCTTCTTCACTATCGTCGGACAAGTAAATATTTTCATCACCCACAGTGTTCAAAATAGAATTTAAGCCCTTTTTACTCAACCCACATTGTCCACCACTATCAACTTTTAGCCGTTTCGGCCTGCTACGGCCTTGAGACGAATTGGCCTGCCCCTCTGATATGATCCGAACGTACTGACGCTTCTAGAATTCACTGGATTCAAATACCAATGTGATCACCGGACGTCGGGTATTTCCGACACTGACGGGCTACTTCGACACCCGGCTATACAGCAAAAGTTGTCCTTCGGATCAAGTCGGCGGTAGGCCGTCTCTGAATGTAAGTTATGAGGAGTGGCGGAAATGGACGGCGGGGGTGACATTAGAAGAAAAAACGGATAAATCCGTCACCCGGCCGCAACGGCACATTGTTTTCTGCCGGTTATATCCGGCACCCGTACCGAAAGGGTTAAATGGTGTCTGGTTACCCTTTGGAATTTTTTAATCACGAAATATGTACAAAAACGAATATTAAGGTAGTTATTAAAATTTGTCAATTTTCTTGTCTTAATTGGCTCACAAAATAAAGGGAAGGGGACATTAAACATCCTCATTGTATACAAAAATTGTATAAAACTCGTATTTTCGAGAATTCATCGTGGTGTGTACAAGACAACAAAAAAAAAAGAATTGATTGTCACACAATTTTCGGTTTTTGCATTCTTTTGTGCTTCTCCAAACGTACATCCAACGAACCCCCACTGCCTGCCATTTTCACTCAACAATTTTCTTAGATTATCACACTTTGAATTGTCTTTCTATTTTCTACTTTTTTAGTGGTGTGGCATACTGAAGAGATGATGACTTCTTGTATTATAAGAACCATCAGGAGCTCGACTCTGCAAACATTTTTTTGAAATTCGCTACCTCTAGGGCTCTCGAGAAAACTACAAACTTGTGAGGTACCAAAAAAAAAATCGATGACAGTCTCTATTTCGAGATACTCTTGCCTGATATTTTTCTAGGATTCCAGCCTAAAGACTCTGCAATTAAGAAATCTGACCATTCACTACCTACACCAATATTGGTGAATAGTTTAAATAATAAGGGGCCACGGTGAGACCCCTGTGGGACTCTTGTAGAGCAGCTGATACTTTGGCATCGAATTGTTAGATAACTCTCTAGTCACAATATAATGAGATCCCTAAAGCACAAACACTTTTAACTTTGAAATTGGAAGTCTATGATTTTATCGGTCAAGTGCTTTAGAGTAGTCGATATATATACTGTCTACTTCTATGCCATGTTCCATAGCATCAATTATGAAATGTTTGTAATAAAAAATGTTTATCACAGTCGAACGTCAATGGCAAAACCCTGGCTATTCCTCCACTATTAGCCCTTACATCAGTAACAATTTTATCAGATACTTTGTACTGAGATCTGAAAAATCGCATATACTGGCTACTGGAAAACCAGCTATAAAAATTTGAATTTGTGAATTTGTGAATAGAAAGTCATAAAATTGAGTGCAAGCAGTATAAATATCGTGTTGACAAAGTACGCTGTCTCATTATAATGATGCAAACTATTAATTGCTAATAAATTAGCATTTTGAAAATCATAATATTAAATATTATATCTAAGAGCTCTATTGAGAATAATAGGCATACTTATATTAAATGAAATATGATGATAGTTAGCATTTAAATGTCATCTGCCACAGCTACACAAACCTCAGAAATGTTGGTAAAAGTTAAATCTAAGAAAACACCATTGTTGGGAATTAAGTTTCTTTGATATAAATTTAAAAATGAAAAGTAACTGTCAAACAACTTTGGTGATGAGTTAGCGTGGCTGGGGATAAAAAATTCGCTCTTAGACCAAACTGCATCAGGCGAATTATAATCACCGGCGACAACAAAAGTATAGGGTTATGTATCACACAACCATTCCACTGCACCGCAATAGGTTTCTTAAAGAACAATTTCTGACCTAGGCGGTATATAACATGTATATATAACATATTTAATCCTACTTCATTCAATTTCTACACATTTGTTTCTATAAGGAAACAATCTAATTTCACTAGCTTCGATTTTAAGTCTTACGTACCGCTAACAATGCACCCCCACCACGTTGCTTTTGGCTCGTATCATTCCACAGAGCATATAAATATGAAAATTAAGAATACCTTACTCACTAGTATCAATAATTGCTGTATAGCCAAGTCTCAACTAGAACCATGACATCTTGGCTACACAAGTTTAAAGCTCAGTTTCGTAAATATGTCACCCAGGTTCAGAAAATAGCAATTCATTCTCTTTTTCTTTTAAAGAAGTTAGTTTTTTCCTTTGAAGTTAGAACTCCAAGTTTATAATGAATTCTTCTCACCATTTTCCACCAGTCTTTATTATAATCTTCATATATCATGGGCTTATCTTATAGTAACATGTAAAATCGCACAACACAGTAAAATACTTGTCATCATAACAATATCACATGGGCATTAAAAAAATTAAAATAATATGATAAATGAAATTGATATTAACTCACAAATAGCAGCATTATCTATATTGTGGTGAGGTGATTGTATCAAGCGCGGCACATAGAACTGGATGCAAACAGCGAAGAATAGAAATGTATGATATAGTAAGAAATATTGTACTGAAGATACTAGGTGTTCGATTAGGTGTTATAATAATACCAGACCTATACCAGGACTGAATACTTAACCATTAAATAGTGCAGTTTTACCATTTATTCAGAGTACCACAAATAAAATTAAAATAATTCTGCGTCGATGTAACATTCGCACAATCTTTAGGACACACAAAAAGATTGGGCAATGCTTAAGGATACCAAAAGATGTAATTCCTTTGTAATCAGAAGGAGTTTATAAAATTCCTTGTTCCTGCCATAAAGTGTATATAGGTGAAACTCGACGGTCTGTATGTACTAGACATCAAAGATGTATAAGCAAAAAACAAATTGTTCAATCCGCTGTCGCTGAACACCAGCACACAACAGGACATATGATTATTGTAAAATATACCAAAGTTCTTGCATCAGTCTCAGGCTATTATAAACGAAAAATTAGAGAATCAATTGAAATTATCAAGCACCCTGAAAAATTCAATAGAGACGCGGGCTACGTGCTACATCATGCGTGTAAACCAATCATCACAGTGAGTCACGCTTCGATGGGCACAAATCAGGTATAAACACCTGAACTCTGTACATCGGAGCTCATTTAGTGTTTGTATCTTGTGCAGTGGAGATTCCTGAAGATGCCTTGAGCAATCGCAGTCAAAACGTAGGAAAGTAATTCCAATTTAACACGGTCTATGGTTAAGAACCATGATTTCTAGAAATGTATGACAACAGTTACGAAAGACCTATGTTCCGCAGTGGATAATTTTGGATAAATAGATGATGACGGTGTTGATTCAGTAAACAGCGGTTTAAAGCTGTATTAAGGAATAAATTTAGGCGATATTTTTTAGTAACCGAGATGGGCTAAAAGATTGTATGTATTACACAACTCTGGGGTTAGTTGGAGACATTTCTTGTTCTTTTTGCCTCTAACCTAGAACAGAATGGAGAAAGGACATTAACTATTCAGTATAACATCAAATACTATACCTAACAAAGCTGTCGAGCACTCTCTCTTCTTAAATGCCTTGAAATTTTATTGTGATAAGACCTGAATAATATCAGTTCATTCATGGTCACCCCTGATTACCTTGCAGAACTTCTGACCAATTAACGTGTTCTACGTAATGATGTAGAATAATTCTACTTCCTTTAATCAGTGTTTATTAAAACACGACACTGAATACAAGTCTATGCGATGTGTTAACTCAATAATCGTTCAATATTAAACCAATGGTATTGGCAACAACACTTAATAATCTTAACATTACAATATGTCGAATAACTTAGGCGTGTCAACGGCATTCTTTCGCTGTTACTGCGTAAATTTGCCGAGACACTCTTAGCTTGAAGGATTTGTACTTAATCTTAAAGTAAAAAAGGCTCGCCTTAGATCCTTGATGTTTATTATTGTATTTCAGATTTTTGCAGTGATTTATTTTGCTAAGTAGTAGTGTATTGTTATTTGCTCTGGTGATAATTCTCAAGTACGGATGATCTTTAATGCAACTTTCAATAATGACTATTAAGCCGTAAATTTTATAAATCTGACACTTCTGCAATTTTCCAAGTAATACATTCAAAACGTTCGCTTCATATTTGGTACCTTGTCCAAAGCAAGAAAAAAATAAAATTTCAATCTTTGTACTAATAAATAATAATTTAAACAATCAGTGGACTAAATACAAAACTCTTTGTGTTTGTTTTACTCCTTTATTATTCTAATTTTTTTACTATAAACAAATAATAACTAACTTTACATCTAAAATATGTCATCAACTCTACAAATAGTAATTCGTGCTGCGAAAAGACAATATACTTCTTTTTAGGCAGAGAAAAATATCCGGAGAAAGTATTTTTTAACCTTGTTACATTCTTACCATTTTTTATCTTTTTATAAAAAAGTGTTCTTAAACCCCTTATGTGGGACTATGTTTACACATAAACAAGTATTCTTGAACACAAATAATATTATAGAGTAAACTATGTTTACAAACGATTTTAAAATAAAAATGTAAAAATAAAACACTCTGATAAAATAACATTATAAACTACTTTTGACCGTGAAGCTCTATAGTTTTATTTTTGTTTAAAATTATAAGTGGGTAATTTTTTTAAATATAAAACTCGCCATTTTTTGTAGCAAGAAGACATTGACCCAGGCTATTTTTGTTGCAAATTCGAAATAAATTTGTTTAATTGTTTTCAAGTTGCCATTCCTTATTGCCACAGTGATTGCACAGATTAACAGCGTGGTATGTATTACATCTAAATGTAAAGAGTTGGGCTGTGAATTTATCTGCTTGTGCAACATTTTATTTGCCATTTTTGAGATTACATTGCTCCCTTTTAAGTATTATTTACAGGGAACTATTAGATTAATTGTTTTGTTTATGGCTTGTAATACTATCAACAATTATATTTAGTGTGAGATGTCGATGAAAATCAACGTTTAAATCATTTTAAGATTTCTGGCGTTTAATAAATAAATGAATAAATAAATGTAACTGCATCAAAGTTGCATTCATGCAACATTCATGCTTCATTTTCATTTGGTTTTAAGTTTTCTATGTAGCTGTCTAAAACTAAAGGTGTTGTAGCATTTTGAAATGCTGGAAAAAAACGACAATTTTTTTTGAATTTTTAAACATCGATGTATGTATGATAAACAGAGCTCGTAGTATCTAATATCCAAGTTACATTAAAGCAGTACTTTTTAATTATGAAAAAAGTATCTTGTAACTAGATACTTTTGTTGAGTATCTTGTAACGGTTACTTTTGAAACCTATCTTTCATTACAAAATGCAACTTTAGTTACAAAAGAGTATCTTAGTTCCAGTTACATATTTGGTAACATGCGGCAGCCACATTCGCGGAAATGGAGTTAAAAAGTCGGCTCTTATTCTTTGTGGCGCGTACGATTATTGACGTCGCTCATTGACTTTATCCACGTTGGCTCTTTTTTATTTTCCCAACAATCCAATTTCACCAAATTTTTATTACTACCCCTCCCACCATTTTTACTTCGATATTGTTAGTTTTGGTTTAGTTACTTGATTTGCAGTACAAGCCGTAAAGTACAAAGTTTTTAAAATAAATTTTTTATTTCTGAAGATTAGAAATATTAAGATGTAGGTGGGGTCTAGGTAATAAGTTGGTTAGGTAAGTAATACAAATTTGACAGGAAACTAAGTGGTGTCAACTACATTGTGATATATATGTTTCATAGATTAAATTGGGCAACAAACCATATTTGAAATACTATGTAGTGACCACTTGTGCATCATGTAAAAATTTGTCCAGTGCGTCATAAAAGTAGAGCAGCAAAAAGTAATATTTTCTGGCATATTAATGAATTTTTGATTTCTATGTACAATTTACAAGGATATTGAATATAAATTGAACCCACATTTAAACTTGATTTTTGGGCATAATTTTAAGTAAATTGAATAAGTAGTTTTTACATTGACGCATACCGCCATTTTGTTTCGTCATGTTGAATTTGTACCAATTTGTACCTATATCCCATTTAATTTTTCTGCGAAATTTAAATTCAATTGAATAAAAAGATTTTTCACGTTGATTTTTTAAGCATTTTATTTGACCGCCAATTTGTTTCGCCTTGTTGGATTCGTACAAAAATGTTACCAGTTTATTCCTACATAACCGTACTTGATTTTTATGCAAAATTTGAGGTAAATTAAGTACGTAGTTTTGTAGTACTAACATTTCACTAGACCATTGGCTTTAAATATAAGCCAATGACTAGACCGACATTTTGCTTCGCGAAATTGAATTTTTACCAAAATGTTAGCATGCCATCCTCATATGACTCTTAATTTTTGACCAAAATTTGAAGTCAATCGGGTACCAAGTAGTTTTTTAGCTAGGCCGTGAACAGATAGACCGACAGACCAACGGAATTGGGGAAAACATGTTTTTCGGCTTTAGAGACCCTGGAACGTAAAGATCTGAAAAAATCTCGGGGGTGATTTTTGCAAAACTTTTCTTTTACGAGGGAAGAAAAATAAACATCTCAAAAATTACTAGAATTTTTGTGATAGTTTATAAGCAAAAATATGCAAAATGTGCCATTTGAAAGTAAGTAAATTTTGAGTTTAAATTTTTTTAGATTTGGGCAATACTTCAAATGTTATATAAGAAATACTTTCGCTTTACTTTATTCCATTTTGTGACCGTATGTAAACTTTTTCTTGCCGAAAATAAACAAAAATGTGACCATTGATGATACATACTAATAAAAAACAAATTGTTTAAATGGCAATATAATTAAATTTATATTAATATTTCAGACGTTAATAATATTTTAATAATTAGATTTGGGGGTCACGAAAAACTTATTAAAAATTCTACCACTTGTGATGAAAGAGACGACCCCTTAAATATGTTGGCTAATTTTTGTTCAGTAATTTGTTTTTTCCTAATAGGATTTTGATGTTTTGATAAGTATTCTGTTATTAAATCATCATACCTAGAATATATATCTAATAAAATACCTAATAAATTCAAAAAACAAAGCATTTTTTTGGAGTAAATAGTTAGTTTTGAAAGGAACTTACAGTTACTAGGAACTTAGTTAGTTTTTGATTAACTGTATCTTTTTGAAAGTATCTAAGATATTTTTAAAAAAGTAAGTTGTATCTTGTATCTAGGTACATTTTTTCAGTACCTATTTTCAGCTCTTTATAATAAATAACATAACGCAAAGATAATCTTTTCAAGGAGACCAAACTTGCTTAAATCCCACGAGATTTATCAATATTTTGAAAACAAAGATCACCTCCCCATCATTTTACTAGAATAGCTAGAATAATAAATATTGGGCCAAAGTTATTCAGATGTTAAAAAGTACAAAATAAAATAAAGGTAAAAAACAGTTCCCGTTATCAGAATTGACTGAGATTTGATATACATACAAAAACTTGATGATAATACAATAATATGGTGTCCAATCGTGAATATCTTATACGGGGTCCGTAATAAATAATGCTAAAATGTACAAAACCGTTCCCGTTATCGAAATTGACTGAGATTTGGTAAAAATACATAAACCCGATCACAATACATTGTCATGGTACACCACACAATAAATGTAAAAAAATAAACTGAACAGTAGAAAATAACTACACTTACAGAAACACAGAAATTTCAATATTTTCTTAAAAGCTTGAGGCTTGAGACGTCATCACGCTTGAAAAAAAGCCTCTTAAGAAAATATTTAATTGTTTAAATGTTCTCTGTTAATGTAAGTTTATCTTTTTTTTACTTTTCATTTCAATAGTATAAAGGTAAAAGTTTTTTTTAATATTTGCTTATATTTATTTCATTAAAATAGGTATTAAAGAGAAAAAATGTATATTCTAAGCAGTCTTTAGTGTTCCGCCCTCTCACGGTGAACTTACGAACTTGAAAATAATTTCCAGCGATATTTCTTGGCCCCTTTTAATATATTTCCTTTTTTGCTAAAGAGGTTAATGAACGGTTTCTGTGATAAAGGCGCCGTCTTTTTTCAAATGGTAAGGTAGTGACTAACGTGAGTTGATGTAGTTAGATTTAATTAGCAATAAAAAAGTATTTTAAAGAGTAGGATTTTAAAATATTTAATATTTTAATTTAAACCTGTCTGAAAGTATTTATGGAAAACCTAATGACAACCGCCCGGACCGCCTATAGTAGAAATAATTAGCTCAGTACGTTAATTACTTAGAAATCAGTGAGTTCCTAAAAGTAGCCTGTGTCCCACTTATAAACGTATTACAGTAAAAGGTCTAGAAAAAGCTGATTTCAAATCGAAAATTAGGTGTTAGCACTGATATATCGAAACATACCCCGGAACTCTAAAAACCAAAAATAACCAAGGTTAATGTTGCTTAACAGTATAATCAAATATAACCCGTATTTTGACATGGGCGGGGGCAAAGGAGTGTTATATCCTAAAGCGTTTAAAACATATTTTTAACAAAATGGTCTCAACCTGGATAACATCAGCGCCCCTCTGGCGACACCTGTGGGTGCCTATTTTAAAGAAATTATAAAGTTAAGTAGTAGCTACAACAGACTTAGGCATCTACCAGTATGTGGCCTTTCCTATGCTTTTATGTGTTTATGACGGATGCATATTAGTCGAGACGTGTCAATTATAATAACTTTTTGAACTAGAATAATATTTAATTACTTCGGAGTTTATACTGTAGGTTTGAAAAATATATGTCCCTGCTATTAATGTAGATTGTTTATATTTTTCAATAGGTTATTCTATAGTACATAATCTAATAGAAAAATTAAGATCAAATAATTTTATAAGAATGTTTCTTATTTAGTCATTTCTTTCAAATTAACTTGAACATACTACGGAAGCTTTCGCGGCTGGACTCAATTAAGAAATCATGGTTCTTGGGTTTAGACCGTGTCAAATTGAAATTAATTTCCGACGTTTCGCCTGCGATTGCACGAGGCATCTTCAGGGATCTTCACTGCATAAGATCAAAGCAATGAATGAGCAGAGTTCTGGTATTTATACCCGATCTGTGCGCATCTACGCGTGAGTCACTGTCATTATTGGTTTCCATAGTGTAGTACGTGGGGTGCTTGATAATTTCAATTGATTCTCCAATTTTACGTTCATAATAACCCGAGACTGATGCAAAAACCTTGCTATCTTGCACATTATTCATGTGTCTGTTTTATGTTGGTGTTCAGCCACAGCGGATTGAACAATTTATTTCTTCCTTATACATCTTTCATGTTCTTAAGTCTAGTAGACACAGACCGTCCAGTTTCACCTATGCACACTTTACCGCAGGAACAAGGAATTTCATATTTTGGTGTTCTTAAGTATTACGCAATCTTTTTGTGCGTTCTAAAGATTGTGCTAAAGTTGGATCTCAGCAGAATTCTCGCAATTTTATGTGTGGTACCCTAAATAAAAGCTAAAACTGCACTACTTAATGGTTGAGTATCCAATACAGGATTAGGTCTGGGATTATTATAATACCTAAGCGAACGTCTAATACCTTCAGTTTAATATCCGTTTGATTTTAAAGCTTCAGTCATTTTTTCTGTTTCTTCCGGAATTGAATTTGTATCTCAAATTCATAAAGCCTTAAAGACTAATGAATTGATGACGGATTGTTTTTGAGATGGATGATGGTAAGAACTAAAAATTAAATATGTCTTCGTATGTCTCGGTTTTCTGTAAACAGTATGACCTAGGACGCCGTTCTCTTTCTTTTGTACTAAGACATCAAGGAAGGAAATGGCACCACTTGATTCAATTTCCATAGTGAATTTTATATTAGAATGTTGTTGGCTTATATGATCTAAAAATATAGTTAAATTTTCTTTACAACATTTAGGTTGTAACGGAGCAGAGCTTAAAGCAATTTCCTCGAGAGCCTCCATAAAGATGTTCGCTACTACAGGAGACATTATAGACATTGAATTCGTTAAAACTGATTAAAATATCACCGGGGTCTAAAGTAAAATCTTTAAGCTTTTACAAAATGTTTAGACATTTTGATATAAGAATAAGAGCATCCTGTGAGAGGGTTTAAGATATTGGCTTAATATTTACTTATTTCGTAAGATGGCGAACCTATTGCACTGACAATGGGACGTAACGGTACATTAGCTTTATGTATTTTTGGAATTCCGTAAAATTAAAGTATCCACGAACCGCTTGGCTTCTGTTTCTTCTTCTGGCAAATCCAATACATTAATAGGGCTGCAAACTTTCATTTTAATTTTCCTAGTTGAATCTGTTCATATTGTCCTATAGCTGTCATCTTAAAGTAATGTTTCTATTTTCCCTACGTGGTTTTTCTTGTCCATGACCATCGTTGCATTTCCTTTATATGCAGGTAGAATTATAACATCTTCTTTGTGTTTAAGGCTCTTTATGGCTGTTCTTTCTGCGGCTGACAAGATTTTGGGGATTTAGAGCTGCGAAGAATTTTTACTGTTTCATATCGAACTGAATCTGCCTTTTCTTGTGCTAGTTTTGGATGTTTTCTTCTACACTTACTATTATGTCCTCTATTGTAATGGTTCTTGGAGCAATTGCAAAATTATGTCGTTTAGAGAAAACCGATTCCTCTACTTTTGTTAATGAAGTAGATGATACATGGATTACCGTATTCTGTAGGGGCTGTACTGGCTGCTGTTTGCTGCGCAGAGTTTCGAACTTCTTCTGTTGTCTTGCTGTCAGTTGCTCCTTTCTGCTTGCTGGGAGATGATTTTGTCCAATGTTGTAACTAAACTGATTTCAAGTGTCGAAGCTAATTTTAGGTGAACCTGTGTAACTTTATGGGCGTTTGTCTCTAAGTCACGACGAGTAGCCTTGATCGGCTTCCTTACGAGAGCGACTGTAAATGTTCCTGGCTGCCCTTGTTGAAACTTGATGATTGACTTGAAGAAACTTGGGAACTATTTCTTCATCACGACATCTTAGGAGGAAGGTCAACTCGCAGATCATCTTCATCTGGCTGGTACAAAGATCACCAAAAGTTTTGGCATCTTTTTTGATGTCCTTCCCATAGAGGCTTTCTAACATAGCACGAAAGCTTTCACGGTTGGAGTCAATTAAGAAATTGTGGTTCTTGGATTTAGACCATGTCAAATTGGAATTACTTTCCGGAACTCATTCAGTGTTTTGATCTTATGCAGTCAAGATCCCTGAAGATGCCCCGTGCAATTGCCGGCGAAACGTCGGAAATTAATCCCAATTTGAGACGGTGTAAACCCCAGAACCATGATTTCTTAAAATAATTTGAAGGTGTGGCGCCACTATCGAAAAACAAATGTCACAGAAGACTCCTAGTCCCCGACATACAGTTATATAGTGAAGAACGTAATGCAATGAGGCGCTTTCCTCAGTGGGATGCGCAATTTTTTTGAAACATCGCGTATTCAGGAAGAAATATGATAGTAAGTACTATTTAGAATAATGTTTTTCTTAAGCGATTTTTTAAACCTACCGGCTAGAAAATTTAGCTGTGTACTGTTTACTAGTTTATTTCATTGTTTTTGGGCCTTTTTATGGGTTGTATATTGTATTGCGATATTATAATATAACGATAACAAATGTCATATGATAGTCGACATGCAATAAACGCAACTATTATATACAACCTTAGAACTTGTAGGAACTATTTGTAAGTATAGGTGTAAGTCATCTAAAAATACTTTTAAACCAGCATAAAATGGAATAAAATTAAAGCCAAATAAAACTACAAAGAAAACTTAAACTTAGGATTTAAAATGTATCTGAATCACAACATTGTAAAAATATTAATTATGATAATCGTTCTTTTTTAAGTCTATTACGTTTTATGACAATAAAACGGCATGTAGCAGTTCTATAATTATTTTTGGAGAAGTGCTTGCACGCATCACCTTTCGGAGGGCTATTATTACAAATTAGCTGGCCTGGCAGACCTTGATCTGCTTTTAGATGGCGCGATGAGTTTCAAGTGGAATTTAAGAATATGGGGCGCATTCACCCCATCACCCAGAAAATTATTGAAAAAAAAACATATTGGTTTTATAGAAAAAATACGCAATAAAACAATACCAAAAATAGTGTTGAAAGGTTTCGGTAACCTGGCAGTCATATCAAGAAAAAATCATGTAAATTGGTGCAGTACAACTTTTTCACGAACTTGCTGAAAAATCTGGCTTAGTGTTTTAAATATATAGATAAAACAGCTATACAATAACGCACCGCAAACACGTTAAATATGGTCGTTATAACCGTAAGCCGCTACAGCAAACAAACATTTAGTCCTCGGATTATCTACGCCAGGCAACTATTGTTACGGTTATACATATAGGGCTATTTATCGAGCAAGTTAGTACAAATGCTCCAAAGGAAAGTTGGTAGGTGGCAGAGTTAAAAATGTTACAATTTTAACATGACTGATTTTTAACTATCGAAATTGTGATTTATGGTAAGAAGCTACGTAAATTGAAAAAACATCAGGCAAACATCGAAAAAAACCTCGATGTCCACCCATGCTATCGGAGGGATAATATCGATGTATACATTGATAATCGAAAGCAGAAAATCGATGGCTTTTGATTTGATGGTGCGCATTCCCATTTTCTGAAAGTTTTTTACATACTCCCCAAAATGTGTATTTATATCAATATTTTATTTTAAACTTATAATCGTTTTGATATATGTTCACTACGCAATTGTTCCCACAAAAAATAATATAATGATTAATAAATGCTATTTGTAATTGGCGGATATGGCGAAATTTCCATTGTAAACTTAAATATTTAGATAATGCCTTCAGCTTTTTTCTGTGTATTTTTTTATTTAAAGCTGTGTATGCTTTTCTGTTTCTCTGTTCGATTATTTTCGACTAATATCTCTAAACCTAGTTTAGAATATCCGAAAGAGCGGGGAATTTTTGTTCTGTGGCGAGAGTTTTTATGCAAGCATCTAGACTGCAAGTGATCGCGAGCGAGTGTCCTTGTCAAAATACATGGTGTTAGGAGTTTGACTACAAATATTTTAATACATGATAGTTTGGTCCATTTTGATTAAAAAAGTCTTATACATGTAACTTATATGATTAAAAAAGTCTACATATAACGTTGGGTCTAACCCCATTTTTGAGAAAAAATGGCCTTAAAGTTGTATTTTGTTTTCATTTTGGAGAATTTCTGGCGGAGCTTGAGAATGTCTTAACCACCTTGGCGAATGAATCCAAGCTCTTGATTCTGGCCGGTGATTTAAACATCGACATGCTTGGTAAGGCCACAGATGATTAAATGCATATTTTGAAATCGTTCGATCTTCGTCAACTGATTAATGAACCCACTTGATCCCCTACTCTTCTCCCTTTATACCTCTCAGTTTCCAAAAATCTTACGCTATTGCAGTTACTTTTATGTATGTAGATACGCAATTATATTTCTCATTTCCCAAACCTCTCTTTTAAGATGCATGTAATAAAATTCGTGATGACCTGTTACTCTCACGAACATTTCCAAAAGGTATGGCCTTAACATTGAACTCTCCCAAGCCTCATAAATTGCTGTTTGGCAGTTCCGCTTCCCGTGCAAGGTGTCGGCCTAATATTTATTTGAAATAAATGGATCACCTCTTATCCTTACGGAAGTATCAAGAAATCTCAGACCGCTTATAGATGTCAAGCTAAATTTCTCGTATCACGTTTCAACAACAATCAAGAGAGCGTTTTGCAATCTCAGATTGATATACCAGCGTGGATATTTCTTTAACAGAAAGCTTCGTCAAATTCTTTGTGAGGCATTTAAACTACGAGGATGTGATCTACGGTCCTAATATTCTAATGGCTGACAGCCGTCGCTTACAGCTTATCCAGAATGCATGCGTGCGTCTTGGGTCTGAGAAGGGGAGATAATATATATGCCCATCTTAATAATCTTGGGTGGCTTAACATGAAGGGTCGACAGAATTTGCATTGGACTGCAGACAATCTCCATCCAACTTCTACAATAAATTTCGCAGTTCAATACATATTTTAAACACACGACGTAAAAATCAGTTAACTATACCCGCACACTTCCGTGGATCCTTCAGTTACAATGCTGTTTTACAACGATATTCCCAAAAGTTTAAAAAATGTGTCTTTTATTGTATTCAAAAAACGTCTTGAAATGACAATGCTAAACTGTCAGTAGCTTTCCCTCTATATCGACCTGGAAGTGTGTTATCGGTCCTTAGATCTGTAATTGTAATATATTTCCTTTTAATTTTTTAAGCTTGTTTTCTAATGTGCTTTTATCCATAACATTTAGTATTGTAAATTGTTATTTTTTTTTCATTTTTATTGATTGTAAACGAGGTTCCTAACTGTGTCCTATGTAAGTGCCGCGTTATTCAAGGAACTAGATTTACTTCCCTGTTATTGTGTTCGTTTTCCAAAGAGCGCGGGATACAGGAAGTATAAACATTCGCCATAATAATCGTGGACCTCAGAGATAAATAGCACCTGAAAACGAGGAACGTAGTTTATCTCTAGTGAAGGAAAACCCTGGGATTCAACATTATATTATACTTTTCCTATTCATATTGTGTGAATTATCCAAGTGTGCTAGTAAACTAAACTGCTTGGTAACTTAATATTTTTTACGAATTTTAAGTATAAACTATAAAAGTATAATAAAATAAATTAGTGTTGTGCAGTTAAAATTGTACAAATATATAACTTCAAAAAATATTATGGTTTAGTTGTAATAATAGGTCGTTACTGCTTTTTTTATACGCGTTGATATTATGCTAGCAAGCCATTATCCTTTTATTAAATAATTAATTCATACATCACAAATAAATAACCCGAGTAAATTACTTTAATCTGTCTCAAACCTATAGGTTTTTTATATTTCTTTGTTGACAAAACACGGAGATTAAAGTAATCTCATACAACCGAATATCAACGTTGCCATGTTGTCAAGAACTTATTATAAACCTTCTCCAAAATTAAACATTTTAAATTGTAGTATCTCAAAAACCATTTCGAATTAACTGATAATATATAAGAATCATACCTTAAAATATTTGTAATCAATTCTTTGACACCTTGTATATAAAAAAATAATAATTAGCAAATGCTTAAATGTAATTTGACATATATTTAATCGCATGTTTCCTAACTCTAAATGGCTATATTTTTCATACTAAAAAAACAATGCATAATGAGGTGATTAAAAAGTCATTTGTTGTCATGTTTCCCATTTTATTAGCTACAAATGATATTAGAACTTCAACCGACTTCAAAAAAAGAGGTTATCAATTCGTTCCTATGTATTTTTTATGTGTGTGCATACAGTTACATTAAATAATATATGCGTTCACTAATGCGTTCACCATTCTGTCAGGAATAAAAAGTATAAATAAATATATATATATATATATATATATATATATATATATATATATATGTATATATATGTATATTGTATAAGACATGTTATTATACAATGATTACATAATATACAGTGGACTTGTATAAATAGAGCTAAAAAGGATAAAATAAATATTTTTATAAAAAAAAATTAAATCGATTTCAAAAAACGCATTAAAAATTGAAAAATAATATTTTATTTCATGGGATATTTTCCTCTGTGAAGTCGGCGCCAAACAAATAAAGACAATAAGACATTATACTCGTGGTATTAGTAGTTTATTTTTAGGTTTCACCTATTGTTATCTCAGCAGCAAAAAACACTACAACATATTTTCGATTATACTTCCTAAATATTCATATACTAGCAGCAAATACCCTACTAGTGCCTACTACTTATATTAAAATTCCTTTGACACAATTTACCAAGCTAAATTTGATCAAGGTAAATAGAACAAAGGTATACTTTCATTATTTGCATTACAGTCAAATTAAAGGTCAAACTATTTTTTCTTTTGTTAGTTATATTTAAAATTACTATATGCAAATTATTAATTTTCGTTAAGTAATCAGCTGCATATTTTTTCACAAATTACTTAACTCAACCTCTGATTTTTAATTTATGTTTTGGTAAATTACTAAATAAGGGTCAATAATATTGGTTTATACTATGCATATAATTTAAATAAAATAACGCATGTTTCGACACAATCTTTTCATGAGATTTTTTTACAAAAGGAAATTTTCTACATATTACAATACATATTAAATATATACATTACATTATTATCCTACGATATAAATAGATAAAAAGACAACCAGAATATTTCCCAGTACACTATTCCAGTGACATAAAAGTCAAGGGCCTGTGGCCCGGCGTCAAAATGAAACTCTAAATGTACAAATATTTTAAAATGTCTTGAACGTAATGACTTTTTGTAAAATATTTTTAAATACATTTTATTTATTATACGTATCTTCGTGGAATATTTTGAGAGAGAGATATATTCATTATAGACATGTCAACCCAAAGTATTTTTTAGTGCCTAGACTGTAGTGCAATTAGAAATTAATTCATTGAGGTTATATTTTATTGAATAGATCTTTGTCTTTAAGAAATTTTATAGTTTTAAAGGTGTTAGAGTAGTCGTAGACGTGACATGATAGTTGTCATTTTCTTTGAAAGGTTGGAGATGAGGGGATTTTCGAAAAATGTGGGTTTGATTCCTTGTAGCTTATTTTCATGAAGAGTAAGGCCCAATTTAAGTTGAACTTGTGATTTGGAGATGGATATTGAAGTTTTCTGAAGGTCATTAAACCAAAATATGTTATTGATGATTCTGGTGGAAGGTTCCAGAGTTTTGGCTGGGAAGTCTGCCTTATTGTTCCCTGATATTCCAGTATGCTCGTTAAGACGTTAAGTCAAGTGCCTTGTAGATTGCGAATAATTCAGATGATAGAATATGATTTTTCAGCGAAGTTACAGAAAAAGGAGGATCCGACTCGATCATGGGATTTGGAGCCGTCTGTATAAATGACATTGTAGCCAGGATAGAAGATGGAGATGTGGTTTCAGTAATGTTGAAAATTTTTCGTGTGGTAGTCAAATAAGATGAGTGGAGAGTTCCAGGGAGGAAAGTGGAAGTTATTAGAAGGAAGGGGAGGAGGAAGTTCTTGATATCTGATGTTAGCGCCATGAGTAGGAAACTGGGAAAGTATATAATTGAAATTCAGGCGTTGCGAAAAAGCACCAGTGGTGTGGGATGAAATTTTTAAATCGGAGTTTGTCAGCGTATTTCATCAGAAATAGTTCTTTACGTTGGTGTACGGGGGGAAATTTAGATTCACATTACAGCTAATAGCCATTAGCTGTAATGTTTAGCTGAAGAGTAAACTATACAGCCATAGTCTTTTAGAAAGAATGACGGATTTGCATATTTTGAGTAAGGTCAATCTGTACGATCCCGAAGAGAACGGAAAAGCATTTGGTTCGATGGTAGTCGATGTGAGTTTTTCAGTTTAAGTTAAGAATCAAAATATAATCCCAGGAATTTGTGTCTGGATAGGGAAGGGATTTGGATATGATTGAGGGGGAGGGTTGATCTTTTGGAACAATTTCTGATTCTGCAGAAATGTAGACTTGTGGATTTTGAGGTGGAAAAGGTCAAGCCTTTGGATTCCGCTCATTTGGAAAGATTCTTGAGGCAGTTCTAAAGGAGTTCTTCGCTCTGTCTGTAGTCAGAGGAGTGATAGATAGGGATATCATCAGCAAATAGTTTGACGTTTAGAGGCGGGGAGTGTAGTTTAGATCTAAAAAAATGGAAGAGGTATGAAGGTGTTTCAGGAAGCAATTTTGGAGGGTGATTTCAAAATTCAATAGGTGAGCAGTGGTCGATTTATTGCGACGCTTTAATGAAGAGACCCCTTTTTTCAAGAAGCCAAGTGTAGGAGGGTTGTTGACCATCCTTTCAAGTATTTTGAAAAGCTGACTGGTGAGGGCTATGAGTCTGTAGCTTAAAAGGGTGCTCTAGGTTTTTTGGGTTTATGGATGGGGATTAGAAGAAAGTGACCCCAGGAGGAGAGAAGTTTTCTTTTATTTCAGATTTGATTAAATAGCTTAAAGGAGAGGTTAAAGCATTCTGTAGCGAGATTTTGAGTTAAAGGTGTTCTTTGATTGAAAATGGCATATTATATGTTTAGAGAGGTGTTTGGGGGATGAAGGAAGATGGTGGAAAATGGGGGAATTTTGAAGGGTTTGTTGGCGGTTGAGAGTTTGGTTAAAAGAGGAATGGAAATATTGGTCAAAAGTGTCAGAGATAGATTGAGGGGTTTCTAGCCAGGTGCCGTTAAACTCAAGTCCAGATTATTCGAGGATGATTGTTTGGATTTCCGGATGTTCAGTCTAGCTATAGCTTTAAGTTTTTTGTATTCTACGACATTTTCCAGGGTAGGAGAGTTTTTATAGCGGTTGAGGGCTGTTTTCCTGTTTCTTACGGTCTTCTTACATTCAACGTTCCATAGAAGGAAGTTTAGGGGTAGAGGGCTTTATGTGGCAGGAGTTGGAGGAAGTAAGGGAGAGGGAAGTGGGGCGAAGAATGATGGGATGATCGGATAATGGAGAAGTGGCTGCTAGGGTGGGAAAAATGTAAAGAGAAAGGGGTGTGGGTTATAGGTCCAACTGTACTAACTGAACGCGTAATATCTTCAGTGGAATAGCCATTCTCTTTGAGAGCATCGATCATTTCGATGTTTCCGATGTTAGAGAAACTTGACCAGAAATCGAAATAGCTTTGTATTCTAGTGAGTTAATAACCGATTTCTTTTGTGCTGGATGGTTATGGGAATTTATTTCTAAGTATCTATTTGTATGCGTCGGTTTTCTATACACACCGTGTCCTAATGTACCATTTTCCATCCTTTGAACACATACATCTAGAAAGCGAATCGTTCAATTAGATTTAATTTCCATTGTGAACTTAATATTATGATGTTGATTAAGGTGGTCCAGAAATATGAGGACATTATCCTAACCATGAGGCCTAACAACAAAAGTATCATCTATATATCTAGTAAACCAGTGTTTTGCTTTTAGTGGAGCTGATGTTAGAACAATATCCTCGTAGGTTTCTATAAAGATATTCGCTCCCACAGGTGATAGAGGAGATCCCATAGCTGCCCCTAAAGTTTGCTTATAAAAAGTTCCTTGAAAATGAAATAAGTAGATGTAAGATGATCGGATCATGGAAAAGTGGCTGCTAGGGTGGGAAAAATGGAAAGAAAAAGAGGGTGTGGGTTGTAAGTCGCACTGTATGGTGACTGTGTTAGTTATTAGCTTGGGCAGGGACAAAACAGATTTAGGTGTAATGGAGTTGCAGGGAGAAATGAAAGTGGAGTTTTGTTGTCTAAATTTATTTCTTCTTTCCAAATATGATATTTTTTCGTTAGTACGAATTTTCTGAATTTCAATATCCTTTTTTGTAAATTCTGCAGCTTTTATAACGGGGAGAGTGATTTTCATTACAATTAGTATATGTTGGGGGGAGAGTGCAAGGGTGTTGCATGGCCACAACAGGGGCAGTTAGGAGAATTTTTACAATTTTTTGTTGTGTGGCCGAATTTATACCAGTTAAGGCAACGTAAGGGGTTAGGAATATAAGTTCTTACTCTAATGGATGGTAACCGGCTTTTATGGTGAAAGGGAGGAAGCGGGTGTTAAAGGAAAGAATGAAGGTATTTGATTTCGTTGTGAGGGTTTTGGAGGAAATTCGGAATATTTGGGTAACTCCTTGTTCGCTGAGATTGGCCAATATTTCCAGGTCGAAGTAATTTGCCAAGTCATTGCTTGTGATGACGCTTTTATAATATCGAGAGAAGTATGGGATATGGTGGTATCTTCAAAGTTATGCAGGTTTTTAAGGGTTGGAGTTGAGTTGATTGAGTTTCATTATTAACTTCGGTCAACAGGGAGCCGTCGTTGAGTTTTGAGGTTGATTTGAAGGTGCCGGAAAATGATTGTAGCGCTTATGTATCAAAAATGGAACCCCTATTTTTGTGTCTAATTACAATAAACACGGTCTTTTTGGACCGTGTTTATTGTTTATTCCAGAAGTAGAAGTCTGCAATACGGCCTGGTTGCCTATCGGAGATGCTGTGTAGTAGTCGGCTGATGGTCGAGGGGGGCCTACACGAACACGCACTACATCGATTGGTACTGGGGGTCCGACCGCCTGCACCGTAACTTTATTTACTCTGGTTGTAATGTCTATAGTAAAAAGGTTTACATATATCGACGGCACAAGACAAATACAACATGACTGGGGCCTCGGGATTTTTACAACCGTTGCTGACTAGATTGCTCAAGTTAGCTCCCCTGGGGGATATTTTGATTCGAGGCCTGATTCATTGAAATTTTGTTATAAGAAACATAAAAAGTGTGAAAATAAAAGTGGAAAATTTGTGCAAATTTAAATTCGCATCAATCTCCAGTACTTCTTTTGACCGTAACAATGCGTACTACAATATTATGTGTATTACAAATTTACTTCTTTCTGTAATAATCTATAGCTTACTTTGGAATAGCTCAAGGACAATATTTTTGTAAATTACATTTCCGACTTGATATTCAAGTTGCTGATATTTTTCCTCGTATTAACAGACTTTGTTTTGTTTTTAATTCACTGTTCCTTTAACTATTAGTATTAAGAGCTGAAACTACGCGAATAAACTAAACTATTATATAGTTAAATTTTAGGTGCAAAAAGTTTCTGAATATAAAAGTCGTAGAATAAAGTTAATAACGGTTAAAGAGAAGGTATATTTACAAGCGCGAGGTTGCGATGGGTCGAGTCGGCTGCATGATGGAAGAACTAGCTGACAGTGTGACTCGCGTAGCAGAAAACTTAATTTTGAGCATTCCAATCGAGCAAAAATGAAGTCTAGAGATCGGTATGAAATTCAGCCCAATCTGTGTTAAGGCTGAATTTTAGAAATCTTTTGAAATTAAGCGTACAGGAAAAAAGTTATTTCATGCGGAATTTTGTATACCAAATTAAACGTAATTTTAATATTAAATAAAAGATGAGTCGCCGGTCAAACACGATATTAGCGTTTTATATTTTGCGATATACAGGGGTATTTTAATATAGGGCGAAACGTCAATTATGCCGGTAGAGATGATGGAAAGCGCTTAAAGGCTTGTCAGTATAATGATCCACTATTTTTGGACCCTTTACTTGAATTTGCTTACTACAATCAGCATATTTTGTCCGAATGGCCGTTAATTTCTTTCTTATTTATGTATCTACAGACGTTATACTTTTGTTTTTTTTTTGCCTAAAAAGCCGGCATCATACCTTTGGGGGCCGTCTTTTCGCCAATAAAATAATTAGTATCGCACGGCTTCCCAAAAAACAATGAATGCCTGAGTAAGTCGCGCTTAGTTTAATGTTTTTAAACGTTACTAAAGGTATAAATTACAAACCTCGCATTTTTTCCCATAGGTGGCACCTCTTACTCTAAAACGTCGTCAATTATTCCGTTAGAGATGATGGAAAGCGCTTAGAGGCTTGTCAGTATAATGGTCCATTATTTTTGGACCCTATACTTTAATAAGCTTACTACAAGAAGAATATTTTGTCCGAATGGCCGTTAATTTCTTTCTTATTTATGTATCTACGGACGTTATACTTTTGTTTTTGTTTATTTTAAGTAGTGTCGCGGATTTTAGTACACAAAATTGTTTTTTAATTTTTTAATGATAGGTGTCCGATAAAAAAAACAAGAGTACCTAGTTTGAATTTAATTTCTCGCATAATACAAGATATATAAAAACGTTATAGATATTTGTGTTTAAATGTTATTAACCATTAAAATTGTAAACAAACTAATATGTTTTTGAGGCCATTTTTGACTTTTTATTTTGCAAATTTCCACACTGAAAATAAATGTATAATATAGTCAGTTACGATGAGTAAACTGAACTCTCGTAGAGGTCTCTACGTGCTGCCGTTTGTAGCGGAATTATTATTTAAACAATGTTTTCCGAAATAACCAAATAGTCACAAATCGATAACAAAGGAGCCATATTTTGATTACACATCTATGCGTAGGCTATATCTGTACGAAGTTTCAAGTCTCTGTGTAACAAATTGCAAAAGTTATTGGAATTTACAAAAAAAGCTCATTTTTATGGAGTTTTCGTGTCTTTCTCGGAAACTGATTAACGCTTTTCCATTTAACACATCTCAAAAGATTAAAAAAAACCTTTCTAGAGGACTACCCAATTTAGTACAGACGAAAAGAAAATTTGGCAGCTCGAATTGTCATTTTCCTTATAGCATGTCATAAATGATTTTTGTACCGTTCTCCTGGCTTGTATCGTATTTTTTAATAAGAAGAATACGTGTTAATAGCATTATCAAACCTGATGTAACAGCATCCGCATGTTTATGAAACAATTGATTTATTTTC
Organism: Kuschelorhynchus macadamiae; assembly: GCA_030620095.1. Taxonomy (NCBI): domain Eukaryota; kingdom Metazoa; phylum Arthropoda; class Insecta; order Coleoptera; family Curculionidae; genus Kuschelorhynchus; species Kuschelorhynchus macadamiae. The sequence goes on from JAUTXW010000747.1 coordinate 338,750, forward strand.
TATAAATATTAATAACTAGTGGGTGAAGTTATGTTACTTCATTATCAAATCAAGACTCAGGCACATTGCGCAACAGAAAGATAGTCGACAACTACTTTCTCCTGATGAATTCTCTCAAATATCCGATCTGAGATCATAAATATATTAATAACTTTTGCCTGTCTTTTTTTGTAAATTGCTTGTTGATGTTCTCGCGGAACTATTCAGTATGGCCGATAATTTAATAATTTATTTCATGAAATTGCAATTCTATAAAATTAAGTATATTAATGTTGGGAAATAAACATGCCATAGGTGCCAGAGTCACTATTTTTAGCTCGTAAAAGGGAAGTATTGCAATCGTGAAAAAATCACCCTCCGAGATTTTTTCAGATCTTCACGTTTCAGGGCCCCTTGGTGCTGAAAAAGATGTTTTCCCAATTCCGTCGGTCTGTCTGTTCGCGGCATAGCTAAAAATCTACTTACCCGATTGAGTTCAAATTCTGGTCAAAATGGGGATAACCTAGTAACATTTTGGTAAAAATCCAATATGGCGAAAGAAAATGCCGGCCTAGTAAAATGTTAAAAATATATTATTAAAAAACTATTTATCCAATTTATCTCACATTTTGTACAAACATCAAGTATTATGTTGGAATCAACTGGTAACAATTTGGTACGAATCCAAGATGGCAGAACAAAATGGCGGTTTAATAAAATATTTAAAAATTAAGCCTGAAAAAACTACTTAATGGATTTATTTCAAATTGTGTGCCCTAACGAATTGTGGTATAGGGGTCAACTAGTAAAATTGTATGGAAGCTTTTACGATCCTGGTCAATTAAGAAATCATGGTTCTTGGGATTAGACGATGTCAAATTAGAATGACTATCCAAAGTTTCGCCTTCGGTTGCACGAGATATTTTCAGGGATCTTTACTCCACGAGATCTGAAATTTTTTGTTTATAAAATTCTGGAACCGATGCTAGAACCTTCGTTTCCTTTACGTTTATAATATAGTCAGTGGAATGCTGGTGTTCACCTAGAGCAGATTGAACAATTTGTTTCTTTTTAATACATGGTTCTTGTGTCCTTAAGTCTAGTTGATATTGAGCGTCCTGTTTCTCCTCTTTCAGGGATCGCAAGCATTGTCTGATCTTCTTATGTGTATCTAAGATTGTACGTATGTTGGACCGCCGAAGTAATCGTCCTGTTTTGTCTGTAGTGCCATGTATGTAGGGAAGAATAACATTACCTAACGGTTGCTCCTTATAATTGTCCTTTGGCGGAGTTGGATTAATATATCTTTTAAATGAACGCGTAATATCTTCAGTGCAATAGCCATTTCCTCGGAGAGCATTGATCAGTTTCGATGTTTCCGATGTTAGAGAATCTTGACCAGAAATCGAAATAGCTTTGAATTCTAGTGAGTTAATAACCGATTTCTTCTGTGTTGGATGGTGATGGGAATTTATTTTGAAGTATTTATTTGTATGCGTCGGTTTTCTACCATATCCTAATGTACCATTTTCCTTCCTTTGAACACATACATCTAAAAAGGGAATTGTTCCGTTTGATTTAATTTCCATTGTGAACTTGATATTATGAAGTTGATTAAGGTGGTCCAGAAATATGAGGACATTATCCTAACCATGAGGCCAAACAACAAAAGTATCATCTATATATCTAGTAAACAAGTGTTTTTTGTTAGAGCAATATCCTCATAGGTTTCTATAAATATATTCGCTCCTACAGGTTATAGAGGAGATCCCATAGCTGCCCTTGAAGTTTGCCTATAAAGAGTTCCTTGAAAATGAAATAAGTAGATGTAAGATAAGCTTCCATTAGGTCTATTAGGTTCTTGTCAAGATTATTATGATCCAATATGTCTGATATAACGGAAATTGTGTTAACAGGAACATTTGGAGATCTACATTGAAACTAACCAAAACATCTTCGGGATCCAAATGGATTGCCTTAAGTTTTTCTACGGAATGTGCAGTTTTTGATAAAAGAATCTGTTTTTCCAGTAAATGGAGTAAAAAAATTTGAAAGATATTTACCTAGTTTGTATGTTGGTGACTCTATTGCACTGACGATCGGTCGAAGTGGTACATTCTTCTTGAGTATCTTTGGAAGACCGTAGAACCTGGGAATCTTGGAGCTGCTTGGTTTTTGTGATCTTTTCTCCGCTGGTGGTAGACTGGATGCGTTAATAAGATTGGTGATGCATTTTTCCATTCTTCTTGTAGGGTCTACCTGCATAATCTTATAGGTGTTTTTGTCCAAAAGTTGAGTTACCTTTTCCACGTATTCCGTTCTGTCCATGACGACTGTGGCGCTGCCTTTATCTGCTGGAAGTATCAGAATGTTTGCGGCTTCGTTTAAGGTCGTCATTGCTGTTTTTTCACCGACACCGGTGGTTTTGCATTTTAAAAAGTAAGGTGGTTTGAATTTTGAAAGTAAAGATCTCTGAAGATGAAAATTTGAAAAGTAAAGATCCCTTGATGCCTCGTGCAATCGAAGGCGAAACGTCGGGTAGTAATTCCAATTTGACATGGTCTAATCCCAAAAACTATGATTTCTTAGTAAAATTGTGGTACTAATTCAGGATGGCCAAACAAAATGGCGGCCAAATAAAATGTTTGTAATCGTGAAATAATCATCCTGTCAGGTTTTAGCGACTCTAGATGCCAAAAAATATGTTTTATCAATTCCGTCGGTCTGTCTGTCGGTATGACTGTCTGTCTGTCAATACGAGGCATAGCTTAAAAACTACTTACCCGATTGACTTTAACTTTTGATAAAACATTAAGGGTCGTATGGGGATGATCTGATAATATTTTGGTAAAAATTCAATATGGCTAGTAGATTTCTTCAAAATCGTTTGTACCGTAATATACCCTCTTGTCCTCAAATATTGAGAGCTTATTTAAAATTAGAAAATGTATTCAAATAAATATCTGGTTAAAAATATTGTGAAAAAAGTACAATTATAACCCACAACTTAAAAAACTTTAAAATACTTTCAAAATAAAATATTATAAGTTCTGTTTTCAAGATTCTGGACTTGACCCTTCGTATTTTTATCTATACCAGTGTTATGTATAGATAAAATGATAAAATAATTTTGATGTTTTTAAATTTTTTAATTTTTAGGTTTTTATGCAGTATTTTTACTTTTCTTACCTTATTGATGAAAAATTGGTACTTTACTTGTCTTTATTCCGTGAAATTTATTAGGAAATATTGCATTATGTTTTCTTAAATTTTAAAAACAAAAAAGATTTAGGTGATGAAATACCCTGTAGTACCGTATTTCTTTAGGTTATTGTATAGGTCCATATTTATCAATAGAGAATTAAAAAAAACCTTTCGGTATTTTACGTAATAGTTCCGACAGCAATAGTAAAATCTAATAAAACTAGTGAGTGTCTGTGTGTTCACAGTACATCAACTATACATGTAGCATCGCTTTAGCACATGCTAAAGCAGGTAAATGTAATATTTCTTAAGGAATTGCATCAAACATTCGGTTAGTTTAACAACAAAGAGTAAAATGCCAACTAATTTTATCAATAAAATTAAAAAAAACAAAAACTGCATAAAAACCTTTAAAATGATTTTTATTTATAGAAATATATAAATAAATACATTAACCTAGAACGGAAGCTTTCACGGCTTTGGTCCATTAAGAAATCATGGTTCTTGGGCTTAGACCGTGTCAAATTGGAATTACTATCCGACGTTTCGCCTACGATTGCACGAGGCATCTTCAGGGATCTTTGCTCCACGAGATCTGAACACATTCAGAGCATATCAATATATTATTTCATTTTGAAAATATTTCAGTAGTAAAAAATTTTGTTTTGCCTTGCACAGTGCACATAGTAAAGCAGAACAATTGCAGTTTGAATATTTATTGTAATCTGAATTATTGAATTATTGTTTGTTTTTAAATAATTTTTACTTTACCCATAAATATATAAAATAAACCTTTTTTGAAGTAATAATGTTGTAATAATAACATACTTTCTTAACTTTTAGATATATTGCACTCTGCACTGTTTCAATTTCGTGCTAACGTATTCAGCATCGAAACGTTAACATTTTAGTCATTGGTATTGGTTTGGGACTTTAATGGATCAAACTACTTAGGTTTTTTATTCTAATTTTCTCAAAATTTCTAATGTGAGTTTTTTGCTGTTGAAGCATTTTAGATTTTAGCGTACCTTCTTATTTACATTTGTATTACTCTCAATTTGAATTGTTTTAAATTTTCGAAATAACTCAATTAACGTCATTAAAAAAGAGGGTTTAGAATTAAAAATAAGTTTGTGTTATGTTTGTCTACTTTCGCCCTGGTATACGATACTGAGCAGGAATATTTGAGAGAGTTGCCTTACCTAAAAAAGATTTTCCCCGCCCTAAATCAGATTTCTGACTACAGCCCTGTCATGGTAGAATTATTTACAAAATTTAAATATTTAATATTATTCTTAGATGCATCTCTACTTATAATATACAGGGTGGCCCATCGAAAACGTACCGCAAGGCATAACGGCCAGGGTAATTTTTTTTTCAAAAAATCCAAAAATACGTCAATTTTGTTTGTGAGGGGGACAACTTTTGCCCTTAAAATGATCGCAAAATTTTCAACCCTCTAAGCGGGGGTGTCATCTCCCAAACTTTTTCAAATAGGAAGAGGGGTCAAGTGGTACCGCAATGAAAAGGGCTTTCTATTCTCTATACATTCCCGCTTTCGTTTTGAAAATCGGTCAAGTCATTTAGAAAATATGAAGGATTGAAATTTGAAAAATACATTTTTCAAAAAACGCATAAATTGAATTAAATAAAAAAAAACTTACCGTATTAATGAAGCAAATGCTGAAAATGTTGCCCGTCGACCTCCATACAGTAATACAAATTAGCTTCAAATCGTTCTCGAACATTCTGAAGAACTTGAGGGGTCACTTCGCGACAAACGTCAATAATTCGTGTTCGCAGATCTTCTAATGAGGCAAGTGGAGTGCTATACACTTTACTTTTTATGTGTCCCCATAGAAAAAAGTCTAAAGGAGTCAAGTCGGGTGACCGGGGAGGCCACTCAATGGCACCCCTTCGTCCTATCCACCGCCCGGGAAAGTTAGTGTTTAAATAATTACGCACATTTTGAGAGTAATGTGGAGGTGCACCGTCTTGTTGAAATATCAGTTCCGCTTCAACGTATCCAGGATTATTTTCGATGATGTCAGTTAGGGCTGGGTCGATGGTATTTTCCAGTAAATCTAAGTACATATCACCTGTTAGAGTTCCAGGAAGAAAAAAAGGACCCACAATAGAATTTCCAAAAATACCAGCCCACACGTTCAATTTCTGAGGATGTTGTGTGTGCACCTCGTGAAATACCCTGGGGTTGTTCTCAGCCCAGTACCGAGAGTTATGCCGATTAACTACACCGTTCAAAAAGAAAGTGCACTCACCCGAAAAACACACATTGAATAGAAAATTATTATTATTGGCCACTCGTTCACTAATAGTTTCACAAAATTGCAAGCGGCGATCAAAATCGTCTTCGTTGAGTTCTTGTACCAACTGAATTTTATACGGGTGGAAATGGTGTTTTTTCAATATTCTTTGGACACTTGTACGATTCACGCCGGTCTCATTGGCTAATTTTCTTGTACTCAGCGTACTATCCATGGCAACTTGGCTCAATACAAAGACCTCCATAGCTTCATTTACTACAGGATTTTCCATCTGCCTCTTTTTATTCATAAGGGATCCAGTTTCGCGAAATTTTGCTACTAACTCGCGAACAATTTTGCCGGAAAGGTGTTTTTCAGGATGTCGTTCATTAAATATCTGCGCAACCCGATTGCCACATTCATTATTTTTAAAATAAAGTTCGATTATTTCCACTTTTTCTGCAAGTGAGTACACCATAATTATTGATAAAAAATTTAATGATATTGAGAAATTTAAACGCACAAGTTACAGAACAGCTATCTAGCAACTACCGCACCTGATCGTTGTGGCATGTCAAATCACTAAAATCAGCAGTAAACATCTAAAATAACAGGACAAAAATAGCGAATTGGTCGAAGGAATTTATCCTTATCATTTACTCTGATAATTTGTAAATAAACATTTTAAATTTCAATCCTTCATATTTTCTAAATGACTTGACCGATTTCCAGTGGCGGCTCGTGGTGTTTAGGCTAGGGTAGGCGACAACCACAATAATTTCAAGAATAATGACGTTATAAGAAAACGTTAAGCCGCGTACACACTTAGCTGACAACTAAGTTTTATAAATTAAATTTATCCGCCTATCTTTTAAAAGGGCGAATTTACTTATTATGACATCCGTAAAGTTATCAGCCTTCTGTAAGGAGCAGAACAACTCTTTTTCTATTGAAATTAGCGCAAGTGACGATAAACGTTCATTTTTTATTGTATTGCGAGAATACGTTTTTATTCGCTTTAAACAAGAGAAATGTCTTTCCACTGAGGTACTTGTAATAGGTATGGTAGCAATTAACGCAAAAAGTTTGTTACTTTCGGGAAATATTTCTTGAAGTTCATTTTTTACGAAATGTTTTAAAATTGCCTCGACGCTCAGCAATGCAAATTGTTCATCGAGATACACTAAGCTCATTAATTAATTTTTGTTTGTCAAAGAAATTTTTATAAAAGTTGGTCACATTCGTCACAAATTCAAGCGGAAAATTTTTGCTATATTCTTCGAATTTTGAGGAATCCGCTAAAGAAAAATATAATAACTGAGACATATCTGCAAACCTAACTTCTATTTGAGTCACAATATTGTCAATTATCTCATAAAACAAAATGCGTAAAGAACTTTGCTCATCGCCTTTAATGGTGTCCGATAACTTAATTCTTTTTGACAATTGCCCTGAGTCCCTATTATTAAAAATCCTTGTTTGGGCTTGTTCAAATATTGTATTAAACATTGTCTCATTTCTCAATAACTTGATACGATCTCTTGCCATAAATATTTGCTTTTTACAATAGGCGATGTCCAATGATTTTTTCTGTAGAATGTTGAAAAGGGGGTCAGTTATGTCAAAAATATGTTTATACACAGCGGTAAGAAACGAAAATTCTAAATCGTTCATAAATTTAAGATATCCCATGGCCCCGTTTATTAACTCAGCCGATGATGATTGGTCGTCAATAATTTTAGAAAAAACTAATTTTAGGCCTTCCCATTCAGAGTGCAAGATTTAAATGATTTTAGAACGGGAAGCCCACCTGGTGTCTGAACTGGAAGAAATCCTCTTTCCTATCGTCGAATCTAAAGTAAATGTCCGTTTTGCAGACTGATGAAAAAATCCGGGAATCGAGGACGCACTTGCGAAAAAAATTCGGCAATTTTTTATATTTTTTGAACCAGTTTGTAAAACCAAATTCAATCTGTGCGCACTACAATGCGTAAACAAAGCAAAAGGAGCATCATCTTTAACTTTTTTTTGCAAACCATTCAATGAACCTGCCATCACACTAGCACCATCGTAGCATTGCCCAACTAATTTTGTTTTATAATCGAAATTGCCTATGACTGTAACAATTAATCCATACATTGCGTCCGCTGTTCTGTCTTCGCTAACGTCATGAAAATCCAAGAAACTTTCTTTGATTTCACCGTATTTATTAACGTACAGAATTGAAATCGCACATTGGGACTTCTCAGAAATATCCGTAGTATCGTCAGCTTGCACTGCAAAAAACAACGACTCTTTTATCTCCCTATGAATTGTATCTGCAAGGTAATCGGAAATACAGGATATCAAATCATTCTGGATAGTTTTTGATAAACCAGAAAAAATATTTCCAATTTTTTTTAAATGTTGTTGTATTTCGTTATCACGTTTAATTAACAGATTAAAAGTTTCCCGAAAATTTCCCGCACTAACGAAATCGCTTTTTTCATTATGGCCTCTGAAAGATAATTCTTGCTTTGCTAGGTGACACGTAATATCGACCAAATAGCTCATTAGAAGTCTGTTTTTTCTCACCTCCTCATTATAAGATTTCTTGGGCAGTATTTAGGCATGATTATTCAAGGGTAGGCGGCGCCTACCTTGCCTACCCTGACGAGCCGCCACTGCCGATTTTCAAAACCAAAGCGGGAATGTATAGAGAATAGAAAGCCCTTTTCATTGCGGTACCACTTGACCCCTCTTCCCATTTGAAAAAGTTTGGGGGATGATACCCCCGCTTAGAGGGTTGAAAATTTTGCGATCATTTTAAGGGCAAAAATTGTCCCCCTCACAAACAAAATTGACGTGTTTTTGGATTTTTTGAAAAAAAAATTACCCTGGCCGTTATGCCTTGCGGTACGTTTTCGATGGGCCACCCTGTATGTATTTTTTTGTACACAAGGTGGTCGGTTTTTCGTGGACAGATGTCCGTTTTTATCAATTTAACAGGTATTTTAGTATATTGGTATAGACTTAGCGAGTTCTCTGTAAAAATATAATGATTTATTGCCTCGACGGAGTTCCAAACATAATTTCTTTAACTGGCATTTGCAGGACTGCGCTAAAACTTTGGTTCAAATTTCAAAATTAATTGCGAAAGAAACATCTACATTATGCAAAAATGTGTAAATGACCGCATCAAATCGATGCAGTAATGGGGTTTACAAGTTCAGAAATAAATTAGCTTTATGTAATAAACCAGCCCCCATGCACATATTTAATTAAATGAACAAGTATGATGCAATTTCTAGGCAACAGATTCTCTGACTGAATGATCTTTACTTTACTTAATGCTAGAAATTCCACTTTGACACGACCTTATTCCAAGAACCATCAGTTACTAAAGTTATTAGAGTTACCTTTATCCGTACCGAAAATCTGATCTTTATTTTTAAAAACACAGCGAATCATAACGAATAATCGTTATTACATAACTGAAATGGCGCCGGCCAGTAATAATAAGTGTAAATGAAGTTTTGTCCGTGTCATTTGAATTCCTCGGGTGCATTGTTGCAGAGAAAGTACTTGTGTGGTGTGTGGGCAGAGGACGACGTCTTCAGTATCGAAAAGGTGAATTATCAATGCGCACAGTTTACTGCGTTTTGCACTTTAATGTTTATGTAATGATGTATCTGCAACGACCACGCGATATTACCTGCGAAGAATTTCAGATGAATTTGCTATGAGACGAATCGACAAAAAACACACCAACCAACGCAGCGGTGTAAATAAGTCTGTTTTTACAAAGACGGAAAATATAAATCTACCTTGATTAGAAAAAATCTGCTTATATTTTACATTTGAGTTTCATTTATATATTTTTAATATTTTAATTAAACTAAAGTTATATTTAATGTCGTCATTTTTGAAGCTATTTCTAGACTACAGTTTCGTTAATATTTCTCTCGCGTAACGCCCTAAATAGACGCATTAAGTAGAAGATGGTTTTTGTGCAATAACTTGTTTCTTCCTTGTCGTATGAATAACACTGGTCTGTAAGTTTTTCCCCTTATTAATATGCCTGATTATTTTAGATTTGATACTTCTGAATAGAGATATAGTATCAAAGATAATGTATCATGTATTATTAATAAATTGTTTCACGTTTCTTCAATAATATACATTTGTGTCTATAATTTATATCTAGGTATAATTTTACAAAAACATTTTTTGTTGTATTTTATAAGTATTTTATAAGTAACATATTTTCGTACTTTTTTTTTTTTTTTTTTTTTATATAGATAAATAATGTCCGAGCTGCATGTTGCTCATTTAAATACTAGATCTCTGATCAGTGGCTTTGCAGAGAGTCGCGCGCTTGTGGTTGATTATGAGATATTCGCTGTAACTGAGACGTGGCTTAATGACGGAATTTCCTCGGACACAGTTGCGATACCGGGTTACTTTTTTTACAGATGTGATAGGAAGCTAGACGCTGGACGACTGCGCCGCCGCCGCGGCGGTGGAATTGGATTGTATGTTAAAGATTATTTTAAATGTGAAATTAAAAATTTCTTTATTAATAGTGCCTCCGGCCTGGAATCTCTTTGGGTCCAGATAAATCTAAAAAATCGGGAAAATATCATTGTAGGTGTAATCTATCGCCCTCCTGACACAAACTTAAATAGTATCGTTGAAGCACTTGATGAAAACTTATCAACAATTACGCCAATGTATAATAAAATAATTCTTTTAGGGGACGTTAATGTTAATTTTCTCGGAAATGGACCTAATATTTTGTCACGATGTATTGAATCATATGGGCTTGTGCAGGTTATTAAGGAGCCCACTCGCATAACACATACAACTGGGACGCTCATTGATATAATCTGCACGAATATGTCTGACCTAGTTTCGGCCTCGGGTACTTTGGATACCAGTTGTCTTTCGGACCACCAATTAGTTTATTGTAACCTTAAATTAAAGGTTACTAAATTCAAACAAAAGTTTGTTACTTATCGCGACTTTAAAAATTTTGACCAGGTGGCTTTTGAACATGACCTGCAGCAAATCGATTGGGATTTCATTTACTATATAAATAATATTGATGTAAAAATTGAATTCTTAACCCACCATATTTTGATTCTTTTTGAACACCATGCGCCGTATAGAACAGTGAGGGTCAGCAAGCCCCCTTGTCCCTGGCTAACATCAAATCTTAAAGCTATTCTAAAACATAAAGATAAAGCCTTGTCTAAATATAAATCACAGAAAACCGAAACTAATTGGCTTGAGTATAGGAGGCTAAGAAATTTTTCACTTTCATGTATTCGGCAAGAAAAGGCTGCCTATCTGTGTCATTTGGAACGTCAGAAAAATGATAAATCACTGTGGTCCGCACTTAAGAATTTAAATATTCAAACCATAAAAAATACTTCATTACCCCAACATCTCATGAATCCGAACAACATAAACAATTTCTTTACCAGTGTTTTTTGCAAATCTAACAATTCCACTGAAAAAATACATTTTTATCAGAATAATAGATTTCGAGATGGTTTGAATTTCAATTTTCAACTTACCGATTTTCAAACAGTAAATGCAGCAGTTGACTCCATTAAGTCAAATGGTAGTGGCAACGACAACATTTCTCTAACTATGATTAAACTCTGCAAACATAAAATCCTATATCATGTGACTCATATAATCAACTGCTGCCTGGAGTTGGGATACTTCCCGTCATCTTGGAAGCGCTCACTTGTTTGTCCTTTGCCGAAGATATCCAATCCTCAGTCTGTCGGAGATCTTCGTCCGATTAGCCTAATCCCGACACTATCCAAAATTCTGGAAAAGATAGTCTCTTTGCAGATGACAACTTATTTGGTTAAAAATAATATCCTCCCGAAGTATCAAAGTGGTTTTAGAAAAATGTTCAGCACCACCTCTGCCCTTTTAGACTTGACTGACAACATTTTTCGTAGCACTATAGATCACGACCTTCTATGTGGAAAATTGCACTATTATGGTTTTGATGAAGCCGCAGTTAATTTTTTCGGAAGCTATCTCTCGGGGCGCTCACAATGTGTAGTACTTAGTGGTGAACGGTCAGAGTATCGAGAGGTAATCTCGGGTGTCCCTCAGGGTTCAATTTTAGGGCCCCTTCTATTTACTCTTTATACGGCGCATCTTTTCGAACAAGACTTAAATTGTTGCCTCCGTTCATATGCGGATGATACCCAGATGTTGTTCCCTTTTGACTACAATGATATTGATAATGCACAAATTATCATTAATAGTGATTTAGAAACTATACTTGAGTACTCAAGAACTCATAATTTGAAACTAAATGCTAACAAAACAAACATAATAGTTTTTTCTTCGGAACGTAGAAGAAAGTATGTACAGGATAATCTTATTATAAGAATAGAAAACGTTGTCTTGAAATATGCGCAGAAGGTAAAAGTGTTGGGTGTCACAATAGATGAGAGGTTAAAGTTTTATGATCATATATCAAATTTAGTTAGAATTGCATATTGTAAGCTCAGAGTCCTTTATACTAACAAGTTAATTTTAAATTTCAAAGTGCGCAAAAAATTGTCGGAAAGTTTAGTCATGTCAGTCCTTAATTATTGCAACATTGTTTACTATCCTTGCCTTGATGTCATAACAAAAAAAAGAGTTCAAAGTATTCAAAACACATGCTGTCGATTTGTATTTCGACTACGTAAGTATGATCATATTTCCCCTAAATTTGTCGAACTAAATTGGTTAAAATTTAACAAAATCGTACACCTTCATTACTTTGCATTTCTCCATAAGTTGTTTATAAATTCTGAACCAATGTATCTCCGTGAAAAACTTATAGCTAGAAGCGCAATACATGATCTAAATATACGCTCGTCTACCACCCTCACAATGCCGATTCACTCCACCGCCCTCTTTCAAAACTCTTTTACATTCAACGCTGTAAAATTGTATAATTCCTTAAGCACCCACAATAAATCACTTCCGCCTCTGGCGTTTCGGCGAAATATCAAAATCGGCCTTCATCATAATCAACTCATTACTCTGTTCTGATTTTTTTTTTTTTTTCATTTCTCCAGTTATCTTATTGTCCATCATGCGACCCGGTCATTTGTTTGTTTATCTGATATTAATTTTTCATTAAACTAACATTACTATTTGAAATTCTGTGTATGTGTGTGTATGTATGTATATATGTATTTGTGTATGTATGTATATATGTATATATATGTATGTGTGTATGTATGTATATGTATATATATACATATATAATATAATATAATATAATTTATTTTACATTATTTATATTGTTATTTTTTAATATTATAGATAATTTTGTTATTTTAGGTAAGTTACTATTAATAATTTTTACTAGTAACATGGTTAAGTGTAAGAATAGCCTTAGGCTAAACTTCGCCATTTACATCTATTCATCATCTTGTACTATACCACACCATTGTAAAAAATTATTTAAATAAAAGCCGTTAAGTAAGTAAGTAAGTAAGTAAGTATACTCTTTTTGAACTAAATTCTTTAAATTAAAATACCAATTCAAATCATAAATTTAATATTAGATATTATTCGACCCAAAACATTGAAAATCAATATAATTACTTATTATTAATTGCATTTTACTTTTTTTATGTTTTCCATTGGTGTTTCGCGGTGAATAGACCAACAAAAATCTGCTTTTGACCATTTTCCGTTGTATTGCCGCTCTATATGGCATATATCTTGATTACACCTTTCACCGTGTTGATCTTATACTGCCCAAGATTTACCAGTGAGAGTGCAAAAAATGAATTTTAAGGGACATGTTGCATTTTAGAAGCTTTGTATGAAGAAAGAAGTTCTTATATGATTTCCTGGTAGATTTATTGTTTTTGTTTCCAAGAAAATTATGACACAATGGTACAAAAGCGGCCCATGCTCTTTTTTCAGCCTCATTCAACTTCTATTAAAACGTGCGTCCTTCATAAGCTCTCGTATTTGCCTACAGAGATTCCTTCTTTCAGTTTTGCGTCGCTGATTTGGAGGAATTTTGTTTTGAGGTATTGAAACATCCTTGTTCATTGCTTTTACAAAATTTTTCATTAAACTAAAGGTTCTTCATTTACATTTTTGACTTTAGACAAACTAGCTCTTCGTGGGCCATTTTTTTGTCTATCTTTTGCGCGACTGTCCCCATTCGCATTAAAAACAACAAAATTTGATGTATCCTTCTTGCAGTCAAGTTAACATTGCTGTAACTTGTTTCACATGTACTGTGATTTTTTTTTCATTAACAATTAATTGATATTTCCATAATTTACATTTTTTTTGTTAGATGTACGAGATGAATTGAAGGATATTTATAGCCATTGGAAGGAAGACAGCTTTTTAACTGATTTTGGACGAATCAATAAAAAGTCGCCATTCCTACTATCCTGCAGGGAAAACCAGTTCTTTTAGAAGCATTATTACAAAACATCAGATCGTCCTCTTCTCTGTTACGAAAGTATGAGAGCCTTGTATTTTTATCTAACCAATTCCCTTGTTTTAATCTGATCCGATACGTTGTGCCTTCGGTTTTGAGAGTCCTAATTCTCGAACAAGATCACTCAAATCAGATTGCGTGAGTAGATGAGTTGCTGTTGATGAGCTTGTTCAAAATAAAAATGAAGAAGAGTACTTACTCGAATGGAGGTAATTCTTTTTTTTTTCGTAAAAACTTTTGTCATAGTCATACAAAAATAAGGATGTGATAGGAAGCTAGACGCTGGACGACTGCGCCGCCGCCGCGGCGGTGGAATTGGATTGTATGTTAAAGATTATTTTAAATGTGAAATTAAAAATTTCTTTATTAATAGTGCCTCCGGCCTGGAATCTCTTTGGGTCCAGATAAATCTAAAAAATCGGGAAAATATCATTGTAGGTGTAATCTATCGCCCTCCTGACACAAACTTAAATAGTATCGTTGAAGCACTTGATGAAAACTTATCAACAATTACGCCAATGTATAATAAAATAATTCTTTTAGGGGACGTTAATGTTAATTTTCTCGGAAATGGACCTAATATTTTGTCCCGATGTATTGAATCATATGGGCTTGTGCAGGTTATTAAGGAGCCCACTCGCATAACACATACAACTGGGACGCTCATTGATATAATCTGCACGAATATGTCTGACCTAGTTTCGGCCTCGGGTACTTTGGATACCAGTTGTCTTTCGGACCACCAATTAGTTTATTGTAACCTTAAATTAAAGGTTACTAAATTCAAACAAAAGTTTGTTACTTATCGCGACTTTAAAAATTTTGACCAGGTGGCTTTTGAACATGACCTGCAGCAAATCGATTGGGATTTCATTTACTATATAAATAATATTGATGTAAAAATTGAATTCTTAACCCACCATATTTTGATTCTTTTTGAACACCATGCGCCGTATAGAACAGTGAGGGTCAGCAAGCCCCCTTGTCCCTGGCTAACATCAAATCTTAAAGCTATTCTAAAACATAAAGATAAAGCCTTGTCTAAATATAAATCACAGAAAACCGAAACTAATTGGCTTGAGTATAGGAGGCTAAGAAATTTTTCACTTTCATGTATTCGGCAAGAAAAGGCTGCCTATCTGTATCATTTGGAACGTCAGAAAAATGATAAATCACTGTGGTCCGCACTTAAGAATTTAAATATTCAAACCATAAAAAATACTTCATTACCCCAACATCTCATGAATCCGAACAACATAAACAATTTCTTTACCAGTGTTTTTTGCAAATCTAACAATTCCACTGAAAAAATACATTTTTATCAGAATAATAGATTTCGAGATGGTTTGAATTTCAATTTTCAACTTACCGATTTTCAAACAGTAAATGCAGCAGTTGACTCCATTAAGTCAAATGGTAGTGGCAACGACAACATTCCTCTAACTATGAAACTATGATTAAACTCTGCAAACATAAAATCCTATATCATGTGACTCATATAATCAACTGCTGCCTGGAGTTGGGATACTTCCCGTCATCTTGGAAGCGCTCACTTGTTTGTCCTTTGCCGAAGATATCCAATCCTCAGTCTGTCGGAGATCTTCGTCCGATTAGCCTAATCCCGACACTATCCAAAATTCTGGAAAAGATAGTCTCTTTGCAGATGACAACTTATTTGGTTAAAAATAATATCCTCCCGAAGTATCAAAGTGGTTTTAGAAAAATGTTCAGCACCACCTCTGCCCTTTTAGACTTGACTGACAACATTTTTCGTAGCCTTGACAAGGGTATGGCTGCGGTCTTGGTGGCTTTAGACTTTTCAAAAGCTTTCGACACTATAGATCACGACCTTCTATGTGGAAAATTGCACTATTATGGTTTTGATGAAGCCGCAGTTAATTTTTTCGGAAGCTATCTCTCGGGGCGCTCACAATGTGTAGTACTTAGTGGTGAACGGTCAGAGTATCGAGAGGTAATCTCGGGTGTCCCTCAGGGTTCAATTTTAGGGCCCCTTCTATTTACTCTTTATACGGCGCATCTTTTCGAACAAGACTTAAATTGTTGCCTCCGTTCATATGCGGATGATACCCAGATGTTGTTCCCTTTTGACTACAATGATATTGATAATGCACAAATTATCATTAATAGTGATTTAGAAACTATACTTGAGTACTCAAGAACTCATAATTTGAAACTAAATGCTAACAAAACAAACATAATAGTTTTTTCTTCGGAACGTAGAAGAAAGTATGTACAGGATAATCTTATTATAAGAATAGAAAACGTTGTCTTGAAATATGCGCAGAAGGTAAAAGTGTTGGGTGTCACAATAGATGAGAGGTTAAAGTTTTATGATCATATATCAAATTTAGTTAGAATTGCATATTGTAAGCTCAGAGTCCTTTATACTAACAAGTTAATTTTAAATTTCAAAGTGCGCAAAAAATTGTCGGAAAGTTTAGTCATGTCAGTCCTTAATTATTGCAACATTGTTTACTATCCTTGCCTTGATGTCATAACAAAAAAAAGAGTTCAAAGTATTCAAAACACATGCTGTCGATTTGTATTTCGACTACGTAAGTATGATCATATTTCCCCTAAATTTGTCGAACTAAATTGGTTAAAATTTAACAAAATCGTACACCTTCATTACTTTGCATTTCTCCATAAGTTGTTTATAAATTCTGAACCAATGTATCTCCGTGAAAAACCTATAGCTAGAAGCGCAATACATGATCTAAATATACGCTCGTCTACCACCCTCACAATGCCGATTCACTCCACCGCCCTCTTTCAAAACTCTTTTACATTCAACGCTGTAAAATTGTATAATTCCTTAAGCACCCACAATAAATCACTTCCGCCTCTGGCGTTTCGGCGAAATATCAAAATCGGCCTTCATCATAATCAATTCATTACTCTGTTCTGATTTTTTTTTTTTTTTTCATTTCTCCAGTTATCTTATTGTCCATCATGCGACCCGGTCATTTGTTTGTTTATCTGATATTAATTTTTCATTAAACTAACATTACTATTTGAAATTCTGTGTATGTGTGTGTATGTATGTATATATGTATTTGTGTATGTATGTATATATGTATATATATGTATGTGTGTATGTATGTATATGTATATATATATACATATATAATATAATATAATTTAATTTATTTTACATTATTTATATTGTTATTTTTTAATATTATAGATAATTTTGTTATTTTAGGTAAGTTACTATTAATAATTTTTACTAGTAACATGGTTAAGTGTAAGAATAGCCTTAGGCTAAACTTCGCCATTTACATCTATTCATCATCTTGTACTATACCACACCATTGTAAAAAATTATTTAAATAAAAGCCGTTAAGTAAGTAAGTAAGTAAGTAAGTATACTCTTTTTGAACTAAATTCTTTAAATTAAAATACCAATTCAAATCATAAATTTAATATTAGATATTATTCGACCCAAAACATTGAAAATCAATATAATTACTTATTATTAATTGCATTTTACTTTTTTTATGTTTTCCATTGGTGTTTCGCGGTGAATAGACCAACAAAAATCTGCTTTTGACCATTTTCCGTTGTATTGCCGCTCTATATGGCATATATCTTGATTACACCTTTCACCGTGTTGATCTTATACTGCCCAAGATTTACCAGTGAGAGTGCAAAAAATGAATTTTAAGGGACATGTTGCATTTTAGAAGCTTTGTATGAAGAAAGAAGTTCTTATATGATTTCCTGGTAGATTTATTGTTTTTGTTTCCAAGAAAATTATGACACAATGGTACAAAAGCGGCCCATGCTCTTTTTTCAGCCTCATTCAACTTCTATTAAAACGTGCGTCCTTCATAAGCTCTCGTATTTGCCTACAGAGATTCCTTCTTTCAGTTTTGCGTCGCTGATTTGGAGGAATTTTGTTTTGAGGTATTGAAACATCCTTGTTCATTCCTTTTACAAAATTTTTCATTAAACTAAAGGTTCTTCATTTACATTTTTGACTTTAGACAAACTAGCTCTTCGTGGGCCATTTTTTTTGCTATATAGTTTCTATCTTTTGCGCGACTGTCCCCATTCGCATTAAAAACAACAAAATTTGATGTATCCTTCTTGCAGTCAAGTTAACATTGCTGTAACTTGTTTCACATGTACTGTGATTTTTTTTTCATTAACAATTAATTGATATTTCCATAATTTACATTTATTTTGTTAGATGTACGAGATGAATTGAAGGATATTTATAGCCATTGGAAGCAAGACAGCTTTTTAACTGATTTTGGACGAATCAATAAAAAGTCGCCATTCCTACTATCCTGCAGGGAAAACCAGTTCTCTTAGAAGTCCATCAGCATTATTACAAAACATCAGATCGTCCTCTTCTCTGTTACGAAAGTATGAGAGCCTTGTATTTTTATCTAACCAATTCCCTTGTTTTAATCTGATCCGATACGTTGTGCCTTCGGGTTTGAGAGTCCTAATTCTCGAACAAGATCACTCAAATCAGATTGCGTGAGAAGATGAGTTGCTGTTGATGAGCTTGTTCAAAATAAAAATGAAGAAGAAGAGTACTTACTCGAATGGAGGTAATTCTTTTTTTTTTTCGTAAAAACTTTTGTCATAGTCATACAAAAATAACAATCGTTTTCATGGTTTTGATGCTCAGTCCAAATCATGGGCGTTACAAATGACATGGACTTACGAGTTCCTTCGAGTCAATTGCATAAAGTTTTATAGTATATTCACCACCAGCATGTAGCAAAAGACGTCTGCAGAATTTTTGTACGTCCTTGGCATTTAGGTATTAAATTCGCTATAAATCATAAAAATGTTTTAATCATGTGATTTTATTTTGCTCTATAGATTAGAATACAAATACATTTTCGCCATATGTCTTAATATAATGCAAAACTAATCAAAATATCCGGTTTAAGACAGAAACCGTCACTGTAAATACAACTGTTTAACGTACTGAGCGTCACAAAGAGCACGTCAGTCAATATCGTTCTATCTTTTTCTATCAGTTGCAACGGTTTTGTATGTGCAAATATGATCTGGATCTATATGTGTTACATATACTGTCTTTTCAAACATTTTTATTGGGAGCTATTTTGTTCCATCATATTGGATTCCTACCAATATTTTACCAGTTTCTACCTATGCCATACTAGATTTTTGGGCATAATTTAAAATAATTTCAGTACTAGTTTTTATATTAATACACCGCCATTTTGTTACGTCTTGTAGATTTCGGATCAGTTTATCCCTATATCACATTTAATTTTTCTGCAAAATTTAAAGTTAATTGAATAAGATTTTTTTACGTCGTAAAACTTTTATTTGGCCGCCGTTTTGTTCCGCTATCTTGAATTCGTACCACAATTTTAGCTACCAGTTTAATTCTATATCACACTTAATGCTTGCGTATAATTTGAAATTAATCTAATAAGTAGTGTTTTCAGGATGATTTTTTAAATAACTTGTTAGGCCGCCATTTTGTTTTGCTATCTTATATTTATAACAAAATATTATCAGTTCATTCTTATGTAACACTTGATTTTTGTGCAAAATTTGAGGTAAATTAGATAATCAGTTTTTTCAGTAATATTTTTTACGTGTCACTAAGCCGCCATCTTATTCCGGCATTTTGGATTTTTACCAAAATATTACCAGGTCATCCCCATATGACCCTTAATTTTGATGATGACTCAAATTTGAAGTCAATCTGATAAGTAATTTTTAAGCTATGCCGTAATCTAACAGACAGACACACCGATAGACATCATCTAGAGACGCTAAAACATGAAAATATCTGAAACCTGAGAGGGTAATTTTTCACGATTCCAAATATTTTATTTAGCCGTCATTTTGTTCCGCCATCTTGAATTAGTGCAACAGTTTTACTAGTTCATCTGTTTATTATAATTATTTATGGCACATAATTTCAAATCAGTCTATTAAATAGATTTTTAGGCTCAATTTTAAAACATTTCCCAAGCCACCATTTTGTTCGGTCATCTTGGATTCGTACCAATATTTTACCAGTTGATTCAATTTATATACTCTAGCATATTGCATAGGTTAATTTGCTCGACACGCATCCATCACATTAAAGCGACTGCTACGACAATAGTGCTGGTGTTACCTAAAAAGTATAAAGAGCCCGATTTGTAGAGAATTTTATAGGCTTGTATTTTATATTGAAACAAAAAGTCTGTCTGTATAACGTGTATATTATGCAAATTCAAAATTGTAGCAGAGCGCTTTCGACTAACTAGTCATTATCATCAATGCTACACGGGGCAGAAAGATACATGGTTCTAAAAACAATGTACTTAAAAACTTTTTGCATGTAACAAGGGTGCTGTTTTTGTTACATGTTGACGAACACCAAATTATATTTCACAAAATTTTATTTATTGCTTAAAAAGCAGCAAAATGTAGGCACGATGAAACTGGGTTCATCGGGGGTGGTAGAATTTTTAGTAGTTTTTTTTTAACGAGATATCCATTATATTTTTACTATTTGGATAGTTGGTATATCACACTTTTTTCATCCAGACGTTTTCGATTTATTTTTAAATATGGAAAAAAATATATTGCATGATAAAAAGTGCCATGGAAAAAAAATAAATATATTGTGTTTGTTTATATATTGACATATAACAACATAGTAATTATAATCATATTAATGTATTTTTTTCATGTTTCTGGTGATCACAACTAGCATTTTGTAATTTCGATGGCACTCTTTATCAAGTAATGTATTATTTTATATGTTTGCGAATAAATTGAAAACGGCTGGGTGAAAACATGAAGTAGTAGGGTAAGTTGGAGTTATTCGGAACCGTTTTTCCTATACTCATTTTATTTGGCGATATTTTAGTGGAATTTAATTAGAGACATTTACTATTCCTGCTTGTTTGGAATGTTCTATAATCGACCTATATTTACAAAGGAGTTTATTTAAACGTTTATTATTTTAAAATTACGTTTTTTTAAAATGATGCAATGTGTTCCGGCTTACCCCAGATAGGGGGTAAATACAAACGTGTGCGTCAAATTGTTATACGGACAGCATTAATAGTTATAGGATAATGAGGAACATTATATATCAAATCCAAAACTATAATTCTTAAAAATTTAAATTTATCCTAAAAAATAAAAAAAATATGTAATACTGAATCTAGACACTCATAGATAAAACGCAAACCACTCTTATGATTAATTTTATTTCAAAAATACAAAGTTCCCTCTAACCTTAATTATTTTTTTGAAATTCGTTGAATTATTTCCATGATTTCTCTATACTCTGCATATTTGGTATGACTTCAAAACTGCTATTCGCATTTAATAAAATTGGTCCATAGAATACATTCTGGGAAGATACCTGATCAATGTCTTCACGGTGTGGCTGACGAAGCTCGTTTCCTAATGCTTCTAGAAACTTAATTCTGACAGTGTTTTTGCCAACATAAAATTTCTTAAATTTTAGGATTGTCAACCGCATAGTACGATTCATTAGCATCGTCTGGAATGTCGACATCACTTTGATTTTTTTCTCTAGTGAATTGCGGCTGGTTTTCGTTAATATTTGCGCAATCTCACCAAATAATGTACCAGTATGTCTAGTTGCATATTTAGAAAGAGAAAGCGGCTGTTTTCGAGCAAGATTTAAAGGAGTTTGGAAACTTGGATCACCATCTGAATATGAAAATCACGGTTCAGAAAAAGAAATATTAGTTCCACTATATAATTTTTTAGCAGTCTCTTTATTTGCAATTTTGGACTTTTATTTCTTCTTGGGCTCTTTTTCCCTGTTGAGAACATTTGCACTATTAAGCCCCGCCCGTAGTTTTGAGATTTTAAGTTAACCCTTCTTTTGGTGTTAGGAACAGGTGAATTGGAGGCTATGTCCTGAAATTTGTTCACAAATAGATCTGCCAATGATAACTTTTCATCATGTATTTTTGGTTTTAACGCCTTTGGTACTGTTGATGTCGATAGGACCTTAGGAGTATTCTCCTTCTCAAAATTAACATTTACTTCGACTATTCAAATAACACATAAAATTTTAATTAGTCCTACTATTAACAAGAAATTTAAAGGTATTTAACCACATTTATCAAAATTGTTTGGTGCGTTCCGAATTGTACTCTTTTGCGAATAACCCCAACCTACCCTATATACCAAAGAAAGCAGAACAGTATATACTATCCAAATAAAAGAAAATATAGAGTGTCCCATTTAAAAAATACAACTTATTGTCATATCTTGCAAAATTGACATTGACACATGACTATGGTTATTTCTTTTTTGAATTATTAGAAAAACTTGTTAAGTAATCCTACACTTTTTTTTTTCATATGGTTAATTAATTCTAAAACGAAAGATGTTATAAAAGGAATAAATTGGATTAAATCTGCGGTCGGTTGCTTATGAGACATTTTACTAAAGTAAATAAAAAATACAGAAAAGCATTTGCTAATTACAAATTATTAAATTTTTAATCCTAATTCCTAATGCATATTTCGACTTTTATTTTTTTTAAGATTTTCAGATTTAAAGATTTTTACACTTATGGTTAGAATATTTTTCTTCGCTAGGGCAAACCGAAATTTTCGAGATTAGATGCGTATAAATACATCCAAATTGACCAGCAATTACTTGGTCAAGAAGTATGTTGAATATCCGGCTCCTTACAGCTATTGAAATATTTCTGATCTTTAGGGCAAACAAAATTTTTGAGATTCGATGCCTATAAACGCATTTAAATTATCCAAAAATTTCTCGAGTGGACGTGATATTAAGTGAAAAGCGGTGTTAATGGATCTACCTTTTGGTTCGCATGTTGTCGCTAATTTTTTTTCTTAAATATTGGCTACTTTGCTTCTTTAGCATAACCTTCTTTTTACAGTAATTAAGTAGAAAAAGGTTAAGCTTATTTGTAAATTAGTTTTAGGAATGGTGTAATAAATTCTTGAACTAAACATTTTTCTCTCCAAGTTTTCGGTGACTTGCCAATTTAGATCGGAAGGCTTACCTTTAACTTCCTCTTCTGATACTCTCTGTTCTCTTTTGACAACTGGGGACATAGAACTGCATGAGTGGCTCTACGCTTTCATGTAGTTCGCCGGCCATAATACTGTTGTCTTTTCTTAATAACATGTTTTTCGGGGTCCAGGGAAAAGTCTCGGAGGGTGATATTTTTCACGATTACAATACTTTCCCCTTACAAGAGAGGTAAAAAATATGTATTTCTTTAGGAATACTTTTATTCAGGAAATATTTTATAAAATACCATTCGTGCCTTCAAATTAACCAGATAATTCGAAAAATAGCGTTGTTGCCTAAAGAAAAAAGCATCTATTTGTTTTTTTTTTGGGAGTTTCGAGTTTTTTGTTAATTTTTATATTTTGTCCATTCTCGGTAATTAACTTAGTTTTCTGTAAATACGAATAAGTTTCCAGTTGGGAAATAATAGGCACTTTCGCCTTCCTCTGGACATATGCTCTTGGCCTGCTCCTGATCACCGTACATTAAAAAATCGGTAAATTGTGCTTTTAACCGGATCTTCTCTCCTAATTCCTCCACAAACAGATTTTTGTATATTCATGTAGAGCTTTAAGTTATAACTTTACGCATAATATCAATTAACATGTAAAAATACAAGTAGTTTAGAGCAAAAAAAAACTTATATAACATCTATTCAACACTCAAGGGCTGCCGTGGCGGCACAAAAGTTTTATCATTTACAGTTTTTTTGAAAAGGGATTACTCTCTAAATGCTACACAAATACTCATTTTGAACGTTAGTTAGATTAGGTCAATGTATTAGATAGACGAATCAAGTTTTTTACAAACCACACGGTGCACTAATGTCTTCCATGATGGCAAAAAAGACACCTTCACAGGAATATCACTATAACACAAATCTAAGCGTCTGAATACGTAGGTACAAATACAATTGTTTTTTTTTGCTTAACAGTGTAATGTTTTTGTCCGTTTATAGTAGCAAAAATAATTTGTGCGGCAAGTAAATTTTATTCCGTGTTGTCGGATTGTACGTTTTGAAATGAGGGCCATTCAGTGGTTAAAATTGCGCCTATTTTAATCAAGAATCTTAATTATTAGATAAATAATGATCTAATTAATAGTTTTGGATAATAAAGGGAATAAAATATAATGATTTTGCGATATATTTTCCTTAATATAAAGAGAATCCCATCTTCCTGAAACCATAACTGTCTTAATACACTTAAAGGTTCTGACAAAAATTCAAACTCTTATATAGCTAACTCCGGATATCTTTAAGTTAAGTTGCTTCGTAAATAGAGGGTACGATATTTTATTTTGTTTCACATGGCGACCTACAAATTAAAAGATTCTAGCTCGTATGGCCTTTTTTTCTTGGTTTTCCTTTAGATTCTCATAGACCAGTAATGTTCATTATGTCTATTAAATAGCATCGATGTTTTCTTTTTATATGGACATCCCAAGCTGGGACTTGGCGATTTGGGGGGCGAGAAAGGTGTAGCGTGTAGAATTTTTGCCGACACTCATTTATTTGCCCCATAGACTTGGAGCACATTTTACTGAAATTGTGGAAGTATGGGTTCCATTCGCGCCTTAGTTTTCTTCTATTTTTTTGATTTGAAATAATAATTATAAAGGTTTGATGTCTGTCTTCATTTAATCTTAAAGATGTTCGTGGTTGTTTTTATAACATCAGATTTTTCTTTAGTTCATTTTTTATAAAAATGTAATGTACAGGAAGGATTTTTTGTTTTAAAAGTCTACGGGCAAAAAAAATGAGATCAGGCAATGCCCGATCTCGACCCTTCCCTGTACGTGTTTAAAGAAATATATCTGTGCCTATCTTGAGCTCTTTGAAAAATTGAAATTGTTACCAGAGCATAAATTAACTATTCTGTTTGTTAAAGAAAAGTAGCTATTACCCACTTCGTTGTACTAAAATTAGATCTTTACAGAGCTTAGATGTTGAGAGAACGCGTATGTCACAACTTTATGCAAGCCACTTTAAAATAATAAGGGCTTGGATGAAAAAAAAATTAAATTGTTTATAATTCATGGAGTATACTTGACAAAATATTTGACTTCAAATTTGCCTTTTAAAGCTACTGATCTACTTCATATAAACAGTGTAGACTATTTTTGTAATTGGTATGAAATATAGTTAGTATCGAGTATTTCATCACGTAGAATTCTAACTACCTCTTTCGTTTCTTGAAAGTGTCGGTGGCAACACAGGCTTATTATAAACGCAATATAAATCTTCTTTTTTATTTCGCTTCATATTGTTCTTTTCTTACACTGCATCGGCATCATCCGTTAGTAGGGCCGTTGTTGAATATTAATTGGTCTTTATCCGTTAAACACTTCTATTGTCCCGTCATTTCCACTTTGTCAAAACGAAAACGCTGGGAGAATATGAAATTACTTACTAAATGATTATTAGTTTTACTAATCGCTTATGTTTCATTCATAAATTTTAACCTAGGCGACAAAAAAATTTGAAGCAACAACAAAGATCATGATTTTCATCGAAATAGTTTGAGTTGAAACCAACAAATTTCGTAATAAAGATTTGTAAATTGGCCTCTACATGAGACTTCCTTCGAATTCCACCATATACAGATAACATAGTTTATATCATGAATTCAGAACTATCAAAATATGTTGACGATATATGAAAATGTTGCTGTAAATAATATTGTTGTTTTCAAGGCAATAAAATGCTATATATATATATATATATATATATATATATATATATATATATATATAAATATGTATATATATATATATATATATATATATATATATATATAAATATATATATTAATATGTATATATATATATATATATAAATATGTATATATTTATATATATATATATATATATATATATATATATATATATATATATATATATATATATATATATATATATATACAACGTAACTGGTATTGCCTATTAGCTATTGAATTTTGAAGAAAGTCTCCATGAAAAAACAAGTATAAAGACATCAAAAGGAAAGATACATGAATGATTCAGAAAATATTAGGTCTAATTGATAAACAAACTTTTTTCATTGTATGATATATATATATATATATATATATATATATATATAATTTGTTTCTTAAACCTTTTATTTATAATTACTTCGAAAATATTTCTTGGGTCTAGGTTTATGCATTGAAACAATAGTGGTTATATTTCGCTCGACGTTTCGCTTTTGATTAAAAGCATTTTCAAGAGCATTTATTTTAGCTAAAAAGAGAAAAAAAAAAACAATATCAGGTCGATACAAACTGGTTTGTTAAAATTGCCATTTTGTCAATTATAAAAACATTGATAAAGTAAAATTCTTCATTAATCCTAAAACATTTAGCAGCAGAACACTTTTCCAAAATGACTTTCACAATTTTACACATTAAAAAATATTAAAAAACTTATTTACATTATTGACGAAAAAAAACAAAAACATTTGTACAATTTGGTTTAAAGCCGTTAATTAAAAATAGGTAACCTACCTTGGAAAACAAAGCTTCATTTTTAACTCTATTATATTTAAGGCACCTATAGTATCAGCATCATAATGTCTAGGTCGGTTTTGGGTGACATTACTTGATCTTAATAATTGTAAAATGATACTGATATACAAGAAACGGTACAAAGTGATGGCGATAAGACAAGAAATTTTTATTATTTTGTTAGTTTTTTTTATAGGGATTGGAAGCTAATGTTATTATTTATACCAGGGCTACTATTTTCCACTTATGGTTAGAATATACGGGTGATGTTGACTGAGTACTATAGTTACGTTATTAAATTAAATTATAATAGATTTGACTTAAATTATTTATGTCTTGCTTATCGTTGACAGCGTTTGGTTCTTTCTTTATGTGGAACATCTCTTTTATAGCTAATTTATGATAGTTTGACTCCTGGCACAGAATTTCAGTCTCTACAAATCCAAACTCATGTTTTTCATTTTTTTCGTGCTTGTGCAGAGCAGTCGAAGCATTTTTTGTGTATTTGTGACCATTGAGACGGTTTTCTAAATATTGCGTTGTCATACCAATGTATTTTTTTGGACAGTTTATACACGGCACAGAATAAACAACATTAGATTTCTTTTTCTTGGGTATTTCGCTTTTTAATGAGGTGTATAGGGGTGTTAATAAATTTTGTGCCTTGTGGCTTACGATTATGTTATGCTTAAGCAATATATGTTTAATTTTTTCTGACAGGTCTTTAGTGTACAATACAAATAAAAATAAAACAATTTCTACTGAAAATTACAGACACGTAGCCATACCATACACTAAAGACCTGTCAGAAAAAATTAAACATATATTGCTTAAGCATAACATAATCGTAAGCCACAAGGCACAAAATTTATTAACACCCCTATACACCTCATTAAAAAGCGAAATACCCAAGAAAAAGAAATCTAATGTTGTTTATTCTGTGCCGTGTATAAACTGTCCAAAAAAATACATTGGTATGACAACGCAATATTTAGAAAACCGTCTCAATGGTCACAAATACACAAAAAATGCTTCGACTGCTCTGCACAAGCACGAAAAAAATGAAAAACATGAGTTTGGATTTGTAGAGACTGAAATTCTGTGCCAGGAGTCAAACTATCATAAATTAGCTATAAAAGAGATGTTCCACATAAAGAAAGAACCAAACGCTGTCAACGATAAGCAAGACATAAATAATTTAAGTCAAATCTATTATAATTTAATTTAATAACGTAACTATAGTACTCAGTCAACATCACCCGTATATTCTAACCATAAGTGGAAAATAGTAGCCCTGGTATAAATAATAACATTAGCTTCCAATCCCTATAAAAAAAACTAACAAAATAATAAAAATTTCTTGTCTTATCGCCATCACTTTGTACCGTTTCTTGTATATCAGTATCATTTTACAATTATTAAGATCAAGTAATGTCACCCAAAACCGACCTAGACATTATGATGCTGATACTATAGGTGCCTTAAATATAATAGAGTTAAAAATGAAGCTTTGTTTTCCAAGGTAGGTTACCTATTTTTAATTAACGGCTTTAAACCAAATTGTACAAATGTTTTTGTTTTTTTTCGTCAATAATGTAAATAAGTTTTTTAATATTTTTTAATGTGTAAAATTGTGAAAGTCATTTTGGAAAAGTGTTCTGCTGCTAAATGTTTTAGGATTAATGAAGAATTTTACTTTATCAATGTTTTTATAATTGACAAAACGGCAATTTTAACAAACCAGTTTGTATCGACCTGATATTGTTTTTTTTTTCTCTTTTTAGCTAAAATAAATGCTCTTGAAAATGCTTTTAATCAAAAGCGAAACGTCGAGCGAAATATAACCACTATTGTTTCAATGCATAAACCTAGACCCAAGAAATATTTTCGAAGTAATTATATATATATATATATATATATATATATATATATATATAAATATCAAGTACTTTCTTGGGATTAGGTTCGTGGATTGAACAAAGAAACTTTAATTGACGTTTCGCCTGTCCATTTCAGGCTTTTTCAAAATATTTAATTCTGCACATCTAAAAATTAAATACAAAATGTGTATATATGTAAGTTAATAAATAAAAACAATTAAAACATTTATTTAAAATAGTACAGTACATACCTTGAGAAAGATGTTCTTTTACCTTGCTTGGCGGTGTGGAGGTAAGTGATACACTGGTTAAAGAATTCTATTGTTTTTTTTTTATATATATATCCTTTAGTTTTTTTGATTATATTTACAATGTAGAACTATTTGTGGATACGGGTTGTTTTAAAAGTATTTGTGTGAGTCTGACAGTATACAGTATGTATTTATGACTGATGGAAAATAGTTTATAACAATTGAATTAAATTAGGTTGTGATATATTTGGCTGAGATTGTCAATGTCTTTCCGATCGTTTACTGTATGTTTTTCTTTTTTTATCTCGACCATTTCTTTGAATGTCAGTTTATGGTAATGTTGTTCTTTTGATAAGACCGTTGTACCCGAAAAATCAAATTCATGTTTCATGTCTCTTTCATGTTTATGTAGTGCTGTGGAAGCATTTTTTGTATATTTATGCCCATTTAGTCTATTTGATAGGTATTGTGTGGTCATGCCTATATATTTTTTGGGGCAGTTTAGGCAGGGAATGCTGTAAACTACGTTTGATTGTTTTTTAATTGGTGTCTGACTTTTTAGTGGTGTATATAAAGATTTAAGGGTATTGTTAGATTTGTGGCATACAGTTATGTCGTGTTTACCGAGAATGTGTTTAATCTTTTCAGAAAGAACTTCAGTGTATGGCAAAGATATGTATGTAGTTGTTTTATTGTTGTCATGATTATTTACAATATGTTTTGTGGCATTGTATAATTTTTGGGTTCTTCGCTTTATAATTCGTTCGATGGCTTTTAATGGGAAATGATTTTTTAAGAGAGTATTTTTAACTTTATTTAGAATGTCAACTCGGTATACACTGTGTCCGAGATAAGGAGGGCCACTATGGGGATTTTGGAAACGGTAAGAGATACAACTTTGGTTAAATGGGAGAAAAGTTGCGTAATCAAGGGTCTAAGAAAATGGCGTTTTCAAATTCCTGAAACATTTTTCGGATTTTGAGATATTTTGAAAAAATTGGATTTTTTGATTTTACGAACTATTTTTTTCTGGCGTTATTATTTGCCCTAGAGCGAAACCAATAACAATTCTCCACAGCAACTTTTAATGCTCTTTAGGACGACGTTATTAGTTTCTTAATCTGACGTTTCGTTTTTGTGGGACCATCATCAACTTCATTTTTTTAAATACGGCCCTGATATTCTGATATCAGATTCTGAAAGCCCTTTCTATTTCGAATTCAACGATGTATAACACTTTATGGTTTAATTGCGTTTTAGTCTTTTTTTCTTGCCTTACACAAGAAAATTCCTATTACGGACCTGTACACACGAATACACATATGAAAACCGAAATAGTATTGACGACTTGACTTTTTTTTTAATGTAGATTAGTTTTAGGCCAATAATGGACATTTCATCTAATATAAAAACATCATTTTATTCGTAATCATACAGTCATATGAAAAATTCAAATTCTGCAGGTATTTTCTCGTGTACCATTCGCAGTATGAACGACGATAATTTTCCAAATACATACATACGCAAAAATTAATTAATAGAAGACATGACTAATTATTGCGCACTAAATTACACAGTAAGCAAATGTGTCAAAAAATCAACGTTACTGACAATTATTAAAGAAAAGCAGGCTCCGGAAAACAAATGAATGTGTTGATGGCCTCTTATACATTTGAATTGTCAGCTAACGTTGATTGTTTGACACATTAGCTTACTGTGTAATTTAGTGCGCAATAATTAGTCATTTCTTCTATTAATTATGTTTTCTAACGAAGAAAAGTTTGACATGGTGGCGTGTTTCATTTCATCCAACAGAAATTGTTCTGTTGCGGAGCGTTTGTATTTGCAAAAATATCCCGAAAGAAGACAGCCAAATCAAAGGACCTTTAGCAAATTAGTGGCAAACCTTAAAGCATATGGTTCTTTCAAAAAACCTGTAGTTTCGCGACAAAAGAAGAGCAATGAAGAAACAGTACATAATGTTTTGTTAGCGGTCACTGAAAATCCCTGTACATCAGTCCGATTGGTCGAACGAAATGTTGGTATACCAAAATCAACGACGCATTGTATTTTACAAAAACAAAAGTTCCATCCGTATAAGTACAGAATTTGTCATGGACTTCGACCAGGCGATTTGGAGCGCGTCGCTCATTCTTTGAATGGTACACAAGAAAATGCCAGGAGAATATGTATTTTCCATATTACATAATATGGTCTGATGAAAGTATGGTTACGAATAACGGTATTTTCAATAGACGAAATGTTCATTATTGGTCTGAAACCAATCCACGTTTAAACAAAACGTCGAGGCACCAACACCGCTTTGGTTTTAATATGTGGGCTGGTATTATTGGCACAAGGATTGTAGGACCATTTATTTACAACCACAACCTGACATCAGAGCGTTACCTACATTTGCTGCAAAATGATTTAGAGGATGCTCTCGATAATATGCCTCTGGCGACAGTTCGCAACTGTTGGATGCAGCAAGATGGTGCACCTGCACATAATTCCAGAGCCGTTCGAGCATATCTATCCATGAGATTTCCAGAGAAGGTGATTAGCACGCATTCGGAAACACCCTGGCCAGCGCGTTCACCCGATATAACCCCGCTTGATTTTTTCGTATGGGGGTTCGTTAAGAATCATGTTTATCAGCGAAATTTTGCTACAGAACAAGAACTGAGGGGGTTAGTTTTGGAAGCCTTTGCTAATATTACTCCACAAATTTTGGCTAGGGTGTTAGAATCAACGGTTAGAAGGTGCTATCTATGCTTAGAAAACGACGGAAATCTTTTTGAACATTTAATATAAATTTAGTTGTTTTGTTCGTATTCCCTTGTTGTTGCTTTTTAATTTTTAGATCTTCTGCTAAATTAATTGTATTTGATCTTTGTTTATTCTATTAAATTAGTGCATCAATTCAACCACTAGATTATTATTAAACACCTAAATGACATAAAGTGTCATATGTTATGGCTAATTGTTTGTTCTTTGAAATTAAACTAAACTGAACTTAACTAAACTATGTACAGGTCCGTAATAGGAATTTTCTTGTGAAAGGCAAGAAAAAAAGACTAAAACGCATTTAAACCATAAAGTGTTATACATCGTTGAATTCGAAATAGAAAGGGCTTTCAGAATCTGATATCAGAATATCAGGGCCGTATTTAAAAAAATGAAGTTGATGATGGTCCCACAAAAACGAAACGTCAGATTAAGAAACTAATAACGTCGTCCTAAAGAGCATTAAAAGTTGCTGTGGAGAAGTGTTATTGGTTTCGCTCTAGGGCAAATAATAACGCCAGAAAAAAATAGTTCGTAAAATCAAAAAATCCTTTTTCAAAATATCTCAAAATCCGAAAAATGTTTCAGGAATTTGAAAACGCCATTTTCTTAGACCCTTGATTACGCAACTTTTCTCCCATTTAACCAAAGTTGTATCTCTTACCGTTTCCAAAATCCCCATAGTGGCCCTCCTTATCTCGGACACAGTGTATAAGTGATGTTAGTGTTAGTGCACGGTCAACTAATCCTATCATCACGGAGTTTTTTTGACATTTTGGGTGACTGGAATTATAATTAAGGTAGCGGGAGGACCAGGTTTTTTTGGTGTACCACTTAGTTTTAATGCCATTTGTTTTGTGGTCTCTTATTAATGTTAAATCCAAAAAGTTTATAGCACCATCATTTTCTATTTCGGAAGTAAACTGCAATTTTGGATGAAAATTGTTAAAGAGGGAGATAATTTCCGTTGTTTTATTTTTTGGTATGGCTAATAAACAATCATCCACGTACCTTTTAAAAAAATTAATGGTACATTGGCTTTTTGTAACACTGTTTCTTCTAGATATTCCATTACTATTTGGGCTGCGGTGGAAGAGATGGGTGAACCCATTGCACATCCGTTAAGTTGTTGGTAGTAATCATCTTTGTATTGGAAATAGTTGTTCGAAAGAATGAGATCTATCCCTTCTATGAATTCTGTGCACGTGAGTGTTGTGTGATTCTTTATCTGATTCCATTTTTCTTTCATGATTTGTTTTAAAAGTGTAGTCGGAATGTTTGTATATAAGGATATTACGTCTAGAGAGATGAGTTGGAAATTATTTGGTATTTTAAGGGTGTCTATAAACTTTTTAAAAAGTTTATAGACACCTTTAAAAAGTTTATAGACACCCTTAAAATACCAAATAATTTCCAACTCATCTCTCTAGACGTAATATCCTTATATACAAACATTCCGACTAAACTTTTAAAACAAATCATTAAAGAAAAATGGAATCAGATAAAGAATCACACAACACTCACTTGCACAGAATTCATAGAAGGGATAGATCTCATTCTTTCGAACAACTATTTCCAATACAAAGATGATTACTACCAACAACTTGATGGATGTGCAATGGATTCACCCATCTCTTCCACCGCAGCCCAAATAGTAATGGAATATCTAGAAGAAATAGTGTTACAAAAAGCCAATGTACCAATATTATTTTTTAAAAGGTACGTGGATGATTGTTTATTAGCCATACCAAAAAATAAAACAACGGAAATTGCAGTTTACTTCCGAAATAGAAAATGATGGTGCTATAAACTTTTTGGATTTAACATTAATAAGAGACCACAAAACAAATGGCATTAAAACTAAGTGGTACACCAAAAAAACCTGGTCCTCCCGCTACCTTAATTATAATTCCAGTCACCCAAAATGTCAAAAAAACTCCGTGATGATAGGATTAGTTGACCGTGCACTAACACTAACATCACCTATATACCGAGTTGACATTCTAAATAAAGTTAAAAATACTCTCTTAAAAAATCATTTCCCATTAAAAGCCATCGAACGAATTATAAAGCGAAGAACCCAAAAATTATACAATGCCACAAAACATATTGTAAATAATCATGACAACAATAAAACAACTACATACATATCTTTGCCATACACTGAAGGTCTTTCTGAAAATATTAAACACATTCTCGGTAAACACGACATAACCGTATGCCACAAATCTAACAATACCCTTAAATCTTTATATACACCACTAAAAAGTCACACACCAATTAAAAAACAATCAAACGTAGTTTACAGCATTCCCTGCCTAAACTGCCCCAAAAAATATATAGGCATGACCACACAATACCTATCAAATAGACTAAATGGGCATAAATATACAAAAAATGCTTCCACAGCACTACATAAACATGAAAGAGATGAAACATGAATTTGATTTTTCGGGTACAACGGTCTTATCAAAAGAACAACATTACCATAAACTGACATTCAAAGAAATAGTCGAGATAAAAAAAGAAAAAAATACAGTAAACGATCGGAAAGACATTGACAATCTCAGCCAAATATATCACAACCTAATTTAATTCAATTGTTATAAACTATTTTCCATCAATCATAAATACATACTGTATACTGTCAGACTCACACAAATACTTTTAAAACAACCCGTATCCACAAATAGTTCTACATTGTAAATATAATCAAAAAAACTAAAGGATATATATAAAAAAAAACAATACAATTCTTTAACCAGTGTATCACTTACCTCCACACCGCCAAGCAAGGTAAAAGAACATCTTTCTCAAGGTATGTACTGTACTATTTTAAATAAATGTTTTAATAATTTTAGTGCGTGCCGTTATACCTAATTGTTTTTATTTATTAACTTACATATATACACTTTTTGTATTTAATTTTTAGATGTGCAGAATTAAATATTTTGAAAAAGCCTGAAATGGACAGGCGAAACGTCAATTAAAGTTTCATTGTTCAATCCACGAACCTAATCCCAAGAAAGTACTTGATATTTATAAATTGTAAGGTTCAAGAAGAGAAATAATATATATATATATATATATATATATATATATATATATATATATATATATATTTCGTTTTTTTTTCTTTAACCATATATAAATATTTTGTTAATTATTTTCTTGGGCACTCATTGAGAAGTAAAACTGTAATTCAATCGACGTTTCGCTCCTTAAATTGAGCTTTTTCAAGATATTTATTTTCTACAATAAAAACATGCACAGTTAATATTTAAATTTTAAAATGGTTAAAAACATTGCGGAAAAGCATCACTCAAAAAATAATTAGATTAAAAACAAATAATAATCAAAAAAACAAAAATACATTTAAAACAAAATTAATATTATACATAGTACGCACCTTGGAAACATGTGAGTTTTACGAATGTTTTGAGATAGCAATATTTCGACAGGCCTGGAATTCTGGTAGATAAAAACGAGACAATTTTTTCTTTTTTTTATATTTACTTAGATTTTTATTGCTATACCGAGTTTGGGTTTATTCTATTACTGAAATATACAGGGTTTTATGTATGGAGTGGTTTATTTATTTTTAAATTAATTTACTTAGATATCAGATTATGATAAATTTGGCTTAAGTGTTTGATGTTTTTTTTATCGCTGATGGCATCTTTCTCGTTTTTAATTTGTTAATTGTATCGAATTCATGTTTTTCTGAATGTTCGTGTTTGTGCAGTGCAGTAGATGCATTTTTTGTGTATTTGTGGCCGTTTATTGAGGAGAATATTTCTGAGTTTATTATTAGAAAGCAAAACATTTACGCTTTACGTCGATTCTTTGATATTATACTCTCTGTTCTTGTATTGCCAATCAGACGGTAGAAATTGAAGAAAACTGTTTGTTCTCGTATTAAAATTTGTTAGAATAAGGACCAATAAGACCAATAAATTATTTCAAAATCAACAGGTTATTAAAAATAAGTATTAGTGTAAGTTAAATATTCAGAAAGGCAACCAAATGCCATAATTATTTTGCATTGACGATGATGACCATGTCTGGAATATGGGGGCGCTGTGTTTCAAGAGGTTCTGACTTTGTTTATGTTGTAATAACTGTGTACAAATTAATAACAATTATTAATTAATCAATTGAAAATAAATAGTTAGAAGTATATACAGTGACCAGCAAAAAGTTGGCAGCAAATGGGGTAATTGTATTATTGAGATATCGGAAAAAATGTTATGAGACGTGGAATTAATTCAGCATACCCAATATTAAAAAAAAATAATTTTACTACATACCTATATCATGTGACAACTGTCGTGGTGGTAAATTTAAAAATTATTCTTTAAATAGGTAAAAGTGAGCCGTGGGGTTAGATGACAAGATATCGAAAAGATGAGAAAAGTTGTTCAGAATTCAATTTTACGTTTACTTTTTTAGTATATCTTTCTTTTGACTTTTGAAAATAATTAAGAAAGTAAATCTAAGCAATTTTATTTTATTATCTTGCAAATAAGTAAAAAACTGAAATTGTTAATTTTCAGACCACTGAGCTTGTTGCAGTCTGAGTATTATGTTGTCATTCCTATGTACTTTTTTGGGAAATTTAAACATGGAATTGAGTAAACTAGGTTTGATTTCTTTTTTTATTTCTTTGCTTTTCATGGGAGGGAACTAAAGACTGTTTAGTAAATTCTGTGCTTTATGACAAACAGTTATGTCTGTGTAGGGCATCGCAACGTATTTAATATTAACATTTTTTCTTTTGTTGCTTTCTTTAAGTTATTATAAAAAACATGAGTTCGTTGTTTAAAAACTCGTAGCATATTTTTTTCGGGATAATGATTATTTATTAAAGTCTCCTTAACCTTCTTTAAAAATCCCAGGACTATATTCTAGGGAAGTAAGTGAGATGGCACGATCGGTTAAACCTATAATACCGCTATTTTTTTGAGTCTTTGGATGGTTGGAGTTAAAGTTTAGGTACCGCCCTGACCATGTTTTTTTTTTGTATACCACTTGGTTTTTATATTTTGATTTTCTTGTTTCTAATTAGGGTTAAACCTAGAAAATTAATTTTGTTTTTGTCTTCAGTTTCCATGATAAATTTTAATTTGGGGTGAAAATTATTAAAAGCATTTATTAGGTTATTAATATGGTTTTTTGAAACGGCAGTTAAACAATCGTTCACAAATCTTTTAAAAAAAGGATGGTTAAAATCAAGTTCACTTATCACATTCTCCTCCAGATATTCCATAACTAATTGTGCGACAATGGAGGAAATAGGAGAACCCATAGCGCAACCATCTAACTTTTGATAATATTTGTTTTTATACTGGAAATAATTATTATTTAAAGTAATGTTAATAGCTTCTATAAATTCTGTGTGTGTGTCCCTTTATTTCGTCACATTTTTGTGTTATTATGACAGATAAAAATTCATTCGGAATATTTGTATACAGATAGACAACATCAAGAGCCTGTTATAGCATTAGTATATGATTGTCGGGATTTTTTACTTTGTCAATAAATTGTTTAAATTCAAATGAATCTTTAACAAAATAATCGTTTTTTCCTCTGATTTTGGACAGACAATTAGACAAATATTTTGATAGTTTATAAAAAGGAGATTGGATACATGGGTACAATGGGCCTTAAAGGTATGTTAGCTTTATGCAACTTAGGAAGACCGTATATTTTGGGTGCTACTGCGTTGTGTATCATTAGGTTTCTTGCTTCTTTATCAGTAATAACTTTTTATTTAACAATTTTTTTATGAACATGTTATTTTTTGTTTGATAAGAGGTCGTTAAATCATTTTTTAGTTCTTTGTAAGTATTTACGTCACTACGTAATTATTTAATTTTTGTTCAGAGTTCATTATCACAGTTTTATTTGATTTATCAGGTTTAAGGATTTTAATTTGAGGGTTCTTCTTTACGAATTGTTTGGTTTTGTTAATTTCTTATATATGTTTTTTTAAAAGTTTGAATATCTTATTTTTTTATGTTTTATTTTAGGATTATGGTTTGTTACAACGTTTACAACATTAACGCGAATTGAATCTTTGATTTCATTCGGTTTATCTTGAATTATTCCTTCTACAGAGGCGATGTATTCAGTGGGTGGTAGATGTTTTTCAGTTGTTATTGGAAGTGAAAAATGAAGACCCAAATCAAGAACTTCAGCAATATCCTGTGGAATTTCAGTATCAGAGATGTTACTTAGCCATTTAGTTGTATTTATTTTTTTGTCATTATGTGATACTTAGTTATTAGTTTTTAAAAGTTTTTTAATATTTTAAATTTTCGGAGTTCAGAAATTTATAAAGTTGATTTTCAGGTATGATTTTTTTAAGTAACTAATTTGATTATTTATTTCATATTATTCAAATTTTTTTGACACCGTAAAAATAAAAAGTATATTTTCATTAAGTTTGAAAACTAAATTGTGACATATTTTTTAAAATTTGAAAACTGGAACACGAGTTTATTCATCAAGGTAACCTAACACCAATATGTGTACCATTACAGTAATACATTGTGTAATTAAGATTCCTTTTCATTAAATACCAATGTCCAAATCAAAATTTGAAGAAAATTGCTATAAAAGCATTTTAATTAAAGCATAATGGTATTCACAGCGAGTGAATAATTCGTCGATTGGTGTTTTTGTAATAAAAATACTGACCATAAAAGAAAGAAAGTGAACCTGTCGACCTTCGAAGGCCCGGACTTATCAAAGAAATCGAAAATATATTTATCTGTTTTTGTTTACAGGGTAGGCTTCGACTATGTTTTGATTATTTTTTGTATTTCTTTTATTTTTACTCTCATTAACATATCAAATGACAAAATATCTCCCACGTTTGTATTATTATTTTTCAATGCCAGTGGCGGCTCGTGAGTATATTGAAGGGTGAGGCTACATGAGGTTAATTTTGTTTAAATGTGAATAAATTTCCACGTCACCCATGAAGTATTATTCTGCGACGCGTTGACCTTTTTTTTTAATGGAGGTCATC
Source organism: Kuschelorhynchus macadamiae (assembly GCA_030620095.1). Taxonomy (NCBI): domain Eukaryota; kingdom Metazoa; phylum Arthropoda; class Insecta; order Coleoptera; family Curculionidae; genus Kuschelorhynchus; species Kuschelorhynchus macadamiae. The sequence goes on from JAUTXW010000747.1 coordinate 377,190, forward strand.
GCCAATAGCCCTACTAAACCATTAAAAACTAAAAAAATAAACTCTAAAAAAAGTAAATAAAAAGTAAACAAAACAAGTAAAATATGTACACCTATCACTAAAATATAGCGGTGATTGCGATAATAAAAACATAATTTAGTTTATTAAAACTTAAAATAAATAGTTGTATGAAATAAGATAAAAAAACTACTTTTTGTACATTAAATCTATGCGTCTGTCTTTTAAGGTTGCAAATTTATCTATAATTTGGTCGTAAAAGTTTTGGTCTTCACTAAGTTCTGACAGTAATTCCTGTTCTATTGACATCATTGCTAAACCCGAAAGCCGTTCTTGTGTCATTGTGTTTCTTAGGTAGGTTTTGATCCGTTTAAGACATGAAAAATTTCGTTCGGCCGATACACTTGTTGCGGGAATAGTTAAAACTAAATTAAAAAGCTTATATGCTTCCGCAAAAATTGCTTTAAAATCTTTAAATAACAAAGCTAGACTTTTTTCGACATCTAAATTTGAAAATTGTTCATCCCTATACAATACAGAAAGCTCATTCTTTAATCTATCTCTGTCAAAAATGTTTGGATAATTTTTTAATAAATTATTTAATAAGTCGTCTGGAAAGCATTTAACATATTCCGAATATTTTGTGCAATCGACTAAAGCAAAGAAATTTAAATTATTTAAATTTTCAAACCGCGTCCCTAATTGAAGAATTATACAATCTATTATTTCGAAATATAATATTTTATATTTAGTAAAAATATCAAAGTCGCTAGAACATTGCCCTCGACGTGTGTTAGTTGGCAGAATAGTGGCTTTTTTAGCAATATTGAAAAGTTCTTTGAAATGGTCATCGTTTCTAAATTCAATAATTCGTTGCTTGGGAAGGTTTATTTGCGAAATGCAGTAATTTATATCTAAATGCTTTAACTGTAATATTTGAAACAGTACATCAGTGCAACTAAAAATTTGTTTATAAATATGCGTTAAAAGGCAAAATTCGAAATCATTAAAATGCTTTAGAAATCCTTTTGCACCATTAATAGATTCTGTTCCAGAACTTAAGTCATTAATAATAGTTTCAAATACTATAATTAAATTGTCCCATTCATTAGCCACTAAGTTTAAAATTTTAGACCGTGTATACCATCGCGTTTCTACAGCTCGCGGAATTCTTTTACCTACTATCTGATTAAGCACAAAAGACCGTTTTGGTGATTGGTGGAAATAATTTGGTATTCCTAATAAAGTGGCAAAAAATATCCGACTTTGGGTAATCAGTTTTGTTCCCTGTTGTAAAACTAGATTTAATCTGTGGGCGCAACAATGAGTAAACATAGCTAAAGGAGCAATAGATCTAACTTTTGTTTGAAGCCCATTTATTTCACCTGCCATAACACTAGCCCCATCGTAACACTGCGCGACCAATTTATTTTTAAAGTCATAAGGCTCTAAGCTGTTTTGTATTAAATGAAAAAGGCTCTCTGCTGTTCTATTATCGCTAACGTCAAAAAATCCTAAAAATCTTTCTTTTAAAGATCCGTTGGTCACATACCTAACTGTTATCGAACACTGTGATTTTTCTGTTATATCAGTACTATCATCCGCAATTACGCCACAAAACAACAATCGGTGTCATTGATTTCTTTTTTTATATATTCTTGAATATAGTCATGTATGCAACCAAGTTCATTTTGTATAGTCTTAGATTGTCCCGTAAAAATATTACTAAATTTAGCACAATGTTCAGAAAGTTCGGCATTTCTTTTTATTAAGCATGCAAATATTTCCTTAAAACGGTTAAAAGAATCTGTTGTTTCATTATGACCTCGAAATGCCAAGTCCTGTTTACCCAAAGTAATAGTAACATCAATTAAATAATTTAACAATAAACGGTTTTTTCGAACATTTTCATTATAAACAATTTTATTAAGACTTGCATTTTCTTGTAGTGCATCCGCAATAGTCGCCCTATTTTGCTCCAGTCTTGTAAGTGCTACCGAATTTTTAATATGCTCTCTTGAACTTTCATGCGATTTTACTGCTCGTGAAAAATTTTTTAAATCCGAATATCCGCCTCCTGAACTCCAATTATTTTTGACGCAACCTAATAAAATACAAGGCCAATAATATAAGCTTTCTTTATAGATACTTCCGCATAGCCACCTATAAGTTTCGTACCAAGATATTTGAAAAGTTCTTGAAAATTTTTTACCTTGCCTCTTATCGTTAAATATTGCTAAAATTTTCGGCGTCGGACGGCTACCTAATATCTGTTTCTTTTCAGTTTCGCTTCTTCTTAAAAAAGTCGTTTCAATTAATGAGGCAATAATGTCAACAATGAATAGGATTCATTTCAAAAGCAAATACAAAAAATGGAACGGTCCAACTTACCAAATCAAAAGAAAACAAAAACTTACTCACGCGTATTTACTCACCTTAAAAGACAGAACGCCCTCAATCAGCGATTATCGCAATCTATTTCCTATTTCTTTCTCAGCCGCACGCACCACGTAAAAAGAAGCCGTTGGAATATTTCGCTAGTCATGTGATTTAAATAACCAATAAAAGCATATCCAAGCTACAGATTTATCGCCTCAAGAATGCAATAGAAAACGCGTGCATCGGCAATCGCCATCCCGCTCTGTCGTAATCAGGTGACTCGCCGGCATCGGCACCGGCCGTTGATAAATAGGTCAGAAGTCGAAACTTTCCAAGCTAAAATTATTTCGCCTCATTCGAGAGCACTTTCTTTAGGAATGGGTTTGCACGGATTGCACGGTCGGTTTTTTGATGTGTTCAGAATTTATTTTCTAAAATATTTATTATGGGATTATATTTTGTTTTTTTTTAATGTTATTATGTTGTAAAACTGTTAAAAAGTATATTTCTAATTGGTAATAGATAAAAAGTTATATAAAAAAATTCTCTTTTCCTTTATTTTGGGGGTGAGGCGCGGCCTCAGAGGCCTACCCTGACGAGCCGCCACTGTTCAATGCTCGAATTACGGAATGTAATTATTATTGTTTTATATATTGACGATTACCTTAAACAATAGGTTAGGACAACTCAAGTGAGGTACGGTAACAATAATTAGTCCACAAAACAGGATCAGTTTTTAGGTCGGATTTCAGGAAAATTTTGGCAGGCCATTTTTTTAATCTGTAGCTCTTTGAAAGCTCGTTTGAGCTAGCCAAGGCTTATATTGCTATATCTTCCGCAAGTTATAAGTTAAATGATTTTTTCCTTTGATAATATGATAGTTTCTGCGATAAATCGATCAGAATCTCTACTTAATTCCTCTCACTGACATCTAGTTTAATTATGAATTGAAAAGAGGATATCCCTTGCTACAATATGCGATAATTAGTTTTTACCTGCAAACTGGGTATATTTTTTATATCCGGTAGCGCTCGCGCACATTGAGGTAGCTGCTGAAGCGTTCTCTGCGTGATCCATTTCATTTAATTTAGAAGTTGATGTTTTTCTCTACGTACACAAAGTACACAATATGATGATCAGTTTAATCCATAATCCAAAAAAAAGATGATGGCTGTTCCTCAAGTAAAATATTCCTCATAAGTCAAAATACCTCCCGGGTGAGTGGCATTTGTAGCGCTTCACCATCGAAATATTATTTCCCATTCACCAATATCTGTGGCTTCAGTAAAAAACCTCAACTCTGTTCACCACTGTTTCCAATCCTTCAAGCTTCATATTATATTATTTTCTTAACTAAAACCAAAATAAGCAATAAAAATGCAATCAATCATCATTGCTTTTCTGGCTATGAACTTCTTTCATCATTCTCCTGAATGGTGACGTTTACAAGGCTTCCCATTCTCAAATCGAACAGATCCAATATTCGGTGGCTCAAACTAGTTCATAGAACTGCCACTACATTTATTTGTATTTATCGCTGTCGTCATACAATTTCTTTACCGAGCTCTTCGACTTTCTTTCTACCAAAGTGGATTTCCTAATTTCTGTGTTTTCTTCCTCTGAAATCATTAGCCTTGGACACTTTAACGTCCATAATAAAGAATAATTAGGGTCTACTAAAACCGATTTCCAAGTTAGAGCAGCAAAAGCCTTTGCAAGTCAATCTCTTACCAATCTTGTCAGAGAACCTACCTATTTCCCACGCATCGTCACACATAGCCAAAACTCATTTGAACCCTTTCTCACCACCGACCTAGAGCCTTATCATTTTTCCATGTCCGCTCTCCTGGGTTCGTCTCACCGCGGACTAATTACTACTTCTTGTCGCACATAACAGGATGTTGTAGAATCCATGGCAAATCATAATATTTGGCACTATAATTTCGCTGATTGGGATGAGTTGCAGAATTTCCAATTTTCCTTCCCTTGGAATGGTGTTTCTCGAATTTAATCCAAATAGATATAGAAACCTTTACATCGTATTCTATTAAATCGAATCCTAGATATTTCTTTCTTACAAAATTCTTAGATATCTCGTCATCTAACCATACTTTCCCAAATTTCAAAATGTTTTAAGATGGATAATATCCAAGACAGGATCTAGAAAATTCTAGAATAATCTAAATACTACAGGGTGAGATAAATTAAGCCTAACAGAAGATTCGAGAACGATTTTTGACACTAACATAGTCGTTACATGGATAAAAATTAAGGTAAGCCTACCTCAATAAAACAACAAACAATAAATAAATTCATCCAAAAACTATAACTAGGGCTAAATTCGTAACATTGCCTCCTTCCCAGAGTTGATCGTCCCGATCAAACATCTTCGGTATCTTGGTAACGGGCTAATCGATGGAGATGCACCACTTTCGTTTTTGCATGAGGGCTTTTCTGAATCCGGTATACCAAGTCATTCAGTCGGGTCACCACACGATACGGGCCTTTCCATGATTTCTGCAGCTTCGGCGAGCGTTCCTTAGTTCGTTTTGGATCGTATAACCAAACTTTATCACCGACTGTAAATCCAGTGTGATTGGCTCGTAGATCATAATTTGCTGAAGTAATCCATCGCTACTAACACAAAGCGATTCCCGACTTACTAACTGGAAATGGTCCTGCTACATCTATGCCAATTCGTTCGAAGGGTGCTCCCACGTTGTACTGCTTCATTTTGCCACGAGTACGAGTTTGGGATCCTTTACTGGCGGCGCAGTCTTCGCAGGTTCGGCACCAATCTTTCACATTTGTACGACTTCCTAACCAATAAAACCTTTCTCGAACTTTTTCAAGAGTCTTCATAACACCAAAATGTCCTCCGCCTACACCGTTGTGTACGGCTTGCAACACTTCAGGAATTCTCTTTGAGGACAAAATAGTTTGGTATTTGTTATTTTTGCCATCAGAACTTTCCCAGATTCTTCTTAACAGGCCGTCTTTTATCACCAAAGAGTCCCATAAGTCCCATAAATTTCTGGGATTTAGCTGCAATTTCTTGGTAACAAGGTCTTGGTGAATTTTCTAATTTCAGTTTAATTATAGGGCCAATATCTGGGTCTTCTTGCTGATCTTTGGATAACATTTTGGAGTCCCACTCTGGAGAGCTTTGAAGTGCTGTTCTTCGGCAATGAAAATCGTCAGGATCTTCTCTTTCCTCGTGTCTGTTGCAATGTTTACAACTTTCTGGGCATGGTCTTCTTGATAAAGCATCAGCATTTTTATGATTTAACCCTTTGCGATGTTCAACTTTAAAGTCATATTCCTGTAGGCGCTGCAACCACCTGGCTATTTATCCTTCGGGATTCTTAAATTGTAGCAACCATTTGAGTGATGCATGATCCGTCCTTAAAAGGAATTTTTGCCCATACAAGTGCTTATGAAAGTGCACCAATGTTTTAACAATAGCCAGTAGTTCTTTCCTTGTCACACAGTAGTTGCGTTCAGGTTTAGAAAGAACCTTGCTGAAATAGGCTATTACTTTTTCTTCGCCATTTTGTACTTGTGACAAAATACCACCAATAGCGGCATTGCTGGCATCGGTGTCTACAATAAACATCTGGGATGGCTCAGGATATGACATCACTGGAGGATTACACAAGGCTTGCTTCAAGTTGTTAAATGCTTCTCCACATTCTTGTGTCCATACATAGCTGTGACTGCCTTCATTAAGTCGATGTAATGGTCTAGCGATATTAGCAAAACCTTTTATGAATCGTCTGTAGTACGTACAAAGTCCCAGAAAACTCCTTAGTTCATGTCTGTCCTTTGGTATTAGCCAATTTTGAATGGTTTCAGTCTTCTCAGGATCGGTTTTTACTTCATGTTCGGTAATTACATAGCTTAGATATTTCACCTCTTTTTGAAAAAACTCGCACCTTTTGGGACTGAGCTTTTCTTTAAATGACCTTCAAAATGTTTTCCCAAGAATAATGATGTCATCTAAATATACTAGGCATGTTTCCCATGTCATTCCATGTAATGTCAGTTCCATTAAACGTTCAAAAGTTGCTGGGGCGTTGCATAATCCAAAAGGCATAACTTTAAATTACCGCAGTCCAGTCCCAGTAGAAAACGCTGTCTTTTTTTTATCATCTGGATTAAGCTTAACTTGCCAATAACCACTTTTCAGATCCAGGGTTGAGAACCATTTTGATCCTGTTAAAGTATCCAAGGTATCATCAATTCTTGGTAAGGGAAAGCTATCTTTCTTTGTGACGTCATTGAGCCTGCGGAAGTCAACGCAGAATCTGGTGGAACCATCATTCTTCTTAACCAGGACTACTGGTGATGACCAGGGACTTTGCGATGGCTATATATTGTCTTGTTTTTCCATATCGTCAAGCATCCGATCAACTTCATGCCGCTTTGCCAAAGGTATTCGTCTAGGAGGTTGTTTTATCGGTGCTGCATCACCAGTATTAATTCGATGTTGAACTATGTTGGTTTTCCTAAGTCACTGTCAGCCAAAGAGAAGACATCTTGATTTCTAGTCAGAAGTTCTTCCAATTTGGACACCTGAACTTTATTCAGTAACTGTTATGATGATTTAACCGGGTCTTGAAGTACCTTAGGTAAAGTATTTGCAGATTCTGAAGGTGGCAAATTTGTGCAGGTAAATATTGTATTAGCAGGTTGACAGGTTCCGATTTTGTCACCCTTTTTGACTTGCTGAGGATATTATTTAATGTTCATCATTTTGACAAATATTGTATTTCTTCTACATCGACTTAAGGTTCTTGCTGGTAAAATTTCCTTTGCAGGTTGCGGACAGTCTTGAATTGGCTCAAACAAAATAACTTCTTCATCTAAGTCATCAAGCACTGCTTTCACTACGCATTCTGACCTCGCAGGTAAATCTAGCAAAATAACTTCTCGGCTAGTGAAATTGTTTCTTCGTGGCAGGTTCATAACTATTTCCATTTTTCGTACGGAGGACTCGTTGAGGTATATCAATTAAGGAAAAATTTATGTTTGTTCATAACATCAAGACCAAGTATGACGTCAACCATTATATTTGCGATGAAAACAGCGTGTATGAAGCTGGTGTTCCCCAGGGTTACTTCAGATTCATGAATGCCTTTCACAGGTATAATTTCACCGTTGGCGGTTTCCAAGACATATTTTTTGTATGGATTTTCTGTCTTGCAAGGATCTATAATATCTGGCCAGCTTTCGCCCCTTAAAACTGGCTATTGGGAGTTTTTCCTGAATATCTTCAGGAATCCCATTGCTGGTACAGCGGCTTTGCACATGTCCCTCTTTACCACATTTCCAACAACGGATGCCTTTTCTTTGTCGGAAAGTTAAAGTTTTATTTTCGTCTTTCTGATGTTTAAGAAGAATGTCTTGCAGTTCTTTTATAATGTTTTCATTTTTAGTCCGGTATTCTGGAGTATACTGTAGTCTTCATAGTTTTCCTTGACTCCTGGATGTGTGTTTAGCCGTTTCAAACTGAAGGGCATATGCAAGAGCTTCTGAAATCTTCTTTATTCTAGCCATTCTTAAAGCTTGGTTGGTATCAGGATCACGAAGGCCTTCAATAAAACTGCTTACTGCCAACTCTTGCTTGAACTCTTCAGGGTAGGATGGATAAATCAAGTTAATTAGTCGCACAAAATCTGCTTCATACTCTTGAAGACTTTCGTTATATTTTTGCATTCGACATTGAAGTTGGGCTTTATAAACTTCCTGTAGATGTGCTTCACCATAACGCATTTCTAGGTGGCTTACTAATGTCTTAAAGTCAGTCTGGTTATCTTCGGGTATGTTCCTTAGCACCTTCATTGCTTCACCACGCAAGGAACAAACCAATGCTCTTGCCTTTTCTTTGGATTCCCAATTATTTCCAGTTGCGGCAGCTTCAAATTGTTTCAGGTAAGTAACCCACGGCACCTTACCATCAAATGTAGGGGTCTTATTACATGTGATAAAGAGACAACGTCGGATTTGAACTCACTTTGCTTTCCAAATTTCTGCATCTGGGGACGTAAACTTTGGATTTCTTGCTGCATTTGGTTATGAACCTCCTGAAATTGCGTTTGCACTTTCTTCTCCATTTGTCCCATTTTTTGTTTTACGTCTTCTTGGTGCCTCCTCATATCTTCAAGTTCATTTTTTATGTCTTCTTGGTTCTTCCCCATGTCCTCTGTAAGTTCTTGCTTTAGTTCTTCTTGGTCCCTCTTCATATCTTCCTTAATTTCTTGCTTCATGCCTTCTTGATTTTTTTTTTTGAAAGTTGAAAGTTGGTTTTTTATTATTTGTTATTTATTTTATTTTATTTTTTTGAGTTCTATTTGTAAGAAGTTTTAGGCTCAAAGTTTTCGAGACTCTATCCCAGTAACGTAATCAGACTAAGGTGGAGCACGACCAAGAATAACCCCCTTTCTTACTGATTGTCATTATTTGAAATACTTATATTTTAATACTAATAAATACATTTTATCATATATAATATATAATTATATATATAGCATATAGCATGAAAAACATTTAAAAAATAATGATTCACAAACGTTAAGAAAATCTCTTTCAACAAATTGTTTGAATATAGAACTTTAGAAACAGTTAGGCGGGTAAAAAATTGAAACAGACTTATCTTAATCTTGAGTTCGATACATCCCTTCAATTTCATCCCTACCCCACAATACACTTCAGTACCTGACATAAGAAATGTTTGTCCAGAGTAAAGTAATTTAATATTATAATTAATTACCAAATTACTGTTTTAATTAATTACGACTTATGCACCAAAATTCAAGGCAATATATTATAAAATTTCAAAGTTATCGCGTAAAAACTCTCTTGCAGAAAATGATTCAAAATAACTGTATTACCCCTTTTTATATTTTTCAAATGCTTTCATCCAAGTTTGTCAAATCTTCCCGGATAATGGTTGTAGATAGAACCACTGTAACTAATAGAATACAATATTATACAGTGTGTCTCACTTTCATGGCTTCCATTGATTGGTCAGTTATTGTAATGCGATTAAATCCAAATTTAAAAGGAATATTCGATTTTTAAGATAAATATGTTAGGTAACAATTTGAATGGAAAAAATTATTCTTGACAAAAATTTGCTTGTTTGGTGCTTAGCGGCTATTCAGGTGAAGTAGGTGAAGTGCTACTTTACCAGGAAAAATAAACTGTACATCTCGATTAAATATTTTACTTGACCGTTGGCGGCATGTCTTTTTAAAACTTTCAATCGAACTTTATTATAACAACTATAACAGTGGCGCAAACCGCTTTGACTTTGCTGGAGGTTTGTGTTTAGTTTACGATTTACCTACTATGTTGCCATGACAATGCGTATCCGATGACGTTGAGCCCAGCGCCATACAACGCTCTCGATGAATTGCAGGCGCAGTACACTACACCCACGTGTCGTTCAGTTTGCGGTGGTTGTGTACTTTTATTTTCGATGATTTCGCTGCAACCGGTGAGTTCCTTTGTAGTTAACTTGACTATTGTGTATTATAATTATTTATGGTGTTGTTTCAAATTCGAAGTTAGTAAATGTGATTGTTCAAGACTGGAATAAATTAATAGACGTCTTTGAATTTATTACCAACTGTGACAAATCTGATGAAAAATCAATCCGCCTTGTGAAAGGATTTTTAGGTGAGATAAACGATTTTGAATTCACGTTTCTGGCATTAGTGTTTAATGACATTTTTTTAATCACGGACATACTATTTGACGTTCTTCAACAAAAATCGCAATATAAAACGCTGTTGTGAGGCGCTTTGTAAAAAAAGAAATGAACATTTTTTTAATACCATGTTTGATAAAGCAAATTCTATTATAGAAATAATTCATTACAAACGTGAGCTTGCTTAGCTTTCACCTGAAGAAATTAGGGCTAAGTATAGAACCCTTTTTTATGAAATATTGGACCATATTTTAATTGAAATGACACAAGATTTCAAGACTGTGAAAAATTTACATTTTCATTTTTGGCAGGTTCTGATAATTTTCCGAATATAGTTTAAATTTTATTTATATGGGAAAATATTTTCAAAAAGTCGACGACATAAAAATGAGCTTGGCCTTATTTTTGCCATTGAGAATAATTGGAATATATCGCTGCAAGAGCAAGTGAAAAAAATTAATAAAAATAAGTATATTTTTACCGAAGCATATAAATTGTTTTCCCTTATTTTGACAATACCGTTGACAAGTGTGGAAAGAAGTTTTTCTTGCTTCAAATGTGTAAAAACTTATTTAAGAAATACAATATCTCAAGAAAGACTTATTTCTCTTGGCAATATTTTAATTCAGAAGGAATTTCTGGAGGAGATTAGGGCAACTCATCCATTTTATGAGGATGTTATAAATAAATTTGCTGCTATGAAGGATAGGAGAATTGGGGTCCGGTAAACTATCCTGACAGACGATTTTTGCATACTTTATTTTTTTCTAGAAAGTACCCATTTGCAATATTACATTTCAAAAATAAAAAATGCAGAATATGCAAGAGTTTTTCTTAAAAAAAATTAATTAAAAATCACACTCGGTCACAATTTGACAGCCTTAAAACGAAAAATTTAGCAATGTTGCCAGATTTTAGATTTACCAATTTGTTAAAGGAAATGAAATGAGCAATTGAAAATTATTTGGACAACAGAATTGTAATTATTTATTGTTATTATTATAGTTTTAATGAAGGTTTTATTGACGAACCTGTCAATATAGTTTTTGTTACAGAAACATCCCCCTTTCAATATAGACCATATGACAACTATACTAATATGAGAATGTCGCACATCAAATTAAAATAAGCATGGCGATGGGAAGAGTCGGAAAGAGGTTTGAAATCAAAATTACCTTTAATTTGTATAATAATTACATCTTAAAGTAATTTTTGAGTGCTGATGAGAGTTTTCCACACATTTTCTCAATTTAGACTGCTAGAATGGTGGATAAAAACAAAACGAAACAAAAATAAACGAGATTTAAGAGTGTCAACATAGTTTACCGAAACCGGAGAATTGATTTAGTATACAAAATTTAAGTAAGTCGTAAAAAAATATTCTACCCCTCTACATATAAAAAAATTCTGGAAAAAAAATTATTATATTTCACCCGCGAGCCGCCACTGGTGCTTAAAAACTTTTTTTAAATTATCAAAAGTAAAGTCAAGCGATGCAGATTGTTTAAAAAATTAAAAATGTTGGTTTGAATTTTAAAATTTCCAAAAATTGAAGACCTGTGACAGAAAATTAATAGGCCATAAAACCTTTATGTGATTTTTCTCTGAAATTTTAAAATTTAAACAAATCTTCAACAAAAATCCAATTTGTAGAGAATATTACTTTCCACTCTCTATGAGACAAAAATTTAAAATTAGGTATGCTGAGGTTTTTTGAGGTTGACAGATAAAAATATGAAATCAGGTTCCATGTAATTTGTTGCCTAATATGATTTTCTTAAAAATAGATATTTTTTCTATCATTGCGACGAACGCCAATTGGAAAAAGTGAAATTGAAATCCTCGCAGCAATCGCTTGATGGTTAAGTATATTCTTTCCAAATTTGGTTCGCTTAACGAGTAACTGAGGGAGTCATGAAAAGTGACACACATTGCATATAAGTGAAATCTATACATATTGAAAGAAAATCAGGAATACGAATAACAAACAAAACAAACTAGATATTTTTAGGTTAGCGTAATACCAAAAGTTTTTGGTGCCAAGAATAAAGTTATTTAATACCCATTAAGCGAATCATAGCCGAATTAACCATACAAATTAAAATATTTAAAATTGCGCGATTCTGGCATATTTTTTCAATATGCTTATGAGACCACCCACTACCCGAAATTCTTCCTGATAATTTCATTTAAAGTGGCGAAGCAATGATGCAGTAATCAGTGTAGATACATACAAAAATACCTACATAAATATAAAAAATATCAATTCTCTCACTACCGGTATTATGACTTTTGAATTTCACCTCAATTTTTTTAAGAGCACCAGATTGTATAAATATCAAATGAATAGTATTAAAATATCATCAGCTAAAGCTGCTTACTAAAATTTTTAATTTTTGTGTAGTTTATAAACAATATGTCCGAAAATCCAAAGACATCAATTCATAACCAAATACCAGACCTACTTCTAATGGTAATCATGGCATCTGCTAAGCTTATCACTGTCAAGTAAGCCTTTTGTGAACACGACTGTACAGTTCGCTGCACGGATCTGAAGCCGCGACGAATGGGGTTTGTCAAAAGCACTCACTAATGAGTAATGCATCGTTTTCATAGATATTTGCATTCTTTTCATAGCCCCAGATTCGTGCGCCAAACTTTAATACATCCATCGTATTGAATTTTTAATTTATTTAAAAAATATATAATTTTTGGTCTGGAAAATATACCTACATTTACCTCAACATCACAGAGTGAAAATTCGTCAGTCATCTTGAAACCGCCACCTTGAATTTTACATTGTAAAATAAAAACTGTGATACTGGTTGGTCTAAAAAATGAGGAATAAAATTTTCTTTTTCTATTTACCTACTCCTCTATTTAAATTGTTTACGTTTCCATTAGTGATGCACCTCTGATAGTTAAAGCAGTTTAGCAAAAAAATTAAGTTCACTTTAAATATAAAAAACTGTGTCAGCTGAAGCTTTCATTTACTTAATCATTCGAGTTGCGAAAACTTGCTACTAAGTATTTATTATGTTTGGTGTAACCACTTACAAAGAAAGAATAAAATTCTGATATTTATTGGGAGTTGTTTAAGTTTCGTTAGACCCTATAGGTACAGGGTGGTCGAAATTGGTCTGTTTTAACAGAGAAAACCTATTTCCTGACTAGATAGAGCAAAACTGACTTAGGTGTCATGGGCTCGATTTCTGAGAAATGTTTAATGGCAAAAACCGCCTGCCGATATTTTCACTGCCAACTGAGATATAGGGCGTTTTTCAATTTTCGGCCATTTTGAAAATTGTCCATAACTTTTTTATTTTGCGGAATATTAACATTCTGCAAAGACATTCTAAAGGCACTTTTTTATGTGCAATCCAGTGGCATACTCAGATTTTTTCTATAGTTGTCCGTTTTATCATAAATAGGCAAAACTTTTTTTTTTCAAATGGAAATCATAGTTGGCTATAAATTATAAAAAATGCTCGCGTTTAGCCCTTTTCAGTGATATAAAGTTGTAGGTACTTATTTTCAAAAATAACGAAAATATTAGGTGTTTTTGGTTTACATCGAAGTAGGCTTTGATTTGTGATGACAATATCTCAATTATGTATTGTTAAGATTTATAGTTTGTTAGCAACTTAAACACAACTTTAAATAACACTAGCTAACGTTATTTTAATTATTTATTATTAATTTTTTTTATTTTTTTTTGTTTACATAGCAAAGTTGAACAAAATTAACAAACTAAACTACTATTTACAGCTACAAGTGAAAATAAAAAATAATTATGAAAATCTAGGTATTTAGTTAGATAGGTTTCTGATAAATATATTTAGAGAAGTTGTTCAAATTGAGCCCCTCCCTGTTGAATACAAACTAAGCATCTTTTGCGTACCGAGTTGCAACTATTTATTAGTTCAACTGGGCTAATAGATGCAAAAGCTTGCCTAGTGGCCTCTTGCAATTCTTCTTTTGTGTGAAAGGTTCTTCCTTTAAATATCAAGTCCTTCAATCTTCCCCACAAAAAAAAATCTAAGGGAGTTAAGTCACAGGACCTAGCAGGCCAAGGTATGGGGCCCCACGTACCAATCCAATTTTCTCGAAATTCGAAGTTTAAAAGATCAGTTGTGATCCTTGCATTGTGCGGGGGACAACCATCTTGTTGATAGTAGATATTTCTGGCATCAGCTAAAGGTATGTCTTCCAACAAAGGGACAATATATGTGCGCAAAATATTTACATAATCATCTGCAGTTAAATTTCCATCGTAAAAATAAGGTCCCACAAATCTTCCTCGGAATATCCCCACCCATATATTGAATCCACACCGACCTTGCCGGTCTTGTTGCACAACTACGTGTGGATTTTCAGTGGACCAGTGATATGAATTATATCTATTAAATATACCAGAAGTATCTACTCTGGATTCATCACTCCAAATAATATTTAATGGAAAATTCTCATTCTCCATGTATTTTTGCTCATACCACTGACAAAATCTCAATCTTCTAGCGGCGTCCCCTTCACGGAGTTGATGAACTCTTCTCGTTCTGTACGGTTTGAATTTATGTTTTTTGAGTATTTTTAAAACGGTGGTCTTTGGAACATTCGTTATATTAGCCAATGTTCGAGAGGAGGTGCCAGGATGATCTAATACCTCACCAATTATATTTAGCTGCTGGATTTCCTTTTCTTCCTTTAGTTCATAATGTCTTGTTCTTAACTTTTTAAAACTTCCGTAATTTACTAAATTACTTTTTAATGTTTGATAAATTCGGTTATCCGGTTGACGTCGCTCGGGAAATGTATTAAAATATAATTCACTAGCTGCTTCAGGAACTTCGTTAGATAATATGTAACATTTTAACATATCATACTTTTCATAATTCTCAAACATATTTTGTCAGCAACTTAACACAACTTTATAAAGATAACACCAAAACGCAATAATTACACCAGACTACAGTAATCTGACAGCAATATATTCAAAATATTGAACGCGCGTCATTATTCCAAGGCCTACTTCGATGTAAACCAAAAACACCTAATATTTTCGTTATTTTTGAAAATAAGTACCTACAACTTTATATCACTGAAAAGGGCTAAACGCGAGCATTTTTTATAATTTATAGCCAACTATAATTTCCATTTGAAAAAAAAAAGTTTTGCCTATTTATGATAAAACGGACAACTATAGAAAAAATCTGAGTACGCCACTGGATTGCACATAAAAAAGTGCCTTTAGAATGTCTTTGCAGAATGTTAATATTCCGCAAAATAAAAAAGTTATGGACAATTTTCAAAATGGCCGAAAATTGAAAAACGCCCTATATCTCAGTTGGCAGTGAAAATATCGGCAGGCGGTTTTTGCCATTAAACATTTCTCAGAAATCGAGCCCATGACACCTAAGTCAGTTTTGCTCTATCTAGTCAGGAAATAGGTTTTCTCTGTTAAAACAGACCAATTTCGACCACCCAGTACATAATATCTATATTGCTAATTTTAGTTGTTAACTCCCAATTTATCAAACCAAAAATGGCAAAAAGTATTAGGTACAAAGGATATTTGCACGTTTTTACAAAACGTTATAATATTTTTGTAAAATTCCCATATATCAAAAGTGAGAACAAATATCTAAATTCCTTGAAATTGTTTTTTACTACGTTCATAATACGGAGTTTGTTTTGAGGTTCAGTCGGGCTATATATCCAATTAAAAAATTTTACTCAAAAAAGAAATGGTTAAAGTTCCTGTATTGAAGGGTTGATACAGTGTGTATCAAATAAAATTTGAATTTTCGATAACGTCAATATTTCCCTGCAACTAGTCATTGCCAGGCAACGAAAAATAACTGTTACGAAATAATTATTTTTGTTCTGTACGGAAATATTATTTCTTTACAGTTATTTGTATACTAAAAAAATGTCTAGTTTGACAATTTAGTTGCAATAATTTATGTCCTTTCAACAATTTTCGATTTTCCGGGACTTCATCTTTTCTGTCGTTCGGAAATATTTGTTTTTTTTTCTACTAGGTATACAATGTACTATTGTAATTAAAAGGAAGAAATGAGGTAAGTATTAATCTAAACATTATAATAATATGCCAAACTACCTTTTAGATGTCTTAAGGTATACTTACTGCCTAAATACGGAAGAAAATTATGACATGTCTGAGTTTCTACTAACGGATCAGAAAATGTTAACAAACTGGTAATTTGCGATGCATTACCAAATTGACGGGTTAGTTGGTCCGAAAAGTAAAATCTGCGAGATTTGTAATTATCACTAAACTTTTGCGTTTGCGCTTTGCGTTGCCTGTGGAACTAACCTTACTTTTATGTTTATATTTATCGCCTATTGTATAAATGCAATTTTATCTTGCTTGTTTTTAATTTTTTACGCGTTTTTTTAATTTGCTGAGATGGATAATCAAAATCATAGTAATGATTAGGCATTGTGGACATATTAAGGTCCGTCGAAGCTGTAAAGTTGTTTAAGAGCAAAGAAGGTGGCGAATTCGGTCTGTTAATTGGGGTAGAAATACTTAAAACTCCTACCAGTATTTTCTTAAAATTAAAGACAATGACCCCAAGCGGTTTCTTAAATAAGCGAGGATGTTATGTGTATTTATTAATGTCAAATTTATTATGAAATGACTAAAATCCAGCAATTTCATTGGTTGCAGCTTAACGCAAATATCGATTTACGCTAGCCGCTTCCGTCAAAGTTAAAGTTGGGAATTGTTTTGACAGCTAGCGGGTACTCAAACGGATGGCGACAAAAATATAACCGTACCCAGTGTGTTACGTTAAGTAAACTTCAAGGTCAGCGCAAATGGCGACGCAAGATGCAAACTGTTCAGTCTATAACCCAGGCTTAACTCCATCAACTCTCTAAAACTTGCAGCACGAATCTGGAGCTATAAGAAGAATTCAAGTAACTATGAAAATGCTGCATAACTCACTGGTGACTGGCTAAAGCTCTAAAGATCCATGGGAACACCTATTTTTACCAATAATCCGCCTTTCGTTGCGGCCTAAGATCCGTTTGGCGCATTTTAAATAAGGGAACCCTAGGAATGGTAGGTAACATAAAAACAAAATTAAAAAAAGTATTCTGGATTATGGAGGCAGTAGTTTAATTTGAGTAGGTCTGGTAAGTGAATGAATGTGTATGTATGTAAATAGGTATGTATACTAGCTGTGACAAATAAAAGTCGTGATATTGCAAATTCCTGTCAATCCGTTTGATTGTTAAATATGTGACTGATACAGATATTTCGTAATTCATTTTCATTTGAGAGAAATAACTATTCAAGAGAACCCTGACTGTCCGCTTAATAAATACAACATACAAATTTTGCAAAAATGGTAAAAAATATATACAACTGTATCAAGAAAATATAGTAATTATATATATACAATGTATCAAGAAAAATATCGTAAAATAACTTTACTGACCTTTACCCGGAATTTACTTCGCATCGAATTCCACCACTCGCAGTTAATACAGTTTAGATATTTTAAGAAATCTTGGTTCTTGGGATTAGATCGTGTCAAATTGGAATTACTAGCCGACGTTTCGTTTTCGATTGGTCGAGGTATTTTCATTCATTTTATTTAATTTTCAAGGAACTTTTAAGAACAAACCTCTATCACCTGTGGTAGCGAATATCTTTATGGAGACTTTTGAGGATATTGCTTTAACAACTGCCTCACTAAACCAGAACACTCAGATTCACTCACTTCAGATATGTAGAGGATATTTTTTGTTTGGCCTCATGGACAGGAAAACTTCCTCATATTTTTGGACTACCTTACTCAATAACACCATAACATTAAAAGCATCATAGAAATTGAATCTAATGGAACGATTTGCTTTCTAGATGTATTTGTTCAAAGGAAGAAAAAAAGACTTCTAACGAAGAAGACTGACTTCAAGCGAGAATCCAAGTTGAAGAAGTTGAAGTCCCTTGGTGCAACGAGATCAAGTACCTAGGTATGACCATGGACAAAAGGCCGACATGGACCAAACATATTGACGCAGCGAGGACAATAGCCAGGCAATCAATAATCCATTCTCTGTCGGGACAGTGACTGAGGACTAAGCTACTACTGATCAAAACAGTAGCAAGGAGCCAACTCACATATGGCTTTACGGTTTTTGGCTATGCTTCAAAAGATAACCTACTGAATCTCAAGACGAAAAAAAAACCAACTGATTAAGGTAGATGCCCCGTGGTTTATGAGGAATGAGGACCCATAGGGAAATCTTCAATGGACACCAATTGAAGATTGTATGCTGCAAAAAGCTACCGGTGCCTTCAGGGCAGCCAAAAACCTTCACAACGAAAATTTATGTGACTTGATAGACTAGGATCCACTAGCCTCAAACAAAAATAATAGGACAAGATACAGTAGACCAAGACATGGACTCCTGCGTTAGTACGGACGTAAGTAAATCGAAATCTCTAAGTCTCCGTGCTCCTCAGAAACTAGACCTTACTCGCAGAAACCCTTAGAGTGTCACCAAGTGGCCAAGAAGAACTTCAAGAAGAGGACTCCCAGATGCCTCAGTCGGCTCCGGCGTGAGCTGCAGCTGAACCTGAGGTAGAAGAACACCCCGCTGCAGTTCCTCACTACCCGGCTCATGGAACAGTAGTGATACTGAGGGCCAAGAAGAGGACACCTAAGGACCAACAAACGGAAGGACTTTGGCGGCGGCAAACTGGACAAAGGACCAGTACGACGTTAGCAGCGGCAAACCGGACAGACGGAAGGACTAGGAGACAACCAGAGTTACACCAACCAGGTTAGATGTAACGAGAGGCGGCACAACGACATCGTGCCGAAAGAGGAACACTCTACCATCAAAAGGACCAAGTCTTTTAGAGGATCACCCCGGAAAGACGGAACCAACCCCATCGAAGGATCCTTGGGCGTGTTCAGTGACGGTCTATCTGATGGGGGCCGGTGGGGTTTAGTGAGTATTGCGATTCTGACAGTTATATATAAACCTGACGGAGCAGCGAGCCCCACAATGTCTCCCTCTCACCCGTGCGTAAATGTATTTCCCATTATCAAAAAAAAAATCCGAGTTCAGTGTTCAGATCTCGTAAAATAGCCTTGAAGATGCCTAGTGCAAGCGAAGGCGAAACGTGGTACATTCTAAGAACCACGATTTCATAATTGACCAAAGCCGTGAAAGCTTCCGTTCTAAGTTTAAATATTTTTAAAGCTACTTGGAAATAGTTTTGCAGATACATATTACGTAAATTGTAATATAATCTCACAGTTCTTTATAAGTGAATACAGTTTTATTATGAAGTAAGTTACGGGTACTTTGGCTTATTAAGAAAATTGAAGTATATATTACATATATTTCAATATTACTAATATTTATATTTATTATAAATAAAATTATTACCAAATAACTACATATATGAATATACAAAATGTGTTATCTGTATGTGATGGCATGGAGAGGGCAGTTCCGGCTAAAGACGTTTTTATAGATTTTGTTATGACCATTTTAGAAAAAGGCATTAAGGAAAAAATGTTAAACCAAAATTCTGATTAAAGAAAATTTTGGGGGAGTATAAAATCACTGTACCTGATATTTGCCATAGAACCTTGTGGTCATGCTAAGTACTAAAGTCAATATAAAGCTATTATATTTAGAACCAAGATGGTACACAAACAAGAATCAATAAACTCTCAAGGTTGACAACGTGGAAATAACTCACATGTAAAATTTGACTTCTCGATTTTATTGCATATTTAAATCGCGCAGCATGTAAGAAGTATCCCTAACTAGCAGTCTGGGACTGAAAAACTTGTGTTTACCCTTGAAAATGCCATTAAAAGCTTTGTCCAACTGCAGTGGTTTTTAGAAGCAAGGACGAACTTTTTTTTTCCCAGGGATCAAGAATTTTAACCATCTTTTATCATCGACAAAAAAATAAGTAGAGGTTGCTTGTTATTCTGGTATGACACGTTCTTCTTAATTAATGTTTTGTTGGCTGAAAAAGTATAGAAGCCACGAGAGGCTGAATAAAAATAAAAAGTATTTACCCTTTGTATATTCAGTTTATTGAACTGGATAGTGTCGCAGATTTCAATGAATCTTCTTTTTTATATTTAAGGGTAACTGTCAACCAAATCGGTTTTAACGAACGTTTCTTGCGTTTGTTGTTAAATAAGATATTTTAAGATCGTAATTCCATCAATTTATGAAGTTTACCCCTAAAAATCAACAAACAAAAAACTGAGTCTCGGCATTTGATTGGCCAGCCCATACAACAATGCATGGACTCATTTATATAACTTCTCAATACCTCGTAAGTATATAAAGTAAATATGATGTTTTTCTTCTGCAGGTAAATTTATCTTTATTAAAAAAATAGCGAAGGAAATAAAAAATGCATATCTATTTATGTTCTTCTGGTTCCTCATTCACATTTTGGGTGAAAGGCCTATTTCTATCACGTTGTGACTTGTAAATAGAATATGTGATTGTGTTTATTTTAGATTCTGAGGTAACCTGATTGCCTCAGAATATTTTTTTGACAGCAGAAGCAAAACGTTCAACTCAACTCGAGAGGAAAATTTTGAATTTTGATTTCGTATATGCCTTATATATATGTCAAGGTTTCAATTTAAGCGAAAATAGGAGTCTTCGAATATTCTCAACAAACTTGTGTGTAAATTTAATGTGATGCTTTTTCTATTTCTAAGCAACCAGCGAAGTTCGTAGTTCTATCTTGTTAAAGTTATACATTAAATATAAAGCGAACAGTAACAAAGCTATGTGCTGGTAGCGAGATTTGGTCGCCATCACTTTCCATAATTTGCATATCGACTAAGACCCTTCACTTTAGCAAACGACCACGAGGCGCCGACGACGTCAAGCGTCGTGCACATTAAGTACAGACATATCATGATCTAGTCGCGCCGTTTGAGTTTATGCAGCCAATTAAACACTTACATCTCTATTCAATTGCATATAGCCCTAGAACGCGATCCTGCTCATTTGATAAACTAATACATGATTGATAGACTAATAGCGCTCCGAGATTTTTACGCCAAGTAGGTGCTATACTGGTGGAGGGAGGAAGTTGCAAGAAATGGAATGTATGTGGAGTCTGATATTCTATATTTAAGAAATATGGTTCACATATCCAGCTAAGTCCGCTTTTAGTAAAAAAATAAAATAAAATAAAATAAAAAATCAAAATATTTAATACGTCTGGCAAACCGCAGGGATCAGTTTAAGTATAAAATCAACCTCTTGCAACTTCTACCCTCAATTATTACAACATAACTTCAAATAATCATAATTAATCATGTATCAGTAGCGTATTTGCTTCTGGAGGAGAGGGAAGTTTGGAAATTTACCCTTTAACGTGTTGTCGGCGGTGCTGCGGTGTTGACGAGCTAAGGATTATTTCAAGGTTGCATATTTTTATAAAATCATAGTTAACCTGTAAATAATTTATAATTAAACTTCGCACCCAGGCTCTAGACAAGAGGGGTCAACCACCAAAAGGTCCCAGTTTAGGCCATTGACATTTCTCAGTTTATCAACACATGCGCAGCGGTGAATGTACATTTTGGTCATAAGTCCTTGGACTAAAACATTTACAAACAACATCGTATTTGTCTGTTGCCACCTGACGATGATCTGTGCGATCTATAAAGTAATCCGTATTATTTGTTTTTGGATTTTATAATTTCTAGTTTCGTAAGGCAAATCTATAGATTAGAAATGAAATTGATGATTTTTATCATTAGCAAAAATAAACATGTTGAAATTTTTAGGTTATATAAAAGACTATAAGCTCTTTCTATACTTATCAAGGATATTCTCCCCAAAATGTTTCCTGCCATGTAGAGTGTAGGTACTAATAGCAATAATTATATTTATTCAATGTCACTAAATAAACGCTTATATATATATACATGAAAAAAATTAGATATATTCACAACTAACGACCTAAGATTCCGTGATATTTTTTAAAATATTTTTTCAGAACCATTTCGTTGTTACATTAGTTTCTTATAAACTATGAAAAATATATGTGGATATCTTTATTTCACGTTACCTCAACGCCACCACAAGGATATTATGATCTCTAATTGGAACGTGTCCTGTAATGTTCCAGGCACAATGATCCATTTTATCAATCTACTAACGCGATTTAGCTCTTTTGGGAAGTGATCAGGCCGCCATAGGCTAGCTGGTACTGTGTAAGTTAGTAAGTTAAAAATTGATATCAAAACTACTTTGCTGCTTCGCTTGCTAAGACCATGACCGGCATTGATGACTCCTAACTTTTTTATTGAATAATCTAGTTTTGTGCAGACACTGACCACGTTCATCATTATTCCGCGTCTGTTAGGTAATTAACGCCGAATCCTATTTTTGAAGCGCGAGTACAATTACTTATTTATGTTGTTGACAGAAACCGGTAGAATAATTATTAGAAAATAATATTTACTTTTAACTTAAACACTGTTTGATGTGCTGTTCGTTATTTTGTAGGGTCTTGGCCCTGATGATGACATAGTTATATCGAAAGTGCCAGACTGATGAATTAGACTAAAGTATGGAGATTTTGAAGATATATAAGGGCTCCCTTTAGTTATAGTAGATACGTAGTGTACGAACAAAATTATATAATATTAATAGGTGATAATAAAGATATGTTACTTGTAGCATAAGGACGGCGCTAGCTTAGCTTTAAGCAAGAGAAAAACTTAACGCACCAAGAGAATGAAGTAGTTATAGGATACTAATTAGTAAGATGTATTTAAAATATTTTGGAACTTTGGTCACTTAACCCGAGAAAAACCACGATGATTGCAACCATGACTTTATGAGTACTAAAACGGTAAATTTGAGTAAATTCATCTCTAGGTGGGTCCACTTTTTTATCTGCTACTACATAGACAAATGTTTTTCAAAAAAATTTGTAGGGTACTATAAGAAATTTTCATGCAAGTAATAATAATGTATACAGGATAATGCAGAAAAGCGCTGCAAAGAAGATTATGTTTTTTTCTTATGAAACACCCGGTATTTTGAAAGCTTAGTTGCGAATATGTTTAATTTGTTATACTTATTTTAAATATTAACGTCATTTCTAATTATTAATAGCAGTACGAAATGGGGCAAAGATCGTTTGGATTAATATAATATTATGCTATCAACTTGTTGAATTTAGCAAAACGTGCTAACTTGCGCTCTTTCCGAACTACTAGATAAAAAACAAAAACTCATGGTTTGTTAACGAAAGAAAAGGTTTATTTGGAACAATAACACAATTTACAAATAAAAATATAGTAAGAAGAAAATCACACTTAATTATTCAAATCCTTTGAGTTTTTGGAAATGATCACCGTTCTTTTCTGTACAAAGGCGATATGTTTTTTCAATTTATTGCTAGTTATTTCGAGGCTGTCCTGTCCTTGAAAATATGTATTATTTTTCAACTAACCCCATAAAAAGGTATCAAGAGGACTTAAATCCGGGCTCTTCGGCGGTCATTTAATCCTTCCATGTTTTTCATAGTTTTTATTCAAAAATTGGTTACCTCGATAACATGTTGTTTGAAAATAATGCCTTGCATGTTGTTGAAAAATAATACCTTGCATATCTGCAAAAACTATGATCGAAGAAAAAATTGGACACACAACTCTAATATTTTTGATTCCACACCATACATTTACTTTACATACAATACAGTTTGGAATACCTGCAGTGCTCAAACAGGACTCATCAGTTCACAATATGGCTATTATAGAATCGCAGACGTTCCTGTTTGCTTCGGTTAAATGTTGACCTTTTCTTGGGTTAAAAATGGGCGAAAATATTTTTTCGATGTTTGATTCTATTCCCAATACTTTTTTTGCAGATCTTTAGCACCATTACGTATTGTATTGGCGGACATGTCAAAAATAAATCATACTTTGAAAGTATATCAGAATATCTAATTCTACATCCTCATTAGTATGAATGGTTCTTATTCGCCTTTTTAAAAATTTATTGTCACTAAATAGTTCATATATTCGCCTAAATGTGTTTAAAGCCGGTATGCGTCTCCTGCGATAAGTAGTTATACCGTGTGTAACAAAAGTAATGAAACGGCGAAATATCTGAGATATTTCCCATTACCTGAATTTAATTAAAATATGTACTATTTATATGTAAAAAAATAAATTTGACGTGTCTCATCTTTTTGTTTTTAGTAACCGTTTTATTTTGAATTTTACTGCTATCAGTTTGCGCGTTTTCAAAATATGAATTTTTACGTTTTTATATTTGTTAAAATTATCGAAATTGACACCCAAAATCTAATCCCCTCGAGGCATGGGCATAGATTATTTTGGGTAAAATTTGAAACGAATCGGTTTAGCCATTTTTAAGTTTAAGCGCAAATTTTGTTTACACATACACCCAGACGTCATAATTTTTACTTCTGTCGTACGAGGAAATAGTCGTGAAATATAATAAAAATAAAAAATATTTAAAAAAGGGTTTTATTTATAAAGTATTAAACTGACGTCTCAAGCTATCACACATTCATTCCTTCAAAGCATGCCACATTATAAAGAAAAATCATGTACAAATTTATAATATTCTTTCTTACGCAACAGACATTGAAAAAGAATGATAAAAAATCAATTATTTTCAAGAACATCTTAATCATACAAAATCCAAGAAAGTCGTAGCAAAAATGTTATAAATAGCTCAGAAGTCCGGTATCTCGTTAGAAGAGCCTACAGCTGAAAACAAGTTGGACAATCATAGAGACAAAACACTTAAAGCAAAAGCAGCAAAATTTCGAAGATATAACGAACCTACGAAAAGAAAAGACCAACATCGTCTATTTAAAATGAAGCAGAAACAGTTTTATAAAAGTATTGTGACAGGAACCAACAACACCTTATACTGTTATCAACAAAGAAAACATTTAGTTCATAACTGTACCGTTCGGATCGAATTCAAAACTTCTGGCTGAACCAATTCACCTACTTTTACGATAGCTTATCGAAGCTTCAATAATAGATATGTAGCTTAGCCTTTAGTAGAGTATTATATAACACATAACTTTGCTTGACGTTTCTAGCAAAAGGTATAATATTCATGCAGTATAAGATAGATATCGAAGCAAAAATTTATAGACCTATTACTTCTGTCTGAGTCGTATAAATTGTTGACTTCCATAATAAACACCTATACCACTGTTGTGAAGACTAGAGCTTTATATAGTGTGTCTAAGAATAAGAACGGCTATTAAATTTCTCACGCGTAACTAGAGCACATCAATTAAATTCAATCAAGAACAAATTGGTAGAGTAGATATTCGACGAGATATATTCCAAGGCGACTCCTTGAGCCCACTCTGGTTGTGCTTAGCTCTGAACCCTTTGTTGCACTACTCAGTAACAGCAAGAAAGAATACAATTTAGACGCCAAAATACAGAATGTCTATCGTATCTCTTACACGTAGGTGATATAAAGCTATAAGCGGAATCCGAAACGATATTGAAAAATGTGCTACAGTTGTTATACAACGTAGAGTATAAATCAGGGACAGGGTCATATACCAGGATTTACACAACCTCCTCCTTAAAGAATCGTACGTTGGTATGCAATTGAAGACGTGATTAGGAACGGGGTGTCCAAAATATACGTCAAAGATTAAAAAAAAAGTTTTTTTAAATTTGTTGAAAACATGTTAATTGATTTTAACGATTTTTGTTATATAGTCTGGCTATAAAATGACGCTTTCTAATGATATAGTGGCCGGGTATAATAGCGTGGAAGAGTTATAAAAGTGACGACCTATCTAAAGATATGTTCTGATTTTTATGTCATCAATTTTATGACAAGTCAGATATTATTATCGGGTAATTTGATGCATTCAGAGACAATCAAGTTGAGACGCACAAGTCAATGTAAATAAATCTGAGAGCGAGATAGCTGCTTCGCGTTCTCTCTCTCTCTCCACAGAAAGTGAAAGCAGATGGCGCCGTAGACGCTGCTGTTTTTCCGCGAAATTCCAAATGCTTTTCTTTTTTGTACTTTAAAATGTTCTACACTTAATTCAATAAAACAATCGCCTAATTTGAAATACTGTTTATTGCAGATTAGGGACAGTAAATTGCAAAGCTAGGCGCTTAATGGCTGAAAATTTGGACATTTGCCGGTCAAATATACTAAATTCTGTTTTTTTTAAATCCCTGACATGCGCAAAAATTGGAAGTTAAATCGAAATGGAAAAGATACACCAAGTGAAAATTCACCGAAATATCAATCATTCTTAGTGGAATTATTCTTAGTTCTAGTGGAAAATCATCCCCATGTCAAATCATTCAATCCAATTCCGCTATGCTATCGGGAAAACATTTATCTCCAGCAATATAATTATATCCTGTGATATTATTTCATTTTGTGAGTACAACATTTCGTCACGAAATTTGATGGATGTCAGGGATTTAAAAAAAAAACTTTAGGTACATATAAAATATTTAGCCTATTTACAAGATTGTAAATATCTACAGGTCATCGCTTATTTCACTATTATCTTTTATTGTCTATAAATAAGCACACCTTTTATTTTCTATAAATAAGTACAAACTTTTATAATATACACACTCACACAATAGAAATTCAAATAAAATAGTACAGGAAAAACTGAATAAAACACATAACGAAACGTGAAAAAAAATTTCAAATATCTAAACAAAAAGGAAACCGAGCGATTATTGTCAAGTTAAACTATTTAAATAAATGACAGTTCTCCTGTCGCAGAAACATAGGTGAGCAAGACGGAGATAAAAATAAATACAGACAGAAAAAAATGTTAGCTTCCCAGGATGAGAGACAAGGACGAAGATACAGTAAATTATGTGAGATGAAAAGAGGTAGATATATCGGACAAATTTTTCCGCTTAGATGCTCGTCTCAACTTGGTTGTCTCTGATGCATTTAAAAGCTTTTTTACCTTTTGAAAAAATAATTTTTTGCATAATTATTACTATAAATTATTGCACCAATTCTCGTTGCAATGACATATAATAATTTGACACACGTTGACAAATTATGTCTGTTTCATAATCATTTTTAATTTCGTAGCTTTATTAGCTAGCACTAAACATGCAAAACTGTAGGTACTAACTCCGAGAAAGTTGATGCTTCTAGTGTAGGTTTTGCTAAGGAAACCGGCTTTAAAGTGTTAAGGAATACATGGAGAGATATTCTAACCGTCAAGTGCCAAATAACTAGGAATATTGAACGTCATCTTTGGGAGACGGGCAGCTTTTTGAGAGAACTTTTGCAGGTAGGGGTGGCATGCGAACAATTCGAACTGTCGAAAATGAAGAGGAAGTGTTGGAAATGACTGAAGAAGAATCGAGTGTCAGTGTCGGTCGCTTAGAACGTAAATTGGAAATTTCTAAAACGTGTGTGCACGATATTTTAAAAGAACACTTAATCTATTCGTATCATGTCTAAAAAATTCAGAAAGTTTACCAATTTATCCTCTCCTGCTCCTCGCATTTGTACAACGAATATGTTTATGCGGGTGCCAATCCATATGCCATTGAAGTTGCGCACCAACAGCATCAGTTTAAAATAAATATATGGGCAGGATGGCTACCTTATCGGTCCTGTGGAGACTTCAGATGGATTGGATGGAAATTGTTATGTTTCTTGCTAAATACGCTACTAACATAAACTATCGTATATGCACGATGGCGCCACATAATAAACCAGGTGAAAGAACCTAGCACATAAGCGCATGCTGTTCTGCACTGGCAGATACCGCATAGGTGGCTAGTCACAACATCGTTGCTAAACTTATCCATAAGTAACTAGAAGCAAGGTTTGATCTGATCAAGTATCAGCCTTCTTCCGTATTAGAATCAGTTAGTACACTTTACTGGGACAATCCTTACAGATAAAACGGTCGACCATAATTGACCGGCTATCTTAATAATAGGCAAGACCAAAACTGTAGGAACAATACTTCAAACACAATTTAGCCAAAGGCCACAAAACAATGGAGTGTGAAAATTTAGCTCTGGAAATTAAGCGTATGACACACACACACACACACATTGTAGAACCTGAAATCAGTAAGGATACTTCCCCTAGCAATTTAACTGGATGGACTGATAAGTAAAATTATCTAAGCAATTTTTGCCTATAGTCGTAAGGACTTGGGGACACGCAAAATACTACAGTGCACCAATTTTTTTTTTTTGTAAATGCTACACTTGAGGGTCTGTTTATTAATATACAGAGTGCTTTCACGTAGGCCGTTTGGTTTACAAACAAAATCATTAAAAAAAAAAGCAATTTTTTCCAGTGCCATTCAAAATATTGCAGATAGACCAAAATTATTTTGTGAAAAATGTAAATCCGATCATTATCGTCAAAAAAGGTTATTATGATTTTTTTCGGAAATTCGGTTGTTTTCGAGATAAATTAATTTCAATTCATCATTGATTCAGCGAGCGGAAAATGTTTGCAATAACTCGAGTAAAGATTATTTTTATTTATAATTCAAATGCGTTAGGAAGAAAGACATCCATGGCTACATAACATAAGCTCAAAAAACAATTTTTTTCAAACCCAATTTTTGCAAAAACTACGAGAATTACGGAGAAAAATATGATAACCTTTTTTACGTAATAATCTGCCCTATATATTTAAATTAAACAATTTTGCTCAATGTGCGATAATTTAAAAGATATTGGCTTTTTCTTTTTTTTTGTGAATCAGACGGCATACGTCTGAGGGTTCTGCACATTCCTAGACAGTCCCTCAAGAGGTACTATTAGTGAGAAAAAAGTTCCCAATTCTATTATGTCTGTGACAGCCTATAAAACTATCTTTGGTGAAAATTGTAAATTAGCCTTTGCCCACAACTTCCCTCGTACAGAATTTATATATGCTTATATTTATTGGGTAATAACTATATAAATCCTATAAACTGTAAATTAATTACCAAACTACTATACAGATTCATAAAATCTGTTGTCTGAGTGTGGAGGAATTCTGTACGAAGAAAATTGTAGGTAAAAGCGGATTTACTTTTTTTTTTGTAAATACATTTTTCGTATTCTTGGAACTTATATTTTTTTATAATTTTTTCGATTATTTCCTTATACTTCCGCTATATAGCCTATTATAGTTTATTAATTTACATTATATGGCTTGTTATACGGGAAAACTCTTTCAAAATGTTTAGGTATTTTTTCATAAATAAATATTCACTAGACAGTCTCTTTAATTAATTTATTTAATAATTTATATGTACATTACATTTTTACGGTCCATTAGTTAAATTTGAATAGACATTGTTTAAGATTTGTGTATTGTGTAATAACAGTTATTACCACCCACCAATAGCAATCCAGGGTTGAAAGGTATTGAAAGTGTTCGTATTTTAAAATACTTACAACTAGTTTATTTATTTATTTTGTGTTTACAACATAAAACACTTGAGATATTTTTCCAACCGTATAAAAATATGGTAATTATGGTAGCTTGTTCGAATTCCACCTAATAATTATTAAATATATAATAATTATCCTCTGAACATTTATTTACTCTTATACGGATAAATATCAAATGCTTTTATGTCTTGTAACAAGCAGTGACGTGCCGCGCTACTTGAGGTAAGGGGACAGGAATCGAAAAGGAGCGCAACCCTTATTTTTTATACATCATCATGTCATATTTTTATTAATAAATGGCATATTTTTATTTACGAGGACCTTGGAGTATCCTGAGTTATCTAAAAATGGAATTTTTAAAAAGGAAATCGTAATACACTGTTGGACAATTTTGTAAAGCAATTTTGAAGATGAAAACAAATGAAGATATGGGATAGGGTTTTGAACAAGTGTTTGTGTGTCTTAGGAATTTGATATTAAATAACAGGTTGGCCAAAAAATGTTTGTTTCTTTATTCCACTATGAAAATATGTTTTGTATCCTTAATAAATTCTCGATTAACTAAAAACGTTTAGAAATTGAATCACTTTGGCTTTACCCTATACCAATTTTACTAAATGGTTTTTAATTTTTTCTGCATTTCACTGTTATTTTAATTGGTGGTCAATTTGGACGATCTGCAATAGAAATGACACTCAATCACCATTCGGTTTTTCGTCAGTTTGTTACCGGTTGCAGAAATGTTAAATAGTAAAAATAAAATACTCACAAAAATTGTTTTTTATTCTATACAAGACTCGTCAAAAGTATGCCTGTTTAGAAAATTTTATGATTTTGGTTTTTATAAATTCTTTAATTCTACTGAAGAATTTACGATGTCAAAAAGATATAATAACATTTGCTTACCAGGGCAGTATGATAAAACTAACGACTTAAAAAAAGGGCTTTAACAACTTCATGAAGATCAATCATGAAAATCAACGACTAGTTCCTAATTTTTTTATATACAGAATTATTTTAATAATCTGACATTCTGAAACTAGTAACAAGTTGGAAAAAGAAAGATAATTGAGTATTAATTTTTTCCTTCCTCAAATTCGTTTTTTGTCTTGATTTCTCTTTTTTTTTTAAATCTCGATTATAATGATATTTCGAATTTTTGCACGCAGTATATAATATTTTTTGACCTTTTATGATATTGTTAGTAAACGACGCAACTTTACGTCAAAATCATGTAAATATATGTCTTCAAAATTACCTTAGAAAATTGCATTGGACAAACCTATTGTCCAGCAATGTATTTGGTTTCAGCTGGTAAAAAATGGAGTCAAATGTCAAATTATCCTCTCGGAATTTAATTTTTAGATTCCTATGAAACAATTTTCTATTAGTTATATGGTTTTTATTAAACACATAAATAATATAGAATTCGATTCTTTGGTTAGGTTATCAATTTACAGTTATCACGTTTACCCAGGGGTTGCTTTAGTTTTTAAACATGTGACACACAGAAGGTTTTACGATGGTGTAGAGCACCTGTTTATTTTCAATTATTTAAATTTGTTATAAATGTTGGTGAGAGACGTTATGACACAATATAGCCTTAGTTGACGTACGAAATAACACATAACTGCGATACTTTTTAACGAGTCATAGGTGTGTGTGATAGCAAAACAAGACAAACGATGTGGGCGGCCAGAACACCTTCTGTCCACCCTATAGCACGCCACTGGTAACAAGTATTAAATTTAATACTATGCAATTTTATAGTCTAATATAATTAGCTGCCTGAGTATTAATCTATTTCTCCTAGAGAAATATTAATATGGTTTTTGTGTAGGTATAACTAGTAGTACGATATATAACATTTTAAACTTTAAATTTTGAGTTTACCAAGGAACTGTATTTCTTTTTATCTTTGCTCTTCTATTTTTATTTAATACTTATGTAAAAAGTGTTACTTGGGAGTTCGGTTTAAAATTACTCAATAACTATTTTTACAAATTATTATGTAAATGTATTGACAGGCAATGTTAAGCAGTACATTTTATTTACGTAATTCAAAAAATTTGCCGAATACGGGATGATAACTCAGTACTTTAAATATTGTCTATTTTTTTTCGGAATCTGCGAAAGGACCCTTTAGAATTACAAAATATATCTATTTAATCTATTATAACCTAATTTTTATCTTCTTCCGCTGAACCTTCCCCTACCCGTTCTCGCTGGAGCAGTTGTACTGGACTCTTCTGCGGGTACCTCGTTGCTACTGCTCGATTTGTTGGGTTTGCTAAATCTATTTCTGCGACCTGATGACGCAGCGGGTTTAGATTCTTTTTGAACTGGCTCAGAGGCTCCTTCTTCTTTCGGCTCGTTAGAGACAGCTGGTTTAATTGGTTTTTCTAAGAACAAATAACATAACATATTTAGATTTCTTGTAATTAAAATAAAAATGTAACTTAAATAAGCTTAATAAGATTTAGAGGCCTAGTGGCAGTCATAAAAGGCAAATGTATTTTAAGGGGGTTACTTATGTCGCCCTTTCGAGTATCAACAGACATTCCAAAATCTAAAATTAATTTCACGGTAAATATTATTAATAAAAAACATTACCTTGGCACCTACGTACTGATTCTAGTATTATTAAAACAATTTTAATAAATTAAAAACAAAAAGAGACAGGAAATGACATGCGCAATGCATTAGAGAGAAAACATTCTCTTGTAATACATAAAAATAGAAGTATAAATATTGCCTTTTATGGAACGATTTTTGTCCATTTTTATTGTTGTCTTTAAAAGTAACGATAACAAACCAAGAATATTTTCAATTTTTTAATTATTTTTGAAACATTTTTGATTTGTATTCTTAAAAGACTATACAAGACAAATTGTATAACTTTTATCTACCTAATTTTCTTTTGTATCTTTTTTAGTCAAACCTGTTGTAGTTACGTCACAAAATATAAATTAGATACTGTACAGGGTGGTTTATGAGAGCGGGGAACTCATCTTTATTAATTCATTATTTAGCATAGAAAGAAAGATTTAATGGTTCTTTGTAGCTGAGGTCATATGAAATATTTTTATGTATTTCGTTCTTTTGCTTTGGGAGACGACACCGGAAGCAATTTTTTTTTGATATCCGCATTTAGATATTACTGCAGCCTCCTTATTGGAATAATAGATTATATTACAGTTGTAGCTAATATATTATTTAATAATTTCTCGCTTCTGCTCTGTTAAGACCCCGAAAAATCAATTTATGGTTGTCTAAAAGTACGAAACCACATTCTAATTTGCCAGTTGCGCTTTGTAGGGATTTTCAAAAATTATATTAGTATAAAATGTGTTAACTGTTTAGAAAATGAGGTCTCAGTATAAAAGTCCTTCAAAGATTTACTTCTTTAAAAGTTTTGTTCATTTATTTAAACGTTATTTTACTTTATTATACGTTGTAGTTTCTAATATTTTTTTCTGGCTTAATAATAAAGAAGCAAAATCGATTGCCTGCTTTCGCCAAACATCCTGTACAAGAATTGATTGCTCATACGGGCGGCCGATAAGTGTTCTACTTATTTCTAAAATTTATTAAGTAAAAAGCCTAAGAAGAAACAAACAGTATTTTAATTATTACAAAACTTTATTTAGTATTATTTCTACCACTAAAATTTTAACTTTAAATTTTCTTCTTATTAACTCCATG
Source organism: Kuschelorhynchus macadamiae (assembly GCA_030620095.1). Classification (NCBI taxonomy): domain Eukaryota; kingdom Metazoa; phylum Arthropoda; class Insecta; order Coleoptera; family Curculionidae; genus Kuschelorhynchus; species Kuschelorhynchus macadamiae. Next base: position 410,463 of record JAUTXW010000747.1, read on the forward strand.
AGCTGCTAAGGAAAACAATAATGGCCTTTTTAAAATTGTAAGCGTCAGTGAAAGCTCAAAATTTTAATGTTGTTTTACAAAAGTTTATTGTTCTAAAATGACAACTAATGTGAGTTCAACCAATTATATTTTATTTTTATATATTAAAAATTATCTAATGGGAATACATTTTGTTTTGTATCTCTTGTCAAACCCATCTATTGAGAACCTGTATATTTCAGATTAAAATTATAGAAAAAAGTTTTGCATATTCTAAGAAAGCTGGATAAAGTAATTCCAATTAAGGCCTGCTTGTGGGCGAAATTACAATTACTAAATTAACAGGTTTATTCAGTACTGAAATTCTTTTAAGAGGAACACTTGGGGGCTATCTTTCGAATATTGCTCGTACGATTTTAATGTGCATTTTTGTTCAGAAAGTCAAGAATTATAACAATGTATCAAATTGCCTAAAATTACAACAAAATGTGGTTTCATTACGTCCATGTCCGAACCAGCTAATAGGAGCAGGTTACTTGAGCATAGAGTAGATACTTTGCACTATATAGATAGAATCTGATCTCCCCTTTCCATTTGCTTAAGTTTTCTGAATAAAGATGAAGCACTGTGAAGTAGGCGGGTGAGACACAATGGGCGTTTATAAAAAAAAGTTCAAAGAGCCTAGATAGCAGCATGAGCAGAACTCTCGTTTTTGGAAACCTGGAGTTTTAATAGAGAGACTTTGTTTATCTATAAGCAGACCACGAATACCGAAGACCTAAATATTGGATAGCGGGGGTTGCTTTAAGTGAAGAGAACGAAAGTTTATTGATGTGAGTTTTAAAGGTTTGCAGATTAGGAGAAGAGGGAAAGATCTTTCCTGGTCACACATTCCATAATCGGGACATTCTGAGAATAAAGGAACGAACAAAGTGAGAGAAGCCCTTGGTCTCTGGAGTTGAACTGTGAACAGATGCATGTGGATCGATGCTCGTGTTTTCCTGCCAGGACTGACTGGAGAAGGTATAATTGATGATAATTGATCTGAAGAAAATCCATGATAGTATCTCTAAAACAAAGACAGATCGCCCACAATTGCTCTAGCAATAGGCAAATAGCTCTTTATTGGACAGAGATATGAATGATTGAAGGAAAGGCTGCTCCCCATATATGCGAGCAATACTTAAGGCTGGGTCTGATTAGCGAAGTGTAATGGATATACAAGTTGTCACAAGAAAAGTATTTTTGAGATCTCCAAAGGAAACCTCATTTATGCACGGCTGTTGAGATCTTTGATACCAACTAGGCTAAAGCAGTCTTTGCCTTCAAGAATTTGATTATTGATTTGAGTGATATTGGCATTGGAAGATAATTTGTGAGATAATAAACATGATTCGTCTTAGTGGCATTAAACTGGACAAAGTTCTTTGAACACCATTCTACTATTTTAATGAGTTCATCGATTAAAGATAAAGGCATCACGGCTGGAAAGAAAATATAATATACATGTTCCTATGCTTGTATGACTTTTTCTGAAAACGCCATAATTTGTATGTATAACGATTGCATTTTTTCTATATTTCGGCATTCAAAGTTTATAATCTTCAAGTAGAATCGATAAAAACGCGTGATGTTTTAAATGTGTCCGATGGACGGTCTGTGAAAAAGTTGCTTAAAAATTTGCACCAGACCATTCACTAAAAATATAACTTTCGTTATATTTTTATAAGCTAATAAGCTTTCAGCAAAGCCTAAGTAAATAAATATATTATGTTAACCAGTATGCAAATCAAATTAACACCTTCTTCTTTTTAATTAGCATTCAAGTATCTTACGATTTACTGCTTCTGCCCTTCTTCTCTTGAGAGCTGCTAGTAAATCATCGTTACTTCTGAATGGTCTTACACCTGTTTTTATCACTTTCTTTGGTGCTTCGGTGGTAGAGCTAGTTTCGGGTTGCTGTTCATCAACGTAATCTCCCTCGACAGGCTCTTCTACTTCTTCCTAAAAAAAGTTGATTTTAGATTCTTGTCAACAATAAAAAAAATCAAACACAACCCGATTTTAAGACGTTTATCAACTTTGGCTCTTAATGTTTTTTTGCTAAGAATAATATATATATATATATATATATATATATATATATATATATATATATATATATATATATATATATATATATATATATATATATATATATATATATATATATATATAGGGGAGAGTTCCTTTGAATCGGACATTTTTATGGAAATGACCCTAGCAGCTGAACCATTAATCATTAAATTATAATATAAAAATCAACAGTTGTCCGAACATCACGCATTATATTTCTACTCTTAAAAGTACCAGAAAAAAAAGTCAAGTTGTTTGAATTTTATTTTTTATTTTTTTTAACAAGTGTCCGATTCATGAACAGGTTTCTATGAAAAGGACGGCTGTTTCCATGAAATGGACACTAGATAGTTTTTATAATATTTTAACAAAATACTGATTGAAATACAGTAGAAAATTCTAAAAACAAAGATTACAAAAATAATGTAACTTTCCCATAACTCCGCAAGAGTTGTGAGCCCATTTCATACAAAGTTTGCACTGGATCCACTCTTCTTTACTGTGTTGATATTCACCTTGGCAGACCGGACAAACCGAATTTTCTTTTTCACCTTTTCCATCAGATAATTCTTCTTTATTCTCTTGCAACATATCTTCATAAAATTCTTCTAGGTTAGTCGGTGTCGAAGACTCATCGTGTAGTGATATTTCCGAGGATATATCAGTGTCAGAATCGTAATCATTTCGAACTTTTGGTAACTTTATATTTTTTTTTGTTTTTTTTGCTCATACTTTTGCTTTTTTAGAACCTTTTTTTGTTTTTCGTTTCTTTGACTTTTCCTCATACGCTTTCATTAGTTCTTCCTTTTCAAGAGTGTCAGTTATAACAGCACTTTTACCTTTTTTTCTATTAACTTGGACCGATTTCCGAGGCATTGCTTTAGGATAGGGTCTAATAACTTCAGGTGAAACCAAATTCATTTCTGCTCGACCTTGTTTTGTAATGAAATCATTTGGACTTTTCACACTCTTAGAACAGCAGGGCCCAGAAAAGTCGGAGCTAGTTGAGGGGATAGGTTCCCAACAGCTACTGTTTGAACTAGCGGTCTGCTTACAGTTATCTGAAGGTTTACTTTCAGTATTCAAATTAGAACAGGTGGTGGTTTGAGCAACTATGTCCAATCCCTTAACTTCAGGTGAATCATTGCACTGATTGTTATAAATGTCTGGTTCTTGGTTTTCTGTGTTGGAAGGATTTGGCCTGTCGGTTACAGATGATGCCAGAAAGTCGTCATCAGTAAATATTGATGAATTGAATGGATATATCCCTGTTTTCAGAAAGCTCTTACAAATGTGTATTGAAAACGATTCACTATATGCAGCATTAACAAATCCTGCAACTTCGTAAATACTAACGGTTTTGCCAGGATTTGAGACAAGCCAATTATTCAATGCCACTTTGTACCTTGCCTTAAAAGGGCCATATACTGCCACATCAAGTGGTTGCATCCGGTGACTGCAGTGGGGAGGGAGGGTCAAAATGATAATATTATTTTGCCTTGCAAAATCAATTACTTGTATATTTACATGGGTTATATGGTTATCCATAATAATAAGAGCTTTATCTTCACTCGTTGGTTTAACATTGTTAACAAAATGCTTTAGGGCTTCTACAAAAATGTCTTCAGTAATCCACCCAGATGGATTTGTAAACCCTTTAGATCCTGTCGGTGCATCTTTAAGCATAATGTCTTTAAAATAGACCCGAGGAAATACAAACACAGGTGGCAATGATCCGCCGGCAGAATTTATAAAGAAAAGTGTGGTGACAAGCGTTCCCCTTTCGGAAGATGCAATTTGACCAACCTGTTTGGAACCTCTTACTGCTACAACTTTTGGCGATTTTGTGACAGTCATACAACTGGTCTCATCCAGGTTCCAAATCATGTTGGCTGAAAACTTGTATTTGTTGTACAGGCATTTTAATTTAGAAAAAAAGGTTCCTACGTTTGATCTATTAAAACTAGATGCTCTGCTTAGAGACGTATTTTCTGGCTGGCGGAGCGACAAATCCTTATTGCGTTTCATGAAACCATGAAGCCAGTGAATTCCAGCTTTAGAATTCTCGTCCCATTTTGGTGGAATAGATATATTGTTCGCCAATGCAAACTGGTATGCAAGCTCTCTTGTTTGCACAGTGTATGCAAGCTCTCTTGTTTGCACAGTGGTTAAGCCATGACACATTTTTGATGTTGTTTTAAGGTAAGAAACTAGCATTTGTTCTTGTTCTACCGAAAAAATTTTTCTGTTTCCAATATTGCGATCGTACACAAATTCAGGTGCATTTTTTGCTTTTTTGACAAGCACTGCCAATAAAGATTTAGAAATACCACAGTTTGTAGCTACACTCCGAATCGACAAATTTTGATTTACAACTGCATCTACAGCTTCACGAATTTCTTCGTCAGACTTTCTTATTCGCTTCGTCATGATAAGCCAAGTCTAAAAGAAAAAAAAAGAAGTTTTTGAGTATTTTTTTTTATTTCCTTGAATCGGACACTTCATTTCCATGAATTGGACGTCCGATTCAATGACATCTTTGGTGTCCAATTCATGGATTTGTTTACTTTAAAGTAAAAATGCATTTTTATTTTTAGGGTTAAACATATTAATGAGAACAACATACCTTGTTTAATCTAGACCCAGTTACCAAACGATCACCACAAAAATCTTTAAAATATCTTCAAAAATGCCCACTCTAGACAAATTTTAAAATTGCGTGAATATTTACTTTTCCAGTCACATATACCGCACTGACTGTAACAAGATTAAACGATACCACCAACGCACCAATACTAGCGCCATCTACTATTATAAGGTCAATCAATGTACAGCATGCATTAGAAATTGGGATATGCAACCAAATATGCCTAAATCGACTGTGTCCGTTTCATAGGTTGTCCACTTCAAGGGAACTCTCCCCTACATATATATATATATATATATATATATATATATATATATATATATATATATATATATATATATATATATATATATATATATATATGTTTTATATATATGTATATATATATATATATATATATATATATATATATATATATATATATATATATATATATATATATTATGGTAAACGCATAATATTGTAAGGGCTTTTGTAAAAGGCTTTTAATTAAAAACGAAGGTTGCTTCAAATCTTAAATTTTTTTCAGTATAGTTGCGAGAATGTTTCATTTTTTTTAACTGAACGTCAGCTCTGTTTACTTAATTATAACAACCTGTATATTATATCTCTATCAAATGCTGATTATAAATGTACCATATTTGATATGTTATATTTAAAGACGCCGGAGAAATTTGGCAAAACCCCTGCCATATGAAGAAATGTGTTCTACTACATAAGGAAGTCATGGGAATATATTACTTCTTATGGTATGATTTTTTTCAACTTTCTGAGGTAAAGATAAAAGAAACGTTCCAATTATAATTTGCAAGATAATAATCATTTGATGGGCATAAAAAAGTTAAAAAAGTTGATGTTGATGTCATCATCATAATTTACCCAAAGCAAAATTATACCATTTGATGAAACAAACTTTGGTATAAAATTGTTTAATAAAAATACGAGCATTAATGGGGGAAGGGGTGCATTTGCTACAAAAAAGCCTGCTTATTAAACTATTATACACTAATTCAGTATTTAAATAAAAGTTTTTTTTTAATATAAATGGTGTTGAAAGTTCGTTATTCTTTGCCTTAAAAATAAAATAAAAACTACTTATCTCACTGACTTTAAATTTTGATCAAGAACTAAGAGTCACATGGGGATGACATGGTAAGATTTTCACAATAATACTAAACAAAATGATGTCCAAATATATTTTTAGAACAATATTACATAAAAATTATTTCTCTCAAATTTTACATAAAAATTAATTCTGACAGAGGGTCAAACTTCTAATATTTTGGTGAGGAGTCGTTATGATAAAACAAAATGACGGCTTAATTAAGTGTTTAAAATAATAGTATCAAAAAAGTACTTATCCAACTAACTGAAATGTTGTTCTAAAATCTGGTGTGAAAGAGGGATGAAATGAATGTTAATTCTATATGACCATAAAACTAAATGTTTAAAATGTCGGTAAAATTCCATTTACTGGAATAAATACTTTTTTTTATGAAGGAAAATAATAAATGTAATTGATTTTTCTCTATATTTTGTAATTAATCATACAATAAATAAAAAATAATAATAATATTACAAGAAAAATAAATTAACAACAAAAACTATTAAAATGAAAATAAACCCAAGGATCAAAATGTGTTCGAAGTTTGGCACAGTTTATACACCCACACCATATACCTAGAATGTTCCCATATTGTGCTAGTTTGGACACAGCAACAAAATTGTGTCACCATGGTTTCGACACTTTTCCAACACGTTGTGTCTGTATTTTCTTTGAAAATTTGTTTCCGCTTTGTTACTAAAATGTGTTGAATCAGGACATTTTAAACGCATAATTTTTATTACCGTCACCATATGGACTCATTTCATACACCTACTTTCCATTTTGTTTCCAAAATGTGTTAGTTTATTGGATGAGTAGATTGACCATTAAATAAAGTTGACTGTGCGAATTTAATAATAACTTTAAAAGAAATGCCTAAAAATAGTAAAACTACCACGCGAAAAGTGTACAAGACAACTTAGTACCATTCTGTACAAAAGGAAGTAGAGGAAACGCAAAATAAAATAAAAAAAAAACAGAGCTGAAATTTGAGAATTTCGTGGTAGAAAATCCATGTAGTAAGAATGTGTCCGAATCGAGCCCAAATTGGATCCGCCGATACGCACAGGGCGTATTATAGATGCAATGTGTCTGAAAAAAAAAACAGACCTCATTTTAGGTACATTATGTAGAGACATTTAAGTAGAATTTTGGTCAAATATCGGAAACACGGGTCAAAATATTTCGCCCCGGTTTTTATTTATTAAGTTAGGCAATTTTTAGAACCAAAAAGGGACTATTATAAGAAAATTCCACAACGCTTAGTTTGCTAACAATGGCGGAAAAAAATAAAATTATCTTTAATTTAAATTTCTGGCTCATTTTGACCAAAAACATACACAATGTGCTGTTGCAAATTTTCTTTAGATATTTCAAAAATAAAATTCACTGTAAGTAGTAATAGTTTTAAATATTTAAAATTGTTTTTGTGTGCTTTTTAGAAATATTTTATTAACTATTATAACACATTTTGAACGAGCCGATAAGTTAGGCTCACGTATTAACCATATACCAACCTATTAAATAAACATATTTTTCACTTGGAGGCGTATTGGAAACAAAAATAATATTTAATATATGTCCATTGTGCAGCTAAATTGTTTTAAGTATAAATATATTTTGTGTCTATGCAAGAAGTCCCTAATAACATTTTAGCTGTTTTAATCTAATCGTGCTATCTAGATTTAATTTTCATGTAGGTATTTTCGATTGCTGGTGTTAGTTTTAACGTAAAAGATCTCTAAGTGTCATATTTATCATGTCATTCCTATCTGTCGTGTTGGTTTCTCTGCAAAAACTATCTAAGTGTGCAAAACGTATCTAAATACCGTGAATATCTTATACAGGGGGCGTCGAAAACTTGAAATGTTGAGAAACTTTTTTAATTATTGTGTAATTTTTATTAAAAAGTTCCTATGTGTAAATTGTTAAAGTATTTTTTCAGCAAAAGCAGAAATGTTTTTTAATTGATACTCAGCGATATTATCTTCGAAATAATTGGAAACAGTTTGTTTTTAAGTAGCATTTTAAAACATATAATGTAATTAAATTATCCGTTCAAAAAAAATTTGAAACATGTTCGATGTGATTTAAAATTTTGTGACACTGAGTCTGAGTTTTTTCATCCTTTTTACGTATAAGAACGATTTTGCATTTGTTAACTAGGAACTAAGTTAGGAGATTAAGATTTTTTATTATCGGTTCTAGAAAAACAAATTATTCTTCATAAAAAGTTTTGCTTGCTCGAAAATTAAGATTGGCGTAAAAAATTGTAAATAACTTATACAGGATTTGTAAAAAATTGTATATGTAACTTTGGTGACAATGCATAATACGGTACTGTAGAGTAAAAATTGTGAATATCTTATACAGGGCGCGTCGAAAATTTGAAATGTTGGGATACTTTTTTAATTATTATATATAATTTTTATTAAAAAGTCGCTATGGGTAAATTGTTAAAAAATGTTTGCATCAAGTTGAAATCAAATAATTAAAAAATCAAGTGATAATATTTCCAGAATAATTTAAAACTTAAAATCATCAAAATCTCAAAACATGAATAAGTCACTTAGGGACTTTTTGCATAGAGCCCTTTAATTGCTCCTTGGGTAGTATAGGGACGGGAGTATTGAAGAAGTGGTAATATAAAAATAGGTATGGTAAGTGAATGAATATTTGTATATACGTATGTTTGTATCTATGTAGTTTAGATCTGGACGAAAGAACTTGTGGCGATGAAAAATGTAAATTTGTTTCAGTCAAAATGACCGTTAGATACGTAAATAAAACAAATATATTGCCACAAATTCTTATTTGCGTATATGCAATATAACTATTCGAGGAAACAGTGAATTTCAGCTTGAAAAGCACAATATATAAATGTAGCAAAAACGGAAGAAAATGTATACAAAATAAACGTGAAGAAGAAAAAATAAAAAATATACTGGACTTTACTCACCACATGCAGATAACACAGTTTATATATTTATTTGGCAATGCCTTTATAGTTATTGTATAAATTGGAATAATACGAGCGTTTTATTATAAGGTGACCTCTGGGCATTTGGGTTTGAAAATAGATAAAGCCCTTTTGACACAACTAGTAAGAAAAGTAACATATTACTATTTAGATAATGTGTAAAATGTTACCAAGAAATTTCTGAGTTTAAACTAATTTACCGATTTTTTTAAGCTTAGAAATTGGTTTTAAGACACATAATTATTCAACCACTATTTCTGCCCATGAAGTATGAAAATACAAGAATATTAGCACAGTTTTAGGGATAACAGGCTAAGAAACCGCTATAAAATTTACTATTTTTAAGCATCGCTAAAAGCTCTAGGCTTTAGATTGTTTATTCAATATTCTTCAGATTTTTAGATTTCCATACAAATAATCTTAAATTAAGTCAAAATACAGCCAGATAATTTTAGCGACATTTACAATGATGCTTTCCATGCTTGTCTTAATATAGTGGAAATAAATAAACTTACTTCTGGTGCAGCAGTAGTAGTGGTAGTACTACTAGCAGCTTTGTTATTCTTGCCAACTAGGGGATTTCTTCTACCTACTAAAGGTCTTGCAGCTGGTTTTTTCGGTGGTGGAGCTGGTTCTTCCTCATATTCGTATTCTTCCTCTGCTGGGCGCGCCGAGGAGAGAGTAGCAAGTGCCAGTAGGCCACACATGATACTATAAACGAATATATAAAAATTATTTATAATACGATTGTTGTTGGGTGTTACATTGTGAGATAAAATTTCAAATGAAACCATACGATATCGAACACGGGTAGTATACGCAATAGAGAGGATAACAACCCTAAAGTGGAACTGGGTGGGTCATGTGATGAAAGTCAAGGACGGAAAATAAAGAAACAAAATACTGTAATGGAGACCTATGGAACAACCATACCGAAACAGGGCACAAGATAGAGAAGGCTGGAAATTATTGCGGTAGGCCTATGTTCAGCAGTGGTCTTATATAGATAAGTTGAAACTTTGACTCATATTTTTTTTCTCTGCTTGATTAAGGAAAATTAACAGGGAAATATTTTTAGACACTGTGTGATTTGTGTATAAATGGAACAAATATAATAGAATTAATAATAATATTAGTTTTAATACATTTTATACAAATATAATCGTTTATTCCTAACACTGGAACCTGTGGTGGAAGATAGATCAAAATACAAGAGTTCTAACCACATTACACCACAACTTGTTACGTTCTGGACGCGCGTTTCGCTAACCAAGTTAGCATCATCAGCAGAACGTAACAAGTTGTGGTGTAGTGTGGTTAGAACTCTTGTATTTTGATAATCGTTTATAACCGTTTATCTTCAATAACGACAGAAAATTATAATCTTGTGTGTGACATTTTACAAAAAGCAAACAAGAGGCCTGCGAATTCAGAGCCCTGGCAGACATGTGCTTTAGCACCCAAAGAAATTTTATAGTATAGGTACATTGTGAAATTTCTATCACAAATAACAATGATAATTTTGATACTCAATTTGTTAAAATAAATTCGAGATCATTTCCATATAAATCTCGTGAAATCTTACATTTGAAAAGTTATTACTTCTTAGCAGTTTTTTTTTTCTAAACAATCATAAACAGCCAAATTATTATTCTAAAAGCCCAACGCTTAAATATTTTTCATAATTGTAAAAATATGTAATACTTCTTCCGAAGACTAATGTACTTTTGGTTTAGTTGTTTTTAGTCACTATATATTGTGAACTTAGAATGTTTATAAATAGTCTTATATTTATGTTAAGAAGTTTTTTCCATATAAAGTGTGTTTTTTAGTCTACAAGCAAATTGTGCGGACCGAGTTTAGAATAGTAACTTTTTGATTAATTGCAGGCAGAGAATATTATTAAATCCATAGTCTTCTGTATTAATTTGGACCTGACTTTTGTCATTGTTTATATACATCGTATCAGCCACTAAATAAGGTAAAAGTTCGGCATAAAACGAGAGGAAACTGAATCCTTTTTTGGAATTATCTAAGACAAATTTTACTTTTATTAAATTACATCATTAATTAAAAATCACTAACTTCTTCTTTTTGTAATTAAAGAAAATGTTTTTTAGGCAGTAAAATTCAATTTTTATATTATTCTGATCGTAGTTCCTCCCATTCTGCCCATGCGCCTACAAAAAAAATGTATGTTCCTGTACAAAGCACTGAGAGCAATTCTAAGAAATCGGCAGTGTTAAAGCTTTGTAGGTAGAAAAAATCAGTAATTATTTATAATTTTAATTTTAGTTATTTTAGAAACTGTAATCTGTGAGCATTTAAAATATAGGTAGGTATTAACTAAATATATTTAGCAGACGGATCAATATGAGCCATATTATTTGGAAGATGATAATTTATGACACATTTACGTTTATATCTATCTTATACAAAATGCAATTTGTAAAAAAACTAAATAGATTTATTATAATTTAGTATTGTGCAAAATCATATAAGGAAACCGTAAAAACGTCGGTGTCAAATATTTCAAAAGAATTCAGGTGCATGCAAGGCAAACGTGTGCGTAGTCACTAATGACAAAGCCAGTGTAGTAACTGCAACAACTGGTACCTACGCTACGATTATATCAATTTGCTGCTGGTTCGCAATCAATTCAAGAAACCTGTAACTATGATTACGATACAAAATAATAAGTTTGATGAAAGGCATTATGCCTTTTCGAACTCGTACAAGAAAGAAAGAGGCAAAGATAGATGCATCTAGTGTTTGTTGCACAGGTTATGCTGTAATATATTTGGGAAATTTTGCATATTAAATTTCCTTTAGATTAATTTAATTGGGTTACTTATAACATGTTTACCTCTAATTTCAAATAATTTACGTCTTCAAATATCCGAAAAACAAACATTTCAACGATTTTTTGAAGTCATCTTAGGACGCCATAGCGGTTGAAAATGATTATTGAAGAATAATGTCGGTAAAAAAATGCATATTTTTATTAGAAAAACACATTCTAAGAAAATAAATCAGATTAACCCATTTATTAAGTATATACACTCAAAATCACAATAATTTTAGAATTATAAATTCTCGTTCTTATGTAAGTCAATGTAAAAAAAAAATTGGTAAATTTCCATTACCTGGAACTTTCCTTGCTATGAATCTTTCCTTTTATTAGGAATACTTTGTGTAACCCAATTTAATTTCGCACATAATCATCTAGTAACACATACACGTATACTGTCTTTTCAAACACTTTTTATTGGACGCCATTATGTTCCACTGTATTGAATTCGTACCAATATTTTACCTCTTTCTGCCTGTTCACACTTGATTTTTGGATATAATTTAACATAAATTGAATATGTAGTTTTTACACCGATATTTTTAAGAGCCATTTAATTCCGTCTTGTTGAATTTGTACCAGTTTATTCCTATATCGCACTTAATTTTTATGAAAAATTTGAAGTCAGTTGATTAAGAAATTTTTTTACACCTTTTTTAAACATTTTCTTTAGTTACTATTTTGATTTAGTACTATAATCCCAGTTTATCTCTATACCACAATTAACGCTTGCAAAAAATTTGAAACTAATCTATTAGGTAGAATGATCAGACTGATATTTTAAATATTTTAGTCTTCTTAGAATCATACCAGAATGTTACCAGTTCATTTCCATGTAACACTTCATTTTTGGTGGAAAATTTGGAGTAGTTTGGATAATTAGTTTTTCAGTAGTAATTTTTTTAACATTTCATCAGGTCGCGATTTTATTCCTCGATATCGAATAGTTGCCAGGCCATTGCCATAAGAAATTTAATTTTTGACCAATAGTCAATCTGGTAAGTAGTTTTTTAGCTATGTCGCAAACTGACAGACAGACAGACAGACAGACAGAACGATTTGACAAACAGGTTTTTGAGTATCTAGAAAAGCTAAAACTTGACACAATGTAAAATCTTGGAGGTGGATTTTTTACGATCACAAATATTTTATTTAGACGCCCTTTTGTGCCGTCATCTTGAAATTGTACTAGAATTTTAACAGTCCATCTCTACTGAATGAGTTCAGGTAGAAAATAATAATTATTTAAAGCCAAACAAAAATCTTCATGTTTAATTCTTAATGTTTCTTACATTAATTGTATGTAATTTAATACTGTTTTAAACTGTAATAATAAAATTCTAGATTTAATATTTTTTAATAAATTTAAAGTTCTAGAAACCAGTCATTGCTCGGATCCCCTCGTGCCCGAGGACAGTCACCATCCTTGCATCGAATTTTTATTTGATATCAACTATTGTAAAGCTTTGTAGTTTTCTATTAACAGTTATTTTACCTTTAAAAGGGCAAATTATAACGAAATATGCCGAGAAATTTCGAGAGTTGACTGGCAGGCAGAATTTAAAAATAAGTCTATCGACAGCTCGGTGTAGAGTTTTTATGCTAAAATCAACAGAATTGTACAGGAACATGTTCCTACGTTGGCTAAAAATAAATATTTCCTTACCTATTACGGATCTAATACAATAAAAATCATTAAACAAAAGAACAAACTGCATAAAAAATGGCGTCAATACAAAAATTCAAACGACTATAATTGATTTAAACTTTTGCGAACTCAGTCTAAAGAGGTGATTCGATTAGATTTTAAAAACTATATTAAATCGGTGGAAAATGACCTGTCCCGCAATCCCACTCCTTTTTGAAGTTATGCCTCCCAAAGACAGTGTATAAGTAAAATACCCAATGAAGTATGGTGGGAAGAGACGGTTGGCACAACCGGAATAGACATTTGTAACTTATATTGCAACTATTTTTCAAGTGTTTTCGAGCCGGAAAGACATAATTTTAATTATTCAAATATAAATACAGAAAATGATTGTTGTTCTCTTCAAAATATAGTTCTTAGTGATTCTGAGGTTACGCGAGCTTTGTTGTTGGTTGAGTGTCCCAATTAGTAAGTTGTGAGCTGTGGCGATTTTTGAAAAATTGTTTTATGAATATATTCTTAATTTAGTTAGAAGAGGACGATCTCTCGAATCCAATCTATTCTTTTATACTGAGTACCTTCATGATCATTCAGTACAGGTGGACGACATATACACCGATTTCAGCAAGGCATTTGATAAGGTACGCCATAATATTCTTCTTACTCGTCTGGCTGAAGTTGGTGTGGGTGGCTGCCTCCTAAAATGGATAGACTCTTACATTAAGGATAGATCACTCTTTGTGTCCCTTCAAGGCTACTGGTCAGACTCGATTAGTCCTACCTCGGGTGTCCCACAGGGATCGCATCTCGGGCGTCTATTTTTCATTATATACATCAATAAAATTAAATTTTGCTTTCATAATTGTAGTTTCCTGCTTTACGCCGACGATTTAAAAATATTTAGAAACATACAGTCCCTTGATAATTGCAAGAGTGACTAAATATTGCGAACAAGTCTATTTTTGAATTTAAATAAATGCTCGTCAATAACCTTTTCGCGTAATAGGGATAAATATTTGTTTGACTATAAAGTAGACAGCAAAACCCTTTCCAAAGTTGATTATGTGCGTGATTTGGGTATTACATTTGATTCAAAATTAATCTCAATCATCCAGAATGTTGGGTTATGTTCTGCGTAAGTGTGTCAGGTTTACGAATATTAAATCAATCATCTGTCTTTATTATTCTTTTGTTCTGAGCAAATGGAATTTTGGTAGTAGAACCCGAGATACGCTGTGTATATAAACCACTAAGAGCACATATAGTATAAAATTTAAAGTTTATTTCTTTTAAAGATAATCATCAATCATCGGATATATTGTTTTTATATAAAATCATTAGTTGTAAGATAGATAGTCCTCATGTTCTTTTGCTGGTATGTTTAAATGTTCCCCAAGTTAATATTAGGTCAAATCAATTGTTTTGTGTACCATTTCGAAGAACAAATTGCTTACAGAACTCGCCACTGTGTAAGGTTGTAAAAAGTGCAAACACTTATAGTAATCTAATAGATATATCCTATATGTCTGCAAATGTCATTAAACCTACTTTAAAAAAAATCTGTATAAATAATTAATTATACAAGTGATAATATATAGGTTTATATAGAAACTATTAGATAGGATGTACGTAGCTTAAATATTATTAGTTTATGTAAGTCTGTCGATACTGTATTGGGTACCTTTGAACCTGTTTGTATCCCGTATGCCCACCAAATAAATAAAAAATAAATACCACAATTAATTCTTGCACAAAATTTTAACTCAATCTAAAAATTAGTTGTTTTAGGTTAACTCTTTTAATATTTTATCAGGCCGCCATATTTGTTTCGTTATCTTGGATTCGTACCAAAATTTTACCAATTAATTTCTACGTAATACTTGATTCTAGTGCAAAATTTCAGGTAGATTGGAGAAGTCGTTTTTTAGTAATATTTTTTTTACCAAAATGTCAACATTTCATCCCCTTATGTCACTAGATGTTTGACCAAAATTTGAATTTAATCAGATAGGTTGTTTTTAAGTTATGCCGTAAACAGACGGACAGACCAACATACTCAAACTGACGGAAATGGGAGAACATATTTTCCGGGGTCCAGGGATCTACAAACGCAAAAATCTCGAGGGTGATTTTTTCACGATTACAAAACTTTCCCTCGTAATCCTATACTATACGTATATACCAAATCCAAGTATTAAAACTTAAGGCATCACAAACATTTTAACAAAACATGCGCCTCCAAATTTAAACAACCGTTTGCAAATAAAAAAAATTGTTAAAAAGTTGGACATTTAAATTGAACTTGAATTTTAAGACATTGCGTTGGAATTGCACAGTAGTTTAATTAAGCAGAACAAACAATTTCAATCTCTTTTTACACAAATAATTTCATTTTACAAGTTTTAATTTCTAGATCAGAATACCTGGGTATTGAGGGTTTAACTACAAATATCTTAATAGATGATGGTACGAGCCATTTTGATTAAAAGAGTCTTACAGGACATTGGGTCTATTTCTTAAGTTTGTATTTTGTTTTATTAATTTTTAAGAACAGCGTTAATACTTTTATCAATTTTATTTTTTAAAACAATCATTTACATAATTTTTCACAAAATTCCTGCAGTTTTTTTTCTTAATAAAATATCCCAACAATCTAAATTTAGAGAATACGAAACGGATCTTCTATTTGACTATCTGATTTTATCTTAAAAATATCTACTTAAAAACGGCAACGGCTCTATACTCCACGAACATAAAAAAATTTACAAACGTAGCACCAAGCGTAGTTTTTTATTCTGGTGTGATATTGGATTTAACACTTACTTTAAATTTTTAAGAATACTATTGTGTGAATTCCATATAGTGCTATTAGTATTATAAATGAAAGTGGTTGGTAAGTTAAGTTTTTTATTAATTTTTAGGAAGTATAAAATTAATTAGGTTTGTGCAGTTACAAATTTATAAATAAGTAATCTCAAAAATTATTATAGTTTAGTTACAATGACAGGTTGTCTCTACTATTTGTATACGCGTCTATATTTTATTAACTAACTACTATCCTTTTGATTGAATAGTTAATCCATACATCCAAAATGAATAAGCAAAGGAAATGAATTTAATCTGTCTTAAACCTTAAAGAGGAAAACACAGCTGACGACATTAGAGTAATCTCGTACAAGCGGATATCAATGTTGCCATATTGCTGGAATTTATTATAAACCTCTAAACATTTTAGGTTGTAATATGCTAAAAACCATTTAGAATTTGCCGATGATATATAAGAATTTTTTGTTCCAAATCATCCATACCGCTATATGTTAAAATATCTGTAGTCACCCCTAACACCTCGTGTAAAAGAAAAAACATCAAATTACTTTCCAGTTATTTCCCTTGTAAGAGGGAAGTCTTGTAATCGTGAAAAATTCACCCTCCAAGATTTTTGCACATCTTTGCGTTTAGGGTCCCTGGACTTCAAAAACATGTTTTCCAATTTTTGTTCGTCTATCAGTCTGTCTGTCTGTACGCGGCTTAGTTCAAAAACTATTTATCGGAATAACTTCAAAAATCGATGGTCATAAGGGGATGGAATGGTAACATAAATTTCAATATGGCGAAAGCGGCTTCACAAAATATAAAAAATTTCATTATTAAGAATCTACTTACCCTACTGACTTGAAATTTTAAACAAAAGTCAAATGTGAAACAAGGATAGACTGGAAAAAGTTTCATGCGAATCCTATATAGCAAACAAAATGGCTGTCTAATTTCATTTTACCGAATTTAAGGACATATTTTTTTTTATATACTATATAAATATAAATAAAATAAATAAATAATCGCCTTTATATTACAGAAATGCATATTTACATAGACAGTGTAATAATTTAAAAAAAAAATGGCACCACAATGAGGCGAAGTCTAGCACAAGTCGGCTACTCTACTTAACCTCAAAAGTAATGCAGAAAATGGATAAGTATATAAATAAAAGAAAATCAAATATATAACAAATATAGATAAAATCAATATATCCAAAATAATTCACAAGTAATTGCATAGTTATAATTTAAAATATAACAAAATTATGGAGAAATTTGAAGTTGTGACACTAAAGACTTTGAAATGTCAATAAAAAATTTTTAAATTGTTTTTTGAACTGAGTTTCATTAAGTGAGATAAGGTTATGTTGCAAATAGTTATATGTTTTAACGGCATTATACGTAAATGACCTCTGAAACATGGCTGAACGATGGTGAGGCATAGTTAAACGATTGGTAAAACGAGTCCTGTCATGAATATTATTACGAGGTACCAATTTATTTTTTAGTTGAATAGATTCATCAGGGTTATTTAAAATATTTAATACAAAAGTAGCCATATGATGAAGTCTGCGATTGTCCATTTTTAACCATTTAAGTTGTTCAAATGTATGCGATATATGGTCAAACTTTCTGAGTCCAAAAATGAACCTGCAACAGGAATTTTGAACCTTCTGGATCCTATTTTTATCCAAAATATCAATACAGTTACCATAAATAAAATCACAGTAATTAAAGTTGGATAAAACTAAGGATTCGCACAGATTTTTGCGTAAGCGTAAATTTAGGATGTGTCTGTTACTGTACAAAAGTTTTAAAGCTAAAAATGATTTTTGCATGAGTTTTTTAACATGTTCTTTAAATCTTAAATTTGAGTCTATGATAATTCCAAGATTCTTTGCTGACTCAACTATAGGTAGTGTCGTACCATCCAGAGCAACATTAAACTCTTCTTTTAAGGTATTTACCTGATTTTTATTTCCGAAAAATATAACTAAAGATTTTGTGGGATTCAGTTGTAAGCTTTGCTAGGACGACATTATTTTTAAATTGTTTAAATCATAATCAATTAAATCTGATGCTCGTAGGGAATCCTGAATATTAAAAGAATAGTAAAGCTGAGTATCATCAGCATACGCTTGTGTTTGGCAATATTTTGTAGATTTCAGAATGTCAGCTGTATAAATAAGAAATAGTAAAGGGCCCAATACTGATCCTTGAGGCACTCCAGAGAGAATCGAAATTTGTTTTGAGAATTTATTTGCACAATATATCTTTTGAAACCTGTTTTCAAAATAAGAATTAATAAGATTAAGGGATGCCTCATCAAAGCCATAATATTTTAATTTGGAACAAAGAAGTTTTTGGTTGATGGTATCAAAAGCTTTAGAAAAATCGAGAAGTACTAGCACGGTACATTTCTGCTGATCCCAAGCTCTTAAAACGTCATCTATTACCGTAGATAACGCCACCGAAGTACTAAAATTTTTTCTAAAACCACATTGAAAATCTGGTAAAATTTTATTAAATAAAACAAAAATATACAGTTGGTTATATAAAATTTTTTCAAAAATTTTAGAGAGGGTTGGTAAAATACTAATAATCCTTAAATCACTGCCTTCGGATGGACATGATGTATTGGTTTACCAATTGCCACCTTCCATTGGTCAGGAAAGTAGCCATTTTCTATGCAGAGATTAATAATATGGACAAGATATATATCAATAAAAGGGCTGCAATATTGCAGCATTGATGCCTTAATGCTATCTACACCCGCAGCATCTTTTTTAATATTTTTTAACACTAAATGTACTTCTTCAACTGTTGTCAACTTAAAAGAAAAACTAATACTATTTTTAAAAAGATTATTACTATAGAACTCAATTTTATTATCACAATTTAATACATTCTGCAAAAAAGGTCCAAAATAATCACTAATTAAATTGGGATTCTGCAAATTTTCGGCGATGGTTTTATCGTTTTTATTACAGACATTTAAATCTTTTAATGCCCTCCAAATTTTACAGTAATTTTGATCAGCAGACAGTGAATCAAGATACCTTTTTTTTTCACGTCTCACTACCGATAGTGTGAAATTTCTTAACCTTTTATAAGCTACCCAATCATCTGGATCAGTCGTTCTTTTAAAAGTCTGTAAAGCCCGATCCCTCTGTTTCATGTATAATTTAAGGTTTTCAGTAAGCCACGGTGCTTTAGGCTTTGTTATTCGAACTTCTTTAATTGGGGCATGACGGTTAAACAAATCTAAAATAAGGTTATTAAATAAATTAATTTTGTCATCTATACTATTTACATAAAAAATATTATTCCATTCCAAATGGTTCAAGTCTTGACAAAAATTGTGATAGTTAAAAGATTTATAAGACCGAAACTTAATAATTTTAGGTACAACACGGACTTTATTTATAGTTAAACTGCAATAAACCATTCTGTGGTCGGATATATTAACCGCAGAGATCGTACCATGGCTTGAAACAAGTTCTTTATCTGAAACAAAAATTGGGTCAAGTAGCGTAGCCGCATTTCTGGATATTCTAGTAGGCTCATTAATAATTTGCGATAGGTTATAACTTTCAAAACAAGACAGCAACGGATTATTTAAATTAAAAAGGTCAATATTAAAATCCCCCATTATAACGACCTCATCAACAGAAGCGGCAACACTGGACAAAATATTATCAAAATCTTCAATACAATTATTAATGTTTGTTTTAGGTGGACGGTAAAATACACCAATTGCTGTATATTTATTTTTAACTTTAATTTTAAAAATCAGGTACTCAAGTGATTCATTAACTGGAAAATCAAAATGAAAAAATTCAGGGGTATATGTTCCCTTGAGGTAGGCCGCCACACCTCCTCCTCTGCTTTGTCGATCCCGCCTATAAAACCGATAACCTGGTACTGTATATAAATAAAGTTTTGAAATATAAATAGCGGTATTAATAAGAAATATATCAAAAACTAAAAAAAAAATTGAAATAATTTAAGTTTTATAGGATTTGTATAAAGTTATTACCTACCAAATATTTATATGTATTTATAGACTGTGTTACATGTACTTAGTGAAATTCTGTACGGGGGAAGTTGTGGGTAAATTAACTGTTTTTTTTTTATTTACTTTTATATTTTGTTAACGTAAGGTTAGACGTTTACGTTGCAAGATTAAAGTTTTAGTTAATTAATAAACACTACTTTACAGATGCTAGACAATTTGTTAATCAAATTTTCGAAACTAAATCCGTAATTTTATTTGGTATTATTTATATAGAACGCTATTATCAAATCCGCACGAAAAAACCGGAAAAGTGTTACATGATCCTTGAGTAATAATGCTGAGGTGTGAATTTTAATTGACTTTATGCAGACGAGTCTGTGCTTATACTTTCTACGGAAATGAGTTATACGTTGAATAAAATAATCTAAAGAATTTGTGCAAGCTTGGCTGATTTACTCGTTGTACATATGCTTAAAATAAATAAACAGTCAAAATAGAGAAAGTAAAGATTCAATTAAAAATTAATTTTAGAAGTGCCTAGTGACAAACGTTTCCTAATCGAGATGTCAATTTTCAATTGTGCTTTCTAACAAATATAAACATTTTGTATACTAATAATCACGAGAATAACAATTTCTAGAATGGGGTCGTAAAGCATGTCCTTTAAGTTTGTTTATTATGACAGAATATGTTTGCATTTGTATTGTAAGTGCAACATAATGTTGTAACATACCTTTAAATGCCACATTCAGAAATAATATAGAAATAATAGAGTTTTTCATACAATCAATATAAATTACCTTATTTAAAAAAATTATAATTATAAAGAAATGTTAAACATTCTACATTTATAAAATTCACAAGAATTTGTCTTTGAATAAATAAAAACTTGTCGATTCTTAGATGCAAAACTATTAACCTTTCAGAGATAACGTACGGACTGTGAGTCCGACGGTCGAATAATTTGCCGATATTTCACGACTCATTTCGACCTTGGTCCGCGCCTGCTCTCTAGCTTCATGTATGGGGGTACTCTATTCAGTGCTGAGTTGGCGGTTGTGTAGTGCGCATGATTGTCTTGGTATTTTAAATTTCGGACTGTGAGTCCGCACGTTATCCAAGTTGTTACAAAAATTTTCGTCAGGCTAAAATTGCAAAGTATCACATTTCTAAGGTAAATATATTTATTTATTATTTTATTTAAGTTCACATACCTATATGTTAGTTATTTAGTTACTTAGTTAGTTAATTAGTTATTATTATGTATGTGTGGCTTAAATCTTGAAAGTAAGTTCTGCTTTTCTCGTTTCCAGAATTAAATGAAATTTGGTATACTTATAAAAAATTGGTGACAGATCAATATTATAGTGCTAAATGGTGAATGTTGTACAGGGTGCGCAAAAAAAATCTAAATAGTAAAAAATCAGATCTGGTTATTGGAATTGACTGAAACTTGGTATACTTATATAAACCCTATTATAATACAATATTATGGTGTCAAATAGTAAATATTTTATACAGGGTGCTCAAAAAATACTAGATAGTAAAAAACTGTTAAGGTTATTGGAATTGACTGAAATTTGTCGTACGTATAATGTTTATAAACCCGTCGACAATAAATATTATAGTAATTATAAACTATAGAAGGTGAGTAAAAATATATTATACAAGGTGCGTAAAAAATGTTAAATACAACGAAATAGTTTTCGTTATCGAAACTAACTGTAATTTGGCATTGATATATAAACCCTAAACCCCATGGCAATAAGATATTATGGTGTCATACAGTGAATGCCTTATACATGGTGCGTAAAAAAATATTGAAAAAAGTATAAAATTAAAAAAAAATTAATGGCTGGTATATGTTATAAAGCCATGTATATGCTTTACTGATGTGAACTTTTTTTACAGATTTTTTATTATGTCTTGGTACGAAAAAGATCAAGCATATCTTGCAAAGCTACATGCGGAATATTTGTCTGATCCTGAGAAAGAAGCGGACTTTGACGATGACGACACTAGTTTGCAAGGCGGATTCGAAGAGGAAGAGGACAACAACATTGAAATGGAGCAAGCAAATATTGAGGAAAAATCAGAGAAGGAAGAGAGAGAAGACCACAACATTGAGATGGAACAAGATATTGAGGAAGAAACCGAGGAGGTTCCAGAAATGAATCATGTCCGACAAAGAGTGCCGCACTTTATTGCCAAGAACGGAAAAACTAAATGGAGAAAGCATGTAGGAAACCAACGGGTACGAACTGGCCGGGAAAATATTATTAGTGTAAAAATTTCTGGAGTAAAGGGGAAGCTCGAAATAAGAATAGTGCATTAGAGATATGGAGTTGTTTTTTCACTGAAGATATGTTACAAAAAATTGTAGATAACACGAATATTTTTATAGAATTGTGTGCATACGATACCAATGTTTATAGGTCTACAAAAAAAACTGATCTTCTGGAACTAAGGGCGCTACTAGGACTTTTGTACATAGCTGGAGTAACCAAAAATAATCGTAGAAATGCAGAAGATCTCTTTAGGACTAACGGCACAGCTCCAGAAATATTTAGACTAACAATGTCCCTTCAAAGGTTTAAATTTTTACTTAGACACATTCGTTTTGACGATAAGCGAATACGCTTTGAGAGACAAAAACACGACAAATTGGCTCCTATTAGAGAGTTTTTTGATGCTTTTAATTCAAATCTACCTAAGCATTTTTCTTTATCAGCATATGCAACAGTGGATGAAAAACTGGAAGCCTTTCGTGGCAGGTGCGGCTTTAGAGTATATATTCCTAATAAACCCAATAAATATGGGATAAAGATCTATGCCTTAGTAGACGCTAAGTTCCCTTATACCGCAAAACTAGAGGTTTATGTTGGACAACAGCCAGCTGGACCGTATAAAGTTAATACAAGCAATATTGCTCTTGTTCCTCGCCTTTGTGAGCCAATATTTGGTTCTAATAGAAACGTCACAATGGACAATTTTTTTACAAGCTTGAACTTGGCCGAGCTACTTTTGAACGAACATAAACTCACGATGATCGGCACCATAAGAAAAAATAAACCAGAGCTTCCCCTGCAATTTTCTAACCCTGCGAGGCCGGAAAAAACCAGTATGTTTGGATTTCAAGAAAAAGCTACCATTGTTTCATACATACCTAGAAAAAACAAAAATGTTATTTTACTGTCAACGATGCACCATGACGATGTGCTAGACGAAATTACGGGTAAGCCACAAATCATAATTGATTATAATAACTCTAAAGGAGGTGTAGACCTAGTTGATAAAATGTGTGCCGCCTACAATTGCGCTCGAGCCACTTGTCGATGGCCTATGGTAATTTTTTATTCGGCAATGAATATAGCCGGAATCAACTCATTTATAATTAATAAATATAAATCAAATCCTATAGATAAGACTCCTAGAAGACTGTTTTTAGAAGCCCTAGGTACGGAACTCCTAAGTGATCACCTGAAACGTCGGTATTTAAATCAAAGAATTCCAAGATTAATTAGGTCAAGAATAAAAGAAATTTGCCGAATCGAAGAACCAATTAATCCAGCCCCTAATCCACAGCCTGATCATCGAGGTC
Source organism: Kuschelorhynchus macadamiae (assembly GCA_030620095.1). Taxonomy (NCBI): domain Eukaryota; kingdom Metazoa; phylum Arthropoda; class Insecta; order Coleoptera; family Curculionidae; genus Kuschelorhynchus; species Kuschelorhynchus macadamiae. The sequence goes on from JAUTXW010000747.1 coordinate 434,223, forward strand.
GTTGTTTTTACTGTAGCAGTAAAAAGAATCGGCCAACACGATATATTTGTTAAAAACGTAAGTATGTATGCTTAGAACACACCAAATGCATCTGCAATAACTGTTTACAGGATGATATTGCCGAAGAAAGTAGCGAAAATTGATCGTCTACGTTGGTTTACCTATCAAACATATTTTTTTTAATGTTTAATGATATTATTAAGGATATGTAATGATATTTTTGATTTAATTTAATGTTTGTATTTTTTTCCACTCCAATATAAGGAAGGGGTGCTTGTATTTTACGTTAATTTTTAAACTGCTGTTTGAATTACTATTTGTAATAAAAATTTTTTCATATATATATTTTTTAATAGTTTTAATACATATCAAAAATATCCATAGGATATAAAGCGATTTTTTGAAACATATATATTTTTTTCTGAATTTTTAAAATTACGGACTGTGAGTCCGACGTTATCCTTCGTGTTCCATCAAGTCACGTTATCTCTGAAAGGTTAAGAGTCAAAAGTGTTTCTCATACCAGGCTACAGTTACTACAAGCAGTGTAAAAATAGCTATACTAAAAGCTAATTTAGCCTGTCTGAGTTCTGGTTGTCTTATAGGATAATTTTGTAAGCATGATCAAACAATTTTTCCTTAAATAAAAAGACGTTTATTAATATTCAACAAAAGAACTTCAATTTGCATTTTTAATTAAAAGAGACTTTGTCTTCTTTGCTTAGTCTAATATTATATTTTACGTTTGCATTTTATGATATGCAACACAACAACAAATTTTTAGCTCTATTTATTTAGGGGCAATATCACCAGTAGCACCTGATAGCAAAACAATGTGGTCTGGAAAACTATTATTACCTAGATAAATGCAGTTATATAAATATTTTTTCTCCCACTATAGCATTTCTAAAATACTGTTTTAAACAGGGCTAAATAATTTGAGAGGGATAGCACCGCCTTGATATACTTTTCTTTTATTTGCTATTTGCATCTGTCCATGACGCTTTAGAAGAACTATTCTTCAATACAGACACGCAAAAAAATCAATACAAAAAATATCTTTACGTGTACTTTTAAAATATTATCTTTTTATATTTACAGGGTAATTGATTTTCCTAGCCAGAGATAAATGATTTTAAATGGGACACCCTATATATTATTTCATTTTTAGATTCTGTATATAAATCTAAGGCTTTTGGTTAACATATGCATATCAGAACAGGTTTAACTGTTTCTATTTATGGCTATTTTCTCTACTAGACTTAGTATAGCACTAGATTTAATAAATCCCAATGATAGCATTATTGCTTTTATATGAATATTTTATTAGAAATAATATCAGTTCTGCACCACCATTAAAAGAATATAGTGCGCTATACCCTATGAGAAGAATTCCTTCAAGAAACATTTTCAAGTAACACATCTGCAATAGCGGAAATAAATTAACAAAAATCCGAAAAAAAGCGCTGCAAGAGACCTTTATGTAAGCAAGACAAGTGTACATTGGACCCTGGAAATAAATAATTATCTTCCATCTACATTTTGCCCATTCAAGTGTTTTCCCTTGATATGAATGATAGGGCAAAGTTTTGTGTAGATGTGATGGAGCGTTATTTTACCAATTACATTTTTGGAAAAATTATTTGGATAGATGATGTAATTTTTAACACTGTCGGCGGTTTTAATCGCAAGAATATCCATTATTGGTCAAATGTTAACAAAAATAAAGGTAAAATGATAAAGAACTAAGGATATCAAAGTGCTTACGTGTGGTGCGGCATTCTTCACGATTCAATATTGTCAAGGAAAAATCACCGAGTTGCCTGAACAACTGAGGCAAAAAAATATTATTTCAACATGATAGCGCTCCATATCGTACATTGAGACTGGTTATGGTTATAAACTAGTTAAACAATAGATTTCCATCATTGATTGGAAGACACGGAGTACTAAGGGCTACAAGAAGTCCAGACTTAACAACATTGGATTTCTTTTATGGGGAAATAGAACAGACAATATTGAATATTTGACAACACTAAATAAATAATGTAAAACAAACAAATGCAGTAAGAAACCCTATAGAAAGAATTCAAATTATTTATACAATATGCTTGCTAAGGATGACGGGTATGTTGGCAACGTGTTGTGATTTTTTCCATAGGTTTTTTTAAATGTTTTAGATTAAGTAATATTTTCAACATTCTTAGTATTTCATCAAGTATTTAATAATTTTTGGTTCTACATTGAACATTTGTTTGTGTCAGTAGCTTGTAACTACTGTAGTTTTGTACTACCATTAACTTATTAACGCCTGTTGTTTTCTATATTTTCTTTTGTTTTTTATACTTATTATTTTTATTCGTATAGCATACAAAGTATTTTTGTTCTTGGTATGGCCTCCTTAGATAACTTTTATTTTAAGTAATGCAATTAAGTTATTAGAGAATAATATTACTATAATGTATTAATAATTAATATAATTATTAAAATGTTAAATAATTGATGCAACCATTAAAAAAATCGATTTTATTGTGTAAAGTATGACTTGTAAACCTATAATATCCCAATTTTAGAAGCATTTTTCGGTGCTATATTAAGTCTAGTAGAAAAAATGTACAGGGTCTTTCATTGAGATGGAAAACGGATTTTTTTGACTTCCCCCGTATTTCTCAAGGAACTTAAAATAGCCAATCGATGTATTTTAGCTCGAAGAATTCGAAAATTGTAACAAAAAAACAATTGAATGAGAAACAAAAGACTTACGCCAAGGATATTGCGTTTTTTAAACGGAACCCCCTATATATAATTATATTTTTGGATTCTATGGTCAATTCTAAGTGTTTTTTAATAACGGTACTATGTGTCTCTCTTCAACCGTTTTTGATTTATTGATGTTTGGAAAATTGACCTTTTTGCTTTTTTGAGCCTTGATGGCACCTGAACGGTTGGACCGAGAGCAAAATAACTTTCACATTCTTATCTTAGTTTTTGATAAGCTATCTTATGATGCCAGTCAAACAAAAAAACGGAAATTATTTTGCTACCTATTTAATTGAATATAGTCATATGAAATGCAGGTGATGCAGGTGATGACCTTACTTCAAAATCACTGTAATTTTGACGTATAAGATAGCTTATCAAAAACTAAGATAGCACTGTGAAAGTTATTTTGCTCTAGGTCCAACCGTTCAAGTGCTATGACGGCTCAAAGAAGCAAAAACGTCAATTTTCAAACATCAATACGTCAAAAACAGATTAACATAGACATATAGTACCCTTATTAAAAAACACTTAGAATTGACCATAAAATCCAAAAATGTAATTATATATAGGGTGTTCCCTTTAAAAAACGCAACATCTTTTGCGTAAGTGTTTTGTTTCTCATTAAGTTGTTTTTTTGTTACGATTTTCGAATTCTCCGAGCTAAAATACATTGATTGGCTATTTTGAATTTCCTGGGACATACGGCGGAAGTCAAAAATATACTGTTTTTGTACCTCGATGAAAAACCCTGTACATAACGTAAATAAATATATCGATATTTTTTAAGTGGTTAATTGTAGGTATATAAAAATATTCACGTTTAAGTTGTTCGTATGTGTGGAGGTCTTATTAGACTTCATCAGCAGAGCAGTTTAATCAAGATATAAGAATCTTGTTGAAAATCCTAGAAAACAAAAAAACGTGAATTCACTGACACCTCCACCTCCGTGGAGATGTCAGAAATTAATTGAATTTTCATTTATTACCTTGGGCTTGGATGTCATGGCAAGAGGCTAAGGTCACATCCTACAAATGTGTGGCTGGCTCCTGTCAGTGAATCCACGTTTGTTTGTTTTCTAGGATTTCCAACAAGATTCTTATATCTTTTAACTTGGTTAAACTGCTCTGCTGATGAAGTCTAATAAGACTGAAACACGTGTAGTAGCGGTTCACACCTTTTTTTTGCGGATATGCCCACGATTTATTTTCCTTTTCTTTTTAAGAATTCATCCGCGTAATCATCTTTCTGTTTTCATTTATTACCTTGGGCTTGGATGTCACGGCAGGTGGCTAAGGTCACCTCCGTGGAGACGTCAGAAATTAACCCTAAATTCTGGGTTTTTCTGGCAGAATCTACAAAAAATGTGTGGCTGGCTCCTGTCAGTGAATTCACGTTTGTTTGTTTTCTAGGATTTCCAACAAGATTCTTATATCTTTTAACTTGGTTAAACTGCTCTGCTGATGAAGTCTAATAAGACTGAAACACGTGTAGCGCGGCTACCAATTTTCACATCTTTTTTTTGCGGATATGCCCACGATTTATTTTCCTTTTCTTTTTAAGAATTCATCCGCGTAATCATCTTTCTCTTTTCATTTATTACCTTGGGCTTGGATGTCACGGCAGGTGGCTAAGGTCACCTCCGTGGAGACGTCAGAAATTAACCCTAAATTCTGGGTTTTTCTGGCAGAATCTACAAAAAATGTGTGGCTGGCTCCTGTCAGTGAATTCACGTTTGTTTGTTTTCTAGGATTTTCAACAAGATTCTTATATCTTTTAACTTGGTTAAACTGCTCTGCTGATGAAGTCTAATAAGGCTGAAACATGTGTAGTGCGGTTACCAATTTTCACATCTTTTTTTTTGCGGATATCCCCACGATTTATTTTCCAGACCTTTTTAGTTAAGACGTTAAGATTTCATCTCGTCTCGTCTCGATTTTTAGCTAATCTCGTCACGATTTAAATAACATTAATGTGTTCAAAGAAAAGTTACATAAACGTCTACTGAAGATGAAATTTTAGTCATAAATATTCACATTCGGGATTGTGCATCAGCGAATCGCTATCGTTTATAAAATGAAACATTTATCGCACCTGATTCGATGTTAGGCATTGAAAATGCCTTCTAACTATTTCCTTGATAATTTACGATAGATGATGTATCACTATATAAAATTTCAGCTTTTATCAAATAACTAAGATAGGAAAGTGCAAAACTATTGCGCTCTAAGCGTTGTATGAGCGCTCATACAGACAGGTTGAAAATATACCGGTTGAACTTTAAAAACGCGTCATCGTTTAGTAGAAAACCTGTAGTGACGAAAAGTTAAAATAAAATGGACCTACATTTTATAACATATCTATACAATACTTTTACTTGGGACATTTTTTCTTTGTTGGTTTACAAGATGTGGAACAATCTAGGCAATTTTGTTACTCCAATATCCTCTATCAAAATAAAAATGAAGTTTAAAAATCCTGAGTTGTCTCTTCCACTTAAATCGTAGGTGAACAAAATGAAAGCTATATGTCGAAAAATAGAGTCCCATACATGATTATAATATTTCCAATCGGTATTAAAAAAAATAAAATAATAAAAAGAGAAGTTCGTGGTCACCCGGTATTTCTTGTGTTAAAAAGTTATTTTTATTTCTCGTGGCACAAAACAGGATATACATCAGATATTATTTGCAGGTATGTCTTAATTGCAATGAAAATGAAGTATTGAAACGAGATTAAAGACTTCGTTCAAGGTACGGGTGTGGTTACCAAGTTCTTCCATTGCGTCATTTCAAGAACAAGGTTGGGAGCGCGACTTACTTAACAAATGATAAACCTTTTTTTCTGTACAGTTACATACATTTGCTACTTCCACATTTTTGATATTATAACCTTCCTTAATGCATATCATTTCTATCTCCGATTCTTAGATCGTATAATAAACATTACCATATTCGCATAATAGTGAAGTTAAAATTATCATATCACTACCCAAAACATTTAAGATGAACGTCTTCCTGTGACTAAGAAATATATAGGGTCGAATTGAAAACCTCCGCTTTTTTGTGTTAGAAGTGTGTTAAAAAAAGAAGTATTCCACATATCTTTTTCTTGGAATCGATATCAGGCTTGAGCGTTGGAAATGAACAGTGCTTCTAACTCGGATGTATTTAATTTCTTTAGTGTATATCACTCACTAGGCCCTGATACCAGAGAATGGACCATTATAACATGGATTATCTTCTATGTGGCAGTTATGTTGAGTTAGAAACTTTGTTGTTGTTCGCACTGGACTCAAAAGGTTTAGAACAAAGCCGATATTATATTATCTACCACATCTTGAGAAGGTAACGGGCCAGCTATTCCCATGACTTAAAACCCACCCATATTCCTATCATTCCCTATTATCAGTGCGTCGTCAGATAACTATATTTATTAAACAAAACCATATATGTTATAATTTTGCTAATAATCAGAGCAGGTGCGCGATTTTGTGGCGCCAAGTGCAAATAAAAACTAACTCTAAAAAACTGGGTCCCTTGGAGAAATATGGACAGTTTCTTCGATTTTTAAGTGCAAAAAAACTTTTGGGCGGTAGACCTGTTAATGGAAGAAGACTAAGTTTGCCAACGGTTCCAAGCCGGAACTAAGAACTGATGATTTAAATGAAATTCCTCCGTCAACTTGAGAATAGCAAAGAATGACTGTCGTTTTTAATGACCTTTTATTTATGATAACATGATTTTGAAGTGATAGTGCCCAAGAAAATTGCATTTTACTTTACTCCTATTAGGAATGGTTTGGGCGACATGTGTTTCTAAGAAGGAAGACTCATCATTTATGAGAATGTCACATTGGCTATTTTGAAGTTAGAAATGATCATACATCTTTAAACAAACATTTAAAATAATCTGTTGCCATAAGCAATGACACTCATACTATTATCGTAGAGATAAATGACTACCGTAGCAGTAATACTGTGTTCTGTATAAAAAGACTGTGAAGTGCAAAGAATCCTGAAACTACCAAATCCCGAGCTCTACACTGCTAGTAGATTGTGGAGCAGATATCACGAATCTAAATAATAAACAAAATGCGCATTTGATCTTCCAGAACCAGGCAACCAGTAACAATTAACCTTAAACCACCTCATGTTGAATTTACACAAGGCGTAAATAATTGTGATATGAAATAGAAATCTTTCGCCATCAGTTAAAACCAAAACATAAATTTAACGGATGCAGCTAAGACCTTACCCTTAAATTGTTAATAAGAAATAAGAATATCATAAGTTTGAATTTTGAATCGTATTTTTACTTTGACACCTATACAGAAATAAATTATTTAAAATAAGTACCAAAACTAGGTAATTTTCCTCTCGCTCCAACGGCAGTCTTTTTGCTCTGTTTAGGTAAATAGCCATGTTGGTTCATCACCAGTGTGTTGAAACACAATGATTTTTACTTCTCTCGTAAAAGGGAAGAATCGTGAAATTGTTTCAGGGTCCCCAGATGCCGAAAAACATATGTTCTCAATTCCGTCGGTCTGCCTGCCTGTCTGTCTGCCGATCTATCAGTCTGTTCGCGGCATGGTTAAAAAACTACTTACCCGATTGACTTCAAATTTTGCTCAAAAATAGGGGGTCATATGTAAAATTAAAAAAAAATTATTATTAAAAATTACTTAGTCAGTTTATCTCAAAGTTTGCATAAAAATCAAGTATTATGTAGGAATTAACTGGTAAAATTTTGGTATGAATCCAAGATTGCGGAACAAAATGGCGACTTAATAAAATAATAAAAAATTTAGCCTAAAAAAATGCAATTTAAAATTGTGTGCCATAACTAATTGTGGTATAGACACGAACTAGTAAATCTATAGTACTAATTCAAGATGGCGGAACAAAATGGCAGCCAAATAGAATATTTGTATTCGTGAAATAAACTAACCCTGTCAGGTTTTACATATTTTCAGATTCTAGCGTCCTCAGATGCCAAAAAATGTTTTATCTATTCCGTCGATCCGCCTGATGGTTTGTCTGTCAGTTCGCGACAAAGCTTAAAAACTACTTATCATATTGCCTTCAAATTTTAGTCAAAATTAAGGGTTATATGTACATGACCTGGTAACACTTTGGTAAAAACCCAATATGCCGGAACAAGACGGCGGCATAGTGAAATATTAAAAAAATTATTACTAAAGAACTAATCTTCCATTCCTCATATTTTGTATAAAACTCAAGTGTTACATAGTTCCTTCCTATAACATTTTGGTATTGGTATGAATATAAAAAAAATATTTAAAAAATCGGCCTAAAAAACTACTTATTAAATTAAATTCAAAATTTCATTAAGTGTGATATAGAGATAAACTGGTAAAGTTGTGGTTTGAACTCAAGATGGCGGAACAAAATGACGGCCAAATAATTGTTACTTCCTTCGTACAATTGTAATCGTGAAAAAAGCACCCTCCGAGATATATATATATATATATATATATATATATATATATATATATATATACATATATAAAGAAAAAGATTTACGCGGTAAGAACTGTTATATAGGAGAAAAAGGTTTTTTTTGGGACGACCGCTAAAGCACATGGAAATTTGTGACATGATCTTCATTAGTACAGTCAACTAGTTGAGAGACGAGTACAACTAGCGCCAAAACTTAATAGAACAACCCCAACCAGAGTCACCAACAGGAGCAAAACCGACTTTTGTGGTTACCAGGAGGACATCCGAAATCTTCACCGGACTTGATACTCTATTACCACGGAGCAGCATCTCCGAACTCAACATTTGTATCCTCAGATTAGGCAGACCAGCGCAAAGACGCGGGAACACGGGTTACACCCATTTTAACCTAGAGGCCTAGCTGTTGTTTTGTCAATCCTTCTCATGTTGCAAGTCAGTAGAGCAGTAAGTGCGTGTCCGAGTATAAACTGATGAGTACCATTTTTAAAATGTTTTTTTCCCACATCACGCGTATACTGTCTGTGTAAAAAATATTTAAAGTGATCTCAAGAGAAAAACTGAAAAATCAAGTTTTAATTGTTTCCTAATACCGATTTTCCGATGCATTCATAAAGAACTTGACATTTGACCAAACAAATTACATTCTACTTAACGGTAAGAATCTTACGTAAAAAACAGTTATTTCGTGTTTTCGTATGTATTGTAACATCAAAATATTTAATTAAAAATTGAAGGACAAATGTTTAGCATATATTTTATTCGATCTACCAACATTTGTTCTTATGAAACACTCGATTTGTTGTTCTTTTGGGTTTTCCATACATAGCTTAAATGTCAGAGGTTTATAAAAAGACAAATCGTGCCTAAGATCTAATAGGTGAGATACTGAATAATTGTTTATAAAAGTAATTGCACGAAACAAAAGGAAAACTTCGTCTCAGATAATACTTGCAATGGAAAATAATGGGTGTAATAATTGTATACAATAGAAAAATTTCAGTGGTAGATGAAACTAATAAATATCCAAATCAGAATGATTAGTAAAGGGTCACCGAAATAGGACATTTTAACTAACAATAAGGTATACGTTTCTGGAAGGGGTCCAACAATATTTATAAACACAACAAAAAAATAGGGATAATAATGCCAATAATAAATTATTATTAAATAAAATAAAATAATTTAGCACAGTAGAAACTAAAATGCTCCATAATAATTCTGCTTATTCTACAGTATTTGACTATATAAATAGTGAGTCCATAAAATCTTCCACAAAATCAATAAAAATCGAGAAGTCATAAAAGACCAAGGACCGCCTAGTTTATCGCGCCTTTATTCCTAGAGTTCCCTTGATTTTAGCATCTGCTACTACCAAAGTTTTTCCTCTTCTCCTATTCTGCAAGTATTTAAATTCCACATCAATGATTTTTTCCTCTCTGCACGTAAGGCAGCCATGGTAACTAGAACTTAGGCCTCAGGTCCTCGTGCTCTGCTCATAGATAAAAGGAGTTACCCGTATGACAAAATATTTAAAAACGGCAAATTTAATCTCTTTCAGAAAATGTTTCTAAAAATCGGTAAATTTCCTTTACCCGGAACTTTCCTCTTTATGAATATTTCCTTTTATTAGGAATAGTGAAGGGTGGCCCAATTTAGTTCAGTACATATAATTTAGTAACACTTATATACTATATTTTCAAACATTATTATTGGTCCGCATTTTGTTTCGTCATATTGTATTCCTACCAATATTTTATCACTTCCTACATATGCTACACTTGGCTTTTGGGCATAAGTTAAAATAAATTCAATAAGCAGTTTTTATATTGACACACATCGCCATTATATATATATATATATATATATATATATATATATATATACCGGGTGTCAACGATATCGTTTTACACGATGCCATTCATTTGCTTTTTAGGTTAGGATATTTATATTTGGGTTAACGAAATATGGTATTAAGACACATATTTTCATGAAAAAACAATTGAATATTACTGCCAGTTTTTCCGATATCAGAACCAAGTTAAGAATTTCAAATGGAACCCTGTATATTATTTTACATAGTTTGATAGAGCATAGAATTACCTTTTCAATGACATATCACAAGTTATATTTTTTTTCAAAATGGCGGACCAGGAAGCGCTTTTTCAAAATTCAATAAGGCGGTCGTTTCACGATACCGATGAAGTTTTGTTTAACAAATTATTAAAATATTAAACAAAATGGGGTTTTCAATGGATTTTAATCAAATTTAAAATCAAATTTTTAATTTATCACAAAATGGGATAAGTTTAATTTTTTCTTTAAAATGTGAACTTTTTCTTAAATTTTCTCAAAGATTTTAAATAGAAAGTGGTATTTATTAAATATTAGTATTAAAGTATATCTTATTAGCTACACGAAACCGCATAACAAGCCGTATTTTTGCTTTTTGTTTCAGAAAAAATTGACAAAACCTTGCCGATACACATTTTTCCTAATACATAACATGAAACAAACACACACATATTATTAATCAGAAAATCCTGGAATATTTTTTATTGTTTATTGATAAGTAATTTTGTATTATTTTGACATTTTGTGACTGTTGTCTTATTTTAGGAAAGCGAGAAAAAATCACAAGTAGTATTAATTTTATTTTACCAGTAGATACGGTGCAGTAACATGAAAGATGACTTAACTAAGATAAGTAGGTCTTGGAAACAATTGCTTAGGGATGCCATTATAATTTTCATTAGATTTAACCAGAAACGTCAAAAGTACTGTTTTGTATCGACATTTCTGCTAACTTTCGTTACATTTTTACACTGAGAAAAACAAAAAACAAAAACAAAACCGCATAACAAACCGTATTTTTGCTTTTTGTTTGAGAAAAAATTGACGAAACTCTGCCGATATACATTTTTCGTAATACATAACATGAAACACACACACCCACACACACATATTATTAATCAGTAAATTTCGGAATATTTTTTATTGATAAGCAATTTTGTATTATTTTGACATTTTATGATTTTTGCTGTCTTATTTTAGGAAATCGAGAAAAATTCACAAGTAGTATTAATTTTATTTTACCGGTAGGCTTTCGGTTTTTCCGGAAATACCTAGACCTAAGTCAAGAAGTTTAAAAAGAACCCTGTATATTTTTTCACACAGTTTGATAGAACTTAGAATTCCCTTTACATTGACATATCACAAGTTGATTTTTTTTCAAAATGGAGGACCAGGAAGCTTTTGTTCAAAATTCAATATGGCGGCCATTTTCTAACACCGAAGATATTTTTGAATTATAGGTAGAAATAATAAACAAATATGGGGGTTTTTATTGGGTTTAATGCTAATTTAAAATCAAACTTTCACAATTAATACAAAAGTCACTCAATTAAATGTTCTATGCGCTGTCCGCCTTGTTCTTGGCATAGTGTAACTCTCTCAACATTTTCCGCGAGCAGGTTTCGTAAATGCTGTTCTGAGATACTCTCAACGGCTCGTCTTATTCTATTTTCTAACATTTCCAACGATATTACAGGAGTTGCATACACTTTTTCTTTCAGATGACCCCATATAGAAAAATCAAGCGGGGTTAGGTCAGGCGACCTCGCTGGCCATCGAATTGGTCTATTGGTTCCCAACCAGTTCTCACCAAATCGTTCATTCAAGTAATTTGCAACAATTCTTGAATTATGAGCAGGGGCGCCATCTTGTTGGTAAACTAAATCATCATTTTGCTGCAAATTATTTATAAAATGTTCAATTTCATTTTCGAGAAAGTCCAAATACATCTCGCCAGTTAAAGGCTGATGGAATAATATTGGACCAATAACGCTTAGTCCTACAACGCCTAACCAAACATTAACTCCAAAACGTTCCTGGAAGGCACCTTCTCTTACTAATCTTTGATTTTCCTTTGCCCAATAACGAAAATTATTTCTATTAAACATCCCTAGATTAGTAAACCTTGATTCGTCCGAAAAAATAATCTTATGATGAAACACAGGACTTATTCTATAATTATCTAAAAACCAATTGCAATAAATAAGTCGTCTTTGGAAGTCATTTTCAAATAGGTGGTGGTGAATTTGATACTTAAACGATTTAAACCCGTGTTTCTTTAAAATTTTTCTGGCGCTTTCATGGGACGTATTGCACTGTTTGCCTAATTCACGAAGGGAAGCTGTACGGTCATACTTGATGTACGCTAAAACGTTTGTTTCCACTTCTTCGCTTACTACGAAACCATCATTGCCATTAGCATGGACAACACCATTATTTTCATTTTTTAAATGTTGTACTAGCCAAGGATAATATGCATGTGAAGGAGCGTCACGATTCGGAAAGCGTTCCTGGTATAATCTCTCTGTGCCCCTTGAATTTTTGCGACATTCCCCATAAATAAGGAGCATGTCAATTTGATGTTCTCTTGAATAAACCATAATATTTATTTTTAAAACTAACTAGAACCACTTCTCAGTGTAAAAATATAACGAAAGTTATCAGAAATGTCGATACAAAACAGTACTTTTGACGTTTCTGGTTAAATCTAATGAAAATTATAATGGCATCCCTATGCAATTGTTTCCAAGGCCTACTTATCTTAGTTAAGTCATCTTTCATGTTACTGCACCGTATCTACCGGTAAAATAAAATTAATACTACTTGTGATTTTTACTCGCTTTCCTAAAATAAGACAACAGTCATAAAATGTCAAAATAATACAAAATTACGTTAAGTGTGTTTGTTTCATGTTATGTATTAGGAAAAATGTATATCGGCAAGGTTTTGTCAATTTTTTCTGAAACAAAAAGCAAAAATACGGCTTGTTATGCGGTTTCGTGTAGCTAATAAGATATACTTTAATACTAATATTTAATAAATACAACTTTCTATTTAAAATCTTTGAGAAAATTTAAGAAAAAGTTCACATTTTAGAGAAAAAATTAAACTTATCCCATTTTGTGATTAAAAATTTGATTAAAATCCATTGAAAACCCGATTTTGTTTAATATTTTAATAATTTGTTAAACAAAAATTTCATCGGTATCGGGAAACGACCGCCATATTGAATTTTGAAAAAGCGCTTCCTGGTCCGCCATTTTGAAAAAAAATATAACGTGTGATATGTCATTGAAAAGGTAATTCTAAGCTCTATCAAACTATGTAAAATAATATACAGGGTTCCATTTGAAATTCTTAACTTGGTTCTGATATCGGAAAAACTGGCAGTAATATTCAATTGTTTTTTCATGAAAAATATGTGTCTTAATACCATATTTCGTTAACCCAAATAAAAAAATCCTAACCTAAAAAGCAATTGAATGGCATCGTGTAAAACGATATCGTAGACACCCGGTATATGCTGTATTAATTCTTTGGTTAGCAGGCAGCAATTAAAAAATTGACAAAAACGTCTCGAGATATAAGCCTAAACTTTACCACTGCATACAAAAATCACCCGAAAAATATTAAATGTGAAATTGGTGTACCCCTAAATGTTTTACAGGTTTACATCAGTTTCTTTAACACACTGTATATCAGAAAAATGACGGAAATAGCAAAAACTGGCGTAATCAAGCAAAATTTAAATGAACCAAGCTTTCAAATTCCGAAAAGCAAATTGAAATCCTTATGCTCGTTTTTAAATTACGGCACTTTGAAAGTGAATTGCTTGAGTTTTCGTAAACGGATCAAAGAAGCAGACTGGTGCTCTTATTTTGAGCTAGAACTGGCGACCGTTTGTAATCCTTATTTCTAATTTTACTAAAATATTTATGCCATCATCCTAACAAAAAGAAAATAACCTTGAAGTTGTATCGAATAATAACATTGCACGACTAGTAGTACGTATTAATTACAATCTAAATATAACTGTAACATCTATTGTTTATAGGTTTTATAGTATAAGACAAGAGCGGTTTGCATAATTTTAGCAAATAGTATAATATTGTTTCTAGAAAAGCGTGAACAAAATCTTAAAACTTGGCCTTGTCTGCAAAAACGATCGTGATGCAAAATATGTTAGTTTGATTTTGATTTTTTTTTATTACATAATATATAACGCGTTTAAAGCAGAGTTTGCCTAACACGTATTGCTTTAAATTAAAAAAAAAACGTATGTTGGGGTTATTCATTATATTCTGGCACACACCTAAGTCTTTGTTTTTGGAAACAGAAAAAATTTTAAATAGAAAAGATTCTGGATTTAATCTATAAGGCACTCCAACGATGTGTCACCGATCAGCTGTTTTTGACGGCCGAAGGACAAAGAAGTCGAATTTATTATTATTATATCCATCTACAGTTTTGAAAAAGAAATCCATAATTTTTAACAGCAAGAAACTTTCTATTCTTACACATAAGAGGTTTACCTAATAGGAAACATTTTAGAAAGGTGGTGAAAAACCTCTTGATTGAGAAGGCCTACTATTCAGTTGACGAGTTTTTTAATGAATCGTTTACTTAATAACTGTTGTATTAGTTATTATTCGTATTTTTTTATATATATATAGTGACTGATTGTAAGATAATTCTTTACATTAATTTAGTTTTAGTTTTAAGTGCTTTGTATATGAGATTTTCTTTCTATAGAATAAAGCTGTTTTTGACTTTGACTTTGACTTGACCTGACTTAATAAATTTAAAACTTCTGTCCTGAATCTAGATTTTGCGGAGAGACACTTTTGGTAAATCTTAGTTTTAATTAAGTAATGACCCTGTATATGGTTATTGTAGCTTAATTTATACATAAAAAAAATCTGTAAGAACTGTAGACCACAGCTACCACACTCCTGCTGGAATAATATCAATCTAAAAAGCATACATTATTTAATTCCTAAAGTATGAAATGAAATTCCACATACGATTAATTCGTAAATTTTAAAATGTTAAAAAGGTATATATTACTCGTGTAATGAATTTTAGAACGTTTTTTAAGTAGGATTACCTATATATATATATATATATATATATATATATATATATATATATATATATATATATATATATATATATATATATATATATATATATACGTATTCAAATTTGCTTTTAAATTATGACGAACTCATATGGAAGAAAACAATATTTGTCCTACGACAGCCATATTGACAGCGCTTTTTTCTATTTCTAAAAATAAAGACCTTAAATTGGTTTCAAAATATAAAGAGTAACCCTGTACAGGTTGATTTATATACAGTGTCCTCGAAAAAGTTTACACATTTTTATAACTCTTCTACTGTTCTTCAAAAATTCTAGAAAAATAATAATTGTCTAAATTTAAAGAAAATATTTTATTTGAGTAATCTCACCAGTATATTATACCTACATTTTTAATAAAAATTATCTTTTTCCGAGAAAAATAAAAATCACTCCTTAAAAGTATGTTACGCTTAATGAAAAGTTTGGAGGATTTTAAGAATTTCAGGTATAGATTACTTAAATTACATTTTTTTATATAGTAAATACTTGTCATAATACAAACAAATATATATAACATTTTTAGCGTAATTAGGAGTGTAAACGAAATTCCAAATTTTTTGAACTTTTAAATAAATTGCTTTTGGAAAAATTTTTAAAAACTAAAAATTGCTAAACAAAATACGGTATGCGTATGTAATACTAAAAAATAAACAACTTTTCTTAATAAAACTTTCTTATATTTTAGGAAATAAGCCCCTTTTTTCTGTAATTTCTATTAATAAATATGAGGTTTGACAGGTAACACTAGCCATATGTTTTAAACATAAAAGAAATTGCACAGATATAGGATGTCTCAAAAAATTTTTTTATTTACTTTGAATTTATTTACATTGAATTCTGATATGCGGTACTGAGCCTAACTGACATTTTAATCAGTAAAATATTTCTTTCTGATGTCACCAGTAGCATGCATTTTTCCAAAGTCTGGAGAATATTCAGCGAAGAAAACGAGATATGTGATTCAACATTTATAATGTTTCCTGGATTGTCATATACAACTATACGAAAATTGTGAATGTGAATACATATTTCCCAATATTTGAATGACTTAATATATAAAAAAAACTTATGTGTTAATTAAATTTAATCAGGGAGCCTGTTTTTAACATTTAGGTAAAAATCCATTATGGCGAAATAAAATGGCGACCTAGTGAATGAATATTACTTAAAAACTACTTGCCAATTTTTTATCTGAAATTTCGTACAAAAATTAAGTGTTACATAGGAATCAACTGGTAAAATGTTGGTACAAATCCAAGATGGCCAAACAAAATGGCGGTTTTATAAAATATTTAAAAAATCAGCCTGAAAAACTACTAATTAGATTGATTTCATATTTTGTGCAAGAATTAAGTGTGTGATTAAGAGATGAACTGGTAAAATTGAGGTACGAATGCAAGATGGCGGCACAAATCACCCTCCCGGGTTTTATATATCTTCACGCCTTAGCGGCCCTAGATGCCAAAAACATGTTAATTCCGTCGGTCTGTCTGTTTGACAGTTTGCGGAATAGCTCAAAAACTACTTACCTGATTGACTTCAAATTTTAATTTAAATTAATGGTGATATGGGGACAACCTGGTAAGATGTTATATATATGACGGAACAAAATGGCGGCCTGGTGAAAAATTAAAAAATTATTATTAATAAACTAGTTATCCAATCTACCTCAAATTTTACACAAAAATAAAAAAAAAATTCATAGAAATAAATTGGTGATATTTTGGTACGAATCCAAGATAACGGCCTAATAAAATATTTAAAAAAATCAGCCTGAAAAAGCTACTTATTAGATTAATTTTGTGTTTAAAATGGATAAACTGGGACGAATTTAACATGACAGAACAAAATGGTGGTTTCAAAAAATCAGTGTAAAAACTAATAACTTATTTTAAATGCCCAAAAATCAAGAATACGTAGGTAGAAACTGGTACATTATTCGTACGAATACAAAATGCTGGAACAAAATGGCGCCCAATAAAAATGTTTGAAAAGACAGTATATATATATATATATATATATATATATATATATATATATATATATTTGTATATTTAGTATTGTTCTTGATGATCTTAAAATATATTTATTGCCTGATCATTGACCACGTCTCTAACGAGGTATCTTAGTGAGATAATTTTGTAATAAACGATAAGAATTCAGCTCTTGAACGGATGGGACCGTTCAATCCACTCTCCTAATTCGCAAGGGTTGCGATGATTTGACGAGGAGGGACACAACATTCTACTCTATAGTAACGGAATTGAATTAATTAAATAATTAAATACAGCTGATCTTATTTCATTCTTGATATAACTTAAGTTTCCTGGGTAAAGAAAATTATGTTTCTCTTTTCTCTCAAGAAGAAAGTTTTGGGTTCTATTAAAAATAAGAAGTACTATGTGCATCTCTTTCTTTTTTATCTTTTACTTCTGTTTGATTTTAGTTTGAAAATTGAATTAGTCGATCCGATTCGATGTAAATATTTGCGTTAGAAGTAGATATGTGTATATCGTAATTGTAAAGCTTAAAGCTGTCGGATGATCCTCTAAATTACGAATAAATGCAACATTCATCCTGCTTTTCGAGTTGTCTGGGCTGACATGTGTTTAATTTACTAATGTCTTATTTGGGAGATATCAGCGCTTTTCTGGCTTTAGGCAGTAATTTAGGAAGGGAATGGTACTAACTTAAAACACAAAAAAAACCCCGTTGGCATAAAACTTAATTGTTTAGAATATTTAACGGAGCTTTCGGATTTGACAAGCTGCGTACAAAAATCTAGGAAGTCGCTGTCAAATTTGACATTCTGTTAAACATTATAAACTTTGAGCTTTCTGCAACCGGCCGATGGTGTTCGCATTTTCTTTAATTTCCAGCCTTAGACTATAAAACAAAGGATAGACTCAACATTTCATTCATAAATAGTTTCGAAAGTTGGATCTATTTTTGTTTTTCGCGTGCTATGGTTGCGAGAGAAAACATCTTCCTATGCGTCGCCGGTCCCAAAAATTGCCACTCTGTTGGCTTTCTCTAGGGACTGAACCAGCGGCGGCTCGTTTATCTTTAATTTATATATGTTTACATCAAGCAATTTAATGTGTTTTTGCCAATTTTAAGTACATGTTAGACGCTTAGTCAGAAATTCGGGCAGGGGGTTTAAAATCAGAAAGGAGGTGATATAAATATTTTACGGTCTCTTTGACTATCCTTGTAAGAGGAAAGTATTCTAATCGTATAGAAATCATCCTCCGAGATTTTTGCAGATTTTTACGTTTCAGGGATGTTAAAATTCTCAAATCCGACGGTCTGTCTGCCTGTTTGCGACATAGCTAAAAAACTACTTATTCCTACAAAAAATCTCTTTTTATGGAGGAAAATAACAAATATCATAATTGATTTTTTTATAGATAAGTAAATATAAAATAATACCGATAAATAAATCAAAAATTTGAAAATAGTATGTATATTTGTATGTTCGTATGTATGTATGTATGTTAGGAAAACAAATTTAAAAAAATCAAAGCATTGCCCGGAACATCTCCTCAAAACAAACATTGTATTTGTAATTTCTTATAAAGTAAGAGTTCAAAAATAAGTCCTTTTAACAGAACCTTCCTCGTAATAAAAAAATTGACACATATTGATATTTATATAATGTGCTAATTTATTTATTTATTTTTCGTATTCCTGCCTAAACTCATATTACTCATAATGTTTACTAACTAAAATGAAACTAACTTCTCTATTTAGAGATAATTACTACTTTCTAATAGGGTTTTTGTACCGATACTCCTAGATTCATGTGTCTTGGTTAAGTCTAAATGCTTTATGGTTTCGTGATGTATTCTAACTTTGTGAAATTCTTTTTTTAAATTAATTTTGGATATTTGCTTAGGTTTCGTCGTCATACGTGTGATCCCGAAATAGATCAAACATTCAAATAATTCAAAATTCGATTGAAGATAGCAAATACTTCATAGTGTTGAAAAGGTAACTAAATCTTTGATGTTTTTATTAAAAATACTATTAGTTTTATAGAACAACCTAAAAAACTTCTCAGCTGCCCTACATGTCTCTATCACTATTTTACGACTAACTTTAATTTGAATATATTAGGCATTTATTGTAGATCTACTAGAAAGCTCAATAAAAATTTAATATATTTGTTTGCGTTCTCGCCTCGGTTATTTCCAAACACCTGATTTACTTATACATATACATAATTTCTATTGTCTATATATGAGAAATTATAAAACAAAAGATATATCAGAAATACATTAAACTTTTGAATACTAATAGTATTGATGTATAAAAAAATTTAAAGGACTGAAGCTTTTATATACTAAAAAGGTTAGATAGGAATTGTACTATATTTTAGTTATATATTAGATATATCCTGAGGAACTAAGTAGTTTGGAATTTGAGCTACTTCCTCGTAGGTATCTGAAGATTAAAATCACAATATGATTTAAACAAAACGTTTTATAACCAAGAGGCATTTTAAAAATCCGCAAAAAATACGTTTGTTTTTAAATAAAAGCATTTAGCCATAGAAATATAGAATTTATTCATATCCGACATAAGTATATTTGTATTGTAAATAACGCATTTAAGTATTTGGAGAGGTAGTATGTATTTTAATGTTTACGTCATGTAAAACCCAACCCAAGATTGGCAAAATATTTGTTTTAGTTCAATTAGTATCCATTTTTTTCTTGCTTTCCATGAAAATTAACATACTCGAATGGCTTAAATATCAAATTAATCTGTGTAAATGCTAAGGCCTTACGATTCGGACACCACTGATATAATCTTAATTGCGTAAAGACTTACTTGTGATATGATACTTCAGGACTTAAGTAATCTGTATTTCCACAAACAACACACTTCCTCACCACAGTTTTTCATTTATTTAAGTACTACAACACACAGAACTTACAAAATCATTAAAAAACTAAAAAAAAATATATATAAACAACAACCATCGAACGCGGTTACAAAAATGACAACAATGCTGCGTCTGTTTTGAAATTAGACTATAAACAAGAGTGCTATGATGATTGCTATGAATGAATAGTTGTAAAACTACAGCTCGTAAGGAACGTAAATTTGGCGTAGCGTCGTTACTAGTTCTATTTGGTAATATTTTTATTATTACGTTTTTGTAATTTTTTTAAAGACCTTAGTTAATTAATTAGAAATAAAACAATATTCTATAGTCTAAGGTTAATTATTGTGTGTAGTTTTTTGATATACATATAACTGTGTTATGAAAATATATAGACATATTGGAGAAATTCAGTAAAGCTTGGCTTAGCATATTTGACAATTTTTAAAACGTGACAACAACACACACCTATCGATGTAGTGGAGAGGGAAGAAATTCAATCTGTGATCCCGTGTTAAATGTAGTTGGGTCTCTCTTGTTTTCATATTCTAAGTTTCCAGCATTAGGGTTATTGGTAACACGCTGTATATTTAAATGGGTCGCGTCTTCCTAAATAAATATAAATATTCCAACTTTGACACCGTTACCTTCAATGACATTTGAGAAATTTGACAAAAACCCTGCCATAGGAGACAATGTGTTGGAAAGAGACGGAGAACGTTCTACTAGATAGTAGAATGTAGGCAACGGGACTACATTGCTTCTTATGCCAGTATTTTTCGGGTGTCATTAATGATAAGAAATTAAACCTGTTAAATTTACAAGCAGCAAGGAGTCCATGGACATATAATATGTATGGTATTACCAAAGCTTTTTTTAGAAAAAATAAACACCTTGTATGTCTGCAAACCAAACAATGTTTGAAAAAACTTTCGCATTCAACTTTTTTTTGCTGTAAAAAAATAGGAACGTCAACAGAGAGGTACATTTATATCCAAAAAGTACGTGCGTACGTAAAGTATTAAGTATCCTTAGTACTGTAAATGTAATTTGATTTCTTGGAAAAGAATGTGAGCAGATCGTCCTCTGTAATTTTCTTGACCTTTTTTTTACTTACATACTTCTTAACCGATATCAAGTTCGATTTATTTTCCCCAAAATTCCATCCAGGACTATTTCTACTGATTCTTTATCGGAATCCTACTTTCTGTTTATTCTCGGGGTAACCTATATAGGATAAAAAAAGTACATCTCTATATTTTACATTTTTTTCGTGGAACATCTTAGAAAAATCATATTCTGTAATATATTGGAGTAAAGTGTTATTTTCTCCGGTGGGTTTTAAAATCCCCCCGCTTTGCGGTATATCAACCACAATTCATTCACGGGAAGATTTGATATCTTTTTCTCTGTAGATTTACAAATAGTTGTACGACATACGTTTTTACTGTCGTGCAGCTGTTAAATCAAACCGAAATTTGGACAGCCTCTAGGATCAAGCTTCCAAAAAGCAAAATTTTTAATGCTCAGAAATAATTTTCATTAATTTAGTTTTATCCAAACAATTTGTTTCTTGTTGTTAATAACGTACAGTGGGTTTTCTAATATTTCGACTTTTTTTTTGAGATACAGAAAAGTGTAAATACAAAAATTGAAGATTTTAACGTGGGATGACAAAAAATAAAAGAGCATTGTAAAGCTGTAAAAATTAAATATGTGTTTTCTTTTTAAGTTGGACAATGTATATTATGTGTGACTGTCTTCCTAATGTCAACAATATATCAATATGTCTATTCCTTAAGCACTTTTAGGAATACTAAGCCTTAAAAATTAGTAAAATGTAATATAATAAAAATCGGACTAGCCATGGATAATGTCAAAGTGGGTATATTTTGACATACAGAATTTATAAATAAATTATTATTTGGAATCAGGGAGAAAAGATCTCTAACCGTCATTATAAAAAAACCTAATTTATCTAATTTTCGCAGTGTTTTTCGATGCTCTTTTGTTTTTTCAACATCCACAAGGTTTGTAATTACCAACGACATGGAAATAACATAGACCCAGTTGTTTACATTTTGGAGGAATCCAACATTAACCCTGGTTTGCCAAACCGTTAGTGTGGCCAGATTAAAACGGATATCATTCTTTATACTATTACCTAAATAAACAAGGAATTCCAGAAATTCCCAGTATAAATTTCCATATAGAATATTTTAAAACTGATAATTAAATAGCTTATTATAAATAACTTAAACCGGATCTGATTTAAATGTAATTTAAATCTTCTGTAATTATTATTCCTTATTTCAAGAAATAAAGCCCAGAATTATCGGCAACGTCGGAATTCTACCTTTTTCGAGTATACTACAGATTTCTTTCGGGATCATTCGGAAGACGCCGAAGACGGTTGTAGTCATTCATAATTTCGACCTATTTGATTCGCGGCGTTGTAATTGTTCTAGTTGGTGAAATAAGTGTTTTTCAAAAATCCAAGTGTTTTGTGTGGCTGTTTTCAAGAATCTGTTTAAAAAACTTTAAGAAAATGGTGCGAACATGCTTTATTTGCAGAAAAAGAAACGATTTAAACCCAGAAGTTTGTTTTCGAAGGTAAGTAAGGTTATGTCATACTAGTGCTGTAGTTGAAGGGTAAAATCACCGTCTATAGCGTTCTTATATTTGCAAATGAAGTATTGTTTTTGTATTGCACATTTCCGTTAGGCTTAAATTAATTTTTTATAACTTCAACTTATCTATAAAGTCGAAGACACTTACGGAGTACAGCGTTTTATTAATTTATATATTTGTGAAAAGTCTCAAATATTCTTCTAAAATTTATCAAACCACCTTTTCTGAGGGGTTAATAAACAACATAAATATACTATTTGGTAAAGCATAGGTACTAAATTTTAATTGAGTAAGCTGTAAGACCCACTATTTTAGGTTGTCATTTTAGGATGGTTTGCATTTTGGATGAAATTTTCAAGGAATATTTAGGGTATTGTCGGAGTTCTCATATAGCAAGCATATACAAAAAATGAAAATAGCGCAATAGCGTTACTTTTCAATTTTTCATGTACTATAGATTTTCTTTAATGGATTTGAAATGCTTTAATTTATTGCCTAAAAATTTTGTTTTTAAAAATAAGTAATCAAAAAAGTAAATAAATACCATCCTGAGATACATTAACCCAACTAGGGAGAATCTGTTTATCAGGTGATTTCGGTAATATAAATAATAATATAATATATTATAATGAATGTTAAAAATATTAAATATCTTGGCACAAAATATTTATATTGTCAATAAGTGAAATGTATAGCGGGGAAGGTGGGTGGTGGGGAAAAAAGGGGGTAAATTGGGAGATAAATACTGTAAAGATATTGTTTTTCATAATATGGTTTTTGTGGTTTTTAGGGACACGAAGTTCAATTTTGTATTCATATTAATATTGGGCCATGTTTATTGCTGATTTTCTGTAAATATGAATAGATCCAATACATGTAAAGGTGGTGCATTTTTATATAATATTACTTGCCGCGAGCCTGGCAAACTTTTAAAAGTAGTGGACCCAAATTTTTACCTAACTTCGCGTAAATAGAACTGTGTTGGAAAAAGGGTGAAATCAAAATGTTTTGAAAAACAAACCCGATTTCAAAAAATAGGTTGCATTAAAAAGTGATAAATTATATTTTATTACATATTTCCTATGAAGTCGGGATAAGCTGATAAAGAAAGGTATTAAATAAGCATTATACTCTTGGTATAGACATCAAAACACAAAGTGGGTTCATGTAACAAAATTTATTAGTTTTATCTTCATCTTTAGTAACAATAGTAATAAGAACTGACCCTGTTATTGGTTGTATTTTGTCATGGAAATGCTTGTTCTTTAATGACTAAGCTTATTGCTAATAATAAATATTGCCACATGAACCATTACATAAATATGTCTTTTGCAGGCACGTAGCCAGGATTTCAGTTCTAGAGGAATCCAACCCTGTCAAAACCAATTCAGTGACAAAAAAATTATCAAGAAGAATGCTTATTTTTCATTTGTTGCTAGTCCCCCTGCAAGTGCAACAAAATATGAAAAAAAGTTGCAAAAAACTAGTTATTTGCCAATATCTATTAAAACGTTGCAGGTAGAGCAATTATGAAAATGTAAAAAATTATAGGTATATCTTGAGCAAATAGGACGTTGGCGACTTTTGCTTAATATTTTTAGGTTTTATATATTTAATAGTATTTTAATAAATAAGTGCTTAGTCACTTTGTTAATATCGAGGTTAATGTGGTGTTATCTTCCACAGAGGGTCTGGAACCATATTGCTACATTAAAAATCTGGATTTCTTTAATCATAAATGTATTCATCTTTCTTTTTAGTACTTTCTCGAAATTCTAAAACTACTTTTAATGAGCGTTTGCTTAAAAGTTTTTCTTTTTTTGAGAATTCTAAATATTCCTCACTGTCAATATCGAATATTTTTTGGAGGTAATTTTTTTCAATCCCCAAAGGTAAATTCAATAATTTTCTTATTCCTTAAATCGTGTTTTGTATACGTACGTAAGATAAGAACTTCAAAATTGTGTGAAAATGGATCACGAAGAGAAATTTTCAGCAGCTACCATATATTCTAAGTTTAATAATAATAATAGTTTTTGTTGGAATTATCATAAATTTGGTCTCGGCACGCATTCGCAATTTTGCTTAAGACAGAAGATGTTTGTGGAAGAAAAATGAAATTTATTTTCCTATCGATTTATGTTAGAAACTGTCGTACTTACGAAAAATCATTAGGTGCGTCTTTGTTTAGGGTAGCTTTTCTTAATTTTTTACATTTACATATTTGCGAAACTTCTTTGCAATCGCAGAATGTCTAACAGTGTAAACTTGGGCTTGTTAAAAAACCCGTCAAAAAGTTAGAATTTCAAAAAATAGCCTGCTCCCTAATTTTCCTGAGGTTCGAGTTAAAAAATAGCTGTAGTAAGCAGAGCCAATACGGAACTGCTAATCAGCAGTTATTGGAATTCTACTTTCGTAGGTTAAATTATGTAAAAACTTTTTAGGGTCTCGCGCGGGGGGACTAGGTGCCTGGTCTTTTGTCACAGATAATTATTGATACAATTATATTAAATCAGCTTCTTGCTAACCTAAAGTTTTATATATATATATATATATATATATATATATATATATATATAAACCTATATAAAATTTCCTCTAAATTTCCGATTTTGAAAATTGTCACTGAATCATTAAATATGACGAGTTTAATTATTATATAAATAATGAAATATTAAATTAATATGCTGTTACTTTTGTTTTGTCGATAATAATAGTTGTTTGTTATTATATCAAAACGTTTATAAATAAATTATACCAAACTTTTAAACTTTGTTTTATTTTTATAAACCACGTGTCGTGGTGAAAATTTGTAAAGTGCAGCACCACTTTTAACTTTGTTATTTAAATTTTTATAAAAAAAATTAAGTTTCAAATATAGTGTAAAATATTATACAGGATGCTTCAGAATCACCAAAAAGTTTCGATGATTTTATTTTTAAACATCTTGAATTTTAATGCATTTATTTACTTTTTTATTATTGATTTCTTGATAAAAGTTGTTGGTTCAAAAAAATATTTTTGATGGTAATAAACTTTAGATCAGGATGTTTAAAAAAGTGGATTTCACTAACAATTTCAAAAAAAATTTTCTGGCGGTAGTTTTAAGGGCCATAAATAATCGTAAATATAAACTGAGTAAAATTTTTTATATTATAGTTATGGAGATATTTAAGGTTAAACAGCAAAAAAACATTTTTCTATTTAAATCTTTCCTTAGCTATTACTAACATGACATAACTAATACTAAACCTTTATTTACGATTTTTTACGGCCGCGGCAGTCACAAGAATTTTAATTTTTGAAATACACTTTTTCGTATGTTTTGAATGCCCTGTATATCTGACTTTAAGTTGAATATTGTGAAAACTATTTTTTCGACAAACGCACAAGTTTTATCAAGAAGAAAGTTTTTCGAGAAATTAATAATAAAAAAGTTTCCCATTTAGTGCAGTCTTTTCCATGACATAATATCTAAATTAATTGTTTTCAAATTACTATTAAAACTTTCACTTTTGCAATGTGAAGTCGTTCCTGTTCATCTTAGAACAAAAAAACTGTCATATCCACCATACTAATATTTGGGCTCAAAAAAATATAGCAAATAATACATTATCTCAAAAATAGCTACGCCACTGGTAAACCTCGCGAAGATATCTGACAGCGTCGCAATTTTCACCGCAAACTATTCTTTATGCGATCAGTCCGTCTTTTTTTCACTCATACACAACAACAAATTGATGTTTGATTCTATTTATTTCATTTTTATGAATGAAATGCGGGGTCTATTTCTTTTTGACGTCATTGGTAATTACACTATTTTTGTATCTCAAAAGATAAAGGGCAAAAATGCAGGTCAAAATATAAAAACCACCCTGTACTTATATTACGACGACATCGTTCTGTAATCGTTTATCGTAGGTTAATGAAACGATCCTTATTCCTTATTCCGCACCCCCTCACAGGCTGATCTAAAAATATGTCCTATAATATGAAAATAAATTTCGATTTCACATTCGTCGGTTACGACACCGATGACATTTCGTTCATATAAACAATTATGTAAAACGATATACAAAACTAACTCCTCGTCATGATCGCGCGTGGTTCATGATGCTCACCATCTAATAGTTCAGGACCGTATTTATGTCGGTGTTAATATAAAATAAAGAATAGATAAAAATATAATGTAATTTCGAGTGACAGAAAAAATTCCTGTATTTGGAGAATTGATATAGCGGGATCCCTGCGTTTCAAATGGAATTTGTTTTTCGATACCTTCGGAACGTGACGTGAAGAAAACTTAAATTGGGACAGGGGAAGAAATAAGGTGAGATTAATCTAAAAATTAAATTGATATACTAAAATACCTTCCAGGGGTCTTAAGGTATACTTGTAAGTTTATATTAACCTTGACAGCTACTATGAGCGGTGAAATTTACGTGACATACTTTTGCATTTCATTTAATTTAGTGAATGATCTGCAGTACTATAAGCGGTATATCAAGGTGTGTAGTTCCTTACTGCCTGAATGCGGAAACATTCTGACACTTGAAGACAACTCACCAAATTGTTGAGTTGGCCCAGGAAGTAAAATTTGTGAGGTTTGAAATTATAACTGAATTAATAAATCGTGTTTTGTTATTCATCTAATTTTAACCCACTCCTTTTATAAAGTGTCATGACTACGTAATTGATGAGTTTATTAGCAAAACTTCTCGAAAAAATGCACATACTTCAAAAGAATTTTTCTCAAAAAATCAACTAAAATAAGAAATTACTTAAGTATCAAAAGTCTTAACATTAAATCGACGTTATTAGGGTTAATGGACTAGAACCAAACAATTTATGAGGAAACAAGAAAAGCCAGAATTAACATTCCCAATCAGTGGAAAGATCAATTACAAATAAATGGCAATAATGTAATTTAAGAGACATAAACTTTGCAAAATTATAATAATTTGGCTATATATGTATATATTTATTAGTAAACAAATCACTGGATACAATTTTAATTTATAAAAAGTATATCTGGAGGAAACTGATTTGTTAATAATAAATTCAAAAACAGCTGTGTATCTGATTAGGTGCCTTTTCTGCAATAATTTTTTTCTATATTCACGCTTTTGCATATTTTTGAATAATTTCTAGGTTGATTTTTACTATCAAATCGAAATATCTGTTTTCTAAACGAAAAATTACTATTCTACCTATTCTCCAAATAGAGTAACCCAAACCTAAACATAATGAAATTACAATGAACTTTCGTCAGTTTGTTACCTATTTTGAAATTAACAGAAATAAAATAGTTTTGCTAGGGTCAAAAAGTTAAAAGTTTATTCTATTACAGTCTAATATTCAAGTTTTAAAACCTAAAAAAAGTTCGTATCGTAATTGTTTGATATATTTTTTTAATGTAAGCTCCTGTTTATTATATTAAACTTACACAGAGTACTAAAGGAAACATTTCAATTGTAATCGATTAATTCAACAAATTTGCTGTTTAGAAGTGGAATTATCTCTTCGCCCCTGCTAGATTGGCTGTATAATAAAAAAAATATATTATTTAATCCTCTTATAAACAGTTTGTTTATATATGTTGTTAAAAAATTTTGCAGAATTTATTTGGCCAAATGGAAACGTTGCCTACCCCTCCCCCTAAGAATCCTGATTTACACCTTAGGATTTTTTTACGGGATATTTATATATAAGGTGTTATAAAATTAGTTGCCAAGTTCTTGAGTAAAAATACAGTGGAGAAAATTAAATACTCCATTAGAGATGGTCTACAGCAAACGAGTAAGTAAAAAAAAATTTAATTACTTAACTAGACTGGTTGGACAGTAAAAAGATAAGTGAAGTGTTATTTGTAATAAAATAACTGTTAGTGCAAAAATATACTTTTTAATTATACAGTTTGAAAGCTGTGTTGAAAAAAATAATTAACATTCAGTAGAAGATCGTCAATAAGTCTGAAACGGTGAAATCAAACACGTAGCCAGAAATTCTGTTCAGGGGGGTCGGATTCAAATCACATATTCATTTCGGGGAGGGGAGTCCAAACAATATTTGAGTTTCGGGGAGGCTCCAATTTTGGTCAAAAATCTAGGATTATATGGGGATAGGATGGCTTCATTTGAAAAATCCGATAAGGTGGAACAAAATGGCGAAAATAAGAAAAACGAATATTTACGTTTTATATACTATATGCAGGTAAAGTTATGAAAAATAAATAATAATAATGAAGAAAACAAATAAAAAATCGGTATATTCGCCTTTATCGAGAACTTCCCTCGTATGCAATTTCACTTTTTGTGGAAGAAAATAAAAAATAACATAATTTATAAATTTAAATTATAGTTCATAGGGTTTGTATGTAGTATAACCAACCAATTATATGTATATATAAACTGTGTTTGTCTATATATATATATATATATATATATATATATATATATATATATATATATATATATATATATATATATATATATATATATATATATATATATATATTGATTGTAATGGCATTTATATTGGTCAAACTAGCCAATACCAAAAAAAGAGAAATTTATGAAACAATTGAAATTAAAAGAAACTGTGGAGCTATTAACGATAAAAGAGATATTAATTCCCTTAACAAAATCTACTTTAATCTAATTTAACATACAATAATAGCATGAAAAAAAAATATTGGCTTATAAAAAAAATCAAAAAAAAGTAAATATAAATTTTAACTCCATTTCAAAAATAATTAAAAGAAATGTTTATAACGAAACTTTTATTCTAATTAAGGAATAGTACCTACCTCCTTCCTGCAACGTAAAAAATATTGTTTCCTGCAAAAATCGATATTCATAATTTCAGTACAGTTGACTCCGGTAAACACACAACAACAGTGTTTTACGGTCGAAAATGTGGCTCGTTTTAAACAGAATATATATGTATTAATGTCGTATTGTTCTATGTTTTTATTTGGATATATGTAGTATGTACTTACGTTCTAGGGTAAGCTGATTTTATGTAAAAGATTGTGCATGTCCCAAAATTTTAATTCGTTTTTTTTTTCATTTATATTGTAGTTTTGAAAAACGCAAGGATTACCTGCCGAAACGTCAAGTTTTAAAGTATTTTCATTAAATATGACTACAAACTAGGTCATATAATTTTTTCATTACGAACCAATACCTAAGAATTAAACCAAAAAAAAAAAAAAAAAAAAATATATATATATATATATATATATATATATATATATATATATATATATATATATATATATATATATATATATATATATATATATATATATATATATATATATATATATATATATATATATATATATATATATATATATATATATATATATATATATACAGTGACGGCAAACTAATTGGAAACGTATTTCTGAATTCACATTTTCTAACAAGTATGCCCATTTTAAAAATTGAAAATCAACATTTTCTAACAATCAAACTCACACTTGAAAAATTACCATCCATTTCATAAGGGGAAAGTTTATAATCCTGGGATATGAAAATTTCAGTTGTAGCTGAAAAATTGTATAGTATATCAGAAATAAAGGGACTTACAGTACAACTAATCATATTGAGTGAGATAGGATGATTAGAGATCAGAAGAGATAATATAAGTGAATACGTGGCATACTTTTTGGAAATAACGGATGTTTGCTTCGTGTAAACGTTTTCGAAGAAAATAAATTAACGTAATCGGTTAAAAATATCATTTTTTAAATGCACTAAAGGTGCCTATTCATTTAAACTGAAATATTGTAGATATTGAGTATGATAAAGTATGTAGAGGTAATCGGTACAGACGTAGTTAATTTGTATCTTTTTAAACAAGATTCTGTCTGTATAAGTTTTATTTCTGTGGGTTTCCATAAAAATTTTCCATGTAAAGTAAATATTAAAATATATGACTTAAATATACTATTAAAACCTAGGGGGGGAAATTTATATTTTCAATTTTGCGAAGCTTTATAACATTTCTGGTGGTAGTTTGTAGAATTTAAAATGAGCACGTAGAAGTTTAACTGGGGGAGGGGCATATTTTCCTTAAGTTGTGGAAAACGGATATATGAAAGACTCATAAACTTACCCCTCCCATTTAAAAATGGCCGAAGTTTCTGATATATTGCTGTGCATACCTTACAATTCCTTGCGCGAAACGTGTTCGATATTATAGGGGAGGGTACTCAAAAAATCGACGATTTAAGAGCCTTTATGAACTCTATCATATGTATCCTTAAACAAATCAGTATTTTAACATTTAATATAACTAGTTTTGTAGTGGTTACAAAGGAAATATTAAAAAAAAACGAAAGTTAATATATGTTTGTAAAAAAGTCAAGATATCCACTTGATCAAATCGTATTTTGTCATAAAATAGAAAATTAAGATACTGCCAATTAAAAAAAAAACTTTTAATTCATTTATCTGCTTATCTCGTATGGATAAAATAAGTAACATCATAAATAGAGATGTCGAATTAACATTATTACATAAAAATAATAAATTTACATAAAATGTAAGCGGTTGCGAAAAAATAATTTTGATTAATTATCCGTTTATGAACTCTCATAATAAAATTGCTACTGTACTAGACATTAATCACGAAATAACTATACCAATATGCCTATATTTTTAAAACCTTTTAACAATAAAAATGTAAGATCCGACCCTGCAACGTATATTTAATTTAAACCTTGATTAAAACCACTGAAAAAATTTAAATCACGCTTCTAAGAGGCGACGAAACCTGTTTTAAGTTATGCACTTGCCGAAGAAAGAAAAGGAAAAGTGAAATGAACAATTACATCTGTCTCTCTTAACACGGTCCAAACATGCAAAAAACCTGCGATTTTTTTGCAAAATTTGACCTAGAAAGCAAAAATAGAGGTAAACTAATATTATCTACTTACATATATTTTGTCTTCATTTCTTCCAAAGGTTAAAAAAAACAAGAAAAAATTCTCCGTACCGTTTGCACTCACTAAAGTCGTTTTACTAGATTCTTTGCCGAAGTTAAACCTACATTTATAAACTCTGTTCTTTGATTTTCCCTTCACTTTACAGCAGATCATAGCGAGTCTTGATTAAGTTAATACTGTGAATGAAGAACATATATTGATCTGACTCGTTCGAATCGCGTTAACAAAATTAGTATTTTTTCTTTTGAATTTGTGGTAGGATATATTCTGCGGGGTACCTGTCATCTTTACGATTTTTCGAAATTCTTGGAATTTTTGGGATTAATATCGATACTGTTATGTAGCTTATCGAGTTGTCTTGCCATTACACTTTGATTTAATTTTAAGTGTTTATAATTTACTGATGATAGGATTAATTAAAATTTTGCCGCTATTTTTAAATCCGAATATCTGTTTTTAGATAAAACGTTGCAAGAGCAGTTTTATTTGCGTTAAATTAATTATTACATGACTTAAGCAAGAGCCTAAAAGGCTACGAGCGACAACTGCCACTGCTAGAGAGAAGAAAGAACAACTTGCGAATAGAATATCGATCTGCTACCTATGTTTTACATTAAATTGTACATTTTATTATGCAATATTTTTATATTTCTGCGTCATATAGCAATAAGTGCATTTGCATTTTGTTTTTGGAATTCCTATTTTTTCTTACTTGTTGGAAACTTTCACATCTTAACTTCAAGACCGATCATCTGACGCCAACTCCAGTGGGAGGCTGAGAGTTCGTGTTAGATCTTCAAAAACTAAAAGCGGAAGTGTTTGATTCTATTGTCCTCACATTAATCTTTAATAGTTACAGAACGTCAATAAAATGTCAAATGTAACATAAAATATGCTTGGCTTTTTGAAATATCTAGAACACTAAAATTCAAAATTAAACATCGAATTATAATCGGTATAATAAAACATCGATGCTTTTTGTCCGATATATCGTACACATCGGTAGTAAATATCGATGTTAGTGGGTCGATATCCCAACCCTATTTTGATTTATTTTTTCTTCTGGTCAGAAGCCACTTGCCACTATGCCAGTTCAAAAACAGAATAGCTTAGAAGTTGCCTGGCTCAAAACTGCATCCAAAAATTTAATATTTTCGGATAATCACCAATCTAGTTATTATACAATGTAACCCATTTAAAATTGTTGTTTATCACTCGATTTTGATGACCTTTTTTTCAATTATAGTGTGGTAAAAACTACCTTTTAGACATAGTGTCTCTATTTGTCTACAAACATCAAGGCCTACTATATTATTTCTTTGGTCAAAATTTAGAATACCGTATTAACGATTTTTTTACAAAAAATCTGAATACGTCTCTGGATCCCCTTAAAAGAAACTGCTGAAATTTAAAAAATATTGTATAGTCTAATTCTGTGGCCAAATTAAAATTTACACGTTGTCTTTTAATCAAGTATCAAATCATGGAAATAAAATCGAAATACTACTAAAACTTGTATTAGTAACAACCATATAATTATGAGTGAGGAGGAAAACAGTAGTTATGATCGAAAGAAAGTAAAGCGTCTATAAAATATGTTATCAGATATGTTGAATCTACGCAGTGCCAA
Organism: Kuschelorhynchus macadamiae; assembly: GCA_030620095.1. Classification (NCBI taxonomy): domain Eukaryota; kingdom Metazoa; phylum Arthropoda; class Insecta; order Coleoptera; family Curculionidae; genus Kuschelorhynchus; species Kuschelorhynchus macadamiae. Next base: position 467,567 of record JAUTXW010000747.1, read on the forward strand.
GCCGTGTTGTCAAAAATTAATTTTGATCCACAAATACAGGCAACTGTTAGACATTAAGGTTTAAAAAGAAATACTATTCATAACAATTCATGTCTGGAATAATGAAATGTAATATAAGTAATTATTATACTCTCAACTTCAACCATTCTAGTCAGATATGCAACATTCTTCAACCATGCTACAATCTGACAGTGACAAGGCCTTGTCTGAATTTTTATTTGTAAACCTATCATAAGTACGCTACCGGCACACAGTGGAATATTTTGAACAAGTAGGTGGTAAAAATGTTTCAATAGCTTCCGATGTAGGAAAAATGTTAATTATACCTGGGACAAGTGTAAAAAAGTAAAATGTTAAGAAATAACTTTGTTACTCTAAAGTTTTAAAAACACTCGAATTGGAAAAAAACAAATTACTAAATGGTAAATAACGTATTTATAAAAATCGAAAACTGTTAATAATTTGGCGTTTTTTTTGACATATTGACGTTTATATTATGTACATTTATGTTTAAACTTAAATACATTTATACTTTAACTAAATTTAATAATGACTAACAATATAAATATACAGTGTGTCCACTTAAGTTGGCCACATATGGGAAACTTTTTTATTACTTAATAATTTTAGGAAAAAAAGTTATTCTTTATAAAAAGTTCTGCATGTTCCAAAACTTAAAATGTAATCATCAGATATTACATTTTTTCAATCGGATACGAGGTTTGTCAAAAAATTTAAATTTTGCCCAAGAGTAAAGTACCTTTATATTTGTTGATGAGAACTAAAAATTACGTTCAAATATGCCATTACATCCTTCTACTTAAAATTTTGACTTTTACAAATTTAATTAGGTAACTAAGGTCTAAATCAGGAGAGAAGACATTCAGTGACAGTGACACCAAGCGCATCCTTATGGGATTTACTGGTGTCATCATTATAACCAAATAGTCTTCTCTTTTGATTTCGAATATACATTTACTTGCAATGTTATTGCAGACAAACAGAAAAAATATTTTTCCATGTAATTGGATGTAATTGCATATTAAAATGTACTGTCATCAGACTCGTCTGCGCTTGCTTCTTCATCAGATAAGTGATCTATAGAATCAGTAAGTGAGGATGCTTTAATATCTGGGCATTTTAAGAGAGTAAGAACGTCTTTAGAAAATGTTGACGTTGGTTTTTGGGTCTTTTTCCTATAACTGGTTATTAAAGGATCGGATAATATGACAAGCATTCTAAGTAAGTCTTTATTCGTGGCAATTCTAGATATTTTTTGAGTATTGTGCTCTCTTAATCTTCTATAGCTTTTGTTTAATGCCTCTTGAGCTTCTTCTGAAAGTTGCCCAATAGGCACTAAACAATTTTTTAGTATATCACTTGCATGGACAAGAATTTTATGCAAGGTAACTGGCATGTAATACCACGAATAAAGACTTAAGTAGAGTTCCCTAGTTTCTTTTGCATACTTCTCAAATTGCTCAATATTAACCTCATACCCTGATGAAAGTGCCTGTAAAAGAACGCAAAACCTAGTTATTATCCTTTCATCCAGACCAGTTATATCTGCACTCTTTTGTGGGTTAAGGAAAAATTTCCTGGCCGTGTTGCCATCATTGGTTGATGAAACCAGGCTTTGGTCTATCTACAATCAATCCCAATTCTGTTTTAAATTTTTTTTGTATTTCGGACTTTTGTCTTTCAATTTCAGCTTTAGATTCACTGCCTTTTGCTTGCCATGTTTTTAAATTTAATTTGTAACTAATATGTAACAAACACTCAAAGGATCTTATCCATGCATGTAAAGTAGATAGACCAAAGCCATAATTCTCAACAATGACAGAGGTCTCGTTTGGCACTAGGTTCATGGTTTTTGGTGTTGCTTTGCAGATATAACAGGTCTGAGAAGATTTGTTACCACTTAGCGTATTGCATACCTTCCCGTCAATCATCGTCAAAAGAAGCTGATGATGAATATTTATTGAACGGTTTCCATTACTAAAACTTATTTCAGATGGACGTAAATTTAAAATTTGGTTCTGAATAACTTTTGTCTCTAAATTCACCATATCATTTGTTTCTTTTGAATATAAAAATTTTATTGGACGGCATAGTTTGGTTGATGACGAGTTTTGATTCTGCCAAATATAGGTTTGCGGATCATTGATGGAGTGTAATTTAATAGGCACCAAAGAAAAAGTAAACAAATATTCATCATCAGCTTCCAAAGATTCATTAAACTTTTGCTTATATCTACTATGCCCAGAACTACCATCGCATCCCCACTTACTAATTAAAATAAGATCACTTACCTGTCTCGATGTTGAAGCAAAATACTTTAAAACGGATTCTTGCACGATAGACAGACGCTGCGCAGTATGATCAAGTAACGCCTGAAGGTCAATTTCGGCTTTTGTCTCACCCACACTAATGCATTCGCTTAAAGGACAACATTCATTTTTGGCTTTTTGTAGTTCATTGTATGATGGATATAGTAAATGTCCCGAGCACTTTTTCTTAAATGAATATATGATTGTTTTGTCAATCTGCAATCCACGAAAAGAGCTAAGGCTTCTTCTTTGCTGTATTGAGTCACGATCTTGTTTTCCTTTTCCCGTCTCAAATGCTTAATTTGGGTTGAGCGATTTGGCGATGCCGAAGTTATTTCTTTTAATAACGCCGCTGCATCTCTTTTACCATCACCTCTTAAGGCAACCTCAGCTGCAAATGTAAGTTCTTCAACACTGGAAGAAAGTAAGTGCTGAACTTTTTTTTTCTTTGATCGATATTTAACTTCTCCGAGTGGCTTTGGTGGTCGTCCGGATGATCTCGGTTGTTCTAAACCCGTGCATTCATTAGCATCAATCACTTGAAAAAATAAATCATCCCCATCCAACCAGTTTGCGTACTTCTTTAAAAAATAGTCCATTTTTCTTCCCGACTTTGCCCACCTCTCTTGAATTTTCTTTGAAAAATCGCAAACAATGCCTTTCCACTGCGCATGAGTTTCTTTGTTAATGACCCCTACTTGAAAGTTTTCCATTAAAATAGTAAGCAAAGCTTCATGAGAATTTCTCTTTGCAGACTGATGCCATATTTGAAAATACGTTCTCCTAGAGACGTTAAACATAATTGGTTCTAAAACAAGAAAAAAAACTGTTCCGCATGTTTCCGCAAAAACTAAGAAATCTTACCGAAAAGCTAATGCTCCAGTCCATTCAAAAATGCACTCTTCTTTTTGGCAATAGTTGGCCTTTACTATTTTTCATTCACAAATCCGCAAAAAAAAAAGTTTTTTTAATACCTACGATTATCGCAACTTATTTTAAACCAAAACTCGTACACTTAACGTCAAACTTTGACTTCGTAATCAAAATGTCACTTTAAACAACATATTTGATTATTTTTAGAAATGTTATTGTTCTTGGCATGGCCTTCTATGTAAAAATATAGCTTTAACTTGTAATTGTTTTCGAAAAGAAAAGCAAACGAATCGCATAGGTTTTTAAAAGTTTCCAGTCTCATCTTTGATAGTTATTGTTCTAAGTGATTTATAATTGTAATTATTGCACTTTTTGGTTAGTGGAAGTTGTAATTCAACTAATATTGTAAAAATTGACGCTTTTTAAAGTAAATTATTACCACCTAGATTTCAGTTTTAGTCCTCTGTGCGGCAGTTGTGAAGATATTAAAAAAAATAGTCTTAAACTAATTCGGAGAATAATACAAAATTTCCCGCACCAAAATATACTTCCTTTATTATCTGCAATGCCAGTAAGGAGAAACAGTTTTCAAAATTCGTGGATACAAAACTTACTTCCTACTAAGTCAGTGCTCGATAAATACGCATAAAATAAATAACAATCAAAGTTATTTTTAAAAAATTATTACATATAAATGAAACACAAATTAGAATATACCTATAGATGAGTGTATGTACACGTTTTTAAGTTAGTATTAACTGGATAGCAAGCTTTTTTTAGAATTTAGATGAGTAGCCATTATCCTTAAATTCTTCTTTGGGTCCAATATAATATATAAAAAAACTGATAAGAATGATTTATAAGTATCTCTTATTTTCTATTTTGAGCTTTCGCTTCCAGAAATTTGGCGCAAGTTCGAGTCGATAATCTCATGGTGGCACAAGTTCATGTATCAGACAGATTCATGAAACACTTTTATCGAAGTTTAGAATCAAAACTAGACAAGAAAAACCGATTTCGGTTTTGAAATAACTTAAAATAGGAAAATAATGCTCTGTTTACATTTTTTCGATCATTGTCAATTGCAAAATAATGTTGTAATAATGTCAACGTCATTTTCCTACGACTACTTACGAAACTGCCAAAAAACTCACTGTTATAGTCAAAAACAGTGTTATCGTGCGGGTCATACGATTTATCAACGACAAACTTTTTAAGTTTGTTTTTCTTTAATTACGTGTAACCATATCCGCCGCATAAAATCCGGAAGATGAATTAGATAGACCTATGATATTTTCATATAAAAAAATAGGATAAACATACAAATACCAGCAGTTGCAAAAATCTTTGAGCGATGTCACTTCAAAGTCAGATTGACAAGTCAGTGACAAAATGAGTAAAAGAAAACAATTTTCGGGTTGCGGCTTGTGCATGTATTAATTATTAAATGTAATAAAATATTACGAAAATGAAAATTTACCGGCCAGTATCCAGGAGACAGTAGCAAAAGCTCTGGGAATCTGTATAAGGACTGTGCAGAAAACTGTACACGAAAAAAGCCAAGACAGAAGACTTAAGTGACAATCAATCAAAATTAATAAAAATGTTGGGTTTTCGGTATAAAAAGGACTAATCGAAAATTTTTATGCGTGTTGCCACATATAGCAACTCAATGTATCCAGTTTTTAAAGAAATACACGGAAAATGTTAATTAAAAATTTAGAAAAGTGGTATTTTCAGACGAAACTTGGATATTTTCTAATTTTCTTTATATGTATATATATATATATATATATATATATACAGGTATATATATATATATATATATATATATATATACAGGCGTTGGTCGTTATTTATGTTTTCCGGATGGTGCTGTCGTTGTTGTGCTAATTACGTTTGAGTTTTGAGTTTTGAGCGATTTTAGTTTTGTCGATTATTGTCTTCCATACTGTTGGTAGTTTTAATGATTCATCCCTTTTATTCAAATCACCTTGTTTTTCAATTTCTATGGCTTCTCGGATTATTCTGGTCTTATAATGTTCTATATTGTCAACCTCCATACACCCATCCAAATTTATTGTATGGCCGATTTCCTGATGATGTAGGAATAAAGCTGAGGTTGTTTGTTTATTTATGATGCTGAGTTTATGCTCTTTCACTCTTGCTGATAGTTTGCCGTTAGTTTTGGCGAACAGAATCAAATAAGAATATTAAAACAGATAAACTTTCGAAAAAGTATGACAATCTTCTAAGAAAGTCGAGTCAGCCACCAGGATCACCAGTAGATGTTGAGAAATTAGTACGTAATATATCATCCTACAGTCTCTCAGAAAGTGAAAAATCTGTACTGAGTAAGGATTTTAATTTTGCGAAATCTCCTAAGGAAAGCCTTAAAAAAGAAATAATAGCTGGAGTGGAAGCTGTTCTTGACTCCTCTGAAGAAACAAAAGCAGAGGAAATTCGACAAGAGGTGGCAAGAATTTTAAGATCAAACAAAACACCAAAACAAAACCTAAATACCACTGAACAAAGGGCCCTAATAAACCTTCGAAAAAATAAAGACATCACAATCCTTCTAGCAGATAAAGGAAACGCAACTGTGGTTTTGAATACTCAAGATTACGTACAAAAAATGCAGGATATCCTACAAGACAATTGTTATAGGCCTGTTCCAAGGGACCCGACAACGTACCTAGAAAAAACAACTAAAAATAAAATAAAAAGTTCACCAATAAACCCCGAAATTCAACAAAAAATCATACCACAGGAAAAGTCGAGCAGATGTCCTAAACTCTATGGTTTACCAAAAATACACAAACCAGGGGCGCTCATCAGACCTATTGTTAGTGCTGTTAATTCGCCGCTACAAAAACTGGAGAAATACATTTCTGAAATTATGCAACCAGCTGTCCTGGAAAAAACGATATCATAGCAAGCCTATATGTCAAATCATTATATCCCAGTATTCCCATCGACGAAGCATTGGACAAGATTGCTATGAACGAGGATTTCCAGGTACATATAATACAACTTTCAGAGCATTGCCTTAAAAATACTTATTTTTCATTCAACGGGCAAATGTATAAACAAATGGATGGTGTTCCAATGGGGTCCTCGCTATCACCAGTAGTCGCGAATTTATTTATGATATACTTCGAGAAAGAAGCTCTTGAGGAAGCAAGTTTAAAGCCCAAATTATGGATTCGTTATGTGGATGACATATTTATTATATGGCAACATGGTCATGCAGAGCTTGAAAAATTTCTGACTCACGTAAATTCAATCCACCCCAGAATACAATTTACTCTAGAGTTAGAGGAAAACACAAAACTACCGTTTTTAGATGTTTTGGTCACAAAACTGCATAACGGACATTTCGAATACACCGTTTATAGAAAACCAACACATACAGACCGATATTTAAATGCAAAATCACACCATCACCATCAAAATGCTTTTCAACACGACAATTTTGTGTCATTTTCACCGCTGATGCGACTGGGGACAATTTTTTCACACTTGAAATGTATAAAATACAAAATATAACAATTTTACTGGAAATTTTGTGTTATCGTAGGAAAAATAGTGTAGGTTACTCTTGTCAAAGTTATCGTTTTCAAACTCAGGGATTACCGACTTGGCTCTCGTTTAAAAACTGCCACTTTCAACACTTGTTATTTAATATACTATTTCAACACGTTTGTTGAAAAATGCTTTTCAACACGACAATATTGTGGTATTGTCACAGCTGATGTAACGGGTAACAATTTTTTCCACACTAGTGTTGAAATATACACAATATTTAGGATATAAATTATAAAAATTCTACTGGAAATTTTGTGTGATCGTAGGAAAAATAATGTATATTATTTGTGTCAAAGGTATCATTTTGAAACTCAAGGATTTCTGCATGAGGCGTTTCCTCGTTTGAAAATTACCACTTTCAACACTAGTTATTTAATATACTATTGCAACTCGTTTGTTGAAAAATACTTTAAATAACGACTCAGTGTCACAACTGACGTAACGGGTGACAATTTTTCCAACACTAATGTTGAAATGTACAAAATATAAAATAGAACACTAGAGCTGAAATGTATAAGATATAAATTATAATAATTCTACTGGAAATTTTAAATGATCGGAGGAAAAATAGTGTACAGGGTGAGTCAACGATCGTAAAAAGTAAATTTACGTCGAGCAGGTAAAATCTGGAAACAAACTGTTTATGCTGTGGGATATATATGTGAGTCGTGCTCATTTTATAAATATTTTAAATTATATGGGCTGCGTCAAAAAAGTAGGGCAACTAAAAGTTGTATTTTTTTAAATGGAACTTCCTATATTTGACTTGATTTTTAAATTTTACATAAAATTCTAACACTTTTTTGTATAATATGTTATATGGCTAAAATTAATACTTTCTTAAATATTTAGCTTTAAACAAAAAAAAAATTAAATTTGATGCACATCTATGATTAGCAATATAACGCCTAGTTATGCCACTAAAAATAAAATATTTTGCTTCTGCACAAAATTAGCATGGAATAAAAGACTGCTTTCGTAATATTGAAGATATCACATACAGGGTGTCCAAATTTAAATGCCCAACTTTAACATTTTCAAACCAATATATTTCAGTTTTATTAAATGGAACCCACTGTAAAAAAATCTACAACTTTTATTAAATATATTATATACCTATCTTCAATAGTTTTTGAAATATTTTCCTTTTTTTGCGTAATTTAGAAAATCAACAACTCGATCAATCAAAGTAGCCATGGAAAAAACAGTCTGTAGCAACTGGCGATTAAATATATGAAATGTCAAAAACGTGTTGTTGTTACTGCATTGTATTTCGTCTTTCGTATTCTCGTCTAATTTAAAATGAATTTTTCACAAAATGAAATGATAGATATGGTCTATATATTGGGTGAGGCTCAAAAAAATTGCCTTCTGGCCAAAAGGCTATATGAAGCAAAATATCCGGATCGACGCGCGCCTTCTAAAGTGGCCTTTCAAAATGTCATGGAGAGATTTGATGCTAGGGGCAATGTGTAAAGTTGTCAATAAAATTGCTACAAATCAAGATAAAGAGTTGGAAATTCTACTTCATATAGAAGAAAATCCCAGTTTAAGTAGTCGACAACCTGCTAGTTTAACTGAGACATTACGATCTACAGTAAGCAGGACCACAAGAAGATATAAATATCACCCATATCATATGGAATTACACCAAGAGTTGCACGATGAAAATTTTGAAAGGCGTGTTACCTTTGCAACTTAGTGATCAGGCGAATAGAAGCATATCCGGACTTTTTAGCGAATATCATGTTTTCCTATGAAGCTACATTTAGAAGCTATGGAGCTGTAAACAGGCATAATATACATTATTATCCAATAACTAATCCCCACTGGGTACGAGAGGTACAACATCAAAATCACTGGTCATTAAATGTTTGGTGTGGAATCATTGGAAACCATATTCTAGATCCGTATTTTTTTAATGAACCACTTAATGGAGACAGATATTTAAATTTTTTGAACTTTGAGCTGCCTATTCTTCTCAGACCACTCAGCATAGAAGAAAGAAGAGACATGTGGCTGCAGCAAGACGGTGCACCTGCTCTTTACCATCGGGACGTTCGTGAATTTTTGGACGGTAATTATAATCAAAAATGGATTGGTCGTAGCGGTTTTATCGAATAGCCACCCAGATCTTGCGATATAACTCCATTAGATTTTTTGTTGTGGGGTTATATTAAAGATCGTGTTTACACCTAATCACCTACAGTAAGGGACAACATGCAGGAACGAATCAGGGATGTATGGGCCACTATATCACCAGACATGCTAGTTAAAACTAGGCAAAATATTATTAAAATGTTCAACATGTGTATTCGTGAAGGCGGACGCTTATTTGAGCATCTTTTAAAATATAACTACGAAAACATTTTATTAACTTTTAAAAGCGGCTTTTTTTAGTCTGATAAGTGTTTTTTTCTGTATAAAAATTAGTACCTATTAAAAGTTTTCGACTATCTAAATTGAAATGTATTCCTTCATTGAAGTGTGTTTACTTATATTTGCAAACTAGACGAGTAGATCCCTTTTTCAACACAATTTTTAAATATTTATAATATTATGCCAGTTCACGGATCCTTTGCTTTGAAATGTCAGATTCATTCCAAAAACATAATATTGTCTAAAAAGTTCGGAAATGGCCCTACTCGCCTTATCATTGGGTTACAAAACTTAACACGGATTTTAAAATCTTCAGCGTGTAACTCTTGGTTTAATGTAACATGAAATGGATGATATTTATATTTTCTTGTAGTCTTGCTTACTGTAGATTCTGATGTTAAAATCTTAAGGTTATTAGATCATTTTTTTTATAGCAATTTTATTCACAAATTATTATATTATCTAAATTTTCATTGGATTAATTTTAAATAATAAACTATTGTATTCATATTAAATACTTTTGTTTTACTGACAGCTACTATGGCTACTCTGATCGAGTTGGTAATTTTCTAAATTACGCAAAAAAAGGGAATTTTAAAATATTTCGAGAACTATTGAAGATAGATATATAATATATGTAATAAAAGTTGCAGATTTTTTTATGCTTAAAAAGAATAAATAAAAACATACAGGGGGTTCCATTTAAAAAAAACTGAAATAAGTTGGTTTGAAAATGTTAAAGTTGGGCATTTAAATTTGGACACCCTGTATGTGATATCTTCAATATTACGAAAGCAGTCTTTTATTCCATGCTTATTTTGTGCAGAAGCAAATAATCTTATTTTTAGTGGCACAACTAGGCGTTATATTGCTAATCATAGATGTGCATCAGATTTATTTTTTTTTGTTTAAAGCTAAATATTTAAGAAAGTATTAATTTTAGCCATATAACATATCATACAAAAAAGTGTTAGAATTTTATGTAGAATTCAAAAATCAAGTCAAATATAGGGTGTTTAATTTAAAAAAAAATACAACTACCTACTTTTTTGACGCACCCCGTATAATTTAAAATATTTTTAAAATGAGCACGACTTACATAAAATGAAAAATGGTTTTCAACACGACAATCTTGTGTCAATGTCACAGCTGACGTAACGGGTGACAATTTTTTCAATACTAGTATGAAACAATTTTTTTAACACTAGTTTTGAAATATACAATATATAATAATTCTACTGAAAAATGTGCGTGGTCTTGTCAAAGTTGTTGTTATAATCATAAAACCAAAGATTGCACCAAAAACATTACATGTTCTTTTTGTGCTGGAGCTCATGACTTTTTTAAATGTAATCAGAAAAATCCGCTTTGCATAAATTGTAAAATATATAATCAAATATATAATAAAAATTATGATTGCAAACATCAAGCGCATAGATGTGAATGCTCAGTGCACAAAATTAAAGCAGCAGTAAGTAGAAGAGAAAATTATTTATTCTTAGTAAAATGACAAATTTAGGACTAATCAAAACTATAAATATTTTATACATAAATGCGCGATCACTAAAAAATAAAATGGGTGAAATAGAAAATTTAATAAATGAAAACATATTGATATTGCTGGAGACGAAAATGAAGAACAATTTTTTAATTTTCAAAAATTGAATTCAAAATTTAAGAGAAAAAAAGAGGTGGTGGCCTGGAAGTATTTATTCATAATAGTTTTTGTTATGAAATTTTAGAAAAAATTGAAAATGAATACTCATTTATTACATTTAAAATAAAATCTCCAGAAATTATTGTTTGTGGTATATATACACCACCTTCAGCAAACAATAAAAAGTTTTTAAAATTAATAGATGAAAATATTGAAAAATTAATCACCAAAAAATGTAACTGTTATATAATTGGTGACATGAATATTAATATTCTCAAATATGAGAATATTACTAACAGACTTTTAGACATTTATTCAACAAACGACTTCCAGTTATGTAATAAAATTCAACCAACAAGGATTTCAAATAAAAATTGAAGTCTAATAGACAATTGACAAATTCAGCTAAGATAATAGAGATATCGATTACTACTGGCCCTACTAAAGACCATGATATTCAAGAAATTAAAGTTCCATTATCAGACAAGTTTGGAAAGCTAACGTTTTAATCAATTAATGATACTAAGAAATAAACAACATACATTTCAAGACCCAAACAAATTATATGAAGAAATATTAAATATATTTAAAGAACATTCTGTTGATGATTCTATTAAACTAAGAGAAAACTCCAAAACTAGGTTTAATCCTGAATTATCAAAATTGCTTAAGATTAGGGATAATTATTATTCTAAGAAGAAACAGAATCCAACAAATAGCTATTATGATATAAACTACAAAAATTATAATAAATTAAGCAAAAAAAAATTATCAGCAGCAATTTTCAACTGGAACACAAAAAACAATATGAGTTAATTTACATTTAATTTTGAGAAACAAAATTAAAAATAATGATGATAATGACATTGATTACCCATTGATAAATTCTAAGAAAATTGTGGATAAACTAGAAATTTGTGAAGAACTAAATAATTATTTTGTAAACGTTGGTCAGATTTTATCAAGTAATATTCCAAATGTACCAGTTACCAAATACCAGTTAGAAGACAATAAAACCTCAATGATTTTGGTCATGAATCAAATTACAGAACGAGAAATTGAAGAACTTGTTAAACAATTAGATTCAAAAAAAGCGGATTTGATAATACTTCTGTCAAAATAGTAACAATTTTAAAGTGTAAAATATACCCAATTTTAAGACATTTATATAAATTATCTTAGAATTAGAAATTATTCCAGAAAAAAATGAAAATTACGAAAGTTTTTCCGATTTTTAAAAACGGAACAAAATTTGACTGTAATGACTATTGCCCGATATCTGTATAACAAATTATTTAGAAAAACCAAATTTACTGTTTGTACTACAATATGGTTTTCGAAAATTCAAAGACACAGAGGTTGCAGTTACTGATCCTGTTGCAAATATAACACAAACTATTGATAATGGCTGCGAATGATGCATATTGTTTTTAAATTTACGACAAGTTTTTGACACTGTAAATCACGATATAAATTGAACTTTAAGGGTAATATTAACTTGTTTGTTGATGATACTACGATTATATATTTTGATAGAACTACCTCATATATTTACAAGCAAATTAACTATCACTTAAATCTATTATTATCATGGTTACAATCACATAAATTATCTTTGAATTTTCAAAAATCCACCTTTATGTTTATAAGTAAAACCAATTTTTGAATGAGGAAATAAAATATTCTTAAAGTATAAAATTTTTGAGTATATATTTTGATGAACATTTAAGCTGTGAAATACATATGATTAAATACCCTTTCCCCTACTATTGGTATTTTGTATAAAATAAGGTATTATATGACTTTAGAATTGTTAAAAATGATTTATTTTTCATTAGTTTATTCAAAATTGCAGTACTTAATTTCACTTTGGGGATCTGCTTGTTCAAGTAATCTAAATCCTTTAAAAAAAATACAAAACAAAGTTACTAAATGCATTCATAAACTACCATATTTAGAATCTACATCCAATTTATATAAACCTAAAGATATCTAGACATAAAATCGCTTTATAAATTAAAAGTTTGTATAATTAATTCATTCTATAAATCTTAAAATAAAACACTCAAATATCATATTATATAAGACAAACACAATACACCATCACAATACTAGACAAACACACGATTTATAAATATTATTAATAAAAACTAATTTTGGAAAACGGTCAATTCTATACACTGGCATTATTACCTATAAAATAATTTAATTTAAGAAAATCAAAGAAATAAATAATCTGGAAAAGTTCAAGAAAGTACTTTTTCCTGGAATCGTGAGTAAAAAATGTATGTATTATATTTCTTTTATTTGTGGTTTTTTATGTTAAACTTGGTTTTATATTTTAAGAGTATTCCTTGTAGTTCCCTTTGAATTATGAATATTTTCTTATTATTTTTATATTTTTAGTTTAGTTTATTTTCCCTGTAATAAACTATTATAGTTGGTTGGGAATAAATTAATACTAATAATAAAACTCAAAGGATTTCTGCCGTTTAAAAACTACCAGTTTCAACCCTTGTTATTTAATATACTATTTTCTAACACTACTCTAAAAACAACATATTCCATAGTTAAAAATGATGCCGGAATGGATAACATTCTAAAACACTGTTTTAAAATGTAATTCTACAGGTGTCTTAAAAAGGTCTGTACAAAATACTACTACAAATTCCTGATTTCCTAATTTCTTAACAAAAAGTTAGTACCTTGAAAAAGTCGCAAAAGCTACCCGATTTCAAGATATTTACTGTCTAAATTTTTGATGCGTGATATTTTGTATTCCTTATTATGTGTTTCTTAATAAAATTATTTTGTTTCATAGTTTCTAAAGTATTGTTAGAGAGAGTATAGTTTACAACACGTTTGGAATGCCTTATATTCCACACTCGTGATTCGCATACCTCGTCTTCGGATCGGTCTATACATTTTTTACTCATGTGTAATATTATAGAATGTGCATACAAATGCATCGTTCGGTATATTCCAGTACCTTTTCTTTCTAAAATGGCTCCACTGTTTTTATACGGCGTTTATAACAAACAAGCAATATCCCCTCTCATAAAAGTCACTAGAATAACTATTATTGGAATTACCGCAGCGTGTGTAAAAATTGCTATAGGACAATAGGGGAAATTAAATGTAAATATACAAAAAAGATTTGATAAATAGATTGAATTAAACGGAGAGTTGGGGTAACCAACAAAAGTTTGGTTAATATTAATTTTACTTTCTTACGTTACGATATTTTTTCTAAATGTTTCTACAACTAGAAATAGTTGTTTTCAATTAGAATTCACTCGATTCACAAAAACAAAATCATATGATTATTAATTTGTTCAGACAAGTATTATAATGCAATATTTTTATATGAAATTCGATAACTCTCCTATTTAAAAGAGTGCTTAATGCAGTGACGTATTCTGTTTTTTTTAACGCTAACATGATTTTTTGAATTTTCGCAAAGGAAACAAACTCAGTAGGGCTTTTTTGTAAGAAAACACTATCACTATTGAAAAGAAAAGTTGTATATCAATCACCCTTCAATTCTACAAATGCTAGTCTTTTTCTTAAATAGTCTCAGCATAATATTCTTGGAATATCACTCTTGAGAAAATTTCGCTAATGTCCATTAATGAAACGATTTTTGAAATGAAATTGTGTAGCTCTTTTTGTTAAATTAGACAAAAAGAGTTATTTTTAAAGATGAACTTCCAGTTACTAAATGTCTTAAACGCAGGCAAATTACTAAGTCCCTAGGAATCCTGATTAAGCCTAAACTTACAAAAATGCAAAGGGTTGTTATCAGTAGATTGTCCGGTGAGGTAGATAAGAGATAAAAAGCAGGTGGGACTAACATCGGTATCAAATATAGGAATAGTACCCCATATATCACTAGTCCGGTGACTCCTTAAAAGACGACTAATCCAGGAGGCTCAGAACTCTTCGCACGCTTCTGGCACTAATGATTTGTCAGTGTTATGTCAGAATGTGCGAGGGTTACGAACAAAATTAAAGGATGTCTATCTAGCATTTGCAGTATCAGTTTATGACATTATTCTGTTATCGGAAAGCTGGTTAAATAGTAGTATAAGGGATAGTGAAGTTCCTTGGGATCATTACAATATTTATCGTTATGATTGAGACCAGACATCCAGTCAGTTTGAGCGTAGAGGGGGTGTCCTTGTGGCTATACAATCAAAAATTAGTTCAAGCATTGCCACTATAGAAAATGTAAATGTAGAGCATATTTTTGTAAAAATTAAGTTAAACCGTATTAAATATATCGTCCGCTGTGTTTATATTGCTGGTGTTAGAATATATTTAAAGCATGTGTAGGTTCTAAAGACAGCATTAGTAAATAACACGATAACAAAGTAATAATCATTGGGGACTATAACCTAATTATTGGTGTGGGATCCAGATATTGGTGCGGCAAAGAATGTGAGTAGTGATATGGAGGTTCATATATGCGACGAATTTTCTTTTCATTGTTTAAACCAATGTAATTCCATTAGCAATAAAAATAACAGAACATTAGAATTATGTTTCTCCAGTGAGAATCTTGAAGTTGTTACGGGCAATCATATTGTTTGTTACAATAAGCACCATCCCCTGCTTGAATGTGTAGTGTCTTGAAAGTCAGCTTGTATCATTCACTAGGAAAATGCGATACAATGTTTGTAATGCGGATTTTGGTGCTTTGAACAACTATTTGCTAAATTTTAAATGGATAATTTATATTGCATAAGTGATATTGATGAAATTATAGATACTTTCTATACAACAGTTTACGTAGCGACTGACTTTAAATACTAAAAAAGGTGCTGGACCAGATGGTATTCCTAATCAGTTTCTGAGGAAGTGCGCAGTATCACTGAGCGGACTGTTGGCTTTTCTATTCAACAAATCCCTGGTCAGACGAACTTTCCAACAAAATAGAAATATTCATATGTATGTCCAATATTTAAAAATGGTGTGAATATAGATGTTAAAAACTATAGGCCGGTTTGTATTCAGAGTGTTAGAAAAGTTGGTGTTGTCGGTATTGGATAATGCTTTCAAAAATATTATCGTTGAGAGTCAACATGGTTTTGCTAGTGGTAGATCTACTGCTACAAGTCTTTTTGTATATACTAATTTTATTAAGGCTGCTATGGATAATGGCTTCGAGGTTCACTCTATATACACAGATTTCAGCAAGGCGTTTGATTTACTAGAGTACAACTTTCATTTCAACAAATTGGAGAGGTTTAGTGTTTTAGGGTCTTTGTGGTCATGGATGTCATCATATTTGCAGGGGAGAACTATGCAAGTGAGAGTGAATGGTTTTCTGTCCTCTATATTTAGGATTTTATCGGGCGTACCACAAAGCTGGCATTTTGGTCCAAGGCTCTTTGTATTGTTGGTGAATGATATCGGATAATCTTTCACATCAGATTTTTTTACTTTTTGCTGACGATTTGAAAATTTACGAATGTGTCACTGTGTGGACTTATTGTCGAGCTGGTGTACTGCCAATAATTTAAAGTTGAATGTGGCTAAATATTCCTACCTAGTTTTTACCCGTAACCGAATTGTGATAGATTTTGAGTATAAAAAATTGGTATTGAAAATAATTGTAAGACTTATTGGAGTTCTATTGTTTGATATGGAGTCCGCATCATGGGATCCACAAAACCCGAATTGAAACTATCAAAACAAATTTGTACGTTAACTTCATTGCAAGTTGGCGTGGTAGGGTCGGCATCTTACCTCGGCTCAGATTTTATTTGAGTTTGGTTTATGCAGGTTGGAGGACAGGAGCGCATATTTTGATTTGTGTTTTTTTATGAAATTATCAAAAACACCATAGTATCACCTAGTATATTGTGGAGTCTAAATTTTTACATTCCGCCAGAGAACTTCAGGAGAAGTCCCCTTGTGTCTCCTAACAGATGTTCCATCTTGCATGCCCAGAATGTGCCGTTGGATAGATTGATAAGAAATATTAATCGCTTTCCAGATCTGGAATTTGTAGGCATGTCTTTGAATTCGTTCAGAAATAATGATATCGAGGTGATTAAGGATTAAAAAAAAATATTGTTAAAATTTATTTATTATATTATTAAGTTTATCATAATTTGTTATAGAGTATATATAGCGATCATTGTATTAAGTGTAGATTAATAAGCTTGTAAAAATGGTGTTACCCTTGAAATAAATATATGAAAAAGTGTGCAGAAAAAACAAGTGAAAAAACTCAATTTTTTGATTACCTACTCTAAAGCAATTTTTATAGTTAACAAATTTAAAGTATCTACGCACGTAGTAGAGTAAAAAGTTATTATATATATAATTATAAAGCCTATTCAGAGAAGGTTTCACGGCGCAAAAATTTCACAGATTTATACGGATAATATCAAAGAGATAAAATATGATAAAATATATTATCATGAAAAAATTAAAACATTAAAAAAATAATGCAGAGTATGCAATACCATCAATGAGTACGAAATCCTGACCGATATTTTAGGCAAGAAAACACATCAATAGGTAAAACTGTCTGTTTCTATCACCAAATATGTTACGCATTACACACGTTTTTTTCTTCATATCTTATTCCTTTTCGTTTCCAAGTAAGAATTTTTTCGTCCGATCTAAAAAGGTTTATGTGATTTTCATCAGCCCTCAGGCAAAGGGGTTGTTTAATGGATTATTTTATGCTGTTTATAATTTTTACGATAATATATTTGAATTAATAGGACTGTGTTTTATATAATTATTTTTTAAATGTTTGCTCGTAAAATATTCTCTGTAGGCATTATAATTCAGTGTGCATTAATTTTTAAGTCGACGGTCACTTGCGAATTTTAAGGAATAATTTTTTGCGCTACCTGTATAAATATTCTAAAATTTTGAGCTAAAATTGCTTTACAGAATGAGTAAAGGTTATTCATAAAATTGCTGTTCGGCCTAGGAATAAAACAAAAATAAATCTGCTTTCTTTGGTAATAAATCTGCTTTCTTTGGTAATAGTAGATACTAACAAAATTCAAAATACGGTTGGAGATATCAGTATAATGTATTTAAATAATTAATTAATAATTCAAATTACTATAGAAAAACTGTAGGTCAGTTTAAATATTCACCTTTTGGCACGCAAAAATATGCCCCACTGGATTTTTCTATAATTATGGAAGGTCAAGTTCCAGAGTTGTTTACTTTACTTGGAAATATAATTGAGTTGGGTTAAACCCTTCAGTGGAAATTAAAACTAAGATTTAATTATTTCAGACGTTTTATTTAAATTATACCTGGTATATTACAAAAAATATATTTTATGGTTACAAAACATATAAGACTTACTAATGTTATTGTATTTTTTACGGTAATAATTTTAGCGGTAGGAATTACAAATAGAATGGCCTAAATGTTTTATTCCTTAATATCTGAAATATAATATTATCCTAAGAAAATGTTCTCAAGTTTCTTTTAAATTCTGTCACTTGTTAATAATCGCCTGAAAGAAAAATCAGCTTTGTGATAAGTTTTAAATAACCATAGAACTTAAGAAATCATGGTTCTTGTGTTTAAACCCTGTCAAAATGGAATTACATTTCTATGATTCGTCTACTATTGCAGAAGACATCTTCAGGGATCTTTACTGCAAAACATCAAAACACTGAGTGAGCTTCGGACTTTGGTGTCCTTAAGCATTGCCCAATCTTTTTATGTGTACTAAATATTGTGTGAATGTTGGATCTCCCTAGAATTCTTGCAATTTTGTCTATGGTACCCTGAATAAAAGGTAAAACTGCACTACTTAATGGTTGAGTATCCAACACTCGTTTAGGTCTGAGATTATTTTAATACCATATCTTCAGTACAATATCCGTTTTATTTTAAAGCTTCACTCAGTTTTTCTCTTTCTTCCGGAAGCCCTAGAGACTAGTGAATTGACGATGGACTGATTTTGAGATGGATGATGGTGAGAACTAAAATTTGTATATCTACTCATATACACTATCTACTATAAACAGTATGACCTATGATGTCATTCTCTTTCTTTTGTACTAACATATCAAGGAAGGGAATGGCATCATCTGACTTAACTTCCATAGTCAATTTATATTAGAATGTTGTTGGTTTAGATGATCTAGAAATATATGTGAGTTTTCGTCTCCATGACGCCACATTACAAAAGTGTCATTTATATATCCAAACTATTTTTAAATAACATTTAGGTTGTAAAGGAGCAAAGCTTAAAGCAATTTTCTCGAAAGCCTCCATAAAGATGTTCGACTACTCGTCGTGATTTGGACACATACGCCCGTAAACTTCTACACTTTAGGTACACCTAAAATTAGCTTCGAAGCTTGAAATCAATTTATTTACAAGATTGGACAAAACCATCTTCCAGCAAGCAGAAAAAAGTTGTCAAAAACTGACAAAAAAACAACAGATTAAGTGCGACACTTTGCGCAGCAAACCCTAGTCAGTACAGCCACTACAGAATACGGTAACCAATTTATCATCTATTTTATTAACAAAAGCAGAGGAATCGGTTCTCTCTGAAGGACTTAATTGCAATTGCTTTAAGAATCGTTCTGGAAGAGAAGAATCATTCTAGTAAAGGACAACATCCGAAAACTACCACAAGAACAGGCAGATTCAGTTTGATATGAATCAGTAAAAATTCTACCCAGCTCTAAACTACCAAAATCCAACTTGTCAGCCGCAAAAAAAACAGCCATAAAGTGCCTTAATTACAAAGAAGATGTTATAATTCTACCTGTAGTTAAAGAAATTCAACAGCGGTCATGGACAAGAACAACTTCGCAGAGAAAATAGAGACATTACTTCAAGATGAGTTATAGGAGAATACGAACGGATCCAACTAAGAAAATTGAAAGGCAGATTTGCTGCCTTATTATGTCTTGGATTTACCAGATCTAGAGAAGAAGAAATTGAAGCCAAGCGGTTCGAGGATTCCTCGATGTTACAGATTTCCAAATATACATAAAGTTAATCTACCGTTATGTCCCATCGTCAGAGCATTCGGTTCGCCATCTTATGAAATAGGTGAATATTTAGCCAATATCTTAAAACTCTAAATATTTCGCAGAAAAGCTTTAAGATTTTACTTAAGATCCTGGTGATATTTTAGTCAGTTTTGATGTTAAATTCCTATATACAAATGTGCCTATTCACGATTTAATTTCTATAATTTCTGATATATTTTTCTACATAAAAACCTTAATCCAATCTTAATTGAATTGATAAAAGAATGATTAACGTCGACATATTTCATTTTTTATGAGCAAACCTCGGGTGCCGCTATGGGATCTCCGCTATCTCCTGTGGTAGCGAACGTCTTTTGAGGCTTTCGAGGAAATTGTTTCAGATTCTGCTTTTTTACAATCTAAATGTTGGTTTATATTAGCATGATGGAGAAGAAAATTTAACAATATCTAAACCAACAACAGTCTAATATAAAATTCACTATGGAAATTGAGTCAGATAGTGCTATTCCCTTACTTGAAGTGTTAGTAGGTTGTAGTATCACCCCGTATAATATGTCATTGCAATATATTGATATTGTTTAATATGTACAAGCGGAATGAGAACGCTGACTAAGCATCATGGCTAAAAGTGTATGCACTAGTTCTAGTCCGGAAGACAGAAACTAACGACAGATATACGAAAGTGGTAGTTAGTCCAAGGGGCGGACCTTGTCGGTCCTGCCCTTGGCTGTATTGTAATGTATACTGGTAACTGTGTAAATAGAAGTGTTTAATAATCAACGAGTTTCCTTATACATCAACCTAGAACTAAGAGTATAAGATTGATCGACCCTAATGCCTCACACCCTACATGGCGACCCTGCACTAAAAGATCCTGTATTAAAAGTTCCTGCCCTAGAAGCTCAGAAGATCCTGCCTAAAAGATCGTGCATTAAAAGACTGAATGGCACTGTATGGAATTAACAAAATAACACGACAAGAATATTATGGCATAACAGTAGAGACCAGTGGAAATTGGAAATAATATATGATGGACAATAAGCTGATAATAAACCAGGCCAGAATATGTAAATTTCAAAACTACAGCGAATTGGATGATGTTAATGACCAGATGGACCAGAAAGATTTTTTTTTTAGGGTTTTATTTTAGGGTCAAGAGAGACAAAAAATTAGATATGGAAATTGGGTATAAATGAAATTTTAATATAAAGGACTTAAATCTGAAGTATAATAAATATGTAAACATACCAAATTCCAGGAACCAAAATTCTTAAAAGGAGTGTAGACTTAAGGTACTAGAATTATAATCAGGCAATAGGTTAAAATAATTAACATAAGGGTGTTTTTTTTTATCGAAATTTTCTATTATCATTAGGTATAAAATTGTAGATAAGTATATATTATTGCGTAAACAGATATTGACGGATATTTGGTCAGAATATTGACGGATATTTTATATCAGGTACCAATTTATTAGAAATATTAAAAATTACTTAACAAATTTAATCTTTGACTTAAAAACTAATGCAATTTAATAATAATTTAATTTTATCTTTTATCTCTCTAATAATAAGGATTCAAGTTAAAATAATATTACTATAATATGATAAATAAAAAAATGGACTAACTCGTAGTGGACATCAGATGTTGATTAACGTAGATATTGATTCTAAAGTGCAATAGATATTTATATTAAAGTTCAGCAGCGTTATGCGAAGACGGTTGTGCTGAGGTTTTTGCTGTTTATGGAAGTTTTCTTTTGTCTAAGATAATGTTATTTTACGTATCAATTATAATAATTGATGAAAGAAACGGCACCCTAGGTCATACTGTTTATAGGAAACCGACACATATGAATAGAAATTTAAATTTTAGTTCTCACCATCATCCATCTCAATAACAATTCATCATCAATTCATTAGTCTTCAGGGCTTTGTCAATATGTGATACAAGTTCAATCTCGGAAGAAACAGAAAAACTGACTGAAGCTTTAAAATCAAACGGATATGGCACTGAAGATATTAGTTCGATTAGGTATTATAATAATCCCAGACCTAAACCAGTATTGGATACTCAACCATTAATTAATGCAGTTTTACTTTACCTTTTGCTCAGTGTAACACAGATAAAACTGCAAAAATTCTGCGGAGATGCAATATTCGTGCAATCTTTAGTACACACAAAAATATTGGACAATGTTTAAGGACACCAAAAGATGTAATTCCTTTGCGATCAGGAGGAGTTTATAAAATTCCTCGTTCCTGCGATAAAGTGTATAGACGTGAAATTGGACAGTCTGTGTCTACTAGACTTAAGGAACATGAAAGATGTGTAAGTGAGAAACAAATTGTTCAATCCGTTGTCCCTGAATACCAGCACACAACAGGACACAAGATTAAAGTAAAAGATACCAAGGTTCTTGCATCAGTCCCGGGTTATTATAAACGAAAAATTAGGGAATTAACTGAAATAATCAAGAACCCTGAAAATTTCAATAGAGACGCGGCTACGTGCTACGTCAGGCGTGGAAACCAATCATCGCAATGAATTATGGGTCGATGGGCACAGGTCTGGTATGAACTCTGCTCATCTGAGTTCATTCAATGTTTTGGTCTCGTGCAATGAAGATCCCTGAAGATGCCCCGTGCAATAGCAGAGGAAATGTCGGAAAGTAATTCCAATTTAACACGGTCTAAACCCAAGAACCATGATTTCGTAATTGACTTCAGCTGTGAAACCTTTCGTACATAGAACTTTTTATAAACCAGGAATGAATCCAATTCATTTTCTGAAATCACTTGTTACCCAGATTTATATGACTTTATATGAAAGAAAAAATCTATGAAACTTGAAATGAAATGTTTATAAACGGATTTTCAAAATCCGTTCATAAACCGTTAGTATAAGTCGCTATACCTACTCATTGATGCACCTTGATACAAGAGCATGCACTAAAATTTAAAAAATACAGCATAAGCGATTACTTTTTAAACGAATTAAAATGTAATTACTTCCATATAATTTCACTTCACACGGCAATATATCTTTGCTAGCACATTAACTAAAAAAAACAATTATGTGTCTACATCTAAATAATATATTGTTGGACTTTGAAGCATGGAGGGCCTAAAAACAAATTTCATCTGGAATTCCCTGCATGAGGCAAGTGAATGTTTAAAATAGTTTTTCGACCGTTTTTGTATTCAGTGTGTTTAGTTGTCTTTGTTTATGTGTATTATTTAATAAATGTGTGGGCCTTCGGTTACTACTTATATTAACTTTAACTAGTATATAGGTTCCCAAATATTATTATATCTACCAACTGCTAACCTAAGGCCAGTATAAAGTCATCAAGTACCTGTCCTCAATTGCTTAAGGTTGTTTTACCACTGTGCATGTGATTATGCAATTCATACTTTTTTATGCAATTTTTACTTCCCTCATAAAACGAAAGTATTACAATTGAGAAAAACTCATCCTTCCAGATTTTTACACAACTTTGCATTTAGGATCCCTAGATGACGAAAAACAACTTTCGTGTCTGTCTGTTCGCGGCATAGCTAAAAACTATTTCACAATTAATTTCATATTTTGATAAAAAAAATCTAGATTCCTATGTGGGTGAAACCTTAACATTTTAATAAAAATCAGACATAACTAAACAAAATGGCGGACTGATAAATAATTGTGTAAAAAACAGCATAAAACAATAATCTACTCAATTGACCTCAAATTTAGCCTAAAAATCAAGTTTGATATTGAACTGAATTGTTAAAAATTTGGAACGAATATGAGATGGCGAAACAAAATGAGGGCCTAATACAATTCTTAAAAAATAAGCCTGAAAAAATTACTTTACGTATGTTATGTAAAGCACTGTGTGACAAAATTATTGCCACAGTATTTTATCAATCTAGAGGAAATGAATCGTACCTCAAAACCTAAAGCTCAAATGTTTAAGAAACAATCACTAGGTTAATGGCACGCATTGCATATTATAGTGAATTTGTTTTTTAGGCGTTAAGACTCTGCAAAAATACAATATGTCCCAGAATATGAGTTACGAGAGGGCGGTAAAGCCAGTAATGTTTAGATTTCAAAATGGAATATTGATTAAATAATAAATGTATTTGTAGATGCGAGTCACTTATTACACACCGTTTCCCAATTACTCGCTATCATTTTGTATACTGTATCCTGAGATACGTGTACCAGACTAATCCAAAGTTCCAAAAAAGTTTACAATACGAACATTTTCGATACATGGCTCTGTTTTCATATTTTTTGTAAATTTGGCCATATAGGGCAAGAAAATTACTCCATATTTATGGACCACCTAAACAAATAACACGAGTATATTATATTTTCAATGAATATTATTATTTTCTTAAATGTAGCCGTTCAGAAGAAAAATAATGGTAAATTAGAGCATTCGATATGTAAAAAATAACGCAAACCAATGTATACCTAATATCAAATCCCCCTCCCTACATTCAGTACAAACGCAATTTATAAATCTTTAGATGTCTTACCACAACCGACAGAGAAACCGATTAAAGAAATGGCTATTGCTTATACCACTGATAATTGACTAATCTGGCCTACAGTGCATTTAACATAAAAACGAGTGTTATTCTTACAAAATTACAAATCAGTTTTTGCCATCTACTTTTGTTTTTAACTTAACATATTTTCAATTTTATTTTATTATTTAACTTTTGGCTTTTTAGTCCTGATGATGCTCAAAAGGTTGAAACATGTAATTTAATTTATGTGTAGTATCTTTATTATTTTTGACTGAGGTCTAGGCTTGCAAATGAACAAATTATCTAATTGTTGTTAAAAAATATGGTTTTACTTTCTAAGAACTGCCGATTCTTTAGTATTTTTGAATTTAAACTTTGTCTTCTTTCGTGTTAATTTTAATATTATTTTCTAGAGCTAAACGGTAATTAGATTTTATGCTCTGATAAATAAATAACCACGAATGTATTTGTAACAGGTAAACTTTGTCCTGAATTTATCTAAAGAGCTTATTTTTTAAATAGAAGGACGAAATGAATATATGTTAAGCATTTTTGATACTGGATGTCATTTGTTTATTAATCTATTATTTTGTGTTATACAATCACTACTAAACGATTGAAAAGAACATATTAAGACAATTAAATTACACAAACATTAAAACAATATATTAGAAAGTTCAATCAAATCTCTTGATATCATTAATTATTGGTAATATCCTGAATATTAAGTATTAAATTATTGATTTTTAAATTACATTATTCTTTAAACTTAGACATGCACTTCTTCTGAATTCCCATTTTTTACTTTGGCGGTAGAATCCTTCCAATATTTCTTCTCCGAGGTCTTCTCACACTAAAATTCGAATATTTGTTAGTATATGGATTCAAATTAAAGATGTTGAAGAAAAAAACAGTATACATATTTTTAAAAACAATAACAAAAGGCAAGTCAAATAAATAATTAATGCAAAACGCTTATTAATTATAGCTATTCAACTGACACTGTGGACTATGTTAAAGTAGACTTTCACTTCGGAATATAAAATAATTTTGACTTACGCGACATTGCGATTGTCTGATGGGTGTACAAACCAAGTTCCGGGAACTAACTATCCAAGGGTTCATTAGTCACGTTTGTATGGGCAATTTTATGTATTAATATCCTTTTTTAAGATGTTTTCCCAAAGTCAGAATAAACATACTTGGTGCTATATTTAACAATAAATTCTAGAATGCTAATAAAAGTTAGTATTTAAAAAAATCTAGAACCATATCTTATTTTATTTAACAGAAAGTTTTACAAACCTCTTTTATGAATTTACCAAAACCAAGAGGCTAATTTAACGTGCAATTGCTTCTTTGAATTCAATGAAATAAAGGCTATTCAATTAAATAAAGGTCTTTTGCATAAATCATCTATAATTTTTTCGTATAAGGAACAAAATTAAACGTATCTACGTCAGCTATTACGCAACTATTTTCCTATTAACCTAAACCAGGCAAGTAGCCAGAAATTGAGTTCGGGGAGCTCCAAACCAGAAATTCAGTTCACGGGGGTTAAACCTCGGGAAAATTAGGAAAAAGTATGCTTATACCAAAATATTTTTAGTTACAGTGGGGGAGGGTACAAATCCACTTGACAACCTTGGCTATGTGCCTACCTAACATTCTTTTCCATACCAAATGCTTGTAGATATAAATACCGTAAATGCATTGATTTTGGAACTCGTACCTTACTTGCAACAAATCGCGCATTTCTATTCATGGCCTTATATACTTTCGTCGCCGAACCTACAGCGCCAGAAAAGGTTTGGTAGTCACGGCTGTTAGATTAAGCGACGTTTTGGCGGTATTAATCACCGTGTAAGTGATACGCAAATCAGCTTATTATTTAAGTGAAATTATGAATTATTTTAGTCAAAAAATAAAGGTCGAAAACTCTGTTTGTGGAATAAGTACAACAAAAGATCGAAATTTTGTAAATAGGGCTAATGTTGTTATTGTGTTGTTAACCTAATCTCAAATTTTAAACGTGATGTTGAACAGGACTGTAGCAAATAATTTTTTTTCTAGGAGATCACGTTGTGTACTTACTTGCAACATGGGTAGAACGACACGTAGGGTGCTAGGTGCTCGTACTTACCATAATTATATCCGCGAACACCTAAAAAAAGCTTTGGAAGTCATTGATAATAACGAATCACTGAAGGATGTATCAAGATAATTTAAGATTCCTATTTCGACTTTGTCTCGAAAATGGGGCCTTTTTACAAATAAATATGGAGGACAAAAAGTTTTATCAGCCAAAGAAGAAAGTCAACTCGTTAAAGGGATCAGAATTGCAGGTACGTAGAGATATCCGTTAACAATTTATGACATAAAGATGAGAGTAAAAAGCTGTCTTGCTATCTAGATAGGAAAGGAGCTCGAAAAAGACGATTTAATAATAACACACCCGGTTGTATATGGATTGAAAGATTTTTAAGTTACCATAAAAATGTTTTATCAGAAAGGAACGCTCTCAAACGTTCTCGCTCAGAAGTTTATGAACAGATCATAAATGACTATTTTGGCCAATTAACGATATCTCTTGAAGGTGTGCAAGCAAATCATATTTTTAATTATGACGAGAGGCCAAATATCCTGAGCCCTGCGTGGCTAGTAGCAAACTAAGTGTATCGGTAATGATGGCTGGCGCCGCCGGCCCCGAAGGAATAATTCTTACCCCCTATATTGTCTACAAAAGTGAATACTTGCAGAAATTATAGACCGAAAAAGTCACGATACAACTGATTAAAAAGTGGTTGGTTTGATACAAGAATATTCGAAAACTGGTCTAATACCATTATTATCCCGTTTATGAAAAAACTGGATGATGGGCCAAAGGTTATGATTGGCTTTAAGTTGTCGAGCCACATTGCGATGTGAGTATTAAATGGGTGTCAAAGATGTAACATCTATATAATTTCTACCACCAAACAGTACTCATTTATGCCAACCCTTAGACGTTTCGTTCGTCCACCCTCTTAAAGTTTTTTGGAGAAAACAACTTGACAAGTGGAAAATGAACAACATGGGTTGTCTTCCAAAAGATCAGTTTCCCTCCTTTCTAATGATGACATTTGATAGAATAATGAATTCCCAACCAAATTTCATGTGTGGCTTTACCGCATGCGAAATTGATCCCTTCGATCCTACATAAGTTTTGAGGCGTTTACCATTTTGGACTAAGTAAAAAGTCACTGAAGACAGACTGATAAAATTAACTCTTTATTTACAGACCTATTAGAAGAAGTCATTCGTAAATATACGGAAGAAACTGATAGGGAAGATTCGACATCCCAATATCAGCCAAGCACTAACACAAATAGAAGAAAAACAGAGAACAGGAAAATAAGAAAAATAGAATATTTCAGTGACTTTGATTCTGAAGGAAGCCTAAATTATTCACTTCATGACTCGTCGTCAGCCTATGAAACTATAGAAGACCATCGAAAAGAAGATAGCTTGCCAAGTTTTCTAGATGCATTTTTTATTGCTGACTTTTTTTTAGTATCATCATCCCCAAAATATTTTGTCCGGGAAATTACTGAACTTATTAAGACTGATTTAGGTGACCAGTATTATTGTAAATTTATGCGAAAAAGCAGATAAATAAAGGCACGTGCAAACACTTTTGTCTTTCCGGTTGATGAGATTAAGTTCAATTCTCTTAAAATATCAAGGGGGCATCATACATTTGACATTGAAGACTGTGAGCAGTATGCTCTCAAATAAACAATGTGATTCTAGTTGTTTCCTAATTTTATATTTTACCAAATGTTTTAACCACATTTTTTAATTACTTTTAAGATTATTTGTTATGTTAGTTGCTAGATTTAAAAAATCCGTCATTCAAGTTTGTATTACGAGAACTAAATAATAAATGTTAAGTTTGTTTCTGAAAAAAATAATATTTTTTAACAAAAAAAATGCCAGCCGTATTTTTTTTTAATTCTGCATGTTCCAAGCTAGATTATAGCGTCTATAGCCTAATATTGCGCTTAAAACTAAGAGTATTTCATGCTGGGTGAATCTGTATATGACTTGGAAGTTAGCATTTTAGGGTTTAGTTATTAACTGAAAACATAGGTACTATATAGCCAGTTACAGTACTCATTGAGACTAAGTGTAAGCTAATTTTACATCAGCGACAGTTGAAATAGCTCTCTTACAATCGCCCTTTAAACTTAAAAAGTGTTCCATGATGGGTGCATTTACGGTACTCAGATTGTTATGTGGCAAAGTTAGACGTCAAATCATTTTGCAATTTATGACAATGTAGGAGGAAGCATAGTGTAAATGCATTTTGGTTACCAACTGTTTATTCTATTTATGTTATTAAATGGACATTGTCAGTCAATAAATAAATAAATAAATAAGGGGGTAAAAATATATCGTTTTTATTATTGGGAGAAGGTTTTTGCATATAGACTAAACAATTATTAAACATTATTTCTATCTGTAGGTAAATATAGTTTTTAAAAGATAGAACAAGTAATTTCAATTAAAAATGTATTTATGATACAAAGGTTAGTTTAACATTATTTTGAAAGTAATTAACTCTATAGAGTGAGCGATAAGCATATGTTTTTCTATCTATTTATATCTTCTTTATATAAGTCCACAGTGTATGTTTGAAAATGTTTCAAAGACGGTAATAAAAAACATGCTTATTCTCATGCTAAATGTAAATCTAATATGTACCATTTTCCTTTATGTTTGCTCGCTGAAAATGCATTAAAATTTATAACACACGTACTATTCTATTCATTTATATTTATATTCTACATAAATGTACATAAAAGTAGCGCTGTTTCATAATTGTCTTTGGCATTATTTAAAAACACATAAGGAGTAAATAAGTAAAAATATTATGTGCGATACATGCAAAAATATAGAAAACTGCAAATTATTTCTTTCTTTTACGGTCAAACTATAACTATAATAACAGGAACAATGTGAAAGAAAAGAAGTTAAAAAAAAGATTAGGAATAAAAATAAAATAATGTAAAAGAGAAATGTTATAACCAAATCACTGACAACATTACATGCAGTTATAAAAATGATTAAATAGACATATATTTGCAAGTGTAGTTGAGGTTGTAGTGACTTACTAGAAATGGCAATGTTGCATTGAAAATTGTGTAAAATTCTAATACAATTGTGTAGGTTGCTACAATATGTGTAGTGCAGTGCTATAAAGTGTCGTTTTGTTCAAAGATGCAAAGTCACATCGTTCACCTTGATCATTATGCCTTCGTCTTCATCTTCCTCTCTCATTATGGAAAGTTTCTTTTCAAGTTTCTGTTTTAATTCTTCATCTTTTTTGGATAACTTCTTTTTCTTAAAACGGCTGCAAAAGCGGTTTCTTAATATATAAAAAACGATTTAAATAATAATAATAATAATAATAAACCGTAAAAGATTCAAATTAAGTTAATTTAGGGCAAAGCTGGGTATTTGTGGGCTGAATGAAAATCTGAGAACTTTCAAAAATAATCGAAAGAACCCAGAAATAACATTTTGTAATTTTATTTTCTCCTGATGTTAATTACAAAGGAAATGCAAAATTTTGTAGTGGATTTTTTAGTGCATAGATTAAATTAATATAATGTTACAAAAAGAATCATTCAACATGGAATCATACATTTTTTACAAATAATTAATTACTATATAAACTTAATGTAATTTTATTTAAACGTAAACGATAAACTTCAAAGAGGGTGTAGTGTGTATAGAACAAAAATAACCAAATTTATTATATATATATATATATATATATATATATATATATATATATATATATATATATATATATATATATATATATATATATATATATATATATATATATATATATATCGTAATGGTAATTTTAATTATTCGTTTGTATCTTCTTCATGTATATTTATTTATTAATGGGAACCAAAAGAAGTATTGCAACTATGTACAGAGCGACACCCTATAATGTTACCCGCCTCTAACTTTCTTATTATTCAAGGTAAAAAAAAAATAGTTGTTGCACACACATAGATATCAAGTTTATCTTTATTAATATACTAGGGGGAGCAAAATGTTGAATTTTTTTTAAATGGAACGCCCTGTATTTAATTTCATTTCTAGATTTTACTAAAAATTCTATGAATATTTTGTATTTGAAATTTACTCGTATCTTCAATTACTCTGGAGGTATTGACAGTTGAATGTGAAAATTTTGACATTGTAGAAGTCTCGACGTTCTCCGTTTTCCAGTGTCGTTCTGAAGATCGTCCAATAATAATTCATCTCGTACATGCATGAAACTCTATCCAATTGTAGCTATTAAATAAAAGCTCCATCAAATAATGCCGCTTTCTGTAAATAAAATTAAAGACCCCCGGGTGGACTACCATGAAGATACAACGGCAGAACGTTTCAAAGAATGGTTCAAGAATTGTTCAGAAAAACGTGATAATAAGGGATAATGTGAGCTATCACATTTCCAATTACATAAAACTCCACGTTCAAATAACACGAAATTGGAGATTCAAAATCACGTGGCGGAGAAAGATATATATTTTGAAGAATGAAGAAGAAATAAAAAAGTGATCTTTTAGAAGTTTTGGAATGCATTTTGTATTAAATAGGATATGTTCGAGACGCATTGGTGGACAAAAAGGGGCAGACAGTGCTACGGCTCCCACCCGACTATTGTGTTTTTAATCCCATTGAGCGAATGTGGCACTAAGGTTAAGTATGAAAATATTTCTCCGACTTTAAATTATAGTGTTGTAGAATTATTAAAAAAAAAAATTAATGATATTCTCCTAGGTAGGTAAAATTCAGTCCATCACGTAACTACACTGCCTACACAATTAGACCGATCCAAGAAGTTTTATTTCAGTCATCCATTCAGATATATTTTTGGTGAAAAGCACATAGTCCAAAAAGTGAAAATCATTTTATTATAACTTGATCGGTTGATATATTTCACAGTCATTCAGAAGGGTGGTGGGACCTGCCCCCTCCTTTCCACGTTAGATTTACAATTTGATTTTGTAACACAAAATTTTATAAAAATGTGCTACTTTCTTCTGAAATGAAAGTTGTCGATAAGATTTTTATTGACCCTCCCCTTTTTTAAAATAAGATTCGGTAAGATTTTGAGACACCCCACACCCCTATTTTAAGCTCCCTATGGGTTGCTGTGCCAAGCAGACCTCAAGCAATGACCCCATAAAAACGTAACATAAAAACATTGTAGGATGGAGCCTCAACGTGTTGAAATACAACGTTTCTAATATTGTTTAATAGCAATTGATCTAAGTAATCCTCTAACTCCTTTTGCAGAAAACTCGGATTGGCACCTTTGGAACTGAAATCCGCGATATACAGTGTGAATTTACTGTTGCCCATTGCCGTGTATTTTTCCGATTGAATATGCCGCTGGTCGAAAATGTTGATTCGTCTGTCCAAAGCAGTTGACATAAATACTTGTTGTTATTTAGTAGTTTTAACATATTATGACAAAAAGCAATCCTTTTCTGCTTTTGCGAGTCTTAACACTTTTGATCCAATTTTTTTTAACGTTCTCTGAACTTTCCATAGGATGTATTAAGTGTTTATTTAATTCCTCAGATATTTTTCGAATTGAGGTATTTGGATTCTCTTCGATGGAAAGTAATATATTTACCTTAGCATTTTCATCAACTGTCGCGTTAGTCTTTTTCTTTTTAAATCTTAAATTTCTTGGAACTTTACGTGTAATCTTTTGAGCGTTTGTTTGCATCGAACATGCATTCGAGGATTATTGGGTCTAAGCTCTTGTTGTGCAGCTCTTTATAATTATTTTTTATATTCCAAACTAATTGTTTTTGCTTTTCTCTAAGTGAATAAGGCATATTATTATGGTCATTAAATTAAATTAAATTCGATTTAAAACTAATACTTGTTAGCCAACAATAATAAATAAGTATATTGTCAAATGGTTGTTATGTTTTCCAAAGCACACTATTGTTTTTTTTTAGATTTGTTCTTTTCCAGTGCTCTTTATTTAGAAGATACATTTTTTTAGAACTGTAATAATAATAATAATAATAATAATAATAAGACGTTTATTAGTTACCAATAAATATAGTCAACGAATTAACTTGTGGCATAGGCAATCAATTAAATATGATTTAGAAGAAGTAGTTTGGTTTTTCTCTTGAAAACTTTTTCTGAGACAGTAAACTCATTTATTTTGAATTTGTTTATTAAATATGCAATTAAATAAGAAAAAGACCTTTTAAAAAATTCTTTGTTGTGTGACGGTATAGTTAATAGATTTTTTCGTCTTATATTAAGATTGTGCACATCAGTACGATAAGTTATTTTTTTGTGCAAATATGGCGGAGTCTTAAAATTAAAAATTTTATAAAAAAGAACAAGAGCATGTAAGACTCGTCTATTGTGCATATTTAACCAATTTGCTTCTTTTAACTTATAAGAAATGTGTTCACGTCTTCTTATACCAAAAATAAGCCTTGGACAGGAATTTTGGAGGTTTTGTAATCTATTAGCATCGGCATTATCAAGACAAGGTCCATAGATGGTGTCACAGAAGTTTAATGGTGATAACACTAGTGCATCACAAAGCATTTTCTTAATGTTATAGATCAAAAAGTGCCTTTGCGAAAATATTGTTTTTAAGGCGGAATATCCACTTTTTAGTTTAAGAGTAACACGTTCTTTAAATCTAAGTTTATGATCCATTATGAGACCCAGATTTTTGGCAGAGTTTTTAAAATCTATTGGATCGTTATTTATGTGTAGATTTAAGTTATCTAAAATATTCATTCGATTGTTATCACTACAAAAAATAATAGCTACTGATTTGGTGGGGTTAAACTTTAAGAGGAGCTTTTGAGTTTCACTATATAAAGTGTCCAAATCCGCGTTAATGCACCTATTGGCCTCGGCTATATCGGTACTTTTAAATGAATAATATACCTGGGTATCATCTGGGTAGCAATGATGGCTACAATATCGAAATTTATTTATTAATTGCGACGTATAGAGAGTATATAGTAATGGATCCAGAATGCTACCCTGAGGCACCCCAAAGGCAACATTAAGGGCATTCGACATTTTACCATCTAGTACTATTCTTTGTTTTCTGTTTGACAAAAAAGAAGACACCAGTGCCACCGCAGAATCGCTCAAACCCAGACACTGCACCAAAGCCAATAATATTTCGTGGTTGACCATGTCAAAAGCTTGAGTAAATGTTAATGAGTATAATGTTTCGAGGAGGATTGAAAATAGTGTAAATTCTATTATAGTGACCGGCAAAAATTTGCAAGACCTTGTATTCAAAAAGAAAAAGACGAACAGCAACAGTAGAAAATGTTTAAGTAAATAATAATATATAATTGCTTTCAGTTAAAGAGTACAAACAAATCAATTCGTAAAATAACTGAGGTGCTTTTCTTTAAGCGAACATGGAATTTTATTATGATCATTAAATAAATTGCGATTTAAAACTAACACTTGTTATCCAAAAATAATAAATAAGTATATTGTCAAATGGTTGTCATGTTTCTTTTGTTTTCCAAAGCACACTATTGTTCTTTATAGATTCGTTCTTTTCCAGTGCCCTGTATTTAAGGTTTTGTTTTAGCACTATTTGTTATAACACTATGTTTCGAGGGGGGGTTTAAAATAGTGCAGTTTGTAAGATAGTGACCGGCAAAAATTTGCAACCATGGGAAAAACACTTTGGATTTGAAAAGAAAAAGACGAACAGCAACAGTAGAAACTATTGAAGTAAATAATAATATAGTATTGCTAGAATCCAAATAAATCAATTCGTAAAATAACTTAGGTATTATAAAAAGTATTAATTGAGATAAACATGATTTCTTGATGTGTGCTTAAACTAGAGTAATAACCTATATGCCAATTTTTTAATTTATATTCTATCTTGAATACTCCTAACAAAAAAGTTAGGGGGGTAACATTATAGGAGATCACCTTGTACCACTAAGCAATGTTTCTTTCATAGCAGCCTTGATAAATACAAAAACCAATGTCGAAATCTCGGCAAATTTATAATAAGAGAAGTTGTTATTTTTGTCCTGTACCCACTACATCCTCTCTAAAGTTAATCATAAGGACGCTAAAACGAACACTATACTAAATTATAAAAACTACCCTAGGTCTACTATCGGTAGCGTAGATAGAAATTGCTTCTGGAGTTTTTTATCTTTTCCTTTAACGCATTGCCGGCAATGCTGTGGTGTTAACGAACGCAGGCTCAGAGGTGGTTAACTACCTAAATTAATCTACAATTTTTACTAATTATCGGGTTATGAGAAATCTATTGGATGTAATTTTTACAATTTTATTTCTCGGTAATCGATGGAGAGCTCTATTATTATCAACGAATGGTAGATAGGAATGAAACAATTTGTTGAATATGGTATTGTATTAACTCTATGCAGGATGTTTGTGTGTGTGTAATTCCCTCCCTCCAGTTTATTTGATAGGATTTTGAAGTTAATTAGGCACTTATGTACTTCCTCTAAGACAAGCCATTCTTCATCACTGAGTGCATACTGTTGCAAGCCAATATTATGACACTTCGAAATTTAATTAGTAGTTATTGCGAAGATTTAATTTTGGAGTATATATACCAAATTTTACGCTTGGCATTGGAATTGTCCTCTACTTGTTCAACTAAAACTTGCTCAGTGCTTTCTTCGTCACTGCTGCTGCTATAATTTTCTTCATTAATTTCCGAATTTAATTTGACTGCTTAAACACGTCTTGCACAGCTAGGTTGAGTATGTGCCCAAACATTTAAAGTGGCAATCGTCTTTAATAATGGCGTGAATGAATGACTGAAGTTCATGTATTGGCTGAGGCATTGTCTACAGTAATACCCTGAAGTTTTAGATCCAAACCATATTCGTGAAGGCATTTAAAAGCATGTTGCGATGTTTTTACCTCGGTGTCTTCTATGGGCCGGAACGAGATCAAGTACGACATATTCCAATTCACATTGATCATCTATAAAATTGTTAGTAAAACCATAATACGATTTACCCCTTATAGATGTCCAGCCGTCTATGGGAAATAATAAATATTATTTATTAACAAAATCGTAACTTTTTTGTTTGTACGCCGGGAGCTACTCCTTTAAAAATATTTTTGGTTCGTCAATGAAAAATTAAAAAGCAGGTTTTTGATAAAAATAAAATATTTCGAACTAGGCCTAAAATATATCTTGTTTAAGTATGCTGTATTAACCATGCCTCTCATTGACCAAAACACGAGATAACTTTATACTAAATGCAGCGGGGGTTTCGAACTGCCACACTTTTTTGTAAATTCGTGACAAGTACTTCTAAATAAATGTAAAAATAATCTCTCTTTTAGTTCGGACTTTATTTTCGCTCTTCGTGATACTTCACTTGTGGCGATAACACACACATTGGTGAAGATTTCTATTAATATCGTAATCCAAGAAGTCTGAGCGATATAGAAATGTTTTTTAGTACTGATTTCTCAAATATTTTTATTCTTGATGGAAATTAGTGAATTATGAAAAATTAATTTTTTCAGATCAAACCTTATGTCAGATGTAGGGCGTGTTCAAAAAATCTAAATATCTAGGTAGATTATAAGGACGTTACGAAAATCTTAAAAAAAAATAAATATCTGCGTAGGAGCAAAGTGGAATTTTTGATTTTATCTAGGTATGGTGAAAATATTAGACCTAAATGATATTTTTTTTACTTCCCTGGCAAATGGAAATATTGTAATCGTGAAAAATCACCCGCTGAGGTTTTTTCAAAACATTACGTTTCCGGGTCCATAGAACCGAAAAACATTTATTCTCAATTCCGGCTATCTGTTCGCGGCATAGAATTACTAATCCGATTGTCTTGAAATATTGGTCATCAATTTAGGGTCATATGGGGATGAAATAAAATGACAGCTTAGTGAAAT
The DNA here is from genome assembly GCA_030620095.1 of Kuschelorhynchus macadamiae. Classification (NCBI taxonomy): domain Eukaryota; kingdom Metazoa; phylum Arthropoda; class Insecta; order Coleoptera; family Curculionidae; genus Kuschelorhynchus; species Kuschelorhynchus macadamiae. The sequence goes on from JAUTXW010000747.1 coordinate 503,937, forward strand.
ATTAAAAAAAAAAATTACTAAAAAGCTACTTAAAAATTATTACTAACAAACTACTGATCCCATTTACCTCAAATTTTGCATAAATATCAAATATGGGAAAATCAACTGCTAAAATTTTGAGACGAATCCAAAGTAACAAAACAAAATGGCTGATTAAAAAAATATTTAAAAATTCGGCCTGAAATACTACTTAATGGATTAATTTCAAATTTTGTGTAATAATAATTTATGATATAGGGATGAACTGGTAAAATTGTGATACGAATTTAAGATGGCGGATGAAAAAAATGTTTTTAGTTCTAACAAATCACCAAATTTTAGATATCTTCACGTTTTAGCGTCCCTAGATGTCAAAAAAATATATGATGCTTTATCAGTTCCGTCGGTCTGTTAGTTTGTCTGTCTTTCAATTCGTGGCATGCTTAAAAATTAGTTACCCGATTGACTTCAAATTTTGTCAATTGTTATATAAGAGTGAATTGGTAACATTTTGCTACAAATCCAAGTTAGCAAAACAAAATGGCGGCCTAATAAAATATTTAAAATATCAGCTCAAAAAGATTACCTATTAGATTAATTTAAAATTGTCTACAATTTTAATACCAAATGACTAACTAAATTGGGGTCACTTTTCACTATTCCTAATTAAAGGAAACATTCATAATGAGGCATGTTACGGATTTTTTAATTTCCTGTATATATATATATATATATATATATATATATATATATATATATATATATATATATATATGTATATATATATATATATATATATATATATATATATATGTACGTATATATATATATATATATATATATATATATATATATATATATATGTATGTATATATATATATATATATATATATATGTATATATATATATATATATATATATATATATATATATATATATATGTACGTATATATATATATAGGGAAGACCGGGGCAGGTTGCAACACGGATAAGTTGCAACACACTTGATATCTAAGGCACAATTATATTTAAAATCTCTTGAACGCACTCTTCCATTCAATATCGACTGGCAAACGTGTTGGCGAACGCACTTTATTCTTGTCGAATGACAGACGGTTTTTTCGCAGGTTACTTGATTTGTGATTGTTGAGTGTAATATTTTTGAACAGTTTTTTAATAAATTAAACCTCTCTGCTTTGTTTTTCACACGTGTCATTAGTGGTAAGTTATAGCACATATATTACGTGTTTATTGCCTAGATAATAATTGGGATGTCTACGAAACAACAAAAAAATTTAGAGGTTAGATTAGGAAGGTCAAATTGAGGCAAATTGCAACACTCTGCTCGGGGCACTTTGCAACGGTGTTGTAACTTACCCCGGTGTTGCAACGTGCCCCGTTTTCATTTTATTCCATCATTTTAGTTTATTGCTTCATATAAATTTTCTTTTTCTAGGGATCATGAGAAATTATAAGAAAAAACCGAGAGTCCGGATAATGTTATTAAACGCGCTGCCCAATTAGTATTAGAAAATATTGGGAATAAAGAGTTTTCTATTAGAAAAATCGCTAAAGATTTTAATATTCATTATTCAACGCTTTCACGATATGTAGCGAAAACAAAAAAATTTCGCGATACGAAGCATACAATAGAAATGCCAGATAGCGGTTATGCCAAGCCACGACTAATATTTAATAGAGAACAAGAACAAATTTTTGTGAAGTATATCAAAAAATGCAGTGATATTATGTTTGGACTTGATCCGATTGGGGTCCGCAAGTTAGCATATCAATGTGCAAAGTTACATAATATTCAAGTTCCTTCTTCTTGGGATGATCACGAAAAAGCTGGAGTGGAGTGGCTAAATCTGTTTATTAAGAGAAACACCGACATTTCTATCCGCCAGCCCGAAGCCATAAGCCTTGCCAGAGCTTCCAGTTTTAATCGCACAAACGTAGACATGTTTTTTGCCAAGCTCATAAATGTTCTATCGCGTAGCCAATTTCAAGCTTCTAGAATATGGAATATCGACGAGACGGGGGTGTCAACCGTTCTTCGCCCAAGAAAAGTATTAGCACAAAAAGGTAAATACACATTTAATATCCTATACTGATTTCTGTTTAATGCACTATGTTGTTTCTTTACAGGTGCTAAGCAGGTAGGATCCATTACTTCGGCTGAGCGAGGAGAAATGATCACACTTGCGGTTGCCGTAAATGCCCAAGGAAATTTCATACCACCTATGTTCATATTCCCAAGGAAACGTTTCAGAGAATATTTTATCCGCGATGGTCCTTCCGGTTGCATAGGCGAGGCAAATGGATCCGGCTGGATGCAAGAAAATACGTTTTATATTTTTATGCAGCATTTCATCTCACATGTCAAACCATCGAAGGAAACTCCAGTGATTTTATTATTAGACAATCATTCATCCCACTTAAGTTGTAAAGTTCTCAATCTATGCAAAGAAAACGGTGTCATTATGGTCTTTTTTCCACCACACTGCTCACATCGGTTGCAACCGTTAGATGTAGCAGTGTTTGGACCCTTTAAAAAATGCTGCAGCTCAGGTATTAGTGCTTGGTTGGTAAACAACCCAGGAAAAACTCTTACTATTTTTGATTTGCCACAGATCATAAAGCTTGCATTTTTAAATGCGGTAACTCCTAAAAATATCACTTCAGGTTTTTCAGCTTCTGGAGTTTATCCTGTGAATCCTAATATATTCACTGAATCTGATTTTGCACCAGCTTTTACAACGGATCGGCCACAACCGGAATCGCTAAGCAGCATTGATAAAATGGATCAAACGTCGAAAGTGGCCGGTACACCGAATCCAGACACAGAAGCAGTTAGTACACATACTTTGGATTTTCCTGGCACCCCAGATAAGCAGCAACCAAGCACTTCAAAATTTAGCCCGGAGTGTGTTAGACCCTTTCCTAAAGATTTTCCTGATGAGCAGCAACCAAGCACCTCAAAATTTAGCCCGGAGTGTGTTAGACCCTTTTCTAAAGATTTTCCTGATGAGCAGCAACCAAGCACCTCAAAATTTAGCCCGGAGTTGGTCAGACCCTTTCCTAAAGCCCCCCCACGCGTGGTTCAGTCTAAAAGAGGTAAGAAAAGAAGAAAAACTGCCATATTAACCGACACACCTGAAAAAGAGGCTTTGGAAAATGAGGAAAAACTGAGAAATGAAAGAAAGAAAAAAACGTCCACAAATATTGACAAACCAAGACAAATGAAAAAATTAACATCATGTAAGAAAGGGCCAGAAGTTCGACAAATATGCCCCAATGACTCTTCAGATGATGAACCACTCATTCATATAGTTAAGAAAAAAACCATAGCGAGAAAGCATCCTAAGAAAGATGATGACTGGGAAATTTCTTCTGAGGATGACGACACGTTGTGTCTAGTTTGTAACGAAATTTACCAGGGCGAAAAAGAGAAGGAAGACTGGTTACAGTGCACAAAATGTAAAATGTGGGCCCACGACCACTGCGCAAAATCTGATCCATTTTATATATGTATAAATTGCTTTTCTGAATACTCAGATGAACCAGAGTAGTATGTTGCAACTTACCCATCTTATTGTTGCAAGTTGCCCCACAAATGAGGTAAGTTGCTACACATGACTTGGTCAAGAAATATATGCGTATAAGCGTTAATTAATTTTTTTAAGCCTCTCATTATATTTTGATGTATTAGCGAAATACAGATAGATATTTTTTTCACCTGACTCTGAATGTTATTTACCTGATAACCTAAGAAAAAAATACTATCCATTTTTTGATGCAACCTGCCCCGGTATCCCCTATATATATATATATATATATATATATATATATATATATATATATATATGTATAACCCTGTCCGTCCGTCATAAGATTTGCCCCCCAAAACTATTTTTTTCTTATGTATCAACTTTTAACAACAATATAATTTTCTAAAAAATCAATAATAAGAGGTTTCCATATCGCTCAAATTTCTTGGTTCAGCTGTATACAAATATTGAAATTATTTTTTCTAGCATAGATGTGAGTCTTGAAGTTATGTTGATATTAATGCAAAAGTAGGGATGTAAATACAAGGTTTATTTTAATAGTTTTTATTAATTTTTAGACCTTATATGTTTCGTTGAGAAAGCCGACAATCAATTCTCTGTTTATATATTGTACCGCACAGGTGAGCCTCTCTTGCGAGATTCGAGACGAGACGATTGGAAATTCTCGTCGTGTCTCACGAATATACTCACTAGTCTCATTTTGAAAATGAAAGTTTCACGCAAAAGAGACTCTCGTCGTGACCATCCCTAATACCTACGCATTCACTAGCCGCCACTGATGTGCAAGACGCTTTTTGGTCAAAATAACTTCTTTAGTACCGGCTCCACATATTGGTATTAACAAGACAGCCAACAGCATTCCTCCAGTGTGTGGAACAACAAAATTGTATTGCTGCCAGTGTTGGCGCCAAGGGTGTAAGTGATCCGTCTTGTGTCGGCTGAACTTCAAAAAAATATTTAGTTTTAACTCGAAACACTGTGCAACCAAAGAAATAACAAATGCAAGTCCGAAAGAAGGAGTGCAGTAAATTATTCTGAAATTCTTAAGTATAAAAACTTTTTATGTCTAGAATGGCCTCAAATATAATGGAGTGCTGGTTTCGCAATACTGTGTATACATCATGATAGGGACCAGCTGATAGCTCTCCCCAACGTTAACTTAAGCGATGGGTCCAGTACTGGGTCCAACGATTTTGCCGAAGATTTTAGATCAAAGGACATACTACCTATATAAACTTTCTTTTCTTGAGTAGAAGTGATTCAGGCAATTAATGTTAATAGAGTTTTTTTAACACAATTTTCATTTTTGACTATTTTTTTAAAATTCGGTTAAAGCATAAAAAGACTTCAAGGTGATATTTTTTGAAATATTTAGTCCACTGCTCGTCTTTATACTGTTGGTTAATATAAAGTTCGTTATTTAAGAGAATTCTTTCTAAAATTTTTCTTTCATTTGAAAAGGAAAAATTATAAGAAGTTGCTCTTTCCAGAGCCGTTTTATCCATTATGCAGGGACCGGACGCGTATTTCGGAAAGCGTCGTCAATTGGTCCTGCCAGCGATATCGAATAAATCCGTCTATATTTCGGCACCGCTGACTGAAAATTTGTTGTCTTGACGTTGTTTTTTTTCAGATGGGTCAGTTGTTTGTTTAGCTTATCTAAGCTAGCACGCGGTTGAGCCTCGGAAATAACAAGTTTTAAGTAGATTCAATTATAGTGTTAAGTGTTAACTTTAGAAACTTAATAAACTCAATATTTTCCGATTTTTCACTGTTGCAATTTAAAGGGAAAGATAGTGAGGAGTTTAAAGTGACATTACAATGCAAATTATAGCATGGCGAAAGTTGTGATGATATAAGATATTTGGCAAATTCTCAAATAAATTCAACAGACGCACTAGTAAACTATTTGTATAAAAAGTGGATATTAGAAAATTATGGCGGCAGAGAAATCAGTGGCGCATTTAAAAAAATAAAAGAGAAGCAAGCTGATAGTGGTAACTGTAAGAAAGCGTCCATATTCTCTAAGAGACCAACTTTCAAATGACTAAACTAGAAATAAGACACAAAGTCTCGGTCTCAGTCAAAAAGAGTATAATGCGGTTACACGTGTTTCGCCTTTTCAGGCATCATCAGACCTACAATTAATATAACAATCAAAAACTATCACTATAAATATACAAAATTCAAACACACCTTCGACATTAACTAAAATCGCAAGAACAAATCAAACAACTATAACGTCACATGTTAAAATACACACTGAGATGAGGTTAGAAACTAAGGTTGACACGCGCAGATAAAAGTTGAATCAAATAAAAGACAAAAAAATATATAAATAAAAAATATAATTTCTAAAATTACACTGTTTTTTGTTAGAGAAGCCGGAAGCCGTTTGGTAGTGCCACTTTTCGCAGATTGGGTAAGAAAATTCATAAACTTAAATGCAATCAAAGATCCTTTTTACAGTCAAATAATATTAACGAATATAGGCAAAATCTTGCAAATCTCCATTTAAATTTTCATGCACGTTTTTTAAACTTAACAGATGTTGTTTTTACTTCACAAGAAGAAACAATATTAAACCACAACCTAAAATACAATCTATCGCACGATATAGATTTGAGAACAAAAGAGATACTTGCGGTGGAGGCTGAGAACATCATTCAGAGTACTGACATAGCTAACAAGAATATTCTAAGAGCAAAACTTATTAATTTTTTAAATTCCGGCTTCTCTAACTCTCTAAGTGTAATTTTAAAAAAACTGATCTTGATTCATTGAAGAATAAAATAAAATTCCACGACCTGATCGTCACCAAAGCAGATAAAGGCTCTTGTTTGGTGGTTATGAAAAGAGCTGATTACGTGCAGAAGGTTGTAGACTTCTTGGACTCTGGTGAGTTCCAGAGTATCAATAGGGACCCCACAAATTCATTCTTTGTGAAGGTTAAAGGTGTTCTTGATCAAACGTTGGTAACTTTGGAATATTTTAAAACCTCGAAATATAATTTGTATCCTATGAATCCTAGAACGCCTTTGCTCTACGGTTTACCTAAGGTACATAAGGAGGGAAACCCTATCAGACCCGTGGTGTCTTTTGTTGACTCACCCTGTTACCGTTTGTCTTCGTGGCTAAATAAAGTTTTGAGAGAGGTGACGGGTTTTCAGAATACTTACTCCACAAAAAATTCGGTAGATTTGGCGCAGTACCTCAAAAATGTTGACATTCCGCATGATGCAATATTAATTTCCTTAGATGTAAAAAATTTGTTCCCCAGCATACCCCCCAACGAATGCATTAAATTGGTAAAGAGTTTATTAGACAAAACTGCCCTACCAGCACTAGTAAAGGAGAATCTCGTTTCTCTGCTCTCCACCGTACTGAACCAAAATTTTTTCAAATTTAATGGCTTATTTTTTAGACAGTTAACGGGTCTAGCGATGGGTTCCTGCCTTTCCCCTTTTCTTAGTGAGATTTTTATCAGTGATTTGGAGGTAAAGATTATGAAAAGCCGTTTTGCCGACCATCTATTAGCTTACAAGAGGTACGTAGATGATATATGTATCGTGTGGAAAGGAAACAATCAGCAGTTGACTGATTTTTTGAATTTTGTTAACTCCCTTCATAACAAAATAGATTTTACTCTAGAGATGGAGAATGAGGGTAGATTACCTTTCTTAGATTTAATGTTAATCAGGAACAATACCATTTCTCCTCACTCACACAAGTTTGCAGCCTTCAACTCATTTTTCTATCGGTTGTTCAAAATACCTCTTTCCAGGGAAGCTTTCAATCAGGAATTGCAGATTATAAAACAAATTGCTTTCAACAACGGTTTTCCTATCCACTCCATCAATAGACTTTATTTTAAGTTTTTCAATAAATACAAACTTTCCTTTAATATTATTCACTTTAAACCAACACTTAAAAAATGCTTCAAAGGTTTAACATTTTTTGGTAATATTTCAATGCAGGTGGCGAAGTTTTTCAAACATTTAGATGTCTCAATTGCTTTTAAAACAGTAAACTCACTTAAGAGACGTCTAGTAATGACCAAAGATAAGACTGAACATCTCTCAAAATCAGGGCTGTACTCATTGGGCTGTGGAGATTGTTCTGCTGTATATATCGGACAATCAAGGAGAAGGATTTCCACTAGGGTCCGGGAACATTTTAGCCTTTTCGATAAATAGAAAAACACTGATATCACTGAGACAAAGTCGGCTTTTGCTAACCACTTGCTAACAACTGGACACCATTTTTCTATACCAAACAATGTAAAGATACTACACGAGTGTCCAAAGAGTAAAAAACTGGATTTGTTAGAGAAGATGGAAATTACAAGGGCTAAAAGAAGCCCAGATTTACATTGTGTTAATGATGTCTTCAATTTCGAACCTCAACTAATTTTTAATAATCTTGGCACTAATATTAATCGGCAGGAAGATAATGTATAAACTTTTCGTTAGACCTGCTGGTAGAGTGGTGGTCAGTATCTCGGTGTGTCACGCCGGAGGCTCGGGTTCAATTCCTGAGTATATCAATAACCTTTTTTTATATTTTTTATTTATATATTTTTTTGTCTTTTATTTGATTCAACTTTTATCTGCGCGTGTCAATACCTTAGTTTCTTAACCTCATCTCAGTGTGTATTTTAACATGTGACGTTATAGTTGTTTGATTTGTTCTTGTGATTTTAGTTAATGTCGAAGGTGTGTTTGAATTTTGTATATTTATAGTGATAGTTTTTGATTGTTATATTAATTGTAGGTCTGATGATGCTTGAAAAGGCGAAACACGTGTAACCGCATTATACTCTTTTTGACTGAGACCGAGACTTTGTGTCTTATTTCTAGTTTAGTCATTTGATAGTGGTAATCTTGGAGAGCTGCACCTACAAGGAAATCCGAATATTATTGTAATTATTACAACTATGAAGGAGAGTTTTCCTTGCTGGATTGCGTGGGTTTTGCGATCAGAGCAATAAATGTGTGATATTTATTTTTGCTCCGACCAAAGTAGAATCATTTCCAGTTGCTGCGGCTTTCCATACCAGCCAAAGTGAAATTAATTATTTACTAGTATTTAATGCAGTTAAAGAATGCTTGGAAAAGTCATGTTATCAGTCATTTTAGCCTCAAATTATAATGACAGATGATTCTGCGATGAAATGAAATGCACATAAAGCAATTTTTCCAATTGTCGCACTACTATTATGTATTTTCCATGTTACACGAGCCCTGTGACGTTGGCTATGGTTAAGAGAAAATAATGTTCAAAAGGATGTTCGTAAACTAATTATGAATACATTCTGTCACGTTATGTTTGCTAAAACAGAACAATAGGCAACCGATTCTATGAAACAAATTTTGTTGGATATCAATGGGTAATCTGTAATGAAAAGCTAAACAAGCACCTTCAGCATTTATAGAGTAGGCGCGAGGAATGGGTTTCGGTAATTGAAAATTAAGAAAACTGACTGAAAAGTTTTGAAATAAATCCAAAAAAAATCAGGAAATTTTAAAAATAGGTGATGATGTTTTTCATGTTAAAAGTAAAAAAAAATTTGAATACTATACTGTTGATAGTTCTTATCCAAGTGGCAGTAACGGTCGATTTTTGCAAACACATGCATGCTGTTGAAGAGAAATACGGCGTTATTGTTAGAATCTCGTTATTATTAAGTGAGTTCGACTGGAAAGAACTAGCGCAACTGGCTCTATTCCACATTTATTTTTTATGACATGTTGAAGAAAAGTTCTGTTTCAAGTGAAACCTTTTCGGTGTTTAATGAAGATTTGGAGAAGTTCATAGTAGTAATATTTCTAATAAAAATCTCGAGACTTCATTTTTTGCTCAAAGTAAGTTTATATCGAAAACGTAAATAATAAACATAAACGTAAATAATATGGGCAACATTTTCAAGTTTATTCAAAGTTTTAGAAAGTCTGGAAACTCCTACACAAAATATGAGATTTATTTTTTGTAAAATATTGCAACGATAAGCCCTTAAAATAGAGGTCGAACCAACTGCTGTTGCTCGAAGAAAAAATAAACCACATAATAAGTCATTAAATATGGATCTAAATCATTAAAACAAAATATTTAAACGCCTGCACCCATTTTAGGTTTATATTATATCATATTTATTTTATACCTAATTATCGTTTTTTTAATAAAGCCTATTAAAATCATATTAGTTTTAGTGCTTTAAATTTTTAGCTAGACAATTTTACCTTTAAAGACGCACAAAATTGTATACGAAATACGTCTCTAATTTGTCCCTTCCAGTTGGCGAAAAACGTACGTTTTTACATAAACTTTGAGACGGGAAAGCCGGATTTCGACATCACTCCGGGGACCAAATGAGAACACTTTTCGAAATACGTAGCCCGGACGTCAAATAGGCCCTTATTCAGGCACGCTGCACCCAAAACTGCCTTATTTATATCTTTAATTTTAAACCATTGTCCCCGGTGTGAACTGTACCATAGCTTGCAGCAAACAACAAAAGTATTACCTAGTTTTTATGTGGGTGAGTCTATTGCACTGACGATCGGTCGAAGTGGTACACTCTTCTTTTGTATCCTTGGAATACTGTGGAACCTGGGAATCTGGGAATTCAAAACCACTGAAGTCAAACCTCGCTGCAGCCGAAAAAACAGCAATAAAGACCTTAAATGAAGACGCAAACATTCTGGTACTTCCAGCAGATAAAGGCAACGCCACAGTTGTCATGGACAGCACGGAGTACGTGGAAAAAGTTACTCAAAAACACCTATAATGTTCTGCGGGCAGACCCCACAAATAGAATAGAAAGACGCATTACCAATCTGATCAACGCATCCAGTCTACCACCAGCGGAGAAAAAATCATTAAAACCAAGCAGCTCCAAGATTCCGAGATTCTACGGTCTTTAGAATCTTCTAATATCTACACAAGAACAATGTACCACTTCGACCGATAGTCAGTGCAATAGACTCGGCCACATACAAACTAGGTAAATACTTTTCAAATTTTCTTAATCCATTTACTGGAAAACAGATTCTTTTATTAAAAACTCTGCACATTTCGTGGAAACACTTAATATATTATGGTCAGTTTCGATGTAGAATCACTATACACAAATGTTCCTGTCAACGACTCAATTTCTACTATATCAGACATTCTGGATAATAATAATCTTAATAAGAACTTAATAGACCTAGTGGAAGCTTGTCTTACATCTACTTATTTCATTTTTCAAGGAACCTTTTACGAAAAAACTTCAGGGGCAGCTATGGGATCTCCTCTATCACCTGTGGTAGCGAACATCTTTATGGAAGCCTTTGAGGATATTGCTCTAACATCCGCTCCACTAAAACCCCAGTGCTTTGGCTTTCAGATATGTAGATGATACTTTTGTTGTTTGGCCTCATGGACAGGATAATCTCCTCATGTTCAATTTTTGAACCACCTTAATCAACATCATAATATCAAGTTCACGATGGAAATTGAATCCAATGGAACGATTCCCTTTCTAGATGTATGTGTTCAACGGAAGGAAAATGATACATTAGGATATTCTCGAAAATCGACGCATACAAATAGATACTTAAATGCAAATTCCCATCATCATCCAGTACAAAAGAAATCGGTTATTAACTCACTGGTATTCAGAGGTATTTCGATTTCTGATAAAGATTCTTTAACATAGGAAACATCGAAACTGACCGAAGCTCTAAGAGGGAATGGCTGTTGCACTGAAGATATTACGCGTTCAATTAAAAGATATAGTAATCCAACTCCGCCAATGGAGAATGGTAAAGAGCCACTATTAGGTAGTGTTGTTTTTCCCTACATACATGGCACTACAGACAAAATAGGACGATTACTTCGGCTATCAAACACACGTACAATCTTCAATACACATAGGAAGATTAAAATGGTTAAAATAAGTTATGTTCAAACGCAACCTTTCGGATGTAATTTGACGGCATTCATCAATTATATGGTTTTTCCAATCATCCAGTGATTCGGCCTTGACAGCATCGGTGGCCACTCAATATATCCCCTTCATCCAATCCAGCTTTGAGAAAAATTTTCATCCAAAAATTGTCGCACAGGTACACAGCGTATAAAAAAGGGGCCCATTATGTGATTTCTATAAATACTCGCCCAGACATTTAATTTTTGGGGATGCTGAATATGTACTTCACGAAATAGTCTTGGATTCTCCTGATGTGCGTGATACACCAGATACGTCGGACAATGTCCTAGAACTAAGGGTCCAATTCATTGCTGTATGACCTAAAACAGCCACTTCCCTTGCTTTGTCTCTTTCATGCAGCCTCTTTTTATTTCCGACCGAACCAGTAGCGTTTTGGCAATCAGTGGATACATTTTTTTAGGATGGCGTTCGATAAATAAAATTTAATTTAAAAAACAATTTTATAATTTCCACCCGTTCCCCCACGGTATGCGCCATTTTAATTCTACTAAAAATTAACAAATACATAAATACTACTCAAATGACTGTCTGATAAGAATAATCCGTCGAGGTTAATTCCACATTGCTTGTTTGACTATTTTAGCGTTCATTTCGTTATCGATGGAAATTTTGACGCGAAAAATGCGGTATCGCAACACCCCTCACCTCTATTCAAAATCAGGGGGTTGTGCTTTCCCCCGTTATGGGGTTGAAGTAATTGGGATGAAAAAAGCAGACAAGTTGTTCCCCTTCGAATCAGAAATCGACGGGTCCGATTTTTTTCACAAAAAATGTAAAAAACGAAGGCTAATTTGTATCCAGACCTTTAAATCTCTAACAAATTTTAACAAGCTGTCGTTTTGTTAAGGTTGAAAAAAATAAGGTGAAATTACAGGGCTGTAAACAACTCGATGAGACCTGTGACATGACCCCTCTCCTTTATTCAAATTTCGGGGGTTGACCTTCCCCCAGCTAGGGGTTAAAGCTACGGGGATGAAAAAAGCTGAAAATAGTTCCTTTTCAAATCAAAAATCGACGAGTTTAGGCGTTTCTATTGTATAGTTCCTCTTCAAATCAGAAATCGAGAAGTCCAAGCGTTTCTCCAGATTTTCATTTTAAAGCTGGAAAATCGTGTGAAGTTTTCGTTGGCCCACCCTCTATATGTGGCAATAATAAAAATTAAGTATTTTAATGGTCTCTAGTTTTGATATTATTTAAGTCAGAAATAGGAATGGATTAGTTTATGTTCCAGTAGGTACACTTTTTTGAGTCCAACCTTAACCTCTTAAATGTTTCATAATGGAGCTAAATAAAGTTAATAGAAAATTCATAGTGACGAAAGAAAGAAAAACATTTACATGGAACTGATTAAATTACCTCGGAGTTTTGGGGCTTTTTTTCTTCTGAGAAGTTTTTCCGCCGCTTTTCGAATTATTCTGATTTACTTGTTTCCAAATCCCCGTTTTATTAACTTCTTCAGATATATTAATTGCAGAAAGGGGAATATTCATAACCTTACCATTGGCCAAAGGTATTTTTAGATTCTTATCCAATTCTTCAAGCTCTGCAGCACCTTCCACCTAGAAAATCCATTACTAGATTAATTCGTAAATGTGCAAGGTGTTTTATGAAGAATGCAAACTTGAAGGGTGTTATCAAAAGCGTTTAAAAATGCTTTGTGAAAGATTTTCAGATAAAAAAATGATATTTTGACAAACTTTGAACTTGAATTATAAAACCAAGTAAGTGTCTAAAGGCATACGAATCAGTCTCAGCTGTTGAGATCGTAAAAGCACCTTATTGTAATAAGATCACAAACCAAAATGATTTAAAGAAAAATGCAATGTGAAATGCTTATACTTAACTTAAAATGTATATGTATCGAGCTAGCCAAAAATGAGTAAAATGCACTAACCACTGCACTATAGAATATCACTATTAAGAGTTCAGTACTGCAGCGCTGTCGAATAGGCATGCGAACCAAGATAAAGTGCGTTTTGCTGAAAAGAGCATGCTACTGTAGCTTCTAAGCTGGTGAAAAAATAATAAAACTAAAATGAAATATCTAAAAAATTTATTAACAGAAACATAAATATAACAAACATTAACATAACATAATTTTTTTACATGTGTAGCCCAAAAATCAATTTAAATGTTTAGGTGAATCAACATAAAACTGCAATTTTGTAAATGAAAATCTCGTAATGATCTTCAAATTAGCTATTTAGGAAATATCCGTTACTTTTCAAGATGGTAACAATAACACCTTTCGAAATATTATATACGCAAGGCGTCCGAAATTACAAAATTAAAAAACTTTGCAACCAAAAATGATAATATAAACTTTTAGGTCTTGTTTGTTACAAAAACACAAAACATTTTTTTTTCGAAATAGCGCAAGTAGAAATGTATTGCAAAATGTATATATATTTTTTAAAAGTCTATAAACTTTAATTGTCAATATGCATTTTGAATCCATAGCAATCGAAAAAGTATCAAAAATAAACGTCAAATAAATATGTTGTCTCCAAAAACGAATAATTTTGCTGAACATCATGCATTTTGTGCTGAAAGTTTTCTTTAAAATGAATCGTTCGTCGTACACAGCGACACCCGTTTCAATTTCAATCCTCCTTGTCGGAATTCAATTTTAAAATTGGTCGCACGATTTATAGGACCCGCATCAGCCCAAAAGTGGAAACCCACCGGTAGGGCAAAATCATTTAGAAGTTTTGAAAACATCCCAAGGGTACGCACAGTGATGTTGAGAAGTCCTAAGCGATCTGCAAGAAGACATTCCCACAGTTTCCAAATTATTAGAAAAACTTAAAAAGTTTTTTTTCCAATACAGTGCGAGAAAAAAGTGTACCAAAATTCATTTCTTTTAATGTGAAACTTTGCTTTGCATCTCATTCCAAACACTTTTCCAAACCCAAATACCCGAAATAAGCTACATAAAAAAGCTGCGGTCATTGCATTTTAGGACCCCTTCTTAACAACATCGTTTTCATTTTCCACACTTTAAAATACCTGAGACCAGTTACATAAAAAATTTGTTTTGCTTTGCATTCTAAAAATTTTTCTGAACACAAAAATGTAAAAATAATATTGCATTTCCATTTTCAGAGGAAATTTCTTTTCCGTTTTCTAGACTTTAGAATAGCTAAAACCCGTTACATTTTGTTTTGCTTTGCAAGAATGTTCCAGTGGAAATACGCCATTTGCATTTTCTTTGGACATTTTGTAAACTTTAGATGAAATGTCATATATCGATCAAATATTTTTTTTGCTTCTATAAAGCCTCCTGAATACCGTAAATTAAAAAAAATCTCTACGGAAACTCTCAATTTTTATTTTATCTATTTAATTATTTATTTTTAACTTTTTTCTTCACTGAAATGTGATACATTCATCACACATTTTTTTTGCTTCGATAAAGCTTTCTGAATGTGAAATTTAAAAAAATAATCTGATTTTATAACTTAAATTATGGTTTATGGCTTTAAAGGTTGTTTTATCGGCAAACCTGGGCTAACCTGAAACCTAACAGTATGGGTTTCCTTTTAAAAATGCTTGTATTAATATATAATTGGAATTTTGTTGGCGTGTTACCGCGCGCTTTCTTTACAGCAAACCTAATTTAGCCTAGTTCTCATTTCTATTATAGTTTACTTCTATAAAGCCTTTTGAAAGTAGAACTTAAAAAATTATGATCATAGGAAAATCAAAGTAATAAGGAATTTCCGCAAAAACATTTTTGCATTTTTATGATCAGAAAATTGTTCAGAACGGCTATCAAAGCAAAATCTCCAAGTAACGGATTTCAAGTATTTCAAGGTATAGAAATTTTCTCGGAAATAACAAATTTCCCCAAAAACATTATTGCATTTTCATGTTAAGAATAGAAAGACTTCTTTTATGTAACTGATTTCCTCTGAATATGGAACTGAAAAATTTCCGCATTTTTACGTCCAGAAAAATGTTTGGAGTGGCAAGCAAAGCAAAGTTGGATTCAGGTATACTAAAGTGTAAAAAACGAAAATTATGCATTTCCGCAGAAAAATTATTATTTTTCGCTATTAAGAGAAGCTTCTAGAAGACATAAAACTAGTTGGTTTCCTTATAACTGATTTCAGGTGAACGAAAGTTGATCCTTAAAGTCAAAGGTCTACGTCAATAATCCAGGAAATATGGATGAATTAAAAGAAAATGTAAAAACCGAAATACGAAATATTCGCCAAGAAAAGTAGCACAACGTAATGCAAAACCTGAAACCTAGTGTTATAAGAGTGTGCACGAAGAGAAGATCGTGACCTTTTAAATATAAGTTTTGAGAAGTAGACTAGTTATTGTTATTTTTATCCTTAAATTTGTTAATTTTTTGAAACTTTTTCGGTTGCTATGGATTCAAATAATGCATATTAACAATTAATTATTATAGACTGCATATATTTTGGTACACTCTGTGCAGCTTTACTTATGTTGTAATGAAAAAAAAATTATGTTTTTTTATCAAACAAGACCTAGAAGTTTATTATATCATTTTCCGTTTCAGTTATTAACCTTTCAAAAGTGTTACTTCGATATTGCGCACCCTTTACTTGACGTAATCTTCTACAGTGTAAATTGCTAAAGATTTAGATTTGTTCTGCAGCCGTTCATAGGTATGCAGTGTGAAGTTAAAAATAAATTTAGAAATAACCGAAGTATAATCAGTTTTTGGGCTAACCAGTATTTTTTCAACAAGCTGAATAAATGTGATGATAATTCATTGGCCATATTTCAGATTCTACAAACCTGTATAAACAGGACATACCATAATATTTTACATTTTTATCTATCTAATTAAGATTGGATAATTTAGTAGTGTAACTAATATCTATTTCTTAATTTTGTTTTTTGATAAATATGTGCTTTAAATTTCGTAATAAACTAGTCACAAGGAAATAATTTTATATCACTGCTAAATTATTTACTTGGCTTTTCTTTTAAAACAGTGTGAATAAGAATCAAAATTTGTTAAGACAAACTTAACAGATTTGGATTATGCTTATTATTGCTATGTAGGATTTATTTAAAAAAAAAATACATAATTGTAACTCTAAATTGTATGCCTCTGAAAAATGGCCACGCTTAAAATAAAAATAGAATGTTAAAACATAGGATTAATCTAATTTGCTAGAATGATGAATTTCACTTAATATAACGTTTTTAGGAATGTTTATCTCACTATTCGGGATAGTTGTGTTGTACCTATTTCAAAACTTAAAAAATACTTTTATTAGTGAGTAGATATAAATAATATCGGAATATTTAGGTGAAAAATAACAGGGTTTTGTCTCCAATAATTTTATCGTCTTCCTCTAACCCAACAGCAAACATTGTAATGATTTTATTTGTATAATAAATTGGCCCTAATAACTGTTAAACTTCAATTTAAGATATGTAATTAATTTCAGTTTTTTTACAAATAATAAGATATTATATATATATTTAAAAAATTATTGATCGACGTTTTTCATAAAATAATAATTAAACTGCTACAAAATTGTTTGGTTTATGTTTAAATAATATAAAGTAGATAAGTGTTCTGTAATTATAAATAAAATCACCGACAAAAAAGACGACACGCCCTATATAATTATAAATCTATTGCTGTTTATTGTGTTTAATAAATAACGTATATATAATTCCTAACGATAATCACATCACATAATTGACTAAAATATACTAAACTGCCTAAGGATGGGTATAATTGACTAATATGTGTATAAATATAGGTACAAACATAAATTAATATGGAAAATAAATATATATGTGTAGAAGTAAAAATTAATACTATTTTATAGTCATAAATTACATATTGAACAGTGTATTGTTAAACTAAAAATATCTAACTAATACAATTTATAAAATTTAAAATATATTTTATAAGAAAAAATAAAAAATACCATAAATAATATACAGTTTTTATTTCCTCAACATAGACAGGTAGGTACACAAACAAAAAATATTTTCATTTGAATTTATAAAAATTTGTTTCGTATCAGTATAAACGTTCTCGAGAAACCTACATTTTGTTATTTTATATATTTTACATATTTAGATCACTTTTTTTCATGTGCGTAGTTATACATGATGACTCATAATTAAACGTATCCCCTTTAGCGCATTTTCCCCTAGCAAAAGTTAAATGCAAAATCTCTATAAAACAAGTCCGCAAATAATAAATCTTTTTTTGGGATACATTTAAAAGGTTGTTTCAGCAAACAAAGGCTTTGCAAAGCTATATTTATAGAAAATTTCCTTCTCATTATTACGAGATGAATTTACTCCTACTTAAAGGTTTATGGTTAAATTTGGTTTATAATAATTCTGTCCGGTACCTAACGTGCAAAAATAATGCTAAAATCGCAATTTAAAGCACTTCAAGTTATTTCTTATAGAGGACTGATACCTTACCGTACCTTGCCAAAAATATCTTTAAAAGAGTATCCTTATATTTAACTTACTCATGTCATTTTAATTTAAATAAATATAATTATTGCATGTCTATAAATTCGTAGGAATTTTGGCACTGTGCGAATATTAGCGTTTAATATGTATAAAAACTGTGCATACATGTCATAGTATTTTTCGTCCTAAACTGCTATTTATGTAATTTTTATAGACAATACGCGATTTTTAAGCAGATGTATATAAATTCTATTTAAAGTAATATCTTCAAGAAATCATATAGAAAACATATTCTCGTTATAGATTTCTAAGAAAAATGATTAAAATGTCTGCATAAAAGAAAATCTACTTCCGATTTATTAAAAATGTCGGATGTATAAAATGCGCTAGAAAGATGAAACTGACATGACAAAACGAAACATTTTCAAAATTAGCTGGTGAAAATTCTTTAGATTTTTTTGTGTGGGAGACATTTAAGCTCAAAATAGTAAAAAAGTCTCAGTCATTTCTGTCATTTAATATTAATTTACAAAAAAAAAACAAAGGCATTTGTGCTTTACTCTTGAGCTCTTTAATTTGGCAGTATCAGAAATTGATTTTCTCATATCTGACATTTCGACTGAAATATAAAAAATTGAAAGTAGTAATTTTTGAGAAATCATAAATAGAAATTGTTTCCATATCCCACACTTTCTGCATGTGACTGTATAACAAATACTAAAGTGGAAAAATATTCTTGACGAAATGGCGAAGGACAACAAAAGTGTATGATGATTTCCTGATCAATTTTATAACAAGTCTCATTTCTATATAAATAGAAATTATACTGCAATGGTATATAACTGATATTATGGTCGAACAACCAGTTGACATAAAAACGTTCATCTGAAAGATATCGGCATTAACTGGCGTAATATATAGCAGCCTAGCTAGGGTTCGTAGACGTGGCTGACAGCAATAAAAAAATAGTACGTTAGTTTTCCACCTTGTCAGATTTGGATCGAATTTCTTTAATAATGTTGCCTATTTAATAGTGTTTAAAATATAACTGATGTTTGGACAAGGTAATTTAAGATGTCAAATTATGTTTTTGGGAAAGAATAGTTTTAAAGATGTTTGGTTGTTCTTCTCTTCTTTTTATTCCCATCTTCCGTTAATTTTGTAATATATACAAGATCAACGAGATTGGAAAAAGCCTTACCTAGCCTAAATTATCACAATAAAGCATGCCACTTGCACAATATCAACCTAAAAAAAACTTAGACGAAAAAATTAAAATATAAAAAAGTACACAGAAAAATGAACAAATACGACGATTGTGAGAAACAATAATAGAAAAAACAATAGAACATTTTATTAAACATAGTTCTCGGACAACAGTTCCGACAAATTCGAGTTTGCTTTTATTTGAAACTTATAGATACATTTATAAAACTGATATATTTTTCAAAGCAATGTGATGGTACAGTCTAGCCAGACTACGTCTCATAATTTTTTATTAATTTTCAGTCGAAAATCTAACTAGGCAATAATTTCTACTAACGTAAATAAAAAAATCTACAAAGTTTTGTATCAATATTTTTTTTTAATTTGTGTAACACGTCAATAAATGTATTAATACTTAAAGTAATAATAAATATTTAAATGTTAAGCATATTTTTTTAAAAGATACAAAAAATAATATGTAGTATTTATGACTGGATGAGAACACGGATCTCTTTCTTGGAATTGACTGACATTGATGATTTAAAAAAAAGGTTGATAATTAAAATGTAATTAAAAAAAAAGTCTGGCGAACGAGTCCTGGGCAATGCGACAAAAATATTCATTGCAAATATTGAAGATCCTATCATCTGATCGGTTTATCTTTATATACTACTTTGATTTTAAATAGAAAAATGCTTTTGAGCCTCTACAAAATACACACACATGACAAAATATTTTTTCTCTTTTGACAATCTATGTGAACTGCAATGTGGACTTTTGACAAAAAAGAGGGAATCAAAAATGTTACCGTTCTTTTTCATTTATTAATAGGTAAAATCAGAATGGTGATTTGTCACGAGATTTCTGTAAGTACTTATTTGGCAATATTTTTTAAAACTGTAAAATTATTTAAATGATTTTTACATAATTTAAAAGAATGCATCTAATGAAGTCCTCCAAATTAGCAAATACATATATAGATACACCATGTAGTGTATCTAGACGTTTTTGCTAAAATAAATTATGTAGAAAAACAGAGTTTAGATATTTTGGAAATTATTATAGTTAAATTACTTAATTAGAATATATCAACATTTGGTATTTTACTGGAAGAGGAACGAATGTGAAAAATTGTAATCTAGTTAACTTCGCAGTATTGCACATTGGTATCTAAAATACTTTTTCACGTAACTCCTTTAAAAACAGCTATATTTTTTGGAATTTTAAAAGAAACATACTTCACTTAAATTTATTATATAATTATAATATCTAACCAACTAACAGTGTTTACAAATCAGAATGAACAAAGTAACAGTGTTTACACCAGTAGTGGCGATTCGGGTAATTTTTGCTATCCCTACCCTAGTCCAACAGTTAACACTTCTATTAAACAAAAACTTCTATAACAATCAAATAAAAACATATGTATATACAATGTCACCTTTTTGTTGAAAAATATACCTTGTGTTATAAAGAAAAAAACAAAATAAAGACTGTTATTTTGATAGGTCTTCACAAATTTTGCAAAATTAATTTTGAAAATTTAATTTTTTATAATTTCGATGGTGGTTTCGGTATCTTTAAGTCCAATTTGAATAAACAGACAAAGCTAAACAAACCAGAGATTATTCAAACATTGAATTTTGCAGTCACAGAACCACTCAATTAAAATGTCCTATTGTTTATTTCCATTCTAAAACCTTTCTCAGGCAATAGTTTCTTTTTCATTTACAGCACACGGTTGATATGTGTGTTTCTCATGTCTAATCAATTTGGGCCCCAAAATGACCTTGCCCACCTTTGCACAAATGCCAAGCTCTTGGTCTTTAAGCATCTCGTGACGTTTCGTCATTTCCGGCATAAGGTCGTCGAGTATCTTCAGTTCGCGTCTTTTGAAGATCAGATCGAGTGCTTTCCTAATGCCGATCATCACGACCAGCATAAGAGGAAAGAGGATGGACGTACTGCTGAACGACTTAATCACCCACAGACAAATTAGGCAGGCCAGCTGGATGAGAGTGAAGAGATGGACCTTTTTAATCGGAACCTTAAAGTGAAATGCCAATTAGTCTCAGTTAAAAGAAAATACTTACAACTTATAGTTTTAGCTAAAAATACATTTTTATTTCCTAGAAATATATAACGTTAATTATTATTTTTATAAAGAAAAAACAGTGGACGTTTCTTCTTTGTTTTATTTTATATAATCGGGATTTTTATAAATAATCCAAAATATAAATTTTCAGTTATAAAATGGTGATGTTTATAGTCAAACATTGACTTAGGTAGCTAACTTAATTACCTTATGATGATTTTCATCCGTATTCGCTAAAGAGGTTTAAACTTAGACTAGGTCTAATTTGACAGTTATATATTTAAGATGACATATGCAACATTAAAACAAATAAATTTTGTAAATGTCACCATATATAATACAATACATAACCGGCGAACTAACAGTTTTAGTTTCCATGGCAACTAGATCTGGTCTAACTCTTAAACTTGTTTAGTGAATTTTAAGTTTAAGTTTTAGGTAAAATACACAAGTATCTACTATTAACTAATCATGCTGTACTTAAAGTGTATTCAAATTGTAACTTGCCCTAGTTATTTTTACAATGTGTTTTTATTCCATTATACAGTGTTTAACCTAAAACTCCAAGTCCAGTTTTCTCGGTAATTAACGGGGTATCAAAATTTGGTAAAAAGCCTTAATTTGATGGAGTATGCCAAAAAAAAATAAAACAATTGAAAGAATCTGTCTATATCTAAAATATTTTGGTTATATACATTAACTATGTTACCCTACTGACTACTGAGATATACATATATAGATATATAATAGATATATATATATATATATATATATATATATATATATATATATATATATATATATATATAGAGGGTATATCAAGATTTAGTAAAAAGTAGCTTTTTAGTGGAGTAAATTGTAATTATAAAGAGCTGAAAGAAAATCGACGCCGTCATTAGTATTAACGCAGCGAGGGCAATAAGCTCAGCTCTTAATATTTACAATTTACTCTACTAAAAAGTTGGTTTTTACCAAAATCGACGTTTAGAATTAAAGTGTAACACCCTGTAACCAGAGTAATCAACTTTTTGTGAGCGTTTACTTTATACTTATTTGATTTTAATTAAAATAAACTGCAGTCTGCAGCACTTTATATATATATATATATATATATATATATATATATATATATATATATATATAGACGTAGCTTTTTTCTTGGGTTTTTGGTTCATCGGAATAAAAACAAAAATGGCTAGTATGACTTTTTTTATTTATAATCATACAACCCAAAAAATTTTTTAGAAACGAAAAACAAAGTAAATATGATTTGCGTTATACAACAGAGGACGCATAAAACTTATCACAGAACGTAAATGTCGAAATCCAAAAAATAAAATTGAAACATAAAACACTGGGACACTTACATTACATTACATTCAAATTTGACGTACATACAACAAACTTTAAATAAAAAATGACATATTAGCCATTTTTGTTTTTATTCTGATGAACCAAAAACCCAAGAAAAAAGCTACGTCAATATAAAAAATAGGTTCAAGAATATATATATATATATATATATATATATATATATATATATATATATATATATACAGGGTTATGATAAATTAAGGAATAAATTCATTATCTTGGAAATTAAAAAGGTAATAGAAAAACGCTCAAACCCGTCGATTTAGATTTATTTTTACGCATATTTGGAAACTATTTTAAACTATACAGGGTCACTCACAAAAGTTGTACAACTGTCATCTTTGATTTTTTCAATACGCCTTATTTTTTTCTGCTGATTTGAATTCTCTATGAAATTCTAGACGTTTTTGGTATAACATAACCTATACTGAAAATCAACAGTTATCGAAATATGTTTATCTAAATAAAAGATAAAACACATATCAGGAAATTAAATAAGAAAACTACTTTATTAAATTTTGAAAATGTCCACCATTTACAGCTCTACAATGCCCTAGACGATGGAAAAACTCTTGTTGCACATTAGTAACTGTATCACATTGAATATTTCTTATAACAGTTCGAATACGATCCTTAAGAATTTCAATAGTATGTGGCTTATTTTTATACACTTCGTTTTTCACATACCCCCAAAGAAAAAAGTCTAACGGGCTTAAGTCCGGCGATCTTGCCGGCCACTCTATTGTCCCACGTCGCCCAATCTATCGTCTCGAAAAGGTTTCATTTAAGTATCTCCTGACATCAGCTGCAAAATGGGGTGGTGCCCCATCCTGTTGATACCATAACAGTTCACTGGGAAGATCCGGATCGTTTACATTAGGATGTAGGGTAGCTAATGCTGGTATAAGATTCTCTTCCAAAAATTGAAGATACATTTGCCCCTTTAGTGAGGAATTAAAGAAATATGGACCTATAACTTTATTGCTTACAATACCTGCCCATACATTAACACTTTGACGATACTGTGTATGACTTTCCCTGTACCAGTTAGGATTTTCTTGTGCCCAGTGTCTAAAATTTTGTTTATTTACTTCTCCATTGAGACAAAATGTTGCCTCATCTGTGAAACAAATTCTTTTGACAAATAATGGATCATGATTCCGCATGTTGGTCATAATTTCGCAAAACTCGTTTCTGCGATCTGAATCATCATTTATTAATTCTTGAACGAATTTCACTTTATAGGGATAAAATTTTTATTTTTCAAAAATTTGGAAACTGTTGTTTGATGTATATCATTATCATAGGCTGCAGCAGTAGTTGAGGAATGTGGATTATCTTGAAAAGTTAAGAGAACGTCTAGTTTCTTTTCATCTGAGATCCTAGGGCGACCTTTTCCAAAGCGGTCCGTAACACTACCAGTATCCGTCCATTTCCTTTCTATTTTGCTCACTGCAGACTGAGTAATAGGTTGCCTATGAGGATATCTGTTGTTAAACAGCTGACAAACTTCTTTTTGTGTCCTAGTCTTATCATCAGTACCAAGCATTATTAGAATTTCAATTCTTTCTTTCTCTGTTAAACGCATAGTCAATATTTGAAATCAAAATGGCAGATCGTAAATAAATTATATGACTTGTCAACACAGTGACAGTGACAAAGTAATTTTTCTTTGGGATTACGCGACAGACATAGGTAAGGTATACAAATGTCCGATAGGTTATTAAATACACAGGTTTTATTTAGATAAGAATATTTCGATAACTGTTGATTTTCAGTATAGGTTATGTTATACCAAAAATGTCTAGAAATTCATAGAAAATTCAAATCAGCAGAAAAAAATAAGGCGTTGTATTGAAAAAATCAAAGATGACAGTTGTACAACTTTTGTGAGTGACCCTGTATAGTTTAAAATTATTTCTAAATACGCGTAAAAATAAATCTAAATCGCCGGGTTCGAGCGTTTTTCTATTACCTTTTTAATTTCCAAGATAATGAATTTATTCCTTAATTTATCATAACCCTGTATACATATATATATATTTATATATATATATATATATTATATATATATATATATATATATATATATATATATATATATATATATATATATATATATATATATATATATATATATATATATATATATATATATATATATATATATATATATATATATATATATATATATATATATATATATATATATATATATATATATATATATATATATATATATATATATATATATATATATATATATATATATATATATATATATATATATATATATATATATATATATATATATATATATATATATATATATATATATATATATATATATATATATATATATATATATATATATATATATTGACAGTTGTACAATTTTTGTATATATATATATAAAATTATTTCTAAATATAAAAATATATATAAATATATATATATATATATATATATATACCTTTTTAATTTCCAAGATAATGAATTTATTCCTTAATTTATCATAACCCTGTATACATATATATATATATATATATATATATATATATATATATATATATATATATATATATATATATATATATATATATATATATATATATATATATATATATATATATATATATATATATATATATATATATATATATATATATATATATATATATATATATATATATATATATATATATATATATATATATATATATATATATATATAGAAAATATATAACGTGGTAAGAACTAGTATACAGTAGAAAATGGATTCTTTGGGATTATTGGTAAAGCAAAGGAATTTGGCTAACCATAGACATGTGTTTCTGACTTAAGGTCTTCATCAGTACAGTCAACAAGTTGAAAGACGAGTACAACTAGCGCCAAAATAAATACACAAAACAATACCAGAGTCACCAATAGGAGCAAAACCGACATTTACAGACGAGGCAAATTTTTCAGGAGATGCTATAATTAATTTTCATAACAATTATTTTTGGGCCGACGCGTTATTAGAGAAAGTCATTTTCAACAGCAATTTTCGCTGAACGTATGGGTAGGAATAGAGAACTGTCATAAATATTTAAATGCGGAAAAATACTAATGCCACATTATATTTAAACATATATCTAAAAAAAATCAATTTTATTGTCTCTCCGGCCTACAAAAGGCAATTAAAAAAGCCCCTAAATTCAAATTACGTCACCCGACCAAAAACGGGACATGACGTCATTACGTATACACGAAATCTGGTAACGGTGCAACGTTCAACAAGAACAGGCGTCATTCGTCAAGCTGTCAGCTAGGCGACATTTGTTGTTTTTGTGGCTAATGGACGACATTGACAGCGTTTTGTGATTTCAGTTTTGTTAGTCTCGAGTTTATTTTGTTCAGTAATACACCCTTTTCTTTTAAATAAACATAAAAATTAAACCACAAAATTAAAACAAACAAAACTGCTAATACTGCCGTCAACCATGACAGCTGATATATATACCATTTTGCCGGTCTTGGCGACGTTGCCATACTGGTACGATGTAACGTCAAACCGTAGACGGCGCCAAATGCTGTCGTTTGAAATGATCCGTATTGCGCGCGAAATTTTAGAACTTTATTACAAAATAAGTATTGATTTTTAAGACCTTATATTTTAGATATTTACTTTTTATATGTAAGAGAATACATTAATATAACAAAAAAATGCAAGTTCCCTATTATTGATAACTACCTAATTGGCCTATTTTTTACCATCAAGATTAACAGGTGAATCCTATACAGACTTTTTGCGAGAACATCTACGTAATTTCTCATCAGCTCATTTTTGTGTCCTTGCTCGTCAGCATCTCGACAATACTGATCCTAATCGCTGGATCGGATGTGCAGGACCTCAAAATTGGCCAGCTCGTAGGCCTGATATGAATCCTCTAGATTTCTATCTATGGGGTCATCTGAAGGCTCTGGTTTATAAAACTCCGGTACTAAATGTACTTGAGAAATCGAATAATCGACCATTGCAATGTCATAAGGAATACTCCAGGGATTTTTGAACGTGTCAGACAATCGATGACGAAGCGATTGCAATCGTGTATTTTATCAGTTGGTAGTCATTTTGTTCCTTGTTCATTTACTTTAAGGTCGAATTGTTTATTTTTTATTTTTCTGTAATTTATACATAGTTTTTTTTAATGCTATCCATGGATAATTTTTAAAGTCGTTTAAAGTAATTCTAGTTTTTTTTCTCGAAAACGATGCTAGATACGAACAAAATACAAGAGACAAAAAAGTTGTATTTTTTTTTGTTTAAACTAAAAAAACTGCAAAAAGAGTCAGTGGCGTACTTTTTTTTTAAATAATAATGGTGGCGGTGCCCCTTGAGACGCCACTGGACTTAATACACTGTCAAATTTCAACCAAATCGGCTTGAGAATATTTATGATCTTTATAAAAAACAGATTTTTTTTTTAATAATTTCAACACCCTGGATCTCAGAATTGAGACAACCCCGGACACAGGTTCAAACGAAAATAATATATTGTATAACAAATTTTAAAACAGCACGAATATAAAATGTGATTTTTAAACTTATATATTTGTACAAAGAAAGTCTAAAATTATATCAGAACTAAGTTAAACGCAGCAAAAGGTCAATACAGGTTTAAGATCAAGGTCAAAGTCTTAGTAGACGCCCGGATATAAACTGAAAGATTTGTTTTAGTTTGCTAAAGTAATTCAAATAAGTCTCTATAACAGCTGACATTTTAAAGACATCCTTTGCTTGGGGATAATTTTAAAGAATATGCTGAGTTCTGATAACAGAAAACTCCACTTCCACTGAATTCAGTGTTCAGAACTCTGAAGATGCCTCGTGCATTCAAGGAGAAACGTCGGATAGTAATTCCAATTTGACACTATATAATCCCCAGAAATCAGGATTTCTAAATTATAGCTATTATTATTATATTATATAGTTTGTTTAAAAGGCAATAAAAGTTCTTGGTCTTGGGTTTTTGCTTTTTTTCAATTTTACTCCTTCTTATGGTAACTTTATTGACAGATAATATATTTAGTCAAGTAAAGTCAAGTGACATTCAGGATAAAATTGTTAGGATATATTGTAACGATATAATAGTGGCATTTTATGTAGACGCCACCATAAGCTCTAAACTGTCTTAGAACAAGGACCTTATTTGTAACTTTCTAAAGAACTTTTAAATGGTTTATCATAATGTTACATTATGTTCAGTAATAGATATATGAGCATTTTGCCCCTCGTCATGGAAATGGTCAATCTAAAGACGTCATTAGCTGGGGTTCGTCGGGTTTTTTGTTTTTTATAATGTATACAACCACTGTGCAAGATTTTATATAGGGACCGGGAAATGAAATATTTTTACGCCAACTCCACTGACTAAATGAACCTTTCATTTCGCAGTTTATTTCTTGTAACACTCGTGAAAAAATAAAAATGTATTGGTTATCTAATTCACTTCTCATAATAGTCTTACCTGTCTTAAAAACATGTAGTCCGGCTGATATTTGTTAGGCATAAACATGATCAATAATCTATCGAAGAACTGTAGTCCTTTAAGGGACGCTACACCCATATATAGAAACACACCGAAAAGTACTGGCATGGGAATATGACCTAACATCGGTGTCAAGAATACCGATAATCCGATTGTCAGAAATATGAGGATATGTGTGACACTAAAATTTAAAAAATTGTATGCAATAAATCAATTTGAATATTCATGGCAGTCAATTTAAAGTTTTACAAGGCCCTATTTTAAAAAGTTCGAATATTTTAGGAGATGAGGGGACGTCATTCTAAGATATTTCATTTTATACAGGGTGTTCCAAAAATGTTGTATTTTGCCTAACTTATTTACATTCTACGAACAGTTTTGAACAAGTTTTTGATGTGAAAAATCATTACATAATCTACTTCCAAATTGAACTGTTTTGGAAAAAATAATTTAACATTATCAATAAAAATTTACTTTTGGGAAATACTATACTTGTTTTATTGTACTACGTCTATGTTGAGTGATTTAATAGTCCAGAATGTTTAAAACGTCACGCTTATTGACAGTAGTTTGAAAAAATGTAATGTTACCTAATATTTAATGAAAAAATATCTACGCGTACTCGTGTTTCTAAACAAATGATTTTGAGAGCTGCAAAATGTCTAGCAAATTATTAAAATGCTTCTCCTCTTTAAACTCGCAGGTTTCCAAGATTAATCCTAAATGTCATTTGTTGAATTTTGGTTTCAGGAGGATAAACCTCACCATAATTCACCACCGAAAAGTCCAGGGTATTTTTAAGAAACTCTAGATAGATTAATCCTGGTTGATCAATAAATTGGCTGCGCAATCACTCAATTTATTTTGTATAAGTACAGTTATATAAAATTATATTGAAACTTTAGCACATACGTGTAGAATTTTTAGTTAATGTATGTTCAGAAAAATGTACGAATGTACCCCGCGAAGGGGTCGCCTTGTACATATAAGGGAGTACCTACATACATAATGGGCCAATAGGGTAAAATAAAAATCTTTAAATCTCAAATAAAACATTTTTGTTTTCAAAAATGAAAGGAAAATAACCCAAACAGAAATGTGGCCAATAATTAATGATGAAGAAAAAAAAATTAGAAACTAATGCGTGTTATACGATGTTAAGTCAGCAACAAAGTGATACATTGTTGAAGTTTGAGGTGTACTAGAGGACGTTGGTTTAGGAAGCTCCCTTCTGACATCAGATATATTCACAGTTGCTTCATCCGGAACATTAGGAAAAACAAATGTCCAAGAACTTGGTTTTCTTCTCAAAAAACAAACTTTATATTCTGTACGACAATAATGTGACAAAACTTGTACAGTGTAAAAAATCACAGATTTCTTTTATCAAATTTTACTAATATAAAACAGTTATCTTCTATATTTGCTACCTTGGCGGGTATTAACTCTTCGGGAAACTGACACTCCTTATCAATTATGAAACTAGAGTCAGAACTTTCCCTCAAACTAATTTCATTTTGGGATATGCTACTTTCAGATGAGGATCTAGATTTTGCCACATTTTGCTTGCTGTTTCAAATTCAAATGCCATAAAAAGGATAAGGCACGTTTCATTTGTTCTTTTCTCTCGTTCTATAGCTTTTTCATCTTTACTTTTTTGTATCTCTTCAAGTCTTTCTTTTTCTGGAGTGTCAGTGTGAATCGTCGATTTACCGGGTTGTCTTCCCTTTTTTACTTTTCGTTTGTTGACATCAATTTTTGGAAACGGGCGAACCATTTCCGGAGTTATTTCAATTTTCGTCGAGGTAGGTGCTTGTAAATGTGATGGGGTATTTGGCTGAGGAACTTCATTAATGTTGATTGTAGAATCGATGGTGAATCGACCAAAGAGACGTGAATATGTTGTTATTCTATAGTGTCAAGAGGCTGAGTTTGGACTTCTGTGTTCGATACTATATTTGTGGAAGTAACAAAATTTGTAGGTGCAAATTCGTCGTCTGAAAATGATTTAAAGGTCAAATTGCAGGTTTTAAATCCGCTAACTTAGTAAGTTTCAGAATATCATAAATACTTATGGTTTTTCCAGGGTTTGAAATGTTATAATCGTTGAACGCTATTTTTAGTTTCGATTTAAATGGGCCGAACACCTCCACTCTAATGGTTGAAGTCGGTGCGATGTGTAAGGCGGAAAAGATAAACAGACAATTCCATTGTCCCGACCAAAATTTACAGCCTCTATTGTAACATGGCTCTCGTGATTGTTACATAGGAACAAAATTGGCATTTCTTTAGAACAAAAGGTGTGTTTCTGTATGTGTTTGAGAACATCTACAAATATCTAGCAATTTATCCAGCCACTCCAAGGCTACCTTCGGAGCCACCATTAAGGAAGTAATCTTTGTAGTAAACCCGAGGAAATACAAATAGGGGTGGGATTGTATTCCCACTTGCTGAAATAATTTCAACAAAAGTAACTAGTTCTCTCTCTTTCTGGAGATACTAGTTGCTCCACTTGTTTTAAAGTTTTTTCAGCCAACACTTTAAGAGTGCTTGTAGTTATACCTGACCAAAATTAAAAATACGATCTGCAGTAAACTTGTATCGAAAGTAAACTTGCTCAAGATTTTTATAAAATTCTGTTACAGCTGTTTTATTGAAGCCAGAAGATCTTGCAGCACTTGTATTTTCTGGCTTTCGTAAATTGGAATCACCATTTCTCCTCCAGAATCCGTTCATCCAATCAATTCCTGCTATTTGATTTTTATCCCATGTTGGTGGATACTTAGAATTATTAATTTTTGCATATTCATATGCTAACTTTTTGGCTTGCTAAATCGAAAGACCCTAGTGCATCTTACAGCATTCTCTGATATATTTGTTCAAAAGAGAGTCCTCTGTTGAAAATAATTCAGAGAAAGTATACCTGTTGCTAAATGAACAAAGTAAATTCTCGTTCTTCACAAGACTATACCCTACTTTCTAAAGTTGACGCTTTAATGTTATATTTTTCAGCGGCTTTCCTATAGGACAAGGTTTTTTCCACAATTTGGTTTATTGCTGAAGACATAACACATTCGTCTATATCGGTGTATCTTGTACCTTTTTTTCTCACCATGATTCTGAAAAAAACTAGAGAGGACACACACACACGGGGTACATTCGAACACGTACGAAGGTACCCCCTTTCTTTCTGTATGTATGTATCCCCATAACCTAAAAAATACATAACTTATTTTTCACAAAATCTATCTCACATATTGAATCATTTATTAATGGAATACAGTATATTAATATGTAATAAATAAGTAATGACTGGTAAATAAGGCGTAAAAATTAATTCGGATAACATAAAAACACGTTACGACCGATACAGCCGCTAACTAATCACAGGACTGTCAACAAATTTTGTGGGAGGGTGTAGGTTCGATAAAGCTATGTTAACACTGGAAGGAGCGTACCATAACCGCATCTTCACAAATAATATTGAATGTGTATGAATGTGCCCCGTGTACGAAAGGTGGTTATCTGGTCATCTTCCCCTATGGTATATTTAATAAAAAAAAATCAAAACTGTCCTATGCACGGATTTTTTGGATCATCCTGTATCTCCTAAAACGGTGTCCTCGCATATTTTTAATGCACATCCAGCATTTTACTATAATATTAAAATTCGTTTTTAAAATATGGGCTTGTAACACTTTAAGTGAACCATCCTGCAATTATTACTTTCATTATTAGTTATTGTAAAGTTTTTATTATAATGGAAAATATACTGACCGCTGTTCTCTTACGCCCAAGAATTGAGGCTTTTCCCCAGGAGCAGCACATTCTGATTCTAGCTTCAAAGAATTCACATGATTAATTGACAACACAGTGGCAGCAACGAACCAAGGCAATCCCATTACCTACAACAGTTCCTTTCATTATTGCTTCAGTTTCATTGATATTATATATATATATATATATATATATATATATATATATATATATATATATATATATATATATATATATATATATATATATATATGCAGATGCTTGTAGGTAAAAAAGGGTGTAGATTTTTAAGAAACCATTAATGTTTCTGTTCCCGTTACCACGAGATGCTGCCCTAATCAATTACAGGACAGGATAGGGTTAATTCTGTGGCGGTATATAGAAAACCGTATGCAAGTGAGGCGATTAATTTTGTTTTATTCCCCAGGCGCAATGTTCTCTTCGAACAGCCCTGTTTGAGTCGTTTAGGTATTTAGTTCAGTACTGAACTGTATAAAATCTATTACGCATCTTTTATCCCAAGTATGAAACTGTGTAAGAAATTCATTAGTTCGATATTTTGTTCCCTAACACTGTTTAGGGTTTGGGTTTACTTTTCTAGAAGTACAAAATTAAAAAGGACTTATGCAAAGTTATATTAACCGTTTAAGTAATTTGCCTGACATCTTGTATATAACAATATAATTCACTGGGGTGGATATTTTCAGTTTTCTTTTAATTTTCATTTCTAATTTACAAGAGGTACACACATTCTTAAACTAGTTAATTAACTTTTTGTTATTTCTTCCTTCAATTTCGAACATTTTTCTCTTATTTTTTCACTGGAAACCTTTTTTTCAATAACTCATCTCATTTATCAGCAATCCTTACAATTGCGTTTTTTCATTTAGTATAGTATATTAAAATGTTATATACATTTGTATATACCCTACATAAGGTTATTATTTTTTTATTTTCAGCTTTTAGAATCTTAAGACTTGTTATAGTAACATACCGAACTGGTTAAAATTGCTTATTTGCACGGCTTTCAAGCGTTTGAATATTTTTTTGTAATTTACAACTTATAAAATTGTAGTGCGAGCAAAGGGTATTACCATTTCTAAGCTTATACTTGTAGTAAAGGTATGTTAGAGAACCAGAGGAACAGAGCCAAAGTGAGATTTTCTGGAAATTTGCGTTCGGGGCCGCCACCCCATATTTATTGCCTAGACGAAAATCGATAACTGACCAGTTTCAAGGTTAATTTTTTTATGTTTACCCAAAACATTTAAAAAAAATAGCAAATTAAATTATTAATTAAAGCAGTTTACAAAAATACATTTTTCATACCTTTATTTATATTTTGGATTTGTTTAAATCGTATTAAAAATTTAGGTATTCGAAATTACCAACGTTTTTCATTAATTTTTACTGAAACGAGATCGGACGACCACGAAATGAAAATTTTTAATAAACTGAAAAAAAACTGCACGCGCTCGCTAATTTGTTTCTTTTACCTTGAAGTATAACACTTCAGTTTCCATCAATTCAAAATCGTAAATTTCGGATTTGATAGTTCTAGTAACAACACTCTTTCACAGAAATATGGTCAGTATTTATACCCAGGTTATTTCTGGAGAATATCGCATTTTATTGGCATTTTAAATAATTATTCAGTTAATTTGCCATCTTCACAAGTTCTTTTGTCCAGGTCCTTAAATTCACAATAAATACTTAGATGCAAACTTACCATAAACAATCTAAAATAATAGAGTAAGTTCGGGTAATATGGAATATGGAATAACTGAAAAAATAATACAGTTTTTATTCTCAAACTATGAAAATAAAATCTTTGGGGTATTTCTTATAAGTACTTTATAACCATTTTTGAATAGAAAAAAAACATTCTGATTAAGGAAGGAAAATTAAGAATTAGTCATTTCTATCGGTCAAATAAAAGTGGAGGGTAATATGGGATTAGCATATGGGGTAATATGGGATAGGGTAAATATTAAAGAAAACTAAACGAACATGATTTTAATTCTTAAACGTATACATTTTTATAAAAAAACAACTAATCATATAATTAATTATTTGCAAAAGTCGCATACAAACACATCAGCTTCCATAAGTGAGCACGCTTCATGCGCCCAGCCGTTGCAAATTGCACATTGCACCCATATCTCTCTGCTCTTGCTAGTTGCGAACTGTTCTTGACAAAAAATACACTCTGTGTCATCACCGGCCGACTTTTTTCTGACAAAAGATGATATTGGTATATCATCATCAGAGGAGGTTTCCAAATCAACCTCTTTCTGGCTAACTAGGGATGATAAGAGTAAATCATCATCAGATGATGCGGGTGATAAAGTTGATGGTAAATCCTGCTTCTTTCTGACAGAACGGGAACTTGGACCAGTTTTCTTGATTATTTTTCGCTTTTCCTTGATAGAACAGGAACTAGGACCAGCTTTATCAACAATATTTCTTTTAACTTTATCACGCGATGTGCTCATAGATTCCTCTAATTCGTCCTTATTGGGTGTTGAGGTAATCACCTTTGCCCGAGCAGGTTTTCTTCCCCTAGTGCCAATTTTCTTTTTAAGTTCTGGTATGGGCTCGATATCCTTGGGAAGAATACTTGGTTGTAAATCGAAGTCTGGTCCCTCGTTTACAGACGAATCTCCTGTTACATGATGTGCGCCATGGTGTTTTT
The DNA here is from genome assembly GCA_030620095.1 of Kuschelorhynchus macadamiae. Lineage (NCBI taxonomy): Eukaryota > Metazoa > Arthropoda > Insecta > Coleoptera > Curculionidae > Kuschelorhynchus > Kuschelorhynchus macadamiae. Next base: position 538,597 of record JAUTXW010000747.1, read on the forward strand.
GGGCTTCGTGAAGAAATTCTTCGTCAGAAAAAATATCCCGGCGAATCGGATATATCCCAGTTGTGCTAAATCCTTTTATTGATCTTTCTGCAGTCTGGATTTTTAAAAAAACCCTTCTAAATAGCTCGCTCATATCATAATGTGTCACGGCTCTATTATGGTCACGCATAAAGATTCTGATTTCCTCATTGTAAAACGTTTTTAGGGCACCCATAACGGTTTTATCGGGTGGCTGCATTTTGTAGGAAGTATGCGGTGGCAAGCATAAAATCGTTATAAAACTCTCTCGAGCTTTTATAACCACATCCAAATTTCTCGTATGAGTGTGATGGCCATCTAATATAAGAAGAACTGGATTACCTTCGCTGGGTTTTTTTTCCAAGAAATGTTGGAGCCACTTAGTAAATAAGTCGGTTTGTATCCATCCTGAAGGGTGAAAGGCAAATAGCGTTCCTGGAGGAGCTCCCTTCTTCAGCTGCTCACTTGCATTTTTACGAGGGAAAATAATCATGGGTGGCACGAACCCACCTGCAGCATTCATACATAAAACTGCTGTCACTAAAGAGCCTCGCTCAGCCGATGTTAGTGCACCCACTTGTCGTTTTCCCAGCTTTGAAATAACCACGGGACATTTGATTGTACAATGCATAGTCCCGTTTCATCAACGTTGTAAATTCTATCAGCGGGAAAATTATTTTCTTCCATAACTTGCTCAAGAAGGTCAAAAAACTCGTTGACATTTTTTTTGTTGAAACCAAGAGCTCTATTCAAAGAAGTTCCAGTTGGTTTTCGAAAACTTAATTTATTTTTATGTCTTTTCATAAAAGAGTATAGCCAATCTTTTCCGGCGGACTCGCGTAATAATGAAAACGGATGTGCCAGATTGTTACGGCGAGTCAGCTGAAAAGCCATAGTTCTTAAATCGTTTCAAGTTAAACCAAAATACTTCTGATCCATAAGCAACAAATATTCTACAAGTTCTCTTTCCAATTCCGGTGGCAACACTGGTTTCCTGCCCAAAGTAGTTTTACAAACTGTGTCAGGAGAACCCTCCTTCTTACACAAACGGTGAAGTGTAGCACGAGGGACATTATAACGTTTTGCAGCAGACAAATAGCCTAAACTGTTGCTCTTAACCGCTTCTATGGCTTTTTGCATATTGCCAGAATCCCATTGTTTTCTTTTTTTTTTGCAGACATAGTGCCTACAAAAAAAAATTACACTTTAGAACTTTAACTAAAACCATCGGGTAATATGGGATACCCCAATATGAGGATAATATGGAATATTCCATAATACCCGAAACACCTGTTACAAAAAAAAATACACGCTAACCATTTGTTTTGAAAAATAATTTTCTCACAACCCTATCAAAAATTAGCTTTAACATTAGGATAGACTTACCTGACAGAATAAACAATAATTTTGAAAAATTAACAGCACTGCAGAAACTTGAAGATCTATTCTACAAAATTTTGCATAAACGATTAATAAAGTATGGCGTTTTGCATGCACCAGAACGGCAACTGTTGAAACCTGTTGACGTTATTTTTCGTTTAGGGTTATATTGAAATTAGTGTGGCCTTAAAAATGTAGATGTAGCCACCTACAAGAAATTAAAGAGCTATTCCATATTAGCCATACTATTCCATATTACCCGAAATTACTCTATTATTATGGGAGATGCAAAAAATATTATATTTATCTGGAAATTTCTTCTACTATTTTTTATGTATGTTTTTTATTTTTTCTACTATGAACTGTATATTCTAAAGAGTATTTGGAATATTTTTTTATATTTAGGTTTTTCTTTTTTCCTTTTTCGTTTTTATATTTTATTATTTATTGATAATTATTATATTAAAAAAAGTCATGTTATTTTTCATTTTTATTTATCAAAGGGAGATATCATTACGAATATATGCTGATACATTAGTAGTCCCGGCATTTTAGGAAAAAACCTCAAACGCCGGTTACGACATTTAGATTTAAACGCGGTAAACTCCATCCATAATATTTTTCCACAACAATTCTATTAACTTACTGACAAGAAGTATATTAATATAAGTTTTTGAGGTTAAAAGTACGTGAAGGTTTTTCGGCTCTTTGATTTTGATTAAAAGGTTAAGATTATATAGAAAGAAATTATTATTCAATAATAATTTCTTTCTATATAATAATAATAAGCTAGCAACAGATTAGCAAAAAAACCGCAGCAAATCCATATTACATTAAAAAAAATTATGTTAAAATATACAGGGTATGTCAAAAATACGTTGCATATACAAATGTACATTTTTTAAACAGGATACCGCAGGTTATTTCAATTCTCCCTTAAAACTTAGCCTAAATTTGTTAAGTATAAATTACCTATACTGGGTTTTCGAAATATTTTAGTTTTTTGAAAATATCGATTTATTTTCATATGTAATGTAGTTTGATAGAGAATTAAATAAGCTTTCTATTAATGTAAAAATGTACCATGTCTCATCTAAAATAACGAACACAATATTGATCAAATTTAGAAAGAGGATATCAGAGATATGCATACATATATATATATATATATATATATATATATATATATATATATATATATATGTGAATGAAAATATCTTCTGAGCGTCGTGGATCTGTTGAATGTCCAGCACGTTCGCCGAACCTTGCTCCACTTGATTAATTTTTTTATGTTGAAAAAATAGCCTACTTTCGCCATTTTGATTTTTTTAGCCAAATTATATACATAATAACAGGGAGAACCAACATCTTGTGCTATTTCTTTTATAAGTCGTATAACTACTAACTTTATATAAACTGTTATATGTAAATATATCTCTTCGACATATTCAAGGTATATATATATATATATATATATATATATATATATATATATATATATAGATCAAAACCTCCTAAACTTTTAGTTTATTATTAAATTAATTAAGTTGATTATTTTTGGTGTCATTTTTTTTCAATAACCTTATAAGTTAACTATAGGTAACCATTAAAGAAAATTTATTACCTATTCTTGTTAAACTTATCAATGAAACCGTTAAAACTGGTGAAATTCCAGAGTTTCTTTTCATGGAGAAACCAGTTTAAATAATTATAGATCAATAACTGTTTTGTGCGCTTTTTCAAAAGTCATTGAAATGTTTATTAAAAAAATGATTAATAATATATATATTGAAAAATACATAGGTCTTCATGATTATTAATAAGGCTTTACCAAAAAAAGTGGCACATTTAGTCTAGTGACAGACTTTGTTAATCAACTAACTTCTGAATTAGACAAAAAACAATATGTAATATTGTTTTTGGCATGTATTCTCCATAGATCTAAAAAATACATTACTGTAACGGTAATTGCGAATTGAGGCGTCCTCGAATTTAAATCCGAAAGGTAACTTTTAATTGCATTTTCATAGAAAATTTGCTTCTTATTGAGCAAGAGAAATGACTCAAATTTTAAATTGATATTTGTAAAACTAAATGGCGTCCTGTACCCTGTCTCTTGACCTAGTATATTTACAATCAGTTCGAATTAACAAAGCTCTTAATAACCCATTGAAAACAGCAGCAAAGATTTATAACTCAGTTCCTCTAATTTTAAGAGAGTTACCAAGTTATTTTAGGTTTCTGAGTATATTAAAAGATTATTTGCGTAATCGAGAATATTCTTAGATAACAATGTTTATCTTTAGTGTTAAATATACTGCAAAACTCATTTAAGTATATAAATGTTTATCTATAAAATACGTATGTAGACTACATTGTTGACCGATCTTCTCCTGATAATGGCGCCTGAAAGCTGCTTAAGGACGATATGATAGCTGATTTATTTGTGAATTAGTTAATAATAATATTGAAAGAGCAATCTCTTTCAATATTAACTAACGGTTATTATATTAATAAAATTCATAAAAATATAGTATATAATTTTGATAATTTTTATTACCACCTTTATTATTATATTTTTGTAGCCTATGCTAAAATAACCTATACCGTTTAAATAAAAAAAAAATAATTAAGTAAAATAGACTTACTGAACAAATCTGAATGAGTATTGCCAAAATAAAAAGGTCCAAATGGTATCCACAACCTTTCTTGAGTTTATATTCCTTTCTATTTACGATAACACTAGTGATTTGCTGATCCATGAATATCAGAATTGTTCCCAAAAGTGCAGGCGGGAAAGCTACTAATACTGAATAGAAGGGGTTATCATTAAATGGGTGTATTATCCATCCGCGCGTCGGTAGAGTTGGTTTAAATTCATGGGGTACCTGAAAAAAAAAACCAGATCAATACTTCTATTTATAAACATGAATTTATTTAGGTTAACAAGTAGAGAATTTTAGTTGCATTATAATGGGGTCGCAATAGGTAAACTAACTTAACCAGTTTCATAGAAGACTTCAATTTCTTTATAAAAAATATGTTAGCTCTTTTAGTAACATCCAGGACTGAAAGACATATTGTCAATATTAAATTATTTTCCTAAAGGATATTTTAAAAAAGTTTATATGAAATATACTAAAAAGTAAAATTAAAATTTAACCACATATACCTATAAAGTGAGAACGTAAAGGTTTTAATAAAATTCCTAAAATATACAGGGTTGTTTTTTTTCAAAAACCTCGAACACGTTGATTTTCATTATTAGTTGCCGTTTTTTTTATAATAATTTCATGTGTATAGGGTGTTCTACAAATAAGTTATGACAGCTAACTTAATTTTTTTTACTTTTAAAAATTCTATCTTTTCCGAAATAATTATTGCGGAATGTAAAGGTTGGAATAAATTTATTAAAAACTTCCTCGAAAAAGTAATGGAACACGTCGAGTTTTAATTTTAGTTGCCGTTTTTTTTTATGATAGTAATATGTATACAGGGTAACCCAAAAATTAGTTATAACAGTTAACTTGATTTTTTAAATTAAAACACCTATTTTTTAATTCATTTTATTTTTATTTATTTTGAGAAAGAAGTAAAAAATTTTGTTAAATGTTGGAAGTTACCACTCCCAACCTCCGAGACCATCCTGAACTTCTTGCGAAACGTTATTGACAACGTTCTATGAATTTTATTTCGTTTGCTATCCTAATTCTCAAGTCTTCGATGTTGTTTGGTCGGTTAACCTAGACTTTAGACTTAAGATAGATGGCGATCTGGCCGGCCATTCAATTGGATTCCTTCCTTAAGGAAAAACTCTATTGGGGTACTCATGCACAGGACGAGTGTAATGCGCCAGAGCTCCATCTTACTAATACCGTAAAGAGTTTTCTGGTGTATCAGGATTTTGTGGATCGGGATATAAGGTGGCAAGGTATGGAACTAGGTCATTTTCTAAAAAGGGCCCTATAATCTTGTTTTCAATTACTGCGGCCCAAACATTAAGTTTTTGAGGACAATGGGTGTGGCATTTCATTATCCAGTGGGGATTATCAGTAGCCCAATACCGACAATTTTGCCTATTTACACTGCCATTGAGACAAAATATGGCTTTATCTGAAAATACAATTATTTTTGGAAACTATGGATTATTATTGCACAAATGTTTCACAAAATTCTAGCCGTCTGTCTAAGTCATCTTTATTTAGTTCATGAACTAAATGGCATCCTTACTTTGTACGGATGCCATTTATTTATCTTTAAATACTTGAGGACGGATGTTTAGCAGATCCGATTCTCCAAAGCAATATTACAGCTCGTTTTATGTTTGTCTTCTTGAACTGCCAGCAAAACATTTAGTGGTTTTTCTTCTGATACCCTTGACTGACCATATGTATAATTATTCCTGACGTGAGCCAAATCCCGATATTTATTTTCTATTTTGTTCACAGTAAATTGATATATCGGTTCCCTGCGAGGATACTTGGTATTAAACATTTCACAAATTTCCTTTTGGATGCGCATCCCGCTACCATAATCAATCATCATTCAAATCTCTATTCGCTCTCGTTCACTTAGACGTACAATTTTTTAATATTTAAATCTTATCGTAATAATTTCTGCACTTTAAATTCAGACAAAATTACTTGAGGTGTGTCAATTATCAACTGTCACTGTTACCAATATTACTAGAGGTGAATTAGGTATATAAAGGTAAATTTTTTAAGCTTTACTATAATTATTTCGGAAACAATTGAATTTAGGTATGAGACATGATACATAAAATAGGTTCAGAGTTTGATGTAGAATTTAAAAATAAAATAAAAAATAGGTGTTTTAATTTAAGAAAATTAAGCTAGCTGTTATTTTTGGATCATCTTTTATACATAAAGGTATTATTACAAAACGGCAACTAAAACTTAACGTGTTTTTTTAAAATTCAACCCTGTATATTTTATGAGTTTATTCTAACCCTTACGTTCCACAATAATTATTTCGAAAACAGTTGCATTTAGGTATAGGACATGATACATAAAATATGTTCAGAATTTGCCGTAGAACTTAAAAAATTGATCTTTTAATTTAAAAAAATGAACTATCATAACTTATTTTTGAATCACCTTATATAATAAAATTATCATAAAAAAAACGCCAACTGAAATTAAAAATGAACGTGTCCGAGGTTTAAAAAAAACAATCCTGTATATTTTATGAATTTTATTCCACCCTCCATGGCTCACATCAGTTTCTTCGTTTTAGTTCACTTATCAAAATAGTAGTTTTTAAATTTTGGGTTATATTATTAATTTTCAATTTAATCGACAAACTAAAAAATGTATCTCAAAATCAAGCCGCCGTGTTGGTGTCGCTATTTTCAATTTTTAAATGTTGACTAAACAGTTATAATTTGCACCCCTATATATCTCCAGTTACCAATAAGTCGAATTTAAACAAATGATCAAATTGTTCCACCTTCTTGGTCCCACTATTTCGAATTCTTAATTGTTGATTAAAAATTCATAATTAATTATTTAAAATAATAATAATAATAATAATAATAAACGTCTTTATTAGAGAAGCAACAAAAAAAAAAATTCTGTACAATATAATTTTATAATAAATAAAATAAATTTAATTAATAGGCAGCAGCACTGAAGGCGAAGTTTAGCCCAGGGCTATTCTTACACTTAACCCTCAATACAGTGCCACTAATATATACTTAATGATAACAAAATACATTGAGATAAAAATAAGTGTCACAATCGAAGACAAAACGCTAAGTAATTGAAACATATGTTATACATAACTAAACCTACAAATAAAACGAGAGGAAAGGAAACAACAAACGACCCACAAATCCAGTGTAAGTGAGAATAAAACCCAACCAGCAATAACCACACAAACAATTGTTGGTATTACTGTTGATTTAGCAAAAATGCTTTATATTTTGATGTTTTTAAAATGGTCTGATAATTTATTAAAGACGTGAGCAGCCTGATATGCAAACCCCCTCCGAAAAAGGGCAGTCACGTGCCTAGGAATAAGCAAAAGCTCTCTATATCTAGTAATTCGTTCGTGAATACTACTTCTTACTATAAGTTTTTCCCTAAGATAGGCTGGTATAGAGGTAAGCATAATTCGACGGACAAAGACCGCGAAATGGAGATTCCTTCGGTTGTTCATGTTGAGCCAGCGAAGTTCTTTAAATTGGGGTGATATGTGATCAAACTTTCGAAGACCGAAAATAAAACGGACACAAGAGTTTTGTACTTTTTGAATTTTTTGTTGTTCCTTGGTGTTGAGAAAAGGGCCATATACAAAGTTACAATAGTTAAAATGAGACAAGACAAGAGACTCTACTAAAATCTTTCTTAGATTAGTTGATAAGATATGCTTACTTGAGTACAATAATCTTAAATTTAAAAATGATTTCTTCATCAGTGAACTAACATGATCCACAAATTTAAGATCTCTATCCACCAGAACACCAAGCGACTTAGCCGAATTTAAGACTGGCACCATAACGCCCCCTACATGCAATGCAAGGGTCTTCTCTGCCCCCCGTGCATGTGCACCTCCAAAAACCACAACCGCAGACTTATCAGGATTAAGTTTTAAGTTATGTAAATATGAAAGTCGATAAATCTCGGCGAGCTCCCCATTTACAATGTATTCCGCAGCATGAAGTTCCTGTGGATAAAAAGCAAATCTCATTTGTGTGTCGTCTGCAAATGCGTTGTAAGAGCATAGTTTAATATTATTTAAAATATCCGCGGTATACACAATGAAAAGAAGGGGACCCAAGATCGACCCCTGAGGAACACCGGACTTAACAGGTGTAACAGACGAGACCATGTCTCCAATCACCACCCTCTGCGATCTGCCAGAGAGATAAGAACGCACAAACTGCAATGCATCCTCCGAAAAACCATAATATTTCAGTTTAGCACACAGCAAAGCGTGATTTATCGTATCGAAAGCCTTTGAGAAGTCCAGCAACAACAGCAAGGATAATTTCCCAGAGTCTAAGTCTCCCACAACATCATTCAGAACGCTGGAAAGTACCGCCGCCGTACCAAAACCCTTTCTAAACCCAGATTGATTCTGGGGTATAATTTTGTTACGGGACACATATTCGGCGACTTGCCGATAAACAACTGTCTCCAGTATCTTGGACAAGACAGGCAGCAGGCTAATAGGACGAAGATCGCTATGGGTCTCAGGCGCATTAGTTTTTGGGATCGGCTGAATTATCGACAACTTCCATCCATCTGGAAAGGTTGCACTCTCCAGACACACATTTACTAAATGAGTTAAAAAAGGGTCTATAAACGGACTGCAATACTTAAGCATTTGCAGAGAAATTTTGTCGCAACCAAATGCATTTGATTTGATGCTAAGAAGGGCCTGATGAACGGATTCAATTGTTTCCATCGTAAAAGAAAAGCTCGTGTCTGAATTTGAATCTAGTGCGTTATAGTAATTAATAAGGTCTTTACAGTCTCTATCAAGGAAAACAGAGGAAAAGTATTTGTTGATTTGTTCAGTATCAACTAAATGTTCTGGTATCGCACCTTTACTATTATGTTTAACATTTAAGTCTGATAGTGTTTTCCATGTCTTTTTGCTGTTATTTTCTTTTGCGATATTACTGATATAATTCTTTTTAGCTCTCCTAATCAGAGACAAGGTAGAATTTCGCAAAAGTTTGTAACGAGCATGATCGTTCACAGATTAACTAACCCCGAATCTGGCCAACGCTGCGTCCCTCTCCCTCATAGCATACTTAATGCCCTCGGTAAGCCAAGGAGCCTTAGGCTTAGTAACCCGGGCTGTTTTTATTGGAGCGTGTCGATCAAATAAAGAATATATCATTGTTGTAAATCGTTCTACTTTTTTATTTATAGATGGTTCATGGATAATATTTATCCAGGGAAGTGAAGACAAATCCTGATAAAAATAGTTAAAATCAAAGCGCCTGAAATCTCTATAACAAATAATTTTAGGTTGAAATTTGTTTATTTTAACCTTTATCTCACAAAAAACAAGATGATGGTCAGACACTGCACTCGCATCCAATACGCCCGAGTCTCCAACAATCGCAAAGTCGGAGACAAAAATGGGATCCAAGAGAGTAGCTGAAAGTCCAGTGACACGTGTTGGTTCATCAATAACCTGCTGAAAACCAAATGCACTGAAACATTCGCTAACAGGGTTGCAGAGGCTTAAAAGATTTACATTAATGTCACCTAGACAGATAACATAATCGACGGAGGGCAGAACAAAGGACACCACGTCGCCCAGTTGTTCTAGTGCACTGCGAATATTTGTTCTCGGAGGTCTGTAGAAAACCGCAAAAGCAAAGGTTCTAGAATAAAATTTCACCTTTATCCAAAGTTGTTCGATGGATGACTGATCGCAGGTAATGTCGATAAGTTCAGGTTTATATTTTGAATTTACATAAAAAGCTACACCTCCACCACGCCCTAAGCGATCTTTACGAATTAATTTATAGTGGGGTATGTTAAAAGCATTACCATCCCAGTCACCAGACAACCAAGTCTCCGAGACAGCCAGCACATCAAAGCTACCCGCTTGCACCATTTGAATAAGATCGTTAAACCCAGTAAATATTGACCTTACATTAAGATGGGCTATTTTTAGATTGTCCATCATAACAAAATTGGTTCAGTACCAGCAAAACATTAATGCAATAGAAAACAGTACATTGTAAAATTCTTTAAAGCCTATACTAAAACTTATCCATTTAACACATTAAAATATAATAAAAAATGGTATGTATTTGTTGGTGCCTCTAAACTGTAAATTCTAAATTAGACTCACAAATACATAAATACACCAAGCAAAAAAAAAAAACCACTAAAATTAAAGTTGTAAAAAACTATATATTTGTACCCTTGGTATGTATGCGTGCGGAACTTCTAGTGCTTGTCGCGTTCGACGGGGACGACGTCAATGTCCCACTACCAGCGCTATTCAGACGACACTTCCTTGTATTTTGCGTCGTTGGCTGTTGTAAAACCGGTTTGACAACCTTGCTTGTGTTGTTTGGCGGCGGCTGTCGCTGTTTACTATTCGTTTTTGGGAGGGATAAAACAGCGTGCGCCTCAGAAGAATCTACACTTACTACGAGGACCGGCGACTCGGCTCCGACTCTGATATTTCGCGCTGACAGTGTTTCCGATACCTCGATGTGGGCTTCTATGTCGGGGTCGGGGATATTTATATTTTTACTTTCGTCAATGTTCCGACGAATAACTGGGGTACCAGGAGCACTAGATGATTTGCGAGGTGGAGGCGACAAGAGAAATTCTTGGTCTTTGTTGGGTACTGTTTTGTTTATAAGTTGTTCGTACGAAAATTCTTCACCACTAATAAATATTTTATCGCCTCTTATAGATGCGGTAAGACCCTTGCTCCTTGCTTCTTTTAGATGGGTGACCAGTACTTTGTTAATTTCCTGTTCCTTCTTTGACAAGTCGTTAGCGATAGACACTCCCCTTCCCTTCAACTTGTAAGCGTTTTTAAAAAGTCCCCAGATATCGATTTTCGTTCTAATTGAACCACAAATAACAATACTTGTTAATCATATTAGAACCACCATCTTGGTTTTTTATTAATACGAAAGTGTTACTCGAAGTGTGAACCCATGACAAATTTGAAGTCAATCGATTCTCTGTAAACCCACTATCAAATTGGAACCAGACAAACATGCTTACCAGACAAACATGCTTGTCAGACATAGCGAAGCTATTAAAACAGTGATGAAAATGACTAGCTTTAATCTTGTATAACAAAGAATAATTAAAAAATATTGGAGACAATTACAAACCTACATTTTTAACCAATCGGAAGCTTTTTTTTGGATAATTACCATGGCAACGAAAAAATTTCCGGAAATATTTCTCTATCTGAACATCACTGTCAAAATATAAGAAATATAAAAATACATCTAACTGATATATATATATATATATATATATATATATATATATATATATATATATATATACGGGTGTTCGCTATTACTATTTTAGCATCTTTTATTGTTCATTTCAGGTAGCGACATAATTTCATTGTTAGTAATTAAAGCAATATTATCCTTAATACTAATTGGTAATACGCATAATATTAATTAGTAGACTAAAATTAACATAAAATGAGAATATAAGATATAGTACATTTATAAAAGTTTTATATAGAAGTGCGAAAAGTGTATTTTATTTTATTAAACAAGTTGTGTTTTATTAAGCGTATAACCTTCAAGTTCTTACAGTTGTCACAATTAAATGATGATCCACCAACATTAGGAGGTTAAAATTAATATTAGAGGAAAATATAGGACATATTTAGCATATTTATAAAACGTTAATACCTATATATAACTGAAATTGGAAAATAGCATTTTACCACACTAAGTAATTTTATGTTTTTCTAAGCAAACAACCTCGAAGCGCTCAAAAGAATTGTGATATTAAGTAACGTTTCATCAGCATTAGTAGATTAAAGTTAATATAAGGTGAAAATACAAGACACGTTTACTATCGTTTTGAACGTTTATTTCATTAAACAATTTTATATTTTATTAACCTTCTAACCGTAAATTTTTTAAGTAATGTTCCACCAATGTTAACAGATTAAAATTATTATAAGACAAAAATATATATCTTTAATACAGAACTAAAATTGGAAAATGTCACTTATTTCAATTAATTTAAATAAAGTTAGATTTATTTAAAAGCATTTTTTTAAGATCGTAACACCCTTATTTAGATTACGTTAAGTATAGATATAAAGACTCGAATAGAGATGTATTATAATAACTGCCAAGAATATTTCACTTTCAAAAATATCTTAAATGTGGAACAACAAAACAAACACGTAAATCAAAAAAGGTTTAATATTATTTCCCCTAACGAAAGTCAGGAATTAACAGTGTAATTCAATGCCGATCTTGGTATTAGCCAGCGGAGTAGTTGTTTCTGTGATTCAATTTTGTGCCTTTGCCCTACACGTGGTTCGCCAGTCTATGATTACATGATGAGCTTTAAAAATGCGAAATCGCTAGCGTCGTTTGACTGAAATGGATCATTGCACTTGCGGCATTGCAGGACATGTTCCAGACAGGGATTATTGTATCCTTTATGTGACGTTGGTGCCACGAGAATCAAAAATACGTTAACAATAGTCATAGCTCGTTTACAAATTAAGTCACTGGCCAAACTTTTCCACACATATTTGTAAGCATATTGCTTATAAGTACATGTGTACTTCATCTTTCTATTAATATCTATGACTAACATTATGTAGGGCAACTTACACTTTTTTTCGTGTATTAAATGTGCAAAGGTACAAGTGTTATTAAATTTTAATTTATGTTTATTAATTTCTTGAAGATACTGTCAATACATTTTTAATACTGGACTTTTCGAAACCTTCTTGATAGAATAAGCAAATTGCATAAGTTATTAACATTTGCCAAAAATCTTTTTAATGTTTTTTCGCGATTTTCTCGTAAAATTTATTAGCAATTTTGCACAAGGCACATCTCAAATAACAAGGTTTCGGAATATCTCCTACTTTTGAAGAAGTCATTTGTTTATAGAACCAATTCATTTTAATTTAAAAGGAAAAATTCTACTTACGCTACTTTAGATAATTGTTTATGTACTTTTCGCCATTAATTTAAATTAAATATTCCAGTCATTTTCCTTAAATTTATCATAAAATATGTTTGTACTATTTTCCTGGTCTAAATAGAATACAGTAATTAACGGTACTTTTTCGTATACTCAACAATATTTACCTGCAGTTTTGGAGTGGGAATATTGCTCCAGAAATCTAAAAGTGTCATGGTAATGATAGCAATGATGACGGCGAAATCACTGACAAACTGACGAACCTGAGGAAAAAATATATTAGAAACATTAGCAAAATGTAGTAATAAATATTTTTTGTTACAAGAACAAATGTTAATACTGAGTAAAATCATCGAAAATTCAGACCTGACAAATATTTTGAGAATTCGGGCCATTATTAAACGTAATATCTCTGTAAAATATTTTATTCGTCCAAGTTATATAAATACGGAAAGTTTTATAAGTGTTGCAAAATACATGAAAATGCGTCAAAGCAGTATTTCAAATAAAGCATTTTAAGTAAATATAAAAATTATTACACATGAAATATTGGGCAACCACACTTAGATCTTAGGTACATAAAGCAAATTATTTGAAGATATCTTAAATTAGTAAACATAGCAGAAGTCCATTAATAGTATGATTCTTTCATTTAGGCCTTGTCAAATACTGCACGGGTAGTCTAGTTCTTAAACTCAAAGTGGTGTTAATTCTTGCTACCGCTAGTAAAAATATAAGTGACTCATTGGATTAGAAATAACGACTAAAGAAATGTGCAAAAGTTTCAAATCCGCACACAAATAATTTCAAAAGTTATTAACAAATTAAACCTTAAAAAAAAGTTTTTTGTTGAAAATAACTCGAAAACTACATCATAGAAATGTTTAAAAAGTATTCCTAGAAAGGAAGAAATTTTCAATAAAAAGGTCCCGACTCTATCTCTACTCTATTATTAATAATTTTAATTTAATGTTGAAAAGAGTCCCAAACCGGCCGTAACAAGCAAAATACATTTTATACTATTAAATTTTAAAAAAAAAATGCTATCATCTAGAAACTTAAAGCAACAATATCTCGCTGGAAAATATTTTTCACTGATTTTTTATAAAATGAGCCTTTTCTTAATTAACAATTTTTTTTACAGTTTTCGTCTATATTTAGTAGGATAATTGTTAAATAAAAGCCATTAAAATTATTTTGGAGACTATACTTTATGACGTTGCCATATTCTTCGTTGTTATAATCTCTTAGTTGTTAATTATAGAAGCTAACAAGAAACTAATTAATTATAACGATTAAAAACATCGCAATATCATTATCTCACAGAGTATAGTTGTGACAGAGTCTTCATAAAGCGAAATAATTTTAGTGGTTTTTGTTTAAAAATATAAACAGAAACTCTAAAAAAATTGTTAACTAACAATAGGTTCATTTTTGTGAAAAATCAGGGAATTTTTATTCAGAGGGATATTGTTCTTTCATGTATCTAGATAACAATAGCGTAACTACACCCCCACCAGACCCCGCGGTGCAGGGGGGCCCACGAGGTTCGGTGGCCCGGCGATAATTGCAAATGAGCTCAAGGGGATTATGAGAGTATGGATGGCCTTTTTTTAGTCTGTAACGGAATAGACTATAACAAAGGTATAGAGTATATATTTATATATTCTTAATGTAATTCAAACATTATTTTACTAAAACTGCTGGTTTCTCACGTTAAAGCTTAAACAGGCTTGATTATTTCAAAGGAGGTATAAGTGGATTTGTCTAATATTAGTTTCGAGAGTTTTAAAACCTAAACAAAATAATGAATATCATATATCTCAAACGCTATCTTCTAGATTGTATAGACAGATTTATGTATAGATAAACTTTTTCAAGTGGTTATCGTCTATGCCTCCCTTTCGAGAGTTCGTGGTCTTTTATGACCCTTGTCTCATAGCAATCTTTCTTTGGCCGTTTAGTTTAACTTATAGCAAATATTAATTGAAACATTGTATTTGGTTCGATGCAATGATAATAAATGATCAGTTTACTATGTTAAAATTCAAAAGAGTAGTTTATAATAGGAACATTACCGAGAAGCCATGTTTTTGGGGCATAATTTTGCCTACAGAAAAGATTAGCTGAAAGGGTTTTTCTGTGCCTATTTTTTCGGACCCACAATGTGGATACGTTAATATTGACATATATATTAAATTATATACATAACCTTAGGACTAAGAATTAAAGAAAATATTATTTTAATCAATTTATTCACTTTTTGTTATCGTGGGTGACACCGCGTGGCTCTAAGACGAAGTTCCAAACTTAAAGTACATCGTAGGGACTTAAGCTTCAACATTCACAGCTTTATTCGTTTCGTCCTGACTAATAAAATCAAAGAAGAAATTGGTCTAAGGGGTGGATCCAGTAATAGCTGAGCTAACTTTGTATTTTACGGGAAGTCTAAAAGTCAGTCGCGATCGAGTGTTTAAGTGATTTGTTCAGTGCTCTTGAATTTTCTTGTCTTTTCAGTGGGATTATCATTTTGCTAATTATCAATTATGAGACTTAAAATTACTTTGGGGCAATTATCTATTCAGGCATAAGTTAACTTTCTATCTCTTTAAGTGTTAGTCGTTTTTAAACTAATTTTAAATACTTAGATTAAGTTTTCTACAAATATTGTAAAAAGTCATCTGTTTCATTTCGAAGTTCTTCACTGAACATTGAGTATTGCGTGTAGGGATTTTTCCCGAAGAAAGAAGTATTCACCAGTGTCGTTGCAGTTATTCATGTTGGTCGCTGTTTTGGTATAAATATGTTATTAAAATCCTCTTGAATTTCTAACCAGAAGAGAACTCGACATCTATAGAAGAATCTACAACTCTCACAGTGCCTCTGACCTTTATATTGAAATATTTATCTAGTTTAATAGAATAGGTAATAGGAAATGCGCTACCATAAATTGATAAGATTAAAACAATAAATTTGCTAAACTTAAGATCTACTGTCTAGTGACAAGTCATCATATATTTTCCGGCTATATTTTGGGGCACTTTAATATTTACTGACAAGTAAAGGACCTTTTTTTGTCATCAGTTATTTTTCTGTTTTGAGAGGTGGCCCTTTACCGAAAACTGCGGAGAGTCCAAAATTTGCAGCTACGCCACTGCTAGATAACACCATAATTTTTTAATTTACATTTAATAGCATAATTTTTTTTAATTGTTGCGGACGGTTTTGGAGCATCGTTTCTTAAACATTAATAGATTGAAACATTTTCTGTTGCCATTGAAAACAAAGAATCTGACTGAAGCTTGAAAATTAAGTGGATCGGATAATCAACCATTAAGTAATGCGGTTTTAACCTTTATTCAGGCTACCACAGAAAATATTAAAAGAATTCTGGGGACTAACATTCGCACAACCTTTAACACTTGGACAGTATCTGAAGTCACTGAAAGAGGTAGTTCATCTGCAATCAGAAGAAATTTATAAAATTTCTTGTTCCTGATGTAAAGTATACTATAAAAAGATGTATAATTGGTGATTATCGTAAATATTAGCAAAGTTCCTGTTTCAGGATATTATAATAGGAAGATTAGATAACACATTGAAATATCAATTACTCTGAAAATTTTAATATTACGGCCAGTTATGTGCTGCACCATGCATCGGAACGAGTCTTTATAGTGAGTCACACGTCGATAAACACAAGTCGAGTATACTAGAATTCAAGAAAATGAAAGATGTATAATTGGTGATTATCGTAAATATTAGCAAAGTTCCTGTTTCAGGATATTATAATAGGAAGATTAGATAACACATTGAAATATCAATTACTCTGAAAATTTTAATATTACGGCCAGTTATGTGCTGCACCATGCATCGGAACGAGTCTTTATAGTGAGTCACACGTCGATAAACACAAGTCGAGTATAAATACCTGACTTCGACACCTGAAAATCAACCGCAAAAGAAAGCAGATCATTCATGAAGAAAAGAATTAGCCAAAAAGTGCCAACACTGTATTGATTTTGTATAAAAAAAGAAAAAGCACACTTGCAATAGACGTACTTGGATTAAAGGAATGCAGTAGACAAGAAGTCCGCATCTGAATGGTGGGTCATGAGAGATATGATTGAAAGCTTATATGTTCAAATCAACGATCTGAACTTAGGAAATAGAAATCTCAGTAAAATCTCAACTAGGTCAAGCTAAATATTATAAAATACAAATATCTTCTTAAATATTTATTATTAAATCAACCTTACCTTTGAAGGGAAGAATAAGGCATTCTTAAAGTCCTTCAGTTCTACTGATATTAGAAAAGTTCCAAGGAAGAGTATAATTGACATCAGGAATACGTCTGGAGCGTAAGGCGGATTAGTACAACCTGGGCCAACCAGAGTGCCGTTCAGTTGCTGAAAAAAATATTAGAGTATAGCTTTTTGTTATTATTTTCCAGAATTTCAAATAATATAAGCTCCAACTGACGCCAATCCTTTTAAATAGAAATTAAGGTGTAAGATAAATTTAGATTAATACATGTTTAAGTTTTTTTTACCGATGCCAAGTATTTCTGAAAATGATAAATAATAAATTAAATTCCTACATTACGATCTAATTTAAAAATTAGTATATTTATAACTAAAACAAATTTTAAATTAATAAGCTCATTACACATTTGTTTGTATTTGTAAAGATTTTATTTTTTCTTAAAACAGTGGACATGGAAATAATGTAGCAAGAAATATCGATTAATTTTAATATAATTATTAATTGTAAATTATAAAAAAATTGGTCCAAAAATATTCTTTAAGTTTTAATTGATATTTTAAATCGGGTAATACCTCTGAGTAGATAATTCTGAGAACCATGTTTATTTAATTGACCTTTGACACACGTTTATTGCTTGGACGTTTAACATAATCGCAAAAACGTTTAGCCATTAGGTTTTCTTATAAACTACTTTACAAACAATAATCTATTTTAAAGATACATAAATACTTAAATATGAACTTATTTGTTTGCGAGATTAGGTACAGGTAAGAGTTTTACTTATTAATTTACTTTGTTAAGCACTGAACGTCTTTTGAAACGTCTCACACAAAATTTGATACAAATTCAGAGCTGTTTTTCTTCATTAATCGATCAAGGTTTTGAGATGCTTTTATTTTTACATTGCTCATCTATAATTGAACTAAGAAATTTAGCTGACGATGTATGCTCGTCCGTGTTATCTTATATTTTATAAAGACATGTTATGACAGTTATGTTATGTATTTTTCTCAAAATTTGAGAAGTTACATGATATTTCTTATTATCTTATATTTTATAAAGACATGTTATGACAGTTATGTTATGTATTTTTCCCAAAATTTGAGAAGTTACATGATATTTCTTAGAGAGTAAATGAAAATTAGATACACCTGCTTTTGTCGTCTGAAGTCTATCCGATAAATTGCTTTTCGGTTCTTTGTTGTACTTTGTGTCTTACAGGGTCTGAGAAACTACAATATTTCGCATTACGGATATTTTATACCTGCAGATAAAGATAAAACAAACGTTAATTAGATTTTGTTGAACAGTTTAATTTGTGCCAGTTTAAATTCAAGATTTTCAATAAACAAATTATCATTATTTGTAAACAAAAAAAAACTAACAAAGAAAACAACATATTGTAAATGTCCAAGGATGATCTGATAGTGTGTTATTGGATATGTAGTGACTTTAATTATCCATCACCATAAGGATCGTTTGGTACATACAAGTTATGGTACGAGCGTACCATAACTTGTCCTGTTGATTATAAATATTTGTAAAAATAAAAAAAAAATATTTCACAGTTTAAAAACAAATTGATAAGATACTTCTATATTATAACCTTGTTAGCGTTTTGTCTCCATACACTTAACATGCCATATGAACACCGAAGTCAAAACCTAGACCCGTCGCTAAAAATACAAACTGAGGAATTTTGCAGGCGTTTCTGGTTTCGGCCTATCCTGGTAGAGCCATTTTTGTATGTTACATTTGACAGAACTATATTGCGCACATGTTGAAAATTGAAATTATTCAGATCCATATTGTAGTTTGAAGTCATTGCCAGGTCCCTCATATTATAGTAATCGTTATACTAAAAAATGCTGCTATATTTCTGCGCAACCTACCAGATTGGATCATTTCTATGACTTGGATTACTTGGGTTTCTTCTAGGCTTGGCATATAGCTGTAATGCAAAATATTGCAATTTTTCAAAAAAAAGCACAACATTTTCTTCAAAACCAGTGGTTTCCAAAAGGCATAAAATACCACAGTTTAAAGAAAATAGTTAAAACTACAAAATTAAGAATTGATGTATATTGTACAATGTAAAAATAAAAACATTTAGACACAATTCGTTGACAAGAAAAGACTAACTTTGAAACTGTATCAAAATTTGTATAGATCGTTTCAAAATGCGACTAGTGTACTTCTCAAGATGCAATTGTCCTCGGAAGGTGGAGCATTAAATAAAAACAAACACATACAATTACAAAATATATGATGTCTACTTACAGAACAGACTGTCCTATTAAACGTCGTCCAATTGGCAATTTCTGGATGTTCTGCCTGAGTGAAATCATTGACGAGACACGAACATTCGAATGAGAAATTTAGAGAGCCTGAAGTATTTATTGGGAAATTTTTACCTATAAGTAAAACATTTTCCACAGCCTAAAAAAAATAATTGAGGTGAATACTAAACTGGGATTATGGAAAAAATGCAATATTTAAATAACAGATTTATTCTAATGATGATTGATGTGCTTAGTCCCAGTATATTCATATTTTATATGATGTTTTCAACCGTCAACTCATAATTTTAACAAAGAGATTAAACATGTCAAATGTTTTTGAATATGCAAGTAATATCCCCTCACTGGAGTAACTTTTCTTTCAAACATAGAATTTAAAAAATGGGATAAAACTAATTGTATGAGACTGCAAATATAGTAGATTTTTTTGCCAGTTGCGACACGCCCATACGTAAATTCTGGGAGCACGAAATAGGCAAAATACTGCTTACACAAGTAATCAATAAAGACAAATTATTTGCTATACACATCACGAACATTAACCATGTTTTTAAAAATATAATAAATAATTTAAGTCAAAAGAAGAAGATATCTAAAATAATTCAACTTTAGGAAACCGTTACCACAAATTTTCGGATTAACTACTAAAACAACTAGTGAGCATAATAATTGCAGGAATCCTCATTTCAGATAAATGGCTGAGACCACCTGAGTAAACGAAAACTGTATCATGGTTATCTCAACTGCAAACTCAATGGAAGAGAGCAAGGCAGTGTTTAGTTTACACCATAGATTTTTTAATAGTAGAATCTGAGGTTTAGCCACTAAGAGGCCCTTGATTCCAAGAGCAACCTATTTTCTGGATTCAAAATTATCACCGAGAAAAACTACTACACCCAGTAACAAGCTGTTATTGGCTAATACAAGTAGATGGATTAATGGAGTGGGATCAGTAGCTACTAAGTGCTTGTACAATAGGTCAGTCTTGGTAGTGGACAGGCTACATAAAAGGGTATATACAAGATGCTATCAAAAGTTTGTGTGAGGTACAGGGTGTCCGGATTTGCTTGCAAAAGCTCGCTTATTTTTAAAGATAGAACCTTGCGGTTTTCACGAACCTGAGCTAATTTTTTGTGAAACTCATGAAGCCGTAAACAAAATTTTCATAGCCTTCTTCGTTTATGAGATACAGGGCGAAATAGAAAATTTTGCATTTTGGGACCCCCTCGTATCTCGGTTATCCTTTAACTTAACGCAAAGGGAAAAATTGCTGCTTATGCAGTTTTTAATGCTGGATCCAGTGGCGTAGTCATATTTTTCATTTGAGTTGTTATTTTTTAGATATGACCCAAAGTTGTGTTTTTTTAATTGGGACACCCTGTACATTTGTCCAGAAATTGATTTGTCCTTTTAAAAGCTTCTCAAAAATATATAATAGTATGGGTCTATTTTAATAAACAACAACAAAAATCCTAATTTTTATAATTATCATCCCAAATTTTGCAGTAGGCCATGCAAAACGATGTCGTTTTCTTTTGTTTTCTTGGAAACAAATGACATTTCCCAATTTTGTACTCGTATATAAAATATAGCGCTAGTTATTTATTGTGTAAAAATATATTTGTATTATTATGGAAGAAAACCAAACTTTCGAACATTATGAAAGTACGATATGTTAGCTTGTTTTATATTAAGTAATGAAAATGTTGAAGCGGCTTCTGATATGTATTTTAACAGGTAAATAGTTAATTTTTAGGTATGTTGAAATACTATTGCTTAATTTTTATTTAGATATCCAGAAAGGAGGCAACCTAATATATCCACTTTTTATCGGATAAAAAAAAAGAATTTACTTAATCACGGATCATTTATCAAACCTCGTACGAAAACATATAATAAAGAAAATCGGGAGGCTGAGGAAATTACGGTTTTGGCTAATGCAGAAGCTTACCCTACAAACTCTTGTAGGGCCAGTGAAAAGAGCATAGGGATTCCAAAGGCTAGAGTTCAAGAAATTCTAAAAAAGCACAAATACCACCCATACAAATTTAGGCTCGTGCAGCACTTACAGCCAGGGGATGCAGAGCGTCGGGTAGTCTTCTGCAATTGGTTTCGAGAAAGATGCGATATGGTTAGATATTTTGAAAGGAAGGTTATATGGTCAGACGAAGCACATTTCAGTAATTCTGGTATACTCAATAGACACAATAGTAGATTCTGGTCCCAGGAAAATCAACACCAAATATTTCCCAGAAGACAGCAGGGCAGGTTTGGTCTAAATGTGTCCTGCTTCATATTAGGAACACATATAAAATTTTATATATTTGAGGGAAATCTAACAGCCAATCGCTATATAGAAATTTTAGAGCTATACCTGAATTACTTGACGATGTTCCTCTAGCGCAAATTAACGAAATTTATTTTCAACAGAACGGTGCTCCTGCACACAATTCTAGAACGACGAGATTATTTCTGGACAATAATTTTACCAATCAATGGATAGGAACAAATGGACCTATAAGATGGCCCGCTAGGTCCCCAGATTTGTCGATTTTAGATTTCTTTCTATGGGGATACCTGGAAAATAGAATTTACAAAGACCACTATGATAATGTCCAAGATTTAGGAAATGCAATAAGAGAAAATTTTCGCTATTTACAAAATCATCCCGTTATTTTGCTTAATTCCCTAAAACGAATACGAAAATTGTGCGAAGCATGCATAGAACAAAATGGAAATCAGTTTGAACAGTTCTTTTGATTTCCTTGGTTACTGTAGTTCTTATACGACAGTTGAGTTTTGCTGAAAGGCTTGTTACAAAATAATTTATTACTGTTTTGTTCTTGTGTTACATAAATTTAGGTAGGTGGTACTTTTTTGGTGCGAAATTATTAACACATATTTTGATAAATAGATTTAATTACATATTTATTTTGATTTATTGTTAGGATGTAGATGTTGTTAACGACTTTAAATAAAAGGCAGCATTGTTTTGCGTGGCCTACTGCAAAATTTGGGATGATAATTCTAAAAATTAGGATTTTTGTTGTTGTTTATTAAAATAGACCCATACTATTATATATTTTTGAGAAGCTTTTAAAAGGACAAATCAATTTCTGGACAAATATACAGGGTGTCCCCTTTAAAAAAACACCACTTTGGTCATATCTAAAAAATAACAACTCAAATGAAAAATATGACTACGCCACTGGATCCAGCGTAAAAAACTGCATAAGTAGCAATTTTTCCCTTTGCGTTAAGTTAAAGGATAACGGAGATACGAGAGGGGTCCCAAAATGCAAAATTTTCTATTTCGCCCTGTATCTCATAAACGAAGAAGGCTATGAAAATTTTGTTTACGGCTTCATGAGTTTCACAAAAAATTAGCTCAGGTTCGTGAAAACGAAAGATAGTATCTTTAAAAATAAGCGAGATACCCTGCTTTTGCAACCAAATCCGGACACCCTGTACAGGATGTCCAAAATAGGTAAAATATGTCGAAATCTTTAAAAATTTAACTCAAAAACTGGTAACTTAGAGAAATTTGTCTAATGTGATAATTTTGTAATCTATTTTTCTACCTAACCAAAAAGCAATAAAAACAAAAAAAATTAACTTTGGAAAAAAATTGTAACAGTCTAAATTTTTTCGTACACCTTCGCATTAGGGTTTAAATATTGTACCAGAGTTTCTCTTCGATTTAACATGCGCACGATTAATTACGCGAGGCCAAAGGCCGCAAAATTAATAATTTGCAAATATCTTGAAAACAGAAAACTTTTCCAAATCAAATATATTTTACTTTTTAAAAACAACTTTAAAACTGTTAATTAGATATAGCCCAAGATATAGTTGTCAGGTTAGAATGAATGATGATTCATTATTATTCAATGAATTAATCTTCGACATAATTATAGCTACTTTACCAATGAATGGTTTGATTAAAAATCTCCTTTTTCCTGATACTGATAGATTTAGTGGAAAAAATTATTTTATAGATATCCTTGTTACTAACATTAGCAATATTCAAGCATAATTAATCATAATACTGGCTAAAAACTATAGAGACATTGTGATTTTCGACATCTATAATTAGAACCATAGTCTTTCTTGCAGTTACAAATATTACAATACAACAATACAACAATATTACAAATATAGTATTTAGTAATAATGGGGGGTTAAAGCATTTCTATAATTGGCTCCAAGGCATTATTTTTTAATGCCCATCCACAGTTTTTATAGAATATAGTTTTTTGGATGCTTTGAAATCTGCCAGAAAATTTAGATTTTCAAAAACTTCATTAGAAAAACTGTTGGCAAATATTTCAGCATAATCGGTGAGGTCTATTTTTAAACTGTTTAAAGATATGTAATTTACCTTTTCGTAATAGAGCAGAAGTCGTATTAAAACTGGTTATTGCATGCAACATAAAATATAGGTTCATATTTTGGATAAAAGTCTAAACCATGAAAAAAATGCATTTTAGATTAAACTTTTGCTTTATAGAAGTTTCTGAAAATACATTATTTTGTCCTGAGGTACTCGTACAATCAATACGGCTAGAAAATCCACATCCTTGCCAATAACAATGCCAGAGACTTTGATTGCTGTATGGCTGTGTCGATGATTAAAACACCAGCATCATTTTTTGCTTGCTTCACTAAGGAATTAGCAGGTTTAAACTTTTGAGATAGTGACGAAATAAAATGACTTTTGTTGTTTCTAATGGTTATTGTTGATTCGTTGGTACTATCATTGAAGTTTCAAAGAGAACAGCGGCAGATGAGAGAATTATAGCAAAACATCGACGCCGCTGTGATATTGTTTTATGAACCTTATAATTATTTAATATAAATCAAGTTTTGCCAAAAATGTTTTTGTACATAATTTATGAGCTATCGAAAGTTATATGAAATGTTCTTTCTCGATTTCATATAACGCATTTCAGCAGGGCATTTTGTAATACAATTTATTGCGTTATAGGAGGTAAATAATAAATATTTTATCATTGAATTATTTAATTACCAATTTTGTAATGATTACTATTAGATTAAGCGTAAAACAATGCACGTCAGATGCCAAAGGATGTAGAGTTATTATAAACAACTCTTTATGTGTCGTGAAAGCGTTCTCTTGAAAAAAAATTCTTTAATATCATTTTTGGTAGCGAAATATCTCAGCTAGAATTTATTTCAAGATATTTGCAAAAAAAACCGGTTTTGCGACTTTCGGTCCCGCATAATTTGCTACGCGGTTGTAAAATAGATGAGAAAGTCCGTATTTACAACCCTTATACTAAGATTTGTGCAAAAAATTGTTTCCCATACTGTATATTTAATTTTGATTATCTCTATCAATTTTTTTTAATATCGGAGCTGATATTTTATTTTATGTCTTATAAAACACTTTTACCTTTAAAACGGGAACTCATTACTCCCGATATGATTTTATATTTCTACAGCGGTGATCATCGTAGACTGGGTAAGCTATAATGATTCAAAACGTAAGATACTTGCAATTTTTTAAAAAAATACCTTGACAGTTTTAGGTTTAAAATGACATATAGAACAAATATTTTTCCTAAATGACACAATTACAAAATGATATAGTTTGAGGCAAATATAACAGGCGAACTAGAAGTTTTAATTGCCATGACAATCAGATCTATTCCAGCTCTTAAACATGTTTAGGGATACAGATGACATGTTGAATTATCATAGTCTACCTGTATTCGGGCTAAAATTATTATGGAAATATACCGTAAAAATCGCCTTCTTGTGATAAGAGTTCTGATCGAAATGAACAGTTCTTTCAAAAAATTTAAAATAAAAGTTTAGATCCGTATTTAAAAAATGAAGTTAAAAGCGGCAACTAAAAATTATAGTTTTTACGGAAAAAATCTTGTAGAGAAGAATAAAATAAGATTCTCTTACTTTAAACGGTTTTTCCTGGCGTTAAAAAAAAATGTTTTGGTCGTTTTAAATATTTTTTCAAAAAAACTCCAGAACTAAACAGAATCTGGCAACTATTTATATGGATCATTAATAGTCTCTAAAAAATGCAAAATATTTGAGATTTAGCCGATTTCGTAGTTTTACTGTTTGGTAGACAGCAATAATTTTATTATTTCTGTCTCTTTTTTAAATTATTGTTGCTTATACTTAATATCAAATAATTTGAACAAAAAATTAAAATACACTGGTGAGCAAAACTATTGCGTAATATATACACCTTCCATAAGATTCAATAGAAACATGTTGCAACAATGTAGTGAATATTTTCTACAAAAAGAAAATTCATTTAAAAAAGAAAAAGTCTATAACTCGTGTTTATCATTTTATGAACCACTAAAAACCTGTTTTTAAAGTCCAAATTGTTGTTGCTGTTACTAAATTTAAACTTTCAAAATTTAAGTCTTACCTTGTAAATAAAAATAAAAGCTATTAGCGTCGCAAAGTTCTCCTCGGTAAATCTAGTGATATAGCATACCAATGCGCTAGCATCAATTGCGACTAGTACAAGCAAAATGACGGCAATCCACGTTCCAATCCAGAATCTGAAGCACAGATAATCCCAGCCCATCTTATTGCAAAAGTCATATACAATAGTTTCGAATACCAAAACAGGCCCTATAAAGAAATTACACCTATATATTTTAATTTTTTTACATACAAGTAAGTTATAGAAAACAATAAGTATTCTTTTTGTTACCTGTAGATCCTAAAATTGTAAGAGGTTGTCCAGAGAAGAAACCGTAGCCCATTCCGCATACAAATCCAGAAACCAGTGATTCCATAGCTGCCATATTTTTCCCTAAGAGGTAAATACAACAATCTAACAATTAAAGACTTTTATCAATATTAAAATAACCAAATAATAAGCAATTAGTTTAAAAAAAAAACTTAAAATTAGATTACTATCCTAACGCGAAATATTGTTTTATTTTTAGAGAAAATTAATAAAATTATACAATATCTAAAATTAAGGCTAAATATGTAAAATGTTCAATGATACTTTTTTTGTAAAGCAAATTATCTATCATAATGCAAAATGAATTGATGCTTGCAGTTTGTAATTTCATTCATATTATTACCCGTTGCTTCTGCCAATAATCCCCCGAAAGTAATAATGGGTGACAGACATGCAAAATACAAGAATATCCAACTTGCTATACACTGTGAAGCTAATGCATCTTTAAAATCTGACAAATACCAAGGCGCCTTCCTCAGCAAATCATTTTTGAGACCTCCGAAGAGGTATCCTGTTCTAGCAAGTCCAGATTCCTCTCTAAAATATGTATATATAAATGGTTAAATAGAACGTAATAAAACCATTTCTTTGATAATAATAAATAATTACAGGCTTTACCTCAGTTTTTGTTCTTCCTCCTCTTCATCCACTTCTTCTGGTGCCTTTTCCGGAGGTCTTTTTCTAACGTCTTGTGAAGGAATAGCTGCTGGAGGTTCTATTCTAATAGCGGGGTCCCATTCACCTGGCGGTAAAACAGTTACCTGAAAATGAAAATCCATTAAAAAGATTATTCAAATTGTTTACTTAAATGAATGAAACATAAAAACTTTTTAACTCACTGCATCCAAGAATTCATCTACTCCAGCCAGCAAATGACTTCTGTTTCTAGCTCTGTAAGCTACCTCATGAAATACTTCGTCCGACATCAAAGTTGCCATTGCTCTGCCTATCTCGTGATATCCTAAAAAAACAATAACATTGCTAAGGCTAAATGTTGTATAGGGCTTTCATTTATATTTTGACACCTAGTTAGATCTTTAACTATAGGAGGTTTTAAAAAAACTTTAAATACAAATATTTTTAGGATTTTTCTCTTGTTATATTTTAAGAGTATTCACAATTTTTAAAAATTATCAGAAAGTTGAAAAGTAAAAATAACTTCAATTTTTTTAAATAGGGCATCCTGTGTGTTAATATCTCAATAAATGCGCCTCTTCTTATAGGTCATAAATATACCGCCATGCTAAAAGAGAGAAAGAGAGAGAGAGAGAGCTTTCTCTTCTAACAATCCATATGTTTAATAAGAATACATTGTCTCGTATGACACGGCTTTTTTCAATTTTGCGGATTGTCTTTACCGATAAAGGTATCAAATTCGTTTATCGGTAATTTGAATTTAACGTCCCTATTTATTCTGACACGTTATTTTCGGAGAGATGTAATGAAAAATATAAAAAAAAGTTCTCGAATGAGGCGAAGCTCGACTACGGAAAAAGTAACTAATGAACTATATTTTTCATTACATCTCTCCGAAAACAACGTGTGAGAATAAATAGGAATGTTAAATGCAAATTACCGATAAACGAGAGTAGTTTAATGCCTAGTTTTTATACTTGTAATGAAATATACTATATATAATGTACTTATCGAAATGCTTGTTTTTCCTTTGTAAGTTGAAAATGTACTAGCATTGTAATATTTACGTTTGGCAGATTAGAAGAACCAACTTTAATATAATAAAGGCCGGGGTTATTCAAAGGCTTAATTCATATTCCTTATTCCTAATTTGTAATTATTGTTATTTCTGTTTTATTATTTACAATAGTTGTTAAGCCAAATTCTTAATTTGTAATTCATAATCTTACATTATTAATGTCATTTACAAATAGCGTCAAAATGAGTTACACCCACTGTCAGTTTTCATTCTTGACAGGCTCTTTATTTGTAGTTTGTAAAAATCTGAAGATGGGAATTTGGTATGGGCTTTTCTTATAACATTAATTAAGTAAGGAGTAAGAGAGCTTTATGCTTTTTTTCAACGTAAATATATATTAAATGAAAAATATCTTAAGATACGGCGTATCTCAACATATAGACTAATATTTTTGTTGATCTAAAATTATTGCAAGTGAATTAGTCTACATGTTTCATAGCTACCTATCGTGGTAGGATGAAGCAAAGCCCAATAAAAGGACCATTTAAAATGAGATTTACAATTGAAAAATTAAGCTTACTTAAATTAAAGTGCATAATTAAAAAAAATAATTCCGCATTTTGATATAAAGGAAACAAGTTATATATAATAGGTTTTTAATTACCTAATGTTGATGAGCTGGGTCCCAACAATAAAAAAACGAATCTGGTAGGCACGGGAACTTCAGTTAAATCTCCAAGAACTTGAGCCCTATTTAGACGTATGAAGGCAGACAAAGTCTTATCTAGAAAATCAACTTCTCCGACTAAAATATTGCTTGCTTCAGCTCCTGGTGGAATTTTTTTCATAAAGGCTAAATTATGCTGAGGCAAATCGTTCATCAAGTCCGTTCCGCTGTGGTTTCTGCTTATAGAAATGTTGCTGGCACTTTTGAGTAGCCTCTGCGGCTTTTCCTGCCCTAAATTTTAAAATATGTTTATGCAAATTTATTGGTTGTATAAATAGAAAAAAAAAAGATTCTTCGAGAGCTTTTTTCATTATTTTAGTATTTATGTGTTTCGAAATAATGTAAACTAAATGCTTTTAATAAGAAGTGCAATTTATTTATATGTATTTGCTTATTTGTTTAGGAATGTGCTTACATATAGAACCAGTATACATTTCCTGATTTCAATGTTTTAATTTAAGCTATATTTTTATTGCTGCTCACTTATTTACTACTTATACACCAACCAAAATGTATGAAATAATGCTAATATAATCATAAAAAATAATAATAATAATAACATAATTGGAACTTGTCTGATAAAGGCGCACATATAACGTTTCCAAAAATTTTTTGTCGTTCCATTTTGAGTAAAAATTGTAACAGTAATCGTTTTTTAGGATTCTAGTAGCACCTTGTATTATCTAAAGAACTATGTAAGACTTTCGATATTAATAAAAAGTATAGAAAACATAAATGATATTGGGATTAAAAAAGAAAAAAGGCTTTAATAATATTAAGCTGTCAGTTCAGCATTCTAGAGAATGGCCTACACGATTTCCAGATCTCAGACTTTGTGATTTATTTCTGTTGGCTCAAAAAAAAATTGTAATAACTCAAAAATATCTTGTTACTGGCTATAGAATACTCTGAGATAATTTTACGATAGACTCGGTTATTACCCGAGAGTAAATGTAGAAAATTTGTAGAATTTACAAAAAAAATCATTTTCCAGTTTTATTAGTTCATTGATTATTACATTTTTTTTTAAAGTATTAGCATTTCAAATAGCTAATAAAATTATGAAAAAAAGAATTGCTATTTCTTAAAGAAAATAGGTGGATGATATTACGTCAAAATAACAATAAAATTATCTTTGGCAACACGGTTATATATTTCATGTCTTATTAAAACTTTTCTTACGTAAAATGTGAGGTTAAGCCTGTGAGAGCATTATTTCATTTATTCTGGATACCCGGTATAAATCTAAAGTACACAGTAATAATAAAAAATAGTGTTGTAAGATAAATTCAGCCTAAAATAGGCTACATTCATTTTTAGCGAGGTATTGTATGAATAGTTTTCTAAAATCTTTGTTCCCATCTCCGTTATTATTGTTACTAGTCGATATTAATTTTGTCAGTGTGGAACTAAAAAAGGAGATATAAACTATTTTCCATAAATTTCCATATTTTGTCACGCGTTTCATTTAATTTATTCCAGATTCTAAAGTTGAAATTTTTTTATATGCATCACCTGTAAATATTGCACATAAGATTTTATTTATTTAAAAATTTAAAAATAAACATCCGTAAGTAATGGGTTAAATATCGCATGCGGAATATTAATATAACATTTATAGCCACAAAACCTTTATTCCAAACATGCACTTAAATAAGGACAGCAGCAAACATAAATTATTTCATATCAAACTAACAAAAGATTACTAAACATATTTTGGTGCATATAATAGCATAAAAGTTTTCATAAAAGCAATTTCTACGGTTCACTTTTTGAATATAGAAAGCACACAATAGCTTTTAAATACGTTTTATTAACTACCTGAAGTCTCCATCATACTTCACCATACCATTTTAAATATGAGTGTACTGTTCAGTAGACTAAAGGCTTATTAATTATTATTTAATGTTAAGCAAAAATCAAATTAGGGTTATTATCTAAATTACAATCACTGCGTTTACATACGAAACATTAATGAACAGAGATTTATTTTTTTAACGCCTCTCAGGAGAGACCCAAGTGAAGCAGTGCTTAAATTTGCTTTTACAAAAACTTCCAATCAAACATGCAAAGCAGTAGAGCATCCTGAATAAGCACGTGTTGACCTAGACCCGTTAAAATGAGATCCTTTAAATAAAAAAGAAATTCGACATTCTCTAAAACTCCGATGCGTTAATTGGAATTGCTAGAATGGGAATTTTTATCAGTTTTTACCTTGAAAAAATATTGTGACAATAAAATAATAGGATGGGCATTTTTTTCAAAATATGAACAAATAGATACCCAAGTATATAAATCTATACTGTAGTTTAATATTATCTTAATATATAAGGTGTCTTAGTTAGCCTGTTCCAATGGAATATCTATATAAAATGTACGTGAAAATTCGTTTTCAAGGACATATGTATGTAAGGAGTTGCTTTTGAAATAGTTTTAATATAGTTAAAAATCACTTTCTAAGCATATCTAACTATAGACCGCCTTATTTGTAAAAATTAACCAATTAAATCAATTTACGATTTAATGTGTTCACCATAAGCACTCGTTCATAATAACTCAACGTTATTCATTCGGCCTTGTTCAAAATTCCTATTTTTAAATTTTCTAGGTAAATAAATAAACGTAATTCGAGGTATGATACAGATTCTTTAGATATTATTTTTTTTAGATATTCTCTCAAAAATAATTTAATATAGTAAGATCCAGAGATCTCGGTGATTACGTGGTTAACATATGTGGCTCTTTCTTTTCGCCACGAAAATTCTGGTAAAGATAATTAGTTACAACACATACATTATTGTGAGGTGTCCTATTCACTTTAAAATATCAATCATTACGTTTCACCAAAGGAACATATATAAGGTAAAATAATAACTATTGTCAAAAAACTCAAAGTATGATCCGTTCTGATATCGAGTGTCCCATAAACGTTGTACCCGAGATATTTTAAAAACCTTTTCTTAGTTTTTTTTTATTTAGTCAGTATACAACCCAGTATTGACAGTTATATCGATTAACTTCGCCGTTTTAAATTTTGTTTGCCACCAATTTAAGTATTTTATTATATTCTCCTAGTTTGTTGATAAAAGCGAATTTTACGAGCCCCGAAAATAAATGTGTTTTCAAAATAAGATGCATGGAGAAATATAAAATATAAAAAAACTTGAAACCAAGGCCAAGCGGAGGAGTACATAATAATTGGCAGGCGTCTATTTAAATCTTCCAGGCTCGTAAAACAAGACCTAACATGTAATACACCTTCAAAAAGAAAATTTTACCAAAATTGAAGCAAATTGAATTGGATTGTGCAACTTCTTTTTAATATAATAGAGGTATTCCACTTGAACAGAGTAACTAACCTTTTATGAGAAAGAAAGTTATCTTTTTAAGAATTAAATGTTCACAACTTTCGGAAAAACGCATTACTTTATGTACTTAAATGCAGTGCTGACACTTTTAAACAGAACGCCTCAGTTTTGATCAAAACTTGAAACATTTGATGAGTACCTGGGAAAATCAACAAAGTACAAAAATTATAAAATTGAGGTTAATTAAATGTAAAAATGAGATTACTTAAATGTGAAAAGAAGATATTTCCCACTCTTAGAAATATTCATTGTGTTGCCAGAAATTTGGCCGTCTTAAAGGTTTTTTTTTTAATTTCAAAACTAGATGGGCTGCCGATGTAAGTGGTATGAATATTTTAATATTCTAGAATGTGAGCTACATATTAGACATTATCTGATTAAAAACCTGTGTCTCGATGAAGAATAAAGAACTAAAAGAGAGTTCCTATAGCTACCAATTTAGGTTGATATATTATTTAATCGGTTTCAAGTACTTTTTCTATTACCTGTTATTAAAACCTTTCCGAGTAAAACTAATTAATGAGCTGGGAACGCATGTTATTCAGCCACTTTCATCAAATTAGTTAAACAAATCAGTGAACTGTTATATCAATTTTTGTCTATTTAAAAGGACGTAAATTGCAGTTTGTTCATCAGAGTTATATCTGCGTTGCGCAGTCACCCTGCAATTAGAAACCCTTTTTAACGACTGCAAATAAGGATAAACGAATTCGATTTGTATTGAACCGGCTTTCTGGAAAATGAAAAGGTGTTCCAGTCGTGTTACAATGGAAGACTAAGAGAGTATCGGGCGCCCACCACTCGTTTTGAAGTTAAATATAACCAAACATAAAAAAATAGTGGGCGATTTTCAATCACTATTTGGGTGTAGAGAAGTGTCCATTGTCCAAGGTCTTGGTGTGTGCCATTTTATCGACGGACGATTTGTTTCGGAGGTATATCTGAATATTTTACATATATATCATGCTACCTTCTGTAACACAAAGATTTCCTGAAAGAAACTTTGCATTTTATCAAGATAGCCCAGATGATGGAAAATATTTGGTTAATTTTGGTGGAAAAAAAATAACGAGGACAACGATTTTCGGCCACAACATGTTAACGAATTAAAAATCAGAATTCATCAAGGATGGAATAAAATAGGTCCGGACTACGCCAGTGCTTTAGTAGCTGCAATACCTAGATGGTTAAATTCTACAATAAAATATTGAACTACATTTTGAATTTTGTAAGAATTTATTTTTTTCTCTTAGCTATATGAAATAATGTTATATATACATTTTTTAGACATGTATTTCATTTCTTATTATTAAAGGTAAAACAAGGTAAAAGTACAATTTACCACATTTCATAGAAATATCATAATTTTACAATTTTATTGCCCCGAATTTAATGACCACAACTCTACTTACAACTAGATCGTATAAATTGTAGAACGAATTATGCATTAATTTCTTTTTATAGAAAACTTTTCAGAAAAAACAGTTCTCCGCGTGTTTAAATAAATAATTAATAGTTGAAGCAAAAATTTGAATTATTATTAATTGTGGTAACGCCGGAAAAACATACCAAGTATTAAACAAACGCTTTTCAAACTTTTATTCTTCTATAAAATTATTCTTGTTTGAGTGTTTGTTTTCCTCCTATAAACATAAATTTTGGAAACGATAAAGGTACAGTCATATAGGTCATATACTGTTATTACAAAAAAAACTTATTCTACAAAATCTTGCAAAAATGTATTTTAAATTTGTAAATAGATAAGATTAACGTGGAGTTTGATTACTCATACAAATCCCTAGACTGTTGGTGTTTCTTACATTTTCAAGAAAATCTGTGTAGAGTTTCAGTTTCTTGGTCATTTTTAATCAGTTTCTTTTACATTTAAATTATATTTGATTTATCCTGATTGAGCACTGTTAAACAATCCGTAGAATACTGGTTAATAAAATATAACATTAAAAATATTAAGTTGTATATTTACGAAAATCTTGTTTAACGCTATAACTATATATCTTCTAAGAAATATCTCAGTTTAAGTTTATCAGACTGTATGTTCCCAAATATTTCTATAAAAAAACCGAACAAATGCTCTAAAAAACTTCAATTACGCAAACTTAGATATTTCATATCAAGTCTACCTTAAAAGTTATATCCCAAAAAACTTTAATTACGCAAACTTAGATATTTCATATCAAGTCTACCTTAAAACTTATATCCCAAAAGTGTTGTTGGATTAAGTGTCTGTATTTTAGTGTTAATATTTCCAGAAATGTTAACGGCATTTTTGAAAAATGTTACCTAATTGAAAAAATCTATGTCTTCGCCCGGGTTTAAACCGATGGCTATCACTAGTTTTTAACCTTTTAAGCTACAAAGGCTCTGACCTCACCAGCCACGTTCGGTTAATTAACTAATTTAATTTGTTGCTATAGTAAACGTAATAGGGTGACGTCATTTTCTCATATTTCTTTTTAATTCATAGAGGCGTATGTAGGCAATCAAATATTTTAATATAAAATGACTGTCGCTTCTACAGTCGTTGAATTTTTTTACCTGTTCGTCAATGTCAGTGTCAAAACAATATTGTCATTAATTCGAAGACGCCGCGATATAATCAACAGGCACAATTATTAATTTTAAATATGCTGGGATTTTTTGAGTTGGAGGAGCAGCAGCTTAGAGAAGGTATACCAATTGACTACAATACTGTACTAATGAGGGCGTAGGAGGCATTAAAATAAGTCAAGCTACTTTGTCTCGCATTAAAAAAATTAAGTTTAATCAAAAGAAACATATTCAAGCAATATATCTGAAAAAATAACGAAATACAGAACCAAAATGTCTGATTTTTTGAAGAATAAAATTAAGGATACAATTTATATGATGTATGTTAAAAAGAAATAAGTTACCATGGCTAGTTTACACAAGAAGTTAAATGAAGATCTCAGCGGTTTTTTTTTATTATTTCATTTCTTCTCTGCGAAATTGATGCCGTAGTATAGATTCAGATGGAAGAAAACTAGATTAGGTTAGGTTAATATTTAATCGAATTACCCGACATTCAAATGAAGATAATTCAATTTTTGCGTGAATATATAAGAAATAACAAATCACAAGAACCTTATACTCCAGTATTTTTAGATGAAACCTGGATGTTCAGCAAGGGAGCCTTCAGACGTAGTTGGCAGGATGATACTTCTTCTACCAGTTCTACACAGACAACCGAGGATGTCTACACAGAAAACCGAGGATAACAATTGGATAATTTTAGAATTTTACAAAGAAATTTATGAAAGTTTTTTTTTCAGGTCGCCGTTATATCGGCATTCACGCTGGCAACGAGAATAGATTTATTAAAAATGCAAGAAAAAAATATCATCTCGACGAATATGTTTTACAGTTTGGACACACAATTTTAAAACTACCACCGTACCATTGCCAGTATAATGCCATTGAAATAGTTTGGTCGGAATGTAAGAGGAAATACGATCAGTACATATTATTCTTAACTGAATGAAATATCCAGCGACCATTGGAAGAAATATGTTGCCTACGTGAATAAAATCGTTAGAAACTCCTGGGATATAACAAAAGCTTGGAATGCATCTCGCGTACAGCCAGTGATTATTTATTTAAATCATTCTGACGAGCCTGAAACGGATCCTGATGTTTATATCTCTGACGATGAAAACGCCTTATAATTATTTATAGAAATTGTTGTTTATTTATCTCAAATTGAGATGTTAATTGTTTTTAATTTCGAATAATCATTTCTTCCTTATATTTAAATAATATTCCTACAGTGTTAAACTTCCATTTTTCCTGTATATCATCTGAAATATTAACAAAACGCTGGGATATTCATTTAACTTCTTATGTAAACTAGCCATTTTAACATTTTTCTCCTAAATTGTATCCTTCATTTTATTCTTCTTAAATCAGAAATTTTGGTTCTGTATTTCGTTGTTTTTTCTGATATGTTGTTTTCAAGCTTATTTAAACGTCTCCTTTCCGTCATGGGAGTGACGAATCTGGAAGAGACCTACAGCTTAATGTAGCTTGACCCGAATCACGGTGCTTGATCACTCTTCAACCCCACCCTCGAGCTGTTAACTCTTGGATTACGGAGTAGCCTTTGACCTTTATCAAGTGACCTAACGACTAACAAGTATGTATCTGCATCAGCAAATCCTATCCACCCACATTCGGCGTCAATCAGCGGGAATGGGGTGGCGCATGAGGTAGATGTTTCGTCTGATTGAACTGCAATTCGATACAGGTAGTTGGCTTACTTATAGTATCTCATATTCCCTCATTAATACATTGTTGTAGTGCTCTTATTTATAATTATATCTGTAAATAATTTTGATAAGCGTAAGCTATTATTTTCTTTGCAGGGATTCATTTTCAGAATTTGTTGCGCTGTTTTTAAATTAACTATTACCTCAGCTAGCTAAAAAAAATTCTTATTGGTGAAACTCAGCGTAAAACGATCTGATTTATAGCAAGAATGATTATCAGCAGAAAGTTAAATGTATGCAAAGTTAATACATACATTAATATACAAAAGGTATACTAATCCTGAACTTATTTATAAGAAATTCATTTCCGAACGCATTCATGACCTCTTAAGAAGATGCGATGCATCTTGACTGTCACTACAGGGTTGATGATGAAACTTTTTCAAGACATACGTACAGGGTGATCATTTATAATGTCCCCCCCCCTCTAACTTTTTTATTTGACGTTTGGTAGAAAAACGTCAAATATAAAAGTTTCACAAAAAACAATAAGCTATTTGCAGCATACATTTTTATATATACAGGGTGTTGCCGAAATCACCCACAGATAAAAGTTATATTTTTTTAAATGGAACACCCTGTATATTATACGCTAAATTAAATCCTATGAAAATTCTGCATATTTTTTGTATAACATGTCCTATACCCAAATACAATAGTTTTCGAAATATCTGCGATTTTATCATTCAGAAATAAAAACATTATTCTAAAGCTTATAATTTAGCTTAGGTGGCTGTGAAGTAGATCGATACCAGCAAACAAAATATTTGTTTATAAGTGACAGTGACAGTTACACATTTAGCAACATTATACGTTCTTTTTATTGTAAAATGCCTTATTCGGAAAGAGAAAAACAATTAATTTTGGAAATTTTTATTACAACAAACATCCAGACTAGCGAGAAAAAAGAAAACATTGGAAATTGATGAAGGCAGTGATTTAAACATTTTACTAAAAGTGGAAGAAAAGCCCAATATTTCCATAAGAAAAATATCGGGAAGCCTGAAAGCTTCAAAAACAAAAAAAACTTCTAAAACTTAATTAAATTAATAATTTAGATAATAATATAATACATTTATTCTTACAAATGGAATTGTTCAACTGGTCTCCCGTTTTCTTCAATACATTTGATGTATGTTCTTCGTAATCGATCCAAAGCGGCAGTGATAGACTGGGAATATTCTTGATTTAGAATTTGAATTTCCGTTCTAATCAAGACTTTTAGGTGTTCTCTATTTTCGATGTTATTTGCGTTCACACGATCTTTTAGAGTTCCCCATAAAAATGCATCCATCGGCGTCAAGTCAGGACTGTTAGGTGGCCAGTTTATCGTACCATTTTTTCTAATCCAACTGTTGGTTTAAATAGTCTTTAACCAATACGACACAATGAGGAGGAGCACCATCTTGTTGGAAGACGAGGTTTCTCAGTTGCTCCAATGGGAGCTCATCCATGTAGTTTTCTAATTCGTTCCGGAGAAAATTCATATAACCATTACCGTTTAAAGTATCTTCGAAAAAATGAGGGCCTATTATTTTATTGTTTAAAATAGCACACCACACATTAACAGTTTGACGTCCTTGAAATTGAAATTCCCTGTAGCAATGGGGATTTACTGTGGCCCACTGTCTGCTATTTTTTCGATTTATCATTCCACTAGTAGAAAACGATGACTCGTCGGTCCAAAAAACATTTTTTAAATAATCTTCATTTTCATTAACTTTTTCCAACATTGCATGGCAAAATTCAACCCTTTTTTCTCGATGCCTGGGCGTTAATTTTGTGGTAGGCCTAATTTTGAATGCCTTGTATCCTGCATTTTTGAGAGTGGTTTGAATCCTCCCATAAGATGTATTTTTTGGATCAATAAGCTCTTCTCTCAGGCTTCCCGATATTTTTCTTATGGAAATATTGGGATTTTCTTCCACTTTTAGTAAAATGTTTAAATCACTATCTTCATCAATTTCCATTGTTCTCTTCTTTCTCGTTAGGCTGGATGTTTGTTGAAATTTTTCATAAATTCGATGAAGGGTTTTTTTGTCCCGAATGTGCATCCGGGGGTTAATTACACGTAATTCTCTTTGAGCCAATTTAGCACTCTTATTTGCTTTGATAAAAGTTTCCAAAATTCATCGTTTTTCTCTTTCCGAATAGGGCATTTTACAATAAAAAGAACGTATAATGTTGCTAAATGTGTAACTGTCACTGTCAGTTATAAACAAACATTTTGTTTGTTGGTATCGATCTACTTCACAGCCACCTAAGCTAAATTATAAGCTTTAGAATAAATCGCAGATATTTCGAAAACTATTGTATTTGGGTATAGGACATGTTATACAAAAAATATGCAGATTTTTCATAGGATTTAATTTAGCGTATAATATACAGGTGTTCCATTTAAAAAAATATAACTTTAATCTGTGGGTGATTTCGGCAACACCCTGTATATATAAAAATGTATGCTGCAAATAGCTTATTGTTTTTTGTGAAACTTTTATATTTGACGTTTTTCTACCAAACGTCAAATAAAAAAGTTAGAGGGGGGGGACATTATAAATGATCACCCTGTACTTTTTAACCTGAATTACGTCACAGTCAATTTCTATTACGTTTACTTTAGTACGTTTATACGGTAACCAGAGGCGGTGTTCGAGGGAAAAGGAATATAAAAATGGTTCGCTTTCCTTATCTTACTCTTCTCGGGTTTGCAGCTTGTGACAACCACGGTAAGTAGTAACTTTATCGTCACCAAAATTTTCAAAAAATTAGGATTGTAGGAAAAAAAATATTAATGCTAAAAGTTAACCAAAATTTAAGCGTTCCGTTTAGCACTGCATTATATTCATTAAAAAATATCTAACTATCCAAATATGTCTACCGGTAATACAAAATCATAATTTAAAGAAGTCAGAGTAACATCTATTTAAGTTTACCCTGTCCAGGAACGTTTAAGAATTTTCCATAATCCGGTGATTTACCAGACGACTGTTCGGAGAAACTATGCTCTTCGACTGAAAAATTGGAAAAAAGTGATTTTATCCTACTGAAGAAAACTAATCAAATTATAAAAGTTGAAATTAATTTTAAATTTTTGAAAGCTGTAGTATCACGTTCATACAAATATAGTTTCGTGTGCTTATTTTTACTATAATTTGAAGATGAATAACTACTGTCATTAAGTAATTGCAAAATTATTTACATATATTATTTAAAAAATTAAACATTAGAAATTTATTTTTAATTTATTTTTTCATTTTCATTAACTTTTTCCAACATTGCATGGCAAAATTCAACCCTTTTTTCTCGATGCCTGGGCGTTAATTTTGTGGTAGGCCTAATTTTGAATGCCTTGTATCCTGCATTTTTGAGAGTGGTTTGAATCCTCCCATAAGATGTATTTTTTGGATCAATAAGCTCTTCTCTCAGGCTTCCCGATATTTTTCTTATGGAAATATTGGGATTTTCTTCCACTTTTAGTAAAATGTTTAAATCACTACCTTCATCAATTTCCATTGTTCTCTTCTTTCTCGTTAGGCTGGATGTTTGTTGAAATTTTTCATAAATTCGATGAAGGGTTTTTTTGTCCGGAATGTGCATCCGGGGGTTAATTACACGTAATTCTCTTTGAGCCAATTTAGCACTCTTATTTGCTTTGATAAAAGTTTCCAAAATTCATCGTTTTTCTCTTTCCGAATAGGGCATTTTACAATAAAAAGAACGTATAATGTTGCTAAATGTGTAACTGTCACTGTCAGTTATAAACAAACATTTTGTTTGTTGGTATCGATCTACTTCACAGCCACCTAAGCTAAATTATAAGCTTTAGAATAAATCGCAGATATTTCGAAAACTATTGTATTTGGGTATAGGACATGTTATACAAAAAATATGCAGATTTTTCATAGGATTTAATTTAGCGTATAATATACAGGGTGTTCCATTTAAAAAAATATAACTTTAATCTGTGGGTGATTTCGGCAACACCCTGTATATATAAAAATGTATGCTGCAAATAGCTTATTGTTTTTTGTGAAACTTTTATATTTGACGTTTTTCTACCAAACGTCAAATAAAAAAGTTAGAGGGGGGGGACATTATAAATGATCACCCTGTACTTTTTAACCTGAATTACGTCACAGTCAATTTCTATTACGTTTACTTTAGTACGTTTATACGGTAACCAGAGGCGGTGTTCGAGGGAAAAGGAATATAAAAATGGTTCGCTTTCCTTCTCTTACTCTTCTCGGGTTTGTAGCTTGTGACAACTATGGTAACGTAGTAACTTTATCGTCTCCAAAATTTTCAAAAAATTAGGATTGTATGAAAAAAAATATTAATGCTAAAAGTTAACCAAAATTTAGGCGTTCCGTTTAGCACTGCATTATATTCATTAAAAAATCTATCTATCCAAATATGTCTACCGGTAATACAAAATCATAATTTAAAGAAGTCCGAGTAACATCTATTTAAGTTTACCCTGTCCAGGAACGTTTAAGAATTTTCCATAATCCGGTGATTTACCAGACGACTGTTCGGAGAAACTATGCTCTTCGACTGAAAAATTGGAAAAAAGTGATTTTATCCTACTGAAGAAAACTAATCAAATTATAAAAGTTGAAATTAATTTTAAATTTTTGAAAGCTGTAGTATCACGTTCATACAAATATAGTTTCGTGTGCTTATTTTTACTATAATTTGAAGATGAATAACTACTGTCATTAAGTAATTGCAAAATTATTTACATATATTATTTAAAAAATTAAACATTAGAAATTTATTTTTAATTTAAAAATAGTTTTCCATATAGAGAGAAAGAGTAAAGTATATTTTTTTTAAATTAGGTATTCTATATTCGAAATTTAAAAATAAGGAAGGAAAAAAACTACGAGTTAAGATCATTGGCAGACCGGACTGCTCTAGGTACCTGATACAAACGCACCTTTGATAACGAAAGTACTGATGATCTTGCAAGGCAAGAGTATCATTTGTAGTTACCAAAAGAACATCAAAAATCTTCACCGGACTTGATTCTCTGACACCACGGAGCAGCATAAAGCTACCTGTGCAAAACTTATTACCTAAGAATAATCCAATCAAAAGTAGAAAAAGATTAATGCGGCAAGAACTATTTTATAGTAGAAAAAGGAATTTTTTGGGATGACGGCTAAAGCAATAATTAAATTTAGCCAATCGTGGACACGTGTTTCTGACTTAAGGTCTTTATCAGTACAATCAACTAGCTGAGAGACAACACATGTATATTATTTCTTAGCGATTCTCATTAAAATTACGCTAAGCTATAGCCACATCTGGGTTGTTTTGAGCTAGCTTAATTCTCCTGCCCTAATACCTGCTACTAATTAAATTGTTATTCGATATCGGCGCTATTCTAAATCCGGCCCTGCAACCTAAAATAAATAGCCTACGCAAAAACACTTACTTGAGTTAGTGATAAATGATAACGCACTGTTTTCTTTAATATTTCTTCATTTTAAAAAGTAAATCAAAACCCCGAATGTATGTACACGTGATAATACAACCTCTAGCAAAGGATAGATTACTAGAATTGCTAGCTCACAGTCATTTCCAATCTCCCTATACTTAGCTAGCAATTCATTATTTGTTTTGTAAAGGGATAAGAACAATATCGTTTTTCTCACCATTTTTATCTTATGATATTGCTTTTATTAAATACCATATTTCACAATCTTCTTGATTTGTTTTGTAAAAAAAAACAGAAGATATGACCTCTCTAACTGTAATAAGACTTATTATATTAATTTAATTTCTATTGCAGTCATCGAAACATATTTTTGTTTATACAGAAAATATTAGTCATTTACATCGACAATTTCATTGCTAGCGTATAAAAAGCAATATATCAATTAAAACATTAAGTAGACTGTTTCCTAGCACTCCAAGAATGGTAATTTATGAGGATATTCTTCGAAAGAGCAAAATTTACACTGTATATCGAAATAAATTTTGAAACATTTTTTAATTATCAAAAAAGGGCAGGTGAGGAAGATACGAAGCATATCCACAAACTAAGTTTCTACAGTGGTTTTTTTTAAGCCAATGGCGCGGGGAAGGGGCAAGTTAAGTCAGAAAAGCCTTTTTAT
This sequence comes from Kuschelorhynchus macadamiae, assembly GCA_030620095.1. Lineage (NCBI taxonomy): Eukaryota > Metazoa > Arthropoda > Insecta > Coleoptera > Curculionidae > Kuschelorhynchus > Kuschelorhynchus macadamiae. The sequence continues at coordinate 581,147 of JAUTXW010000747.1, forward strand.
ATAGTTAGAAGTAAACGATGATCTTAATAAGTCGCTGCGTTTTGTCAAAATTAACAGAGTTATCCAAAATCCGCTCAGCTGTGATTACTGATAATGCCCATAAAATACGAAGTCAAAACTCCGGATATCTTTTTGCTACACATGCACGATTTCACGCAACCACTTTTACACAAAAACTTTGAAACAAATTTCAACGAGATGAGAAATTGTTGATCGCCCACTCTCCCCAAAAATGTCTTAATATAAAACGCTAAATATGTTGAGTAGTTTAAGATAATTTTACGCAAGTTACAATAAAACAAAAAATTTCTTGTAGTTTTTGCTGGCCAATTGAAATTTACTTGAGGGATATGCCTCGTACTATGAAAATTATCTATTTGACGTATCGTTACAAAAATCACCCAATAAAAATAAAATCTGTATTAAGGTGAAATGAAATTTAACCACCTACCAAAAAAAGCAATCAGTTTCATAAAATGCACCTAATGGTATTTTATTTTGAATAGTTAATTTTTTTATACCCATAAGAAGAAACATGTCATCATTAAGAAGAACGCTATATGTAAGGTGTGATAAACTTTTGACGAGTCTTGAAAACAAGTTACCTATTTAAATTTTCTTAATGACTTTTCTGAGAAAAGCAGAGCAGTGTGAGGTATACAAATTCGGTGTAAATCCACATATCATCAAGAATAATTAATGACTTAAACTGATTTAAGTAGTTGTTAAGAAAAATTAAGCTCTCCCTTCAAAACAAGTAAATTACTGGTTTCACTGTTTATTATTTTCTTTTAAATTACGCTTACTTTATTTACGTATATTTTCTTTTAAATTACCATCCAGTTTTCACTTTATCTCAGCACTTTAATAAGAGAACAGGAAATACGAAATATAATTTGTTACTAGGGAACTGTCTACTGATTTTTTATTTCTGATTTGATTTCTTTTGCTAATATTTTCCACGTAAAATAATCTTTAAAATTGTGACATTACTTTCGAAAACTCTAAATTTGTCTTCTATTTTAAAGTGGATATTTTAATAATAATTTTAATTAAATAATGTGACATGTATAAAAACATTTTGAAAATATGTTTTATTACTCTATACAACGATATTGTTGACCCTTTGTACCACAAGTTGTGCTGTAATTCAAAAAGGAAAACATGCTCTCTAATTTACTCTTAGTAAGTGCTAGAGAGAGTAAAGAAAAATACACTGACAACATATTCATTCAGAACCGAGAGTTAGCTACCTTTTGCGTGATGTCGCAAGGTCAACCAAGTAGTGAATCCTTGGACATGTTCCGTATACTCAGCTATGAAAAATTGCATTTATTTATTGTTTATAATTGAAATTAATACGAAGGTGTTCATATTTAACCTAAAATGTTTATAATAGACAAGAAACATTTAGTTCTCCCATTTATGTCACCTATTCATTCAGATCCGAAAGTTCCGTTTTGCGTCATGTCGCAAGGTCAACCAATTAGTGAGTTCTTGGACATGTTACGTAACTCAGCTATTTTTTTTATTATAATTAAAATTAATACGAAGAAGGTATTAACAGTTAACGTAAAATGCATATAATAAACAGGCAAATTGTCGTTCTCTCATTTAAGTGACATTTTCATTTAAATACGTTTCATTTACGCGTCATCAAGGTTAGCAAAGTAGTGAATCTTTAAATATATTTCGTTAAGTTATGAAAAATGGCACTTATTTTTATACTTAATTAATATTAATACGAATGTGTAACTATTTAATGTAAAGTATTCATAATAGACAAGAAAATTTCTTTCTTCTATTTAAGTGATCTGTGAGTTCAGATCCGAAATTAGCTACCTTTGCTATTAAAACAGAAATATACTTTGAAGAAGACACCTATTTAGTTGCACCAAATCATCATTCTGTTTATGTTAAAAAAATTTAAAAGTTAAAAGATTGATAGCGAAAATGAATTTAAATACTTTTAGAAACATGTCCATCATGGGACTTCACTTTGTTAACTAGCAAACACGTTTTTAGAGGAATTTTAAACACGAAAGTAGAGGGGACGTGAGTGGGAGAGATACAAATATTACTTTTAACAAGAAATAAAGAGAGTATACTAAATTGGTAGTTTGAAGGCACAACACAGAAGGATGACGGGTTGCCTATCATACAGTAATGTGCTCAGCCTAATTCGATCTAATTTATGAGAATGTATACATAGCAATATGTTTATCTTATAATGGTAATTAATTAAGAGGATAAAAACCTTTAAAAGTATGATAGATGACCTGTAATAGTTGTAAAATAATCAATTATCCAGACAATAGCAATGTACAGATAAAATTGAGAATAATGTATGTAATAATATTAGTTAAAATGGTATCTATGATATTTATAATATGGAAATTTATAAACTACTTATACTACGGGGGCTCACTGAAATTTGTTTTTTTTTAATGTTAAAATATAACTGTATATGGAGCTGAGGTTTTGGGTGTCACTCTTTTTGTTTAAGACTGGGTGTTGGAGATTTATATATATCATTTCAAGAAAACTGCGTTTATAATAAGAGGACGCTTTATCCAAAATCGCAAAGAGAGATATTTGGGAATATATTGGGAAAACAAAGCCTATATTTCACCAAATTTAGCAAAAAAATTAAAAATCCAAAACTCACACCCTCCAAGAATCTACGGATTACCAAAAATGCACAAACAAGGCATACCACTCCGTCCAATCGTATCCTGCATCCAATCTCCATTTGAAAATCTCTCAAAATTTCTCAAAGACATTCTTCAAAAAATTGTGTTCCAGAATGAATACTATATAAAAGATTCAACGGATTTCAAAAATAAAATAAAACATTTAACTATGCCAAATAACTATATCCTCGTTTCTTTAGATGTAATATCCCTTTACACTAGCATTCCTATAAATATAGCAAAAAACATAATTACAAAAAAATGGAATAAAATTAAACCTTTTACAGATATCCCTTTAAATTACTTTTTAGAAGCAGTAGAACTTATACTAAATTCAACATATTTTATTTACGATCAAAAATTCTAAAAACAAACAGAAGGATGTGCCATGGGGGCTTCCATTTCAAGCGTAATAGCGCAATTAGTAATGGGAGACTTAGAAGAAACAGTTCTTAGTGATATTCCATTTGAAATTCCATTTTTTTACAGATACGTGGACGATTGCATAACAGCCATCCCCATTAACAAACAAAACGAAATAATCGAGGCGTTCAATAACTATAATAACAGATTGCAATTCACTATCGAAACAGAAAATCAAAACCGAATAAGCTTTCTGGACCTCACCCTACATCACCACTCCAACAAAATTAGATCAGAATGGTATACCAAGGAAACTTGGTCATCACGTTACCTAAATTTTCATTCCCAACACCCTCTACCCCAAAAAAAATCAGTTATTATAGGTCTTGCCGATCGTGCCATAAGGTTGTCCAACCCTGAGTACCGTGAAAATGCGATTAAGAAAGCAAAAATTGCACTAAAACAGAATAACTATCCCGACATTTTAATTAATAAAATTTTTAAAAATCGAATATATATTTTCTACAACCAAACAAATAATAATAGAAAAAATAATAACAACAAAACTAATACTTTTCTTACTCTACCATACATTCCGGGCTTATCTGAAAACATTAAAAACATTTTTAAGCCATACAACATTACCGTAGCTCACAAAGCACACAATTTACTAAAAACAAATTTCTCCAAAATCAAATCAGAAATTCCAAAAGATAAAAAATCACACGTAATCTACGAAATCCCATGTAAAGATTGCAATAGTGTGTATGTTGGACAAACAAGCCAATACATTAAAAACCGAATTAACGGCCATAAATATGACAAAAAAAATAAAACAGCCCTCACCAACCATGCTCTCGAGGAGAAACATAGTTTTGATTTCAATGCAGTAAAAATATTAAAGACAGAAAGTCACACTAAAAAACGTGAAATTTTGGAAATGATTGAAATACAAAAAAGACCCCATTGCATAAACTCCAAAACCGACACAACACAACTCAGTAAAATTTACAATAATATTATAAAATAATACACCTCTAATGGCAACTGCATAACAACAATAGTCCGCATTTAAATTCCAAAACAAAAAGAAAAAATAGTATCTTAAGTTTTTACAGACATAGACCTAATCTCATCATCCATACACCAAACCATTCGTCAGTATTGTTCGTATATTGCTTGTATGTGTTCTTAAAATTTCGACAAATGTAAATGTATATTCAGCATGTTAAGTTTTTAAATGTAAATGTTAGTCGCTGAGTGTTTGTGTTTAATTTATTGACATATACAGGATGTTATCCATGAAACCTTCCAATTACGTAAGTTAAATATTTTATTAATTTTGTAAAACAAAAAATTTTTTTCGAATCGTTCCTTTTTGTAGTGTTTCTGATGAAGGTCAACGTTCGACCGAAACGTCAAGTTATGAAAAATATATAACAGAAATTTAGTATATTCATGTGCCTTATTCCCAAGAAACCACTTAATTCACAATATAAGTACTAAGGCCAAGAAAACGAAAATATATATATATATATATATATATATATATATATATATATATATATATATAAATGTTACAGTTGTATAAAATGCTGCACATGAAAGTAGATATAAATCTACCGTATATTTCTGAAGTAATTTTTAAATTACCGAGTAGCTTATAAAGGAATTATTTATTAATACCAGATTTATAATATTTACAAAAGAAAATTAAATTTTTTACCCCATATTTAAATATTAATAGGCTATTATCCAATGGCAATGGAAGCAGATTACGAAATCTATGATAGTTTTTATGTTTAATGCGGCTATCATGCTTTTATGTTCAGAAATCGAAAAATGGAATATATGTTAAAACGATGGCATGATCAGAATTGGTATTTTTGGGAATTTTAAAGTATCAATCCGGATGCTTGAAAAAACGCGTATGAAGTCCCCTGCATTTGTTCGTAAAATTATTCTAGAAAACACTTCAATTTTATATTACAATGATCGCACCGTAATTGCACTGTTAGGTAAATGTCTTATGCGAATGCGTATAACTCTTATATCTCTAAAAATTTAGTGTATTATGCTTTGTGAATTGGACAAATAAGTCAAATTATGTCAGGTATTTGAATTTTACATCGTGAAAAATATTGCAGCGGCTAATCGCATTCAATAAGATTTATTAGGAGGTACTTAAAATAAAGAGAATTTTTTAAATTCAAGCTACTTTCTAATTAAACTTTCTCGTTTGATAAAAACTATAAATTGTTATTAAATGACTCTTAGAATTAATCTCTCTTTGTTTTACTTTATATTCAATCTATGGGTTTATTACCATCTAATTAATTTTTCGCTCCATTAATGACCTTAATGAAGCTCATCAAATTTCAAGGAAAGCGGATATCACAAAAACTTTACAAGAAGGTTACTAAAGGCAGACCTTAATTGGGTCAAATTAGTTTTCGTTCGTTATTAAAGATCTCCATAAAATAGAAAATTTTATTTTATGGGAAGAGCCGGCCGTAGAAATTTTGAGCTAATTTGTTAAGGAATTACGTTTTTAGAAAATATAGTTTTACAAAAAGCCAATTAATTTAGTTAGAACAGAACAGTCGAGTAAATAGTCTTGAGTTGACATGTGTTTCGATCAATATGAAAGATGGTAAAACTCTTTTATTGTTATACGTAATTTTGATTTTGATTTGGTGCATATTATATGCTTCAATTTGATGAAGTGAGTAACTACATAAAACATTAAATATTGGTTGCTGATAGGTTCTATTAAGTTTTATTAAAATGAGTATATGCGGTTGATTGATTAAAAGTGGCTAAAATGAACATCGCTGGACTTAGAGCTATTATTATTATTTTGTTGTCTCACAGTATTCCTGTGGTTGCATTTTATACTGACGGGATTATACCAAGTCAGTACAAAAAATAAAAATAAAAAAAGGAAATGGAAAAAAACAACTATTGTGTATTAAGAAATGATCTAACTATGCTACATGTTTTCAAAATGACCGATTTCTGGATGTTCCTGTGAATGTCTATATTAAGTCCTAATTGAGCCAAATGCGGTGTAAACGTTGTTAGTGTGAGGCCTGTTACTGATAGGACAAGAGGAACAATGATGACTCTTTCCTGTTTCCACAGCCTTTTGATTTCCATTGCCAAGTCGGTATATTTGATGACCCTCTCATTGTGGGTACAGCCATGTCAACTAAATAAGTGATCTTTGAGTTCGTAGATTTGTTTTTTATTTAGCGATTGTATATCTATAATTCCCCTCCCTCTCTCTTTTCTCTCGATGGTGAATCTTTCCTTGCATGCGTTGGGTTGTAACTTCCTGTGTTTAGTGAATTTAGAGTGTATGAGAATTTGAATGTTTTCTATGTCTGTGCGTGACCAATTAATGATACCAAACGAATACGTAAAAATAGGTATGGCGAAGGTGTTAATAGCTTTCGTTAGATTTCTGGAGTTCAGCTTTGTTTTTAGTAGTTTTGTCTGGTTTTAAATTCCGTCTTGAGCTCTAATTTGATATGAGTGTGGTTAATTAACCACTGTTACTTTGATGGAAGCCTAGGTATGTTTCTTCTTTGGTTAGGCATGTTATCTGTGGTTTCATTGTTGATTGTTTCCGTGGTAGGGTGGTCTTTCCACTGTCCCTTGTTGATATGAAGTATTTTGCATCTACTTATACCAAATTCCATGTTGATGTCCAGGGTAAATGTTTATATATAAGTTTATGTCATCCATGTACAAGAGATGCCTTATTTTGTGTAGGTTATTTCTTTGGAGTTTAATGTGTGTTTGAGAGTAGATTGAGACAGAGACAGAACCACAAAGCGCTGAGTCAATTTCTCTGGAATATACCTCGTCTGATGTAGATCTCTTCTGTCTCGATGTGTTCTTTTTGTGTTCTCAGGTTAGGTTAGGTTAGGTTAGGTTAGGTTAGGTTAGGTTAGTTTTTTTTTTCCACGTACTCGTGATTTGCGTAAGAAATTGCCTGAGGTTTTGTTTGACTTTGTATAATTCTAACACTCTGGTTAGATAACTGTGGGGTATCGAATCAAAGGCTTTTTGTAATCTATGTAACCAGTATGAAGGATTCAATAATTTTTCCTGGTTTCTTCCATGATGGCGCTGTCTATAATTAGCTGCTCCTTGCATCCTCGGCTGTTTTTCCTGCAGCCTTTTTGCTCTTCCGTTAGAATGTGTTTGTGTGCTAGATGTTGTTCTATTCTATTCTAGTAATTGTGGCTGTGATGATCTTATATAGGGTTGGAAGGCATGTAATAGGTCGGTAATTTGATGGGTCCTTATTGTCTGATTTTTTGGGTTTAAGGTATGTTATTCCTTGGGTGAGAAAACTGGTAAGTGTGCTAGGTTTTAAAATAATTTCATTAATTTGGCGAGTGAGAGCTTCGTGGGTAGAGGTAAACTGTTTGTACCAGAAGTTATGAATGTTATCTATTCCAGGACATCTCCAGTTATGCGTGTATTTGATTGGTTCTGCAACTTCTTGTATTGCCATTGCAAAGTCTTCTTGTTCCTCCAAGCACTTGTGTCTGTCTTCTTCTGCTTTAATCCATAAAGCGTTATTATTGTGTAGTTTCAGTTCTGACCAAATGCTTTTCAAGTATTCTGTGATCTCTTCTTTGGTCGGTGGTTCTATTACTCATGCCTCCTCATTGCTCATGATTTTTTGGTAGAACTGTTTTTCGCTTCTTCAAAACAGGTTGTTAGCGTCCTTTCTTTCATTTGACTCTTTGTATCTTCGAAGTCTTGCGGCATACACGGATAATTTTTGTTTCAGAGTGTCAAGGATTTCTGTAAGCGTGTGATCAGGAGATGCAGATTTGATTATTATTATTATTTATTTATTATTATTATTTATTTTTATTATTATTATTATTTATTATTATTTCTATTATTATTATTGTTAATATTATTATGCGATAGCATTCTTACAGATTTATTATCTTATTGTGAAACGGTAGAAGAGTTTCGTGGCAAACTGTTTTAATTCTGTATAAAAAATGAACTAACGTAACTAAATCTTTATTATGGCATAATAGCTTTATATATCATTTCTGTTTATTTTGTCCTTAAATTAATTATAAATGTTATAATGTTTTAAGTGAAGAAAATTGATGTCATTGTAAAGCTCTTATAAATGCTAATAAAGGCTTTAAAACCATTAAAATTATAAAGAAGAATAGGAGTAATTTATAACCAGAAATTATTTGAAGTATGATATTTAAAGCGATTGTGGAAAAGAATCTTACAAACTTTCATAGAACAATTATAAAAATGGTTTTAAGTCTAAATGAAGATTTAATTTACACAACAACGAAGGTGAGCCTAAAAAGTTTAGGACGTCCAACATACTGTCGATTAAAGCAAGGGTACATATTTTTAAAGAGCACACTAAAATTAAAATTGATTTATTGGTTGAAGGTTGCATTTGTCATTTTAAACCTAAAACTATCAAAATTAATCTGGTCTAAACTTACATCTATCAAAATGGATCTGATCTAAATATAAACTATTACAGCCGTATTCACTAAAGAAGTATAAATTTAGACCAGGTCTAAGTTGACTCTTTTCAAGGCCTGTAAGTATGATTTCGTAGTGTTTTGTTGATTTAGAGTGATTTTTATAATGAATTATTAAATAATAAAGTATAAATTCATTAAATGTTGGTTTACTAACGACTAGGTAAGGTATCATTATTTTTTTATGATAGATTATAGGTGGGATAGGACAATATTGTAACCTGTTATTAACAGTGATATAATTCCTAGATTTTTTGTTGATGCAAATGTAATGATATAATACTTTGTTTTGTTTCTAGGTCTACATCTAGGCAAAAAGTATGCCTAGAATGGGATGTACAGTTGGTGTTTGCCAATTAAAAAGGGTCTTAAGTGACTGAAAACTAGTAAACATAGTGAAAAAGGAAAACCCTATTATGAAGGTAGAAGCTGCATGATGCTTTTTACGCCAAAGGCTGTTTATGAGAATCGAATATTGAAATGAAAAGTCGAAGGAAGACAAGCAAAGTAAAAAAAGGTTACGCGTTTGTGAAGCTAAAGACGAAAAAGTTAATAAAAAGTTGAAGAAAATAATTACTCAACTTTAATTGTTTTGATATATAAAATTCATATTTTTCTTAAATAAAGATCTATTTGGCAAAATATTCCATTCTCAAAGTGGAGTTCAAATATTATAGGCACAAATAAAACATTAAGTTTTCCTCCATAAAGTTTAATTAGAATTAAATTTCTATTAACATGTTTCTAAGAGAGATCTCATAATCTCCGGGAATATTTAATACAATGATTTTAACAACAAATATAATTAATATCACGTTTACTTTTTTTAAAAATATACCTGCTTGGAGATGAAGTTATTTTTAATCGAAACGTGTTGGATAGAGATTTAATTTCAATTAAACTTCGTAAATTTCATTTGTGTCTAAATATTGATCTGGTTTATTTATTAGGATTATGTAGGCATACCTAACTACTTATCTATAGTTCAATTTGTTTTTTTTTCATTTGGTCATCACTGAATAGGTACTTATCTAGTTGCGTATCTATTAAATAGGGAATTAAAATTTACTCCACAAATATTTTTACTAATTTATGATTATTAATATTTCTTTAACAATTTTTTGTTTTATTAAAATTATTAGTAAAAAAATGATTTGTTACGATCGTATACTTTCTTGACCTAACGAAAAAGATAGTGTTATCGATACATATTTGGTACGAGAGAGAGGGCTAGTGTACTCTTCGGCCTCCGCGGTCGCCCGGTGACGTCCACCTGTTCTCCGCGGGGACTGCGGTAAGAGGAAACTTAGTATAAACTATTAAAGTTTACAGGCCTTAGACGCTTTTAGGTTTAAATGATATAAACAAAAATAAAACAAATGCTTTTTGCAAATGTCGTTATAGAAATGACAGGGAACTAAGCAGAACATAACGAGCAAACTGAAAGTGTTAATTACCATATATACCTTATAGTTGTAAAGAAGTTGCAAGATTTGGAGTGTATATGTGAGCTTACGGCTCTGGTCTGACACACGATGATTCCTTTTTGCGTCATTTTTTTCGGCTAAAAATTGGTCTCACGCAGCAACTACAGTGAGTGTCTAATATTGTGGATTTAGTTATATTTTACCCATATTTCATAAATCTAAAATATCAGATGTGCAGTGTCTTGTCGTCATTTTTGCAACTTCCTCCCTCCACAACTATAGCACCGACTGGATGTAAAAAAAGCAGTCTGTATAAAGAATATCATAATTTATCATATATCAGTTTATTAGATGCGCGCGGTACGTATTACAAGTTTTAATAACAAAATCAGATGCTCGCTGTTTAGCGTTAGCAAGTAATTGCTACACTTAACTATAATAATGTAAGCTTCCTTGGCGACATGCATATGTGCCAAACCGCAAAAACTAAAACGTGAAAAATACGTTTTTTTGATCTAATTTTTGTTGGTGTTTGCGATAATTGTATCTTATAAAAAGAAAATTTTTTACAATATACGCAATAAAGGCAAAAGCAAATTGTCAGTATCTTGTATTAAATTAAACGTCAACTCTCACTGTATATTGCTATTGCACTGTCTATTGAATAAAAAAACAATCGTCTGCCATGTATTTTTTCAATTAAGATTGCTAGTAATAAGTTCTAAAACGACATTTTTATTAAACTCATTTTCTGCTAAATTTGCTTTAAATTGCCATTTTTATTATTCTGTATAAATGCTTGAGCAAACATGGCTTTAGTTGCTTCATTGTATGTCATAAAAAATATAAAAGGGAGACCGTTTTTCTGAAATACATTTACCTGACATTACAAAAGCAGGGGAAAAATATAAAAGGTGCAATTATTTTTTTGCGAAAAAGAAGGGAATAAAAAAAATTACATTAAAAAGTTAAATTTAGCTTTTAATGGTATTTATGTAGACATTGTTTAAAGCTTATTTAATAAAGCATTGCTTTTTTATTAGTGTATTCTGATGACACTCAGTTTTTATTGTGTTAGTACGTTTGTTATATAAGAACCATCACCCAAGTTGCCCAATTTTCTGACCTGAAATTAGACTATTGGAACCATTATTTTTCAAAAAATCTCTCTTAGAAGCATGATTCTTTTTCCTCTGTGGTTTGCCAATACAAGTGAAACAACCTAAAATTCAGTATATATATTTTGAACAAATGATATATGAATAAACCAAGTACAAAGAGTTTTAGACAAATACTTACTTTTTGAAGTAGAATGATTTTTTCCTATTTCCTGCAAAGATCTAATGAATGGTAGCCCGTGTTTGTGTTTCTGATGCTGATGTCTATGCCTTTTCAATAGAGCTTCTTTGACGTTTTCTTTTTTTGAAACATCTAACCTTAAAAAATAGCAATAATTTAGAATGTGGCTAACTGTATAAACTGTGACTTTGTTTTTAATTTTTATAAAATATTATAATTAAAACAAAAAAAACACTAAGTATGTTTTAAATAAACATATTTATCTATTTCCAATGCGGCGTTCTTAAAATAAGCTGACTGCATCATATTTATCTATCAGATTTGTAGTAATAAATTATCAATGTAAAATTTAAACGAAAAATATTTCTTTAGATATTATATCAATCATTATGACGAAATTTAAAGTTAAAACAAAATATGGCATAGACCTAAAAAATTCGTATCGGGTTTTACTGAAGTAAGTGTTAATTTTTTATATTAAAATTTATTTTTAGTTCCTTTCTCTGCAAAAAAAAGAACTGAATACAAGAATGAATTTTTGACTAATCGTGATCCCAGAATATTCTTCTATTCTTGAATTATTTTTAATAAGTTACGTAGATAATATTTTTACCCTTTAATAGGTAAACTTTTAAATCAGTATCGGCACAGTATTTTTCCTAATTTGTGTTAAATACGTTGATCCGGACAAAAGTATTAGTTTTTCCATTTATTGTTTTTTCTTCTGATATACCCCAAATACTGTAAGGGTGTCTAGCTAAACAACTGCGGATTTGCCTGATATTATTCTGATAGAAGGGCAGCATATCAAAGCGAGTTTAAAAATATTAAGTTTCAGTATTTGTTCAAACTTAATTATGTGCTTGTGATGACCCAGGGGTTAACTTTATTAGTTAGCTTAGTACAATTTGGATATTGATTGTGTCATTGTTTAAAAGACTTTCTGTTATCACAGATTTAGTTTGTTTAGTGTTAGTTTGTGTTCTACGAATGTTATTTTAATATTATTTAATCCAATGCAAAGCTTGCTCAAAATAGAGGCTGAGCTACATATATGTTCACTCTGCATCATTTAGCATTTATCAGAAGTTCTTATTCTTTTCTTCTGTTAATAAATAATAAAAGAAGAGAGCTCAAGACTGAACCCGAAGGGATTCGAAATATAACGGACAATTTAGGAGAAATATAACTATCATTTCTTTAATACGAATTAAGTATCGTTGGATAAGGTTTGTGTCTGGGAGGGAAATCCATAATGTCGCAATTTGGCACATAGTAGGTTTTAGTTATTTGTATCGAAAGCCTAAGAGATGTCAAGGCGCGACCAAGTAAGACACCCTCTTTTTAATCCAAGCCTTCACTAAAACACCAGATGTGGTGCTATAACCTTGTCTAAAACTAAACTACGCCTTTATTAAAATATTGTTGGAACAGACGAACCCATATCTGCGCAATACAATCTTTTTAAAAATCTGCTATACGTAGTAACACGCTAACGGGTCTAAAATCATAAAATCCCTCGGGATCATTTATTTTAGTCAGCGCCGTAATAACCGTAGATTCCCCAGAAATTGGAAAGTAGTTTGCTTTGAAACAGCAAATCACGAGATAAGTAATATATTAGTCGATAGGTGGGCGATAGTGACTCGTTTAAAAACTATTATGTTTAGAAAGATTTCATAGTTTCTTGAATTATAGAGATGCACAATATATTCTGGTCAATCCATATCATTTAGTTTAAAAAATCAACTGCATCTTCTACATGCTTGCAAATTGAATAACTCGTGCAATTCATTACATTAAACTCATTTAACGTTTTCCACAGCTCCTTAATATCATTTATTTAAAACGTTAGCGTAGTGTGCTATTTCCCAGACTCATATGAACCCAAGAAATAACTTATTACAGTCCCGCAAATTTTTACAGTCCGACAAATGGTATTTTGATATTGGCGAAACAACGCCAAGAAATAAAACTCCACCTGAAACTGATTGATTTCCATTAGAATGCATTATCATATCCTACAATTTGTAGATACAATACCAGACGCATATATTATATTTGTAATTAGGTACATCACGAAACAAGATTGTATTTTTTCCGATTCACTGAAAATATTTCATTATTTATTTATTTACTTATTTATTTATTTATTTATTTATTTATTTATTTATTTATTTATTTATTTATTTATTTATTTATTTATTGACATTTGGGATTCAAACGGAACCACTGTTCCACTACAGTTTCCCCTGAATACTAAAATCCTAGTAAACAAATATTGGCTTAGACTAAATTACCCAATTTTAACAAAAGAAAAAAAAATCCAATGTTTCAAGTTTCTACATAACCACTAAAAAACACCTTAATTCTTTTCCTAAATAATGATAAGGACATATTGTATAAATCTAGAGATTGTAAATTGTATTCATTAAAGTTTCGCATAATGCGACACATCGGAGAATTATAACCCAGGTTTGTTCTTTTATATGGGACTACAAAATGATTTTGATCTCGAAACTGCCTAATCGGTGCATTAAAATTAATTTTCGAGAGCAATTGTGGAACAGGTGATTTATTAGCTTAAGTAATATTACGAAATCTGACATTACTCTACGTTGTTGCAGACGAAGTATCCTAAATTGTTGTTGAATTTCTGAGTAATTATGATTAACTATTGGGATGTTAAATTTAAATGATAAGAATTTTAAGAACTTTTTTTGTACTCGTTCAATTCGTTCAATATGAACATTATATCCTGGAGACCACACGGGCGTGGCAAACTGTAACTTACTATAAATAAATGCATAATATAGTGTTAAGAGTGCCTTAGGGCTTCTAAAATCTTTACAATTGCGTTTTATAAATCCCAGCATCTTAAGTGCAGAGTGAATCATTTGATCAATATGCGGATTAAAAGATCACTTGCTGTCCATTATAACCCCCACTTCATTAACAACCCTAATAATTTTATTATTTAAAGTATAATTAAAATCAAATATATTTTTATTTTTTGTAAATGAAATTTTATAGCATTTCTCGACATTTAAGGTTAAACTATTGTTATCACAGAATGTACAAAACCGCAATAAATCTTCCTGAATTCACAGTCCTCAACCGATTTAATAACTTTAAAAAGTTTAATATCATCTGCGTAAACCAAAAATCTACAGTGCAAAAAGTAGGACTTAACACGATTAATAAAGATGTTGAAAAGGAGAGGACCCAGATGGCTTCCCTGTGGCACTCCTAAGGATAACAAAAATGAGTCAGATTTATGACCCAAGACCGATATTCTAGAATATCTTTCAGTGATATAGGATGACACCCAGCGACAGACAAACTCCGATGAAATTATTTCATAAAGTATTGTTGTTAAAATGTTTTGATCAAGACTGTCAAATGCTTTGCTAAGATCTGTATAAATCACATCAACCTGTCGCTATGAGTCCAAGCCATCTGTTACAAATTCAGAAAAGCATAGTAAGTTTGACTCTACTGAGCTTTTTGGAAAGAAACCATGTTGTTCCTCAATAATTTTTCCTTTAACTTCTCAAAAAATTAGCTCATAAACAAATTTTTCTAGGACTTTTCCAAAAATATTTAATTTACTAATGGGCCTATAGTTTTTGATATCTCAGTTCATTCCACCTTTAAAGATTGGAATTATATATGATTCTTTCCATTTTGAGGGAATATATCCAGAGTGTAGCGATTTGTTATATAAAATATACAAAGGTTCACAGAGAGAACTGGCACAGTTTTTTAAGAATAAGGGTGTAAGCATATCTGGGCCTGGGTCTTTATTTACATCTAAGGAACGTAAAAGCTCTAAGATTTTTTCCCTACTTAGGTAAATCGAACATAAATCCCAATTATTGTGATTTGAATCTTTTACTAGAGAAATGTTCTTTAAAGGCTGAACAAATATTTTGCCCACCTTCAATGGTTTTATTGTTGTAGGTCATAGTGGCAGGAATTAATGAATCAGCGTTTTTTTTCTGTGAAACAAATTTCCAGAGTTGCTTACTATTTTGCGATATATTATGTTCAGTATAATTTATAAAACTCTGATAATCATTTTTAATTAGCTGTTTGGATCTAGATCTTAACTCTAGGTATAAATTATAAGAATCCTGATCATTAAATTTTTTCCACCTTTTACGTACTCTATTCTTTTCTTTTATTAGTTTAAGAGTAGTTTGTTTGAAATATATTGGAAACCGACCACTTTTCTGAATTTGCTTAGGGGCATGTTTTTCTATGGCACACAATTATAAAATGTATCCAGAGAACTATCAAGGTTTTATTTAGACAACAAATTATTCCAATTAGTATTACATAGTTCATTATTTATAACCGCGTATGGTGCTTTATAAAAATTATATTTGGGCTCACAACAGTTATTTAAAGGCCTTGTATAATTAATTGAAATCAAAAATTCTAATGCAGGACGAGAAGGATCCTCTGGAGTTATTAGTAGGTTATTACTTTTACTTAAACTAGTTATGGATTTTCTATTACACAAAATTATATCTAAAATTCTACTCAGATTATTTCCTATATTATTAAACTGCATAAACTCACAAAAATTTAGTAGATCTATAACATCTGACGAGGATTTATCAACATTCGTTGGTTGTAAGAAAGGGTCACAAGGTATATCTACCCATTGTACTACAGGCATATTAAAATCACCCATGATAAGGACTTTATGGTTTTGTAATTTAGTCCACTTAGCATTTAACGACGACGAAAAACAACATCGGGCGTATTCGTCCTGACCAGGTAAATAAACACAACAAATGAATACTTGTCTAGAGTTATTATACTGAAATCCAAATGTCCTCCGCATCGCAAGAGAGCTCCAGATATAAATAAATAAAATACAAACAGTATCCCATCGTGATAAAAACATAACACGAAAAACATATAAAGGAAAAACTAACCAAAAGAAAACTAAGACAAGTATAAATATTTAAAATTGTTTTTGATGTGCGGCTTAACAGATAATATATATAATATATATATATATATATATATATATATATATATATATATATATATATATATATATATATATATATATATATAAATATATATAAATATATATATATATATATATATATATATATATATATATATATATATATATATATATATATATATATATATATATATATATATATATATATATATATATATATATATATATATATATAATATATATATATATATATATATATATAAATATATTTATATATATATATATATATATATATATATATATATATATATATATATATATATATATATATATATATATATATATATATATATATATATATATATATATATATATATATATATATATATTTATATATATATATATATATATATATATATATATATATATATATATATATATATATATATATATATATATATATATATATATATATAAATATATATATATATATATATATATATATATATATATATATATATATATATATATATATATATATATATATATATATATATATATATATATATATATATATATATATGTTCTATCCGTTATAGCCAGGTGTATTCATTGACCTTCAGTCGCATGGGAACGGATATGGCGATTTCAACATTTCAAGGAATGCATTGCAAGCAGTATTTTCGAGTTGCAGTTCTCACAGCTTGAAGGTGCTGCCTCATCATTTCAAAACATATAAATTAAGCACCAATTGTAAATATTAGTTAGTTCATATCAGATACTGTTATTATGTCAGTTTAAGTTTCAAATTATACGGTTTAAGTTTTACAATTATACAAAGTATTTTTAAGTGGATAAATAATATTTTTAAAAAGTGAATTTTTGAAATAAAAGTGTAACAAATTGGCGCAGTCGGTAGGATTCGTCTAACGTCGGCAGAACAAGGAAGACCTAACTGTTGACGGCGGATCGCAGATCCCTTAACGAAGAAAAGAACCATATCAAGGCGTCCTCACTCAAAGATAGCTGCGGAAGGAACACCTGGTGAAACCCCTGGCAGTCCTAAGAGAACAAGACGACCAATGCTCCTGTTTACGTAAGTGACATTGAATTATCCCGTTTTAAGTGTTGTATTTTATTTTATTTTACTGTTCGATTGTCTATACGAAATTTTCTACCCTGATTTTAATTTTCGTATATTCTACCCTGAATTTGAAGAAAAGCTAAACTTTTATTTACCAATTTTGTAATTTGAAAAATAGCCTAATATTTTGTGTTTTTATTTTCAAAAAGAATTTTAATTTGTATTCTTATAAAAATTTAAAGCAATTAACAAAATGCCCGAAACACGTTCTCAACAAATCCAACCAGCTGCACAGCAAACAACACAAAGTGCTGAAGTAGAAATCGAGCCTTACAGGCTATCCGAAATATTTTCTATAGTGCCTGAATTTGAAGGCGATCAAATCTCCTTAGGTACCTTTTTAAACGCGTGCGATTGTGCCTATAAAATGGCAACAGCGGATCAAAGACTCTTGTTAACGATTCACATAAAAAATAAACTTAAAGGAAGAGCCGCACAATTAGTAAATTCAAGAAATCCAGGAACATATACCGAAATTAAACAACTTTTAAATCTCCATTTTGGCGACTCAAGGGACTTATCGTCTCTTATACAGGATCTTCAAAGACTCCGTCAAGTTCCCGGCGAGTCCGCCCTTACATTTTATAATCGGTTACAAGTTTTAAATGCAAAAATGCTTTCGAGTATTCAAAATGCTTCTAACCTCACTAATGATCAAAAAGCTGCACAAAGCAGATTAATTGAAACAATGAGTTTAAATACGCTTTTAACTGGACTAAAACCTCGTCTAGGCCAAATCATTCGTGCAGGAAACCCGGGAGACCTTTTAGAGGCCCACTCCCGCAATAGAAGAGAATTACAGCTCTCCTATTTTGAAAACCAAAAAATAAACAAACCAAATTCTCCGAAACCTCCTCAACCGATTAGGAAACCTTTACCACAAATTATAAAATGTCATAAATGTGGACGCACCGGACACATAGGTCCAGAATGCCGTACACAACCAATGTCCCAACCTGGTTATTCCCAAAATAGTGGTAACGTAAACTACCAAAGACAGTTTCCTTCTTCCAGCCAACCTCATTTTTCTCAGCAAAACAGACCCAACCCATTTTCATCTCTATATAGACCTCCTGCAGCTGCCCAACAAAACCAAGCTACATCCCGTCCTCCTATCATGCAGAAAAACTCAAATTTTTACCCAAACCAACAGAGAGCTCACCACGTAAATTATGATAACCCATATTACGAAGAACCCCAATATTACGAGTATTCTCAAGATGATAGTAACTTCGAAAACCAAGAATACTGTATTAAAAACGACCAAACTTTTACAAGTCATTCCGAAGAATTTGACAGCTCAGAATTTCAAAATTTTCCGTCTCCCCTTCACAAGAACCACCCTCCGGACAGCATTACCAAATCGATCGACCCGATGTTGGAACTACAGAGTCAGATTCAGACAATGAATTTAGACGATTTCGACCCCAATGTGAACTTTCCGGAACAAGCGTTCCTTTGAACCCATTTCTTACTGTTAATCCCAAGAACCTGTACTATATTAACGATGCTTCAAATACCTTCAAACTTTTAATCGACACCGGAGCAGGGATATCTATTTTTAAAGAAAACACCGTCAAGACATTTCCCCATAGGACAGCAGAAAACGTTACTATTCAGGGCATAACAAATCAAAAATTGTCTATATTTGAATCCAGCCTTGTCCCTTTTGAGATAGATAACCCACATAAAGTGTATATTTATAATCTAGATATCGATTTTGATGGCATCTTAGGAGTTGATTTTCTTGAGCATTATGAATGCATAATCGATCTTAAATCAAAAAAATTAATAACCAATTTTAAAACGATTCCATTGCACAAAGTCGGTGCTATTACAACCCCAAATAATGTCAATAAAAATGAGATACACAATAAAATTTCTAACGATGCCCGCACAGAGAAAATTTTCAAATTAACCTGTAATCTAAAAAATACTGACGCCCTGTTAACGGCTCAGGAAAAAGAAAAGGTTCGTCTACCTAGTGCGATTGTACATGTTAACGAAAACGGCGAATTTATGACTTCTATTTTAAACGCAAACGCCATCCCGAAATCCATAGATTTTTCCGATCTTTCTATAGAGCCATTCACGTCAAGCGACGTCATACTAAACTTAAATACTCAAGATGATTATGCGTCCGACCAAATTGATAGAGTACAAATAATCCGAAATGAGCTAAGAACGGAACATCTTAACTCCGAAGAAAAGGAGATGATCACAAACCTCTGTTTAGAATAGTCTGACATATTTTATATTGAGGGTGATAAGCTAACGTTCACCAATGAAATCAAACATGTAATAGAGACTAACAACGCAAAGCCTGTATTCACGAAATCTTATAGGTATCCTCAGATACACAAAGAGGAGGTGAAAACACAAATAGGAAAAATGTTAGAACAAGGAATTATCCGGCCCTCTATCTCACCGTGGTCTTCACCGGTGTGGGTGGTACCCAAAAAACTCGGTGCATCCGGGAAACAAAAGTGGCGTGTAGTTATAGACTACAGAAAACTGAATGATCTTAGTATTGACGATAAATACCCTTTGCCAAATATTTCAGATTTATTGGACCAACTTGGTAAATGTCAATATTTCTCGACGCTTGATCTCGCGTCCGGCTTTCATCAAATTGAGATCACTCCCGATGACATACCTAAAACAGCATTTTCAGTCGATAACGGACACTATGAATTCGTCCGAATGCCATTCGGTCTAAAGAATGCCCCGTCCACGTTCCAGCGTGTCATGGACAACATTCTTTTGGGCATCTAAAACGAGCGTTGCCTTGTATACATGGACGATATAATCATCTACTCGCCCACCATACATGAACATATAGACCGACTAAAGGAAGTTTTTAAACGTCTCCGAAATGCAAATCTTAAAATTCAACCCGATAAGTGTGAGTTCTTGAGAAAGGAAGTTGCTTATCTGGGACATCTTGTCACGAAAGATGGTGTAAAACCCAATCCCTCAAAAGTAGAATGCATTAAAAACTTCCCAGAACTAAAAAATGCAAAGGACATTAAGTCTTTCCTGGGATTAGCGGGATATTACCGCAGATTCATCCCGAACTTCGCAAAAGTGTCCAAGCCTTTAACCCAACTCCTAAAAAAGGACGTCCCATTCCTCTTTGATTCTGAATGCAAAAAGTCATTCGAAGAACTAAAGAAAGCCCTAATTACAGACCCCATTCTCATCTACCCTAATTTTGAGGAAACCTTCCTCCTGACTACAGACGCAAGCGCATTCGCAATAGGCGCTGTGCTGTCACAAGGGCCAGTCGGAAAAGATCTACCAATAGCTTTCGCATCTAGAACACTTTGTAGCGCAGAAACTAAATACTCCACCATCGAAAGGGAGCTACTGGCAATTGTATGGGCCGTAAAACATTTCCGCCCTTATCTTTTTGGACGAAAGTTTACACTTATTACGGACCACCGGCCATTAACCTGGCTCTTTTCGATTAAGGACCCTGGTAGTAGGCTTGCTCGCTGGCGTCTAAAATTAGAAGAGTACAACTATAAAATCGAACATAAGCCCGGAAAGATAAACAAAAATGCAGACGCCCTATCCCGAATAAAGATTAATTACTTCCAAAAATGCGCAAATTTCCAATCAAAATGTGCCATTTTTGCCGCTAACGAAAATGATAGCGAAAATGACGACCAAAGCCAACCAGACCCAAATGCCGTCGAAATAGACGACGAACACATCACACAAGAATATAACAAATTTGTAGATCTCTACCAAACGAGATCAATAATTGACTATTCCAAAGTCGAATTCTCAAATTCGCAGCTTTTAGATAAATCGCATAAATTAATTATTACCTTTTTCTGGCAAAACAAACTAGAGGAAATGCATTACAAAATAATCGAGGATATCTTCGAAGAAAACGTTCATTTTGAAAACATGAGCGTTAACATTGCCTCTAGCAAAACTGTAAAAGATAGAAAATACTTTATTATCCCAATACCATTCGACCCGGAAATTGTAGCCCAACACCTGTTCTATGTTCTATTTAAGGCCCAAAATGAATTCGATCCCTCTAAAACATTTTATGTAGAAAATAATTTAGCACTGCCCATTCTCGAAATGTTCTCATTTATCTTTGCCGATAAAGAGATAAAACTTAAAATCTGTCAAAATGTTGTAAGATCCCCAGACGCTGACGAAATTCCCCAAATTCTAGAACACTACCATTCAGGCAAAACTAATTTGCATCGGGGAATAAACGAGACAGTCAGGCGCATAAGAGAAAAGTATAATTGACCGAACTTAACAAAATATGTTGAAAAATTAATTAAAGCCTGCGAAATATGTCAGACGGTGAAAATATGTCGGAAAAATTTAAGTACACCACTCGTTATAACGGAGACCCCAAAAACCCCGTTTGAAAGAGTAAACATTGATATCTTCGAATATCCAACCAGATATTACGCACTCACAGTTCGAGACGAACTTACGAAGTTCACGCAAGCCTACCCAATAGACGACAAAAAAGCGTCAACGATTGTAAATACCCTATTAGTATTTTTCCAGCATTTTGGAACACCCCTAAGAATACATTGTGACTATGGGCGTGAATTTGATAACTCGTTAGTTAAAGACCTTTGTGAATTGTTTAATACAAAACTTACATTCTCTAGTGTAAATCATCCCCAGTCTAATGGGTCCATCGAAAGGTTCCATGCAACCTTATCAGAAATGATTAGAGCGAACGTAGCAGAAAACCCTACAGAACATCCGTTTAATGTATTACTCTACGCGGTAATCTGTTATAATAATACTAAAAATAAAACACACGGGTTTACTCCGTTTGAACTCATTTTCGGTCACACGTCAAGTAGGCCACCTGAAACATTATACAATCAGGAAAAATTAATATCGAAATACATACGAGATCTTAATAACCGCATGGAATATTATTACAAAATCGCTAGGGCAAAAACAGAAAGACAAAAAGAAAAAGCAAAAGTCAAGTTTGACGAACACGTATCTCCTATCCCCGAATACAAAGTTGGCGATAAGGTATACGTCAACGAGTCACAAATAAAATCAAAATCCGAAAACAAATTTAATGGTCCTTTTGAAATTACACAAGTGTTTCAAAATTCCGCCATTCTTCTTAATCCTCGGACAAATCAGTCATCTAAAGTCAACTTCGATAGGTTAAAACCCTATTTTGAATAAGAATATTCTTCTTTGCAGATTCCTCGGGCTGCTCTCGGTAGGCCTGTCCCAATTTTCCATAACACCTATCAACAACACACTCGGAATATTCTTCCACGAAGAAGGTTCTGTCAAAGTGTCAAACGACAAATGGACACTCCTCGTGTATAAAGATCTTTCTTACATAAAAGAAGCTATCGTGAATAACGATAAAATCCTAGAAGGATTACTAGACGGCTTCATAAACGTTGACTCGCCTAGAATGATATCTTTCAGATCCGAAATACAAACACACGTTAGCCTGCTTAATCAAATATCCGATTCTGTCAATTTAAAATATAAAGTAATAATCGCAGATACGAAAAAATATAGTTACAGGGAGAGGCGCGGAATATTTAACGGAATTGGCACGGTCTGGAAATCCATAACTGGAAACCTCGATGCCTCAGACGGTGAATATTTCAATGAATGCATTGATAAAGTCAACCAAGACGAAAGACATATCGAGAACCTCCTTAAAAATCAGATATCGGTTACTACTTCAGTCATAAAAACTTTTAACGCATCAATACAAAAACTTCAAATAGACGAAGAAACATTTAACCGAGACATAATCGAAATCCATAAATCGATAATAGACATATCTGATGACCTTGCATTTTACGATGCTCAAATAAGAACATTAGACTTATGTGAATTATTAATGGAGAGTTACTCCTTTCTAGAAAACTTTCTTAACGACACTCTAAATGCTATATCATTCGCTAGACTAAATATTTTACATAGCTCAATAATAACCCCAGGAGATCTGATTAGTTCCCTTCAAGAAATTTCACAATCTCTTGGAAAAAATAATCTACCTCTACCTGTGTACTCTTCAACACTCGCACAATACGTTGAGATTATCGAACTTGAGGCATATCAATCAGACACTAAAGTAGTGTTTATTTTAAAAATACCTTTAGTAAATCCTGAAAGCTATACCTTATATCATCTTTATCCAATACCTGTGTTGGATAATCGAACAGAATTTCACCATATAATTCCTACAACACAAAAATATATAGCGCGGGACGATGATTCAATGTTATACGTTTCATTTCAAAACCTAGAAGGCTGTAAATCAATAGGACGAAACCAAAAGATCTGTTCAGATGTTCTACCCTGCCCAATAGACAGCGAAGCGATTTGTGAAGCTCAGCTCCTTAGAGGACCAAACCAGTTACCTAAGACATGTCAAGTATCAATTCTTCTGGCACAAGGATACAACGTCAAAGGTATCGACCTAAACTTTTGGTTGATTACTGTGTCAGATCCATTACCAGTTATCAAATGTGAAGGAAGAGAAGTCAAGACGAACATTATCAATGTCAATTCCCTCCTTAAACTTCAACCGTATTGTAACGCCTTTATAGGGAGCACACGCGTTCACGCCAAGGCAATCATCGACAAGTATCAAAACGTTACTTACAAAAGCCACCCAGTTTTGATCCCATACAAGTGCTGCCAACACATCTCATCGAAGCTTCATATCCCAGACCTCAAACCTCTAAAACTGAACAAGATAGATGTAGAAGATCTCAATATTGCTCAGCACAAACTGGATCAATATTCAGAAGAACTGGACAAACTAATAAACCAACCTTTTGTCTACAAACACTTGTCTTGGTTCACAATCATCACAATAGTACTTCTAGCTAGCCTACTCGTCCTGTACATATTATGCAAGTGTCGTCGTAAGAGACTACCCATCATCACCATGGCTCCACTAGATGATGGTTCACCACCTCCGCCCAGACCAATGCAGCGAAAGACAGTCAAGAGCAGACTAAGCAGTATTCTTGCGAGAAGACGGCCAGCTATCCATCCCCAAGCCGAAGAAGAAGACGAAGACGAACTTTAAGTGATTTTACAAAAGTTAAAACATTGTATTAACTTTTGCCTAAAAGGGGGAGTTGTTATATCCGTTATAGCCACGTGTATTCATTGACCTTCAGTCGCATGGGAACGGATATGGCGATTTCAACATTTCAAGGAATGCATTGCAAGCAGTATTTTCGAGTTGTAGTCCTCACAGCTTGAAGGTGCTACCTCATCATTTCAAAACATATAAATTAAGCACCAATTGTAAATATTAGTTAGTTCATATCAGATACTGTTATTATGTCAGTTTAAGTTTCAAATTATACGGTTTAAGTTTTACAATTATACAAAGTATTTTTAAGTGAATAAATAATATTTTTAAAAAGTGAATTTTTGAAATAAAAGTGTAACATATATATATATATATATATATATATATATATATATATATATATATATATATATATATATATATATATATATATATATATATATATATATATATATATATATATATATATATATATATATATATATATATATATATATATATATATATATATAAATCGTTTTTTGGTCTTTAACCATGTATAAATATTTTGTTAATTATTTTCTTGGGTATAGGGTAACTCTTTGAAAAATAAAATTATAATTCACATCGGCGTTTCGCTTATTATATTGAGCTTTCTCAAAATGGATATTTATTTTCTACAATAAAAACATATATAGATAATATGTAAAATTTAAAATGGTTAAAAAACGTTACTCAGAAAATATTATCCAAAAAACATTACATTTAAAACAAATAACGACTATAAAAAAATACATTTAAAACAAAATTAATATTATACATAGTATAATATTAATTTTATTAATTTAATTAAATTAAACCTGTTTCCAAGGTGCGTACTATGTATAATATTAATTTTGTTTTAAATGTTATGTTTTTTGAGTAATGCATGTTAACCACTTTATATTTTAAAATAAATATCTATCTTGAGAAAGCTCAATATAATGAGCGAAACGTCGAGCGAGTTATAGTTTTATTTTTCAAAAAAAAAAAAAAAAAAAAAATATATATATATATATATATATATATATATATATATATATATATATATATATATATATGTGTGTAAAATTAAAAATTACTTACCGATGATTGTTTACCATATTATCTATAACCAGATCTGCAATTTGTTCTATTGATGTGGCTTCCATATCCAAAATGACCGACCCGTTAAGCAACAGACTCCTGAGCTCGAAAAGAGAGTGAAGAGACAGAGTGGCAACGTGAGGCTTTGACCATCGATTTCCCCCTGAAAAAATAACCATTTATGCAAGTTTTTTAGTGAGTTCATTACATCATAATTATTGTTAAATAACTTAGCCCATCAAATACCAAAAGGAAAAAATATAACCGTATAAATTAAGTTTTACAACTTAAAAAATTCTTATATATTGTTATATATTCTTCTTTTATAGTTTTCGAGATATTCGCATGTAAACTTAATCATAGTCTACTATTCAAATAGTAGGATGTAGTAATATTCAAACGTGAATATGTTGAAAACTTAAATGTATAATTTTTTAATCAGTAGAAAGATCTCTATCTATCTGTGCTAAAATTTTATGGGTTTATGCACGAAAAAATATATATTAAAATTTATTATGATTTTCTTTGAACCGCCAGGATTTGCCAGAAAATAAACATTTCACAATTGGAAATGAGCTTCGAGTTATCTTAAATTAAATACAATTTATAACATTATTTCATTAAGTTCGTTTATAAATATACCAGGTTTGATACCCTTACGTTAAAAGACAGCTAAGTAAATTGTCAAAAACTCTGACATAAGAAGCGACGTGTTGAAAGAGAGAGAAAATTCTAACTTCTAACACAAGAGAGTCAATAGGAATACACTTCCTCTTACGAAAAAGTTTTTGTTAATTTTCTCGATAGTGTTTAAAGGTAAAGTTATCAAACCCGGTTTATTTCTAATCAATCAACAAGAAGATGCCCATTAATTGAAATAACTTTACACATGATGTTCCATTTAAAGTAACAAATTTTTTTTAGCGAAACCTGGCGGTTCAGGTAAATCATAAAACTTTTGTATATAATACTCTTCGATATCATCAAAAGTTAAATTTAATATATTTCCTGAGACATCTTATATAAATGGGTCTTAATTATTGTGGGTAAAATACAAATATCATGCGATGTAGCCCAAAATAATATAAATTTAATTTTACAATATGCACTTAAAAACAAAAAGAAAAATAACTCTTTTATAGGTGCCTTATATTAAATTGAAAACTGTTATTCGTTAAAACTACACTTTATTTACGTCAACTGCTTAAAACCTTACGCATTTTAGTTCATTTTAAACTAAAAAAAAATCGCAATAAATGATTGTAATCTTAATGTCTTAGATTTCTGAACATACATCAATGTGGGTGGGGATGGAAACGTAACACTTTGTTAAAAATCCAACATGTAAGAACAAAATTGAGGTAGAAGTTTAAAAAATCAGTGTAATAAAAATACTTATTGAATTGACCTCAAATTTTGTGCAAACATTAATTGTGATATAGGGATGTACTGGTAAAGTACTCCAAAATGGAGGAACAAAATGGTGGTAGAATACAAAATTAAAAACTCTGTTTATTAAAAATATTGAAATAAAAAAATCCTAAAAATAACAACATATTTTTAAGCGATTAGTTGTACTCATATAGTTCTTCTTGTGAAAGTTTTATTTGTTTATATTGCAAAATCCATTTATTTTGTGTGAAAACTCGAACAAGTGTATATTAGTATAGTACTCGTTGTCAACTCTGTAAGTTAGATAACAGATGGTAGTATATACAAGTATCCTGGGTACCTGCCTTTACTTTTAAGAATAACCTGCTTCTATCGGCTAGTATCACAAATAGCTAAAGCGGCGTCTGTACTCAACCGTAGACCCATCGAGATAAAGCAAATATAATGTTGTTTATAGTAATAGTTTGCTATTAGTAGATGCTATAAGCTTGGTCATCCGAAGTTCATGTGGTGGGATTTGTATAAGGGTGTGACTTCGTCCTCTTCATTCTCGTGGTCGTCGTCGTCTCAAAACGTACTTTCTACCTTTCAGTTGCTATATCTCGGGAACGATTTCAGATAAGGTTTTGGAATTTGGAATTGCTTTGGAGCATATCTGGAGATCTCGAAAGGTATCAAAGAGGTTTTCGTATCATTATCGGTTTTTCGTCTATTAATGAAAATAAAGATTCGATACACGAACTATCGAAAAAATTGAAATTTTGATTGGAAATTCCTAGAAAACGATTCTCTCTGCGTCCTACCAAATCCTATTTAAAATGGGCATGATCGAAGTTTGGAAAGTATTTTGTTTTGTTCTTGAATTTTTTTTAGGTCAAAAGCGGGGTTCAAGGTGCTTACACGAATCAAGCTTTCGACAAATTCAAAAAATATTCTGATAGAGCATAGATACAAAAAATAATTCTTATTATTATTACATTATATAATTTGGGGTTACCTAAGTTAAATTGTGCGGTTCTGTGTACGGTATGGTTAACTGGTTTTTAGTCAAAGTCAAAGTCAAAAATTGCTTTATTGTTTAAGATAAAATCTTGTTACAAAGCCAAAGGTAGAAATATATAAACCAACAAGCAGTAAAAAAATATAAGTAAAAGTGGATAACAATAAGAAATAAAAACAGCGAGTTATAAAAAAAAACACACATCAAAAGCACTAATATAATATAAATATACATACACACTTAAATATAAAGAACACTAAACAGAGACTTGGAATGAGGAAGTCTATCCAGTGTCATAATACATCATTGAAAAATTCCAGAAGGCCATAATAAGCTTTTTTGAATAATATGCATTTAAGAGAAGATTTAAATGTTTTAATATTATTCAAAGTTCTCACACTCTCTGGTAGGTGGTTGAATATCTTCCTACCTGTATAGAATATTGAGCTTTTAACTCGTGTAGTGTGAGGTATGGGCAGTGGCAGAGCTCCAGTTTGTCTTGTATTATAATGATTATAATACTCTCGACTTTTAAATTTTTTAAACATCATTCAAGCTGTCTCGAAAATAAAAATACAAGTAAGAGTTAGGATTTTCCGATTAATAAATAGTGGTCTACAAGAATATCTACCACTTACCCCGCACATATAACTCACTTCCCTCTTTTGCCGAACAAAAACTGAGTTTATCAGATATTGGCTCGAATTACCCCAGAAGCAAACCCAATAACGCAAATGGGATTCTATTAAGGACGAATATACTGATTTCGTAATGTGTTCATCCAACTTGTTCGATAAAACTCGCAAGGCATAACATCCCGATGCCAGACTATTGCATACTTTCAAAATATGATCCTTAAAGGTTAACTTAGTGTCTATGGCTACACCCAAAAATTTAATATTAGATTTTATCGAAATCTGTTCATTATCAAGATAGACATCATCAAGCGAACACCCAAAATGCATAATTTTGGTCATAGAAATGTTGAAAGAAAGGCGAGCATCACACCACCCTTTAATTTGTTTAACACCATTTGCGATTGCATGAGTTAATCCCTCAGGATTCATGGAAAAAATTGTGAATTCACCCTTTATTTTCAGTGACGCTAGATCATTTATATAGACAAGAAATAAAATTGGTTCTAGAACAGAACCCTGAGGTACTCCCGAAATAATTTCTCGTTTAATAGAATCAGCCTCATGCAGCCTGACCCTCTGACATCGTCCGGAGAAATAAGGCCTAAACCAATGAAGAGCACTTCCCCTGAAACCACACCACTCTAGCTTTTGCAACAGTATTCCATAATCCACGCAATCGAAAGCTTTAGCGAGATTACAAAACACTGCCGCAGCCGCCTCACCCTGATTTATGTAAAGAAACAGATTATCAAGAAATGCAAAAATTGCATCTCCTGTACTCCTACCACTCTGAAAACCAAATTAATCAACAATTAACGTTTACGTCGTGTGTTTAAAATATGTATTGAACTACGAAACTTTAGTTTATTGCAAAGGTGGGATGGAGATTATCTGCATATAATTCTGTAATAGAAAATAGTGCAATGCAAAATCCTTCGACCCCTCATGTTAAGCCCCCCAAGATTATTAAGATAGGCTGAGACGCAAGATAAGATGCATGCATGCATTCTGGATTAGCTGTATGCGGCGGCTGTCAGCGATTAGAAATATTAACTAGAGCGTAATAACGGTTACGTACGAGATTGCTACATACTGGTAACACCAGCCATGAGGTTTTGCCGGGCTACGCAGAAATTTCTCGATGGATCTCTACTATAGGGAATACAATATAAAGTTGAGATCCATTTAGGTGGTGTTTTATTTAACAATGGATAGGTCGTCAATATGGAGTATTTTCTATCTTCGATAAAATGTAGCCATATTTAAAGACATTTGATTGAACGTTAGAGAATTAAACACGATTATTTCTGATATTGGCAGTGTAACATGAATGTTTTTATGGCGGCAGCCACAATTTGAGGGGCAATAGTTTCCCCAATTTAGTAACATCTCCTTAAGAAAAATTATTGCAATCTTACGTATGGTAAACGCCGATATTCATTTGAATCAGGAGGGCTAATTGGGTCCAAGGTAGATGCGTTCTTCGGTATATAGGCCAAGATAATTTTTTTTGAGAAACATTTTGCTTCAAATTTTAAGAGCAGTTTTGTACTTTTTTGCCTCTTGCGTTAGTTTTATCTTATGGTATTTTTTCATAAAAGACTCCAAAAATCAAAAAAAACATAAAAAAATTGAATTTATTTAAACAAGTAGCCGCAATCGTAATTTGCTTAAAATTATTAAAGACAAAACATCATAAAATTTGTTTTCTGCTCTTTCAGAATATTTTTTGCTTTTGTCAAAAACCTGAAGCGTATAGGCACCAGAAGACGCTGACCCTTGCTTTTGACCTAAAAAAAGTTTCAAAAATGTAAAAATTTTTTTTATTTTTTATTTTATTTTAATTATTATTTAATTTTTTTCGACATCGTGCGTCAAACAACGCTTCGAAATATCCGATTTTTTATAATAAGAGACTAAGACTACTGTTCAAAAGCTTTAAGTCTGCTTTAAACCCGCACCAAATTTCAAAAGTATCTCAAACCACTCTCGAGATATACCTACTGAAAGATAAAATGTACGTTTTGGCAGGACGACGAAATCACCCCCTTATACAAATCCCACGAACTTTGGACATTACATTTTCTTTAACTCAATGGGTACACGTTTGGGTACACCCCCCGCCAGATCTAAAATCTGTGTTCATAAACAATTACATAACTCAATTTATTTTTCCAATATTTTTTTTCTCTAGTAAATACTCCAAATACACCGAAAATATCCAGTAAAGTTTCACAATTTAATTTCCCACTCGTTGATTTGTTGATCAGCAAAATTATTGGAGCAGATTATAAACTGAAGACTTACTTAGTGTAAGGCTTCAGCAGCGAATAATCACATTATGTCTAAACTTAAATTATAAAGGGCTGTGTTGAGAGCTAATTTAGGTTTAAACTTAATGAAAGTTGATCTATATGCAAATATTTTAATATTTTGTTTCCATTAACAGTAATTTAATAACAAACTTTACAATATACATATTATGTCTTTATGCTAGGAATATTAACTAAAACACCACATTCTAATTTAATAAATAATTAGAGGTCTCTGTAAATTGACAAATATAGAAGAAATAAGAAGAAAATTATATATTCGCTATTATTGCTTTATTGCAAATTAGTACTTTTAAGGTATTAAGCAGGTTAACTACTATAACTAACTATATGTCTATTTTACGAGCCTCTTTGAAATTTATATGTCACAGATGGTTTCTTGTGTTTAGCGGGTTCAAATCCGGATGGACGTAGAAACTTTGCTAAGTCCTGTTCTCGAATTTGAAAGACAAAAGTACACAAGAGATGAATTTAAAATGTTTTATGATGACTAAATTGTCATGTAGAATTTAATGGGCCCACTATTTTTTGTTTAATATATAAATAATATTTCAAGTTGTTTTAGGAGTTGCTCATTTTTTCTTCGCAGACGATTTAAAACTTTTTCGCGCAATACGAACACCGGAGCACTATTTGGAATTGCAGGGAGACTTGGAGAGGTTTTCTGCCTACTGTGGGACGAGATATTATTTTTGAATTTAGGCAAGTGCTTCGCAACTTCTTTCAGCCCCAATAAAAATCTCATTAATTTTAATTAAATAATTAACAATAAAAATTTAAAAACAGTTTGGGAAATCAGGGATCTCTGTGTCATTTTGAATGTCAAGTTGGCTTTTAAATCCCACATAGAAAAAATTATAAATTATTCCAATCGATTATTGGGACTAATAAAAAGAAATACGAGGTATTTTAATAACCCAACAGCTCTACTAAACTTACATTATACTTTCATTCATAGTAAACTTTCTTTTGCATCGGTTGTTTCGAATCCGCAGTATGAAATTTATATAAAAAGATTAGAATCTTTACAATATAAGTTCGTAAGGTATGTCGCTTTTAAAATGAATCATGTAATTGTAGATAGAGCTTATTCAATAGTTATGAGACAATTTAATATTTTTAGTGTAGGCGTGAAATGGCTGATTTAGTAATCATTTTTAAAATAATGAAGGGTTTAGCATTTGCTCCACTCACGGGTTCAATTTAATAGAGCTTTTGGCCATACCGAACTTTTTCATATTCCTTTTCATAGGACTAACGCTGGTCAGAACCCACCTCTGTGTAGAGTGTTGAATTCTTTCAACAGGCATTTTAGTCACATGAACTTTTTTGAGTTGTCATTAATTTGTTTTAAGCGTAGGCTTAAGTTTCGGGTTTTGCATAGAATGTAAATATTAGTTTATTATTTTTTTCATTTAATGAACTACATGTACTTATATTTGTTATTGTTTTGTACCCGCTAAGTTAAGGAATTATATAGTGGGTCACTTTTGGATTGTAATCTGTTGTTACCCCTATTGTGAAATAAATAAATAAATGGCTAATTACACATTTCCCAGTTTGTATATAACTGCTATAAAGAAGCGATTCCGACGTGCGCGGCTCGGGTTTTCAGTGGTCTAGGACAGTGGTTCTGAACTTACCTTAATGTGTAAGACCTATTGCAAGATACGTACAGGGAGGTCCCCAGTATAAGAAACTGTATAAAATAGCGCCAAATGGTCTTCGATACCTACACGCTTTACTATCGTCCACTGTGGTTATTATTATAGGAAATAAAACGCTTCAGGTTATTTGGACTGAAACAAAGTTTAATCTTCCATCAATAGCCTCTGGACTAGATTATTCTTTAAACTACACAAAACATTCAGCAGGACACAGCATCAAACCATATAGCAACAACATTGTTGTCATCTTCAAAATCTATCAATAAGAAACCAACGGTAGTCCAATTCGTTGCAAAACGAGCCTTGAGATTAGACATTAGGCGTTAATAGGGGAGCCAGAACAAGGTCTCTACTTAGACTCGCTCTTCCTCTAACAAGACGCCCCAGATCAAAAGCCTTTTCCTTTCTTGGAATATAAGGATCTTTAAAGATTACTAACACCAGAATGGTACTATCTCTCCAAGTCTACAAATTCAGTTTGTTTTCCACCATTTATTTATATTGTCTAAATATAATTACATAATTTAAACTGGAATATAACTTTAATTAAGATGATAGATAGATCTATCATTTCGCTCTAAATGGTAAAAAATCAAATAGTTCTGTTTTCAACCAAAGATTAATTAAACAGCAATCAAATTTTAAAAAGTTAAAAATATTATTCTGAGACTGTAGATACTCAACACAAACCTGTTTGTAAATTTAGTAATATCAAAGACATTGCCACACAGCCACTTTTATGCCAAATAACACATCCCTTTGAAATATTGGCATCTTATATAATTGATTCCAATTCTACATAGCACAATGTTTTGACGCTAGATCAACCTTCGAAAAAGCCAATACCTTGACATAAAAAATCCACAAGGGCATATAAAGACATAGGAGATATGCATGGCTGAAGTGTGGTATCGTCACGACTATTCCTGCTCAAATGCTTATTCAGTTTTGTTTTAGGAAACCTGGTTTTTAAAAGGTAAGTAAAATTAAACATCAAATAATTAATGTTCGGTTCCAGCGACACGCATTTATAAGCTACCAAATGTTCAAATCGATAAACTTTAAAAAAAATTACAGATTGGATACTAATCTGGATGACCATTATGATATTTTTTTGATTTCATCTAGTACTAATATTCTTAAAAATCAATTCGACCTGTGAGGCGTTTAGTTTTGCGTGTATGTGTGTATTTATTATATAACTGTCAACTATTTACTCTGTTCTCTTACTATCCAATTTCCCAGAGACTCCCATTATCTCATACTATTCTATCCATAACTTTACTTTAAGCTAAATCTTAACTAACCCCATAAGGGTTCAATTATTTTTTCTATTTTATTTTGTTAGGATTCTATTTTGTTGTTTATCTTTCTTTTTTTATATTTCCTTCTTTTTTTGTCTTCTTTTGCCTGTTGTTTTTTTTTTCAAAACATACTCATTCTAACATAACAGTTAAGCAGTTGTTCAGCTACAATTTCAATTTTGCTTCATTTATAAATTGGAACGAATGTCTATATATATATATTGGTATTATTTAGGGCAATTAAATCACTTAAATTAAAAGAAGAGTCGATACATTTTTAAAAAAATTATCTCTTTGAGATTTTAGTGACGGGCAATTTAAAATCATGTTTTAAATCTCCGATTTCACTACATTCATAGTTTTCATGGTTTTGAAGGTTAATTTTTTTCTTATTTTGGGGATGCAATGATGTTTTAACAAAGTTCTTATCTGAGTTTGCGATGACAGGCTATCTCAACATACCACCGGTTGACGGGTTGCCGCCAACATGCAGTTATTTATTTTTAAAGTTTAAAAAATTACATAAACGAAATATTAACTGCGCTTGCTTAAAGCAATTACTGAACCATTTGTACTGCCTCTTTGAAGATATGTTTTCTCCCAAACTTGTAAGTTCATTTTCTAATGCAAGCTTAAGGGCATACAACTGTATCTGTTTTATTTTCAAGATTTTAATATTTTCTAGCTGACTTCAAAAACAATGAAGACCCTATTTGGCAAATTATATTAAAAGATAAAGTAATTAGTCTCTACCTATACTTTACTGAAAACGCAAATGCCTAAATATTGTAGTTTACAAATTTTTTTCATGTGCGGTATCCTGTAATTTTATTACTTAACAACGGAATATATACAGTTAATATATAATGTTCTCTAAAGCGTCTACAATTTGATTAAATAAATAAAAATAAAACTTATATTTAATTTTAATTTCTATTCCTAATATCTTTTCTCATTTCTGTTAGTATTTTTATTAAATGTTTATTCGCATCTATGGATACGTTTTTTGTATGCTAAATCTAACTGCGGAAAAATGTAGTAGTTATAGTTGTTATTAGTTTGGATTGGTAGATAAATTAAATAACACACCTACTTCTTCGTCTGTTTTAGAGAAATTGTGTTAATTTACTTAGTGATTATGTTTTTTCAGAAACGGGCCTTATGGTACTTAAACTAAGGAGCTCTGAACAAGCTTCCATCCCAAACAAGATTTGTTAATTGAACGTAAATGTTTGCATTCTATGATGACAAGAACTACTTACAAAACATACAATTAACTCTAAATCTATTAGCTGAATGTATTGAGTTGGATATAAACTAAAGCTTAATATCATAGCTATATTTTATCCAAACATTACCGCAAAAATCTAAAACTTAGTTTAATACGAGTAGAGTTGTTAAAGTTTATCTTTATGGATATGTATTGAAATAGTAATTTACCATTATAAACGTTTATTATACACTAACTTTGATTTTATTAGTTAAATAAAAATTAGTAGACAATAATAATGCAATAAAATATATTTTACTATGCTTGTTAAAATTTTAGTGCAAAATAAATAAAATATATATTTAAAAGCCATATAACATGACATATCGTGGGATGCATTTATTAATTGGTTTTATTGATATATTGAAATTTAAAGGGGTTTGATAATTAATTATCATTCAAAATCAATTAAAACCGGATCTATATAATACTTTCGAATGATTGTTTTTGGAAATATGGTTTTGAGAACAAATAAATCGTTCTATAATTAAAATTTTGCTCTAATATTTTTTCTCAAACTGCAAGATGGTTATGTTTTGGTAATAATATAATTAAATTCATATGCGTAGGTAATTTAATATGCCATATAAGGGTTTTCTCTCATAATTGAAGATTTTCGAGTTGCTAAAATTAAGATATTTATACTTTAATAATAATAGTATCATAGTTATCTAACAATTTAAATGCAATACTTAAATAAAAGTCAAGAAGGCCATGCCAAGAACAAAATTATTTATTTGCCTCTTGTCATATTAGGCTTACACGTAACTGGAAAAAAAAATTATCATTCACAGAAATTATCGAAGCCAATCAAATTTTGAAAAAAATTGTTTGGAGTGATGTAGTAATTTTTAACACTGCCTGTGTTTTTAATCGCAAGAATACCCATTATTAGTCGAATGCTAACAAATATAAAGTTTAAATGATGGCAAGGATTTCAAAGTGTTTATGTATCATGCGGCATTCTTCACGATCGTGTAAT
Source organism: Kuschelorhynchus macadamiae (assembly GCA_030620095.1). Lineage (NCBI taxonomy): Eukaryota > Metazoa > Arthropoda > Insecta > Coleoptera > Curculionidae > Kuschelorhynchus > Kuschelorhynchus macadamiae. The sequence goes on from JAUTXW010000747.1 coordinate 617,395, forward strand.
TGGGTCAATATTATTACATAATGAAATTCAAGGAAAAATCAACGAGTTGCCTGAACAACTGAGACAAGAAATAATATTTCAATAGGATACAGCTTCGTATCATACGGTGAGACCAGTTATAAACTGGTTAAATATTAGAATTCTAACATGGATTGAGAAAGATGGAACAGTACCATGACCTGCAAGAAGTCAAGCTATAACATCTCTGGTTTTCTTTTTATGGGGAAACCTTAAAGTTATTTATCAAAACAGAATAAACTATACCTATTGATTATTGGAAACAAAAAATAAGGCATGGAAAACAAAATCAAACAAATGCAGTAAGGAGCTCCATAGAAAGAATTCAAATTATTTACACAACCTTCATTGCGAACGATGGCGGATATATTGAGAACATGTAGGTTCTTTAATATTTTTAGATTAAGTAATGTTTTCGACATTTTTAGTATTTAATGATTTTTGGTTTTACGTTGAACATTTGTTTTTCCTAATAGTTTGTAACAATTGTAAAACGATTGTAATACTACCATTCATCACCATAGAACGGAAGCTTTCACGACTTTGGTCAATTAAGAAATCATGGTTTTTGGGACTAGACTATATCAAACTGAAATGTCTATACGACGTTTCGTCTTCGCTTGCGAGGCATCTTTACGGATCTTTACTCCAAGAGATCAGAACACTGAACGAGCCTGGAGAGATTCAGGCGGCCTTTTATACTCGACTTGAGACCCTATGTTAAGATCGGTATCCACTCTATTGAAGTTTTTTATATGTTTAAAAGTTTCAATAGATTCTGCAATTTTTCATTTATAAAATCCTGGAACCGATGTTAAAACCTTGGTTTCTTTTATATTTATAATATGGCCAATAGTATACTGGTGCTCAGGAGACTGAACAATTTGTTTTTTTTAATACATCGTTCATGTTCCTTAAGTCTAGAGGATATTGAGCATCCTGTTTCTCCTACATACACTTTTCAACGTAATTTTATATACTCCTTTTGTTGGAAAAGGTACAACATCTTTCGGGGATAGCAAGCATTGTCCAATCTTCTTATATGTATTGATGATTGTACGTATGTTGGACCGCCGAAGTAATCGTCATATTTTATCTGTAATGCCATGCTTGTAGGGAAGAGTAACACTACCTAACGGTGACTCCTTATCATTCTCCTTATGTGGAGTTGGATTATTATATCTTTCAATTGAACACGTACTGTCTTCCGTGCCTCAGTTAGAGAGTCTTGATCAGAAATCAAAATGGCTGTAAATACTAGTGAGTTAATAGCTGATCTCTTTTGTGCTTGATGGTGGTGGGTATTTGTATTTAAGTATCTATTTGTATGCGTCGGTTTTCTATACACAGAATGTCCTAATGTACCATTTTCCTTCCTTTAAACAAATACATCTAGAACGGGAATCGTTTCATTAGGTTCCATTTCCATTGTGAATTTAATACTATGTTTAAGGTGGTCCGAAAATATAAGGAGGTTATCTTGTCCATGAGGCCAAACAAAAGTATGATCTACATATCTGAACCAGTGTTCTGGTTTTAGTGGAGCGGATGCTAAAGCAATATCCTCAGAGGCCTCCATATAGTCACAGGTGACAGAGAAGTTCCTTAAAAAATGAAATAAGCAGTTATAAGACAAGCTTTCACTAGATCCATTAAGTTATTATCAAGATTATTATAGTCCAATATGTCTAATATGATGGAAATTGAGTCGTTAACAGGAACATTTGTTTATAGTAATTCTACATCAAAACTGCCCAAGATATCTACGGGATGCTGGGTTTTCTTAACTTTTTTCACCAAATGTGAAATGATCTGAGACATCTCATATCTGACTTCATCGGTTTGGCCCACTGGCCATTTTCTCATTGCGGCTTCAACAGAGGATGCTATGTCTTCTACAGGAATGCTGCTTGGTGCTTTGGTATAGTTAGCGACTTCGACGACAAGTTGCTAACTATAATCTGCGGAGGTTTCACTGGATTTTTTCTGTCCAGGAGTGCTTCAAAATTTCTTCTGTCGCTTAAGAGTAAGTTCTTAATGTATTTTTTCTGACTGTTTATTGGCAATGTTGTCCAAAGTTGTAAGTATTGTTTCTTATTTCTGATTACGGGCAGTTGTATCTAAACCACGACGTATTGCCTTAATCCTTTCTCTAACTAATGCATTTCTGGGACGCTTATAAATATTCTCAGCGGTTTTAGAGGTAATGATGTCTCACTTGTTGTGACTTCGGTACTACATACTCATCTCGGTATCTACAGAGAAAGATTAACTGGCAGAGTAACTTCTTCTTGCTGTTCCGGAGATCGCCAAAGAAACCGATTATTAATTTACTAGTATTTAGAGCCATTTTGATTTCAGATGAAGGTTCTCTAACATCGGAAACATCGCAACTGACCGAAGCTCTGAGAGGGAATGACTATTGCCCCGAAGATATTACGTGTTCAGTTAACATATATAGTAATCCAATTCCGTGAAAAGATAATGATAAAGAGCCACCGTTGTGTTTTGTATGTTTGTTCTTACCTACATACATGGCGCTACAGACAAAATAGGATGATTACTTCAGCGGTCATACGTACAATATACGTAAGAAGATTGGCCAACGCTTGTGACCCCGAAAGATGTTGTATTTTTTCAAACGGAAGAAGTATAGAAAACTCCTTGCTTCTGCGGAGAAGTGTATGTGGGAAAAACAGGATGCTCAATATCCACTAGATTTAAGTAACATGAACGATGTATTAAAAAGAAACAAATTGTTCAATCTGCTATAGCTGAGCACCAGCATACAACTGGTCATATTATAAATGTAACAGAAATCAAGGTTCCAGGATCGAAAAATTAGATAATCTATTGAAATTTTTAAACATACAAAAACTTCAATAGAAATACGGTTATGGTCTACATCACACGTGGAAACCGATCCTAACACAGGGTCACGGTTTGAAGAGCACAAGTCGGGTATAAAAATAAGCCTGAAGGTCTCCGAGCTTATTCAGTGTTTAGATCTCGTAGAGTAAAGCTCCCTGAAGATGCCTCGTACAACTGAAGGCGAAACGTCGGATATCAATTCTAATTTGACACGATCTAATCCCAAAAACTATGATTTTTTACTGCCATTCATTTATTACAGATGCGTTTTTTCTATATTTTCCTTAAATTTGTGTACTTACTATTGTTATTCGTATATTGCACAAAATAAACAGAAACTAAGAATGTTGTCATGACTTTCATTTAAGTAATGCATTTAAATTATTAGATAATTTTACTATAATTTATTAATATTATTATTAAAGTATTCAAATTATAAATATTATCGGAATTATTAAAAAATACATTTTATAGCTTGAAGTATGACTTTTAAACGTATTATGTCTCAATTTTAGCAACATTTTTCGGTGCTTTATTAACTCTTGTGAGCAAATGGACCTTCCATAAATAAGTATACCGTTATTTTGAAAACTGTTAATTTTAGTTGTAGGGCTTTAAAAGTTTTGGGGAATTCGGTTAAGCGTATAAAACTGAATACTGTTTGTAGTTCAGCTAGAAAGAGAAAATAAACATGGTTATACAGTGATATAGAGTCACATTTAGGGAAGAAAGCTGCGTAACACATAATAAAATAATATAATTCCAAACAAAATTTTTAAAAAAAATGAAAAAAAATTGAAATAATTCAAAATTATAATATATATGTATCGCCGCGCGACGAACATTTTGGAAAGTCTCTTGCCAAATGCCGATTATTGGCTATTCGGCAAATACCGCATGTGTGGTCTCGGTTGCATACAGTGACCGTCTAAAGTCCGTTCCCCCCCCCTACTAATTTTTGAGCCAACTCGTATATCGCAACGAAATTTGGAGGGCTTAAATAGGAGATAAAAAGCTATTTTTTTCTGAAAAAATGATAGCTAAAAGTTATAAAATGGCGGCTACGCGCCATCTTGAATTAATATTTTAAATACAACACCCCGCACATTATTTCATTTTCAAAATCTGCTCATTATTCTTAACATTTTTCTCCAATATACTTTATTCCTAAATGTAATTTCTTTCGAAATAATGACGTTTGAAAATTGACATTTTGGTCATTTCAAATTCAATCAAAAATACGATCAAGTTTGCGTTGGAAACAAAATCGTTGTCGCGGTAACATCTTGATAACTAACTGTCAAATAGTCCGTTGAGCATCTTAATTATTTTATGAAAAGTGTGACCATGGCTCGCAGTTTACACGATAAATTTGAAGCAGTTTTGATTTTTGGAGAAGCTGGAAGAAATTTTCATCTAGCATTCCGTATGTTTAACGATAGATTTCCCGAAAACCCTATTTCGCGGTCATATTCGCGCAAACTTTTAAATAAGCTCCAAGCAACTGGTACGATGAAAGATGCTCCAAGATTAGGAAGACCACCTCTTTTAGAAGAAAAAAAAATTGAAATTGTTGCTGAAATGGTAATTAATCCTACTCAGTCGACGTTCGACGTCTGCAGTTGCTGAATCCTGCGAAGTAAGTTCGAAAAGTGTCCAAAGAGTCCTAAAAAATGAAAAATTTCATCCCTATAAAATGAAAATCCTGCATGCTCTCATGGAGGATGATCCAGACCGGACGGTTGAATTTTGTGAGTGATTAACAAGAAAAATTGAAGGAAAACGATCCTTCCTAAAACGTGTATGTTTCTCAGACGAATGCACGTTTTTCCTTAATGGAAAAGTCAACAAACCGAACGTACGATACTGGAGCGATACTAATCCGCATATTTTTAGAGAAGGGCATACCCAGTTTCCTGAAAAAGTTAATGTTTGGGCGGGGATTTTGGGCAACCACGTTTTTGGACCGATTTTTATCAGAGGCAATCTTACAGGAGATCTTTACAGAAATCTTTTAGAAACTGAAATTGAACCTCGAATAAGACAAATTGTATTAAACAATCAGGAAGAGTTTGAAAATCGTGAAATCATATTTCAACAGGACGGAGCACCTCCCAATTTCTATCGCATGACTAGAGAGTTTCTCGATACAAACTTTCCTGGGCGACGGATAGGTCGCAGGGGAAGTACAGAATGGCCACCAAGATCTCCGGATCTTACCCCTCTAGATTTTTTCCTTTGGGGATATCTGAAGTTAAAAATCTACGCCACTGAATGTCAAACAATAGAAGCGTTGGAACGCAGAATAAGAGAAGCATGTGAAGAAATAGATGAACAGACTTTCATCAACGTGAGAGAAGCTATTCATAATAGGGCACTTTATTGTCAAGATTTAGGAGGAGGCCACATCGAACACTTGATAAAATAATTATTGTTGGAGTTAAATAAGTGTTATTCAAAAATAAATAAAATATTTTTTTACCAACTAATTTGTTTTCCTTGTGGATTTACAGAACAAATTCGTAACCTTCAAGATTTTCCGGTAAGTGGTACTGTGTATCCTTAAAATACTGTCTTTACGCCTCTTATTAGTCGAATTCATTAAAAGATTTAACTACAAATTAATTAAAAAATTTAGTTAGCAGAATTTTGTATCGAAAGTGACTAAAACCATTACTTCATTTTAAACCGGATTTTCAATTTTCAAATGTCATTATTTCGAAAACAATTACATTTAGGAATAAAGTGTATTAGAGAAAAATGTTAAGAATAATGAGCAGATTTTGAAAATGGAATAATATGCGGGGTGTTATATTTAAAATATTAATTCAAGATGGCGCGTAGCCGCCATTTTATAACTTTTAGCTATCATTTTTTCATAAAAAAATAGCTTTTTATCTCCTATTTAAGCCCTCCAAAAATAGTAGGGGGGGGGGACGGACTTTAGACGGTCACTGTATATACATTCCTTACCCCGAGGTAGCTTAGCTTGTTTGTGTAACGCAGTAAACAACGCATTAAATATAACACTCTAACGAGGTATGCATTATTTACTACAACACAGGTGTTACACAGTATTTTTTCTCGAGCACATAAGCGCATTAATGCCGGGCAAGGGTTAGCCTCGTTTAGACTTATTTCACACATGAAGAAAAATAATAAGAAATACATATCTGGCAAATTCTTCAAATGTCAGCATGACAGTTGTGAAAAAGCATAAATCAGGAAGAGCTGATTCACGTATTCTTGATAACAGATGTAATACAACTGTCAATTTTTTATTAAAATTCAGCAGTTACCTACTATATAAACGATCCATATTTAGAGAAAATGTTATTATATATGAATTTATTTGAATCCGCATCTGTCTATCTTTCTTTCTATACATCTATCAAAACATTCAAATATTGTAAATCAAAATACAAGAGTTCTAACCACACTACACCACAACTTGTTACGTTCTGGACGCGCGTTTCGCTAACCAAGTTAGCATCATCAGCAGATGATATAAACTCAGTTTATATCATCTGCACAGTTTATATCATCTGCTGATGATGCTAACTTGGTTAGCGAAACGCGCGTCCAGAACGTAACAAGTTGTGGTGTAGTGTGGTTAGAACTCTTGTATTTTGATCTATCTTCCACCACAGGTTCCAGTGTTAGGGCCAAATATTGTAAGTCAATTTTGATACTTTCGAAATATGAATTTATCTATAATATGAAAACTTATTGTATTTTATATGTCTGATTGGGTGTTGTTATTGGTAACAGTTTCAGTTTATATAAGAGCAGTTGCTATAGTAAATAACGTAATTATTCTTTTTATTACCTATTACTAGAGTTTTATTGTTTATCGCGATGTTAATCGAGCTTTCGATGCACCGTGGGAAGAAATATATCACATTAACACCTAGTATCAAATAAATATTTACTGTATTATAGCAGACTGCACTGCTGTACCGTAGTAAGCAATGTGTGGCTTATTAGAGGGTTATATAGTAAACATTGTTTATTCGTTATAGAAACCAGCTTAGCTGTCTCGTGGTAAGAAATAATTTTACGCGTCCCGGATTTAAGGCAACATTTAAATTAATTGTTTCCACCATCCATAGCCATCTATAAAATTTTAAAATAATTAAGTCATGGCACTCTAAACCTAAATAAAATATAAAATTTAAGGTATTACTGAAACGTTTATATTAATTTTTAAATCTTGGGTAAATTATTAATTAAAAGTAGGCGTTATGAATATCGATTTTAGAGACAAAATGGAGCAAATTTTTGAACCCAATGTTTACATTTAAGAAACGGAATCATTTAAATAAAATCAATTTTGTTATAAATTAAAGTAAATAATTAATTAGTCAAAGTCTGTTTGTTACTTATTTTTAGCGATAATTTAAGGATGACGTCTAAAACGATTTAAAAAAAAGTCAGGATGGTTTATACGCAGAATGTCGCACTATATTCAAATAACCTTAAATATACAGGGTCTCCCATTTAAAATTAAAAATTCTTGGTAATTTCTGGTTAATCTGGAAGTGGTCAAATTTTACACATGCTGTCAAAAAACTTTTACCCATTATTTAATAAGCCCGAGTTTCGATTTTCCAATCTACAATCTAAAGATTTTACAGAAGTGAGACACATCTGACAGACACCTCGTATAAATCCTGCAGCAAAAATGGATCTAGTCGTGCTAATTATAAATATACTAGATTTAATATCAATATTTTTGTGTGAAACATAAATGTATTAAACCTAGTACATTTATAATCAGCCAGAAGAAACCCATTTAATAGACACTTATACATGATAGTAAGTTTTCATTCCACGTACACCAACGTCATAACAAGAAAATGATCCTTGTTTGGAACATGTTCTACATCACAGCAGACACAATGATCCATTTTAGTCAAACGACGATCGCGATTTCGCTCTTATTAGAGCTCATCAGGCCGCCATAGACTAGCGAGCCCCGTGTAGGGCAAAGGCACAAAATGGAATCACAAAAACAACTACTCTACTACTACTACCACGAACGGCATTGAATTACATTGTGACTCCTGGCTTTCGTTGGGAGCATTAAATGATAATAAGTTTTCATTCCACGTACACCAACGTCATAACAAGAAAATGATCCTTGTTTGGAACATGTTCTACATCACAGCAGACACAATGATCCATTTTAGTCAAACGACGATCGCGATTTCGCTCTTATTAGAGCTCATCAGGCCGCCATAGACTAGCGAGCCCCGTGTAGGGCAAAGGCACAAAATGGAATCACAAAAACAACTACTCCGCTGGCTAATACCACGAACGGCATTGAATTACACTGTGACTCCTGGCTTTCGTTGGGAGCATTAAATGATAGTAAGTTTTCATTCCTCGTACACCAACGTCATAACAAGAAAATGATCCTTGTTTGGAACATGTTCTACATCACAGCAGACACAATGATCCATTTTAGTCAAACGACGATCGCGATTTCGCTCATCAGGCCGCCATAGACTAGCGAGCCCCGTGTAGGGCAAAGGCAAAAGGCTCAAAAACTTTTAATGAACGGTTTGCGTGAATAACCCTGTATATATATATATATATATATATATATATATATATATTTATATATATATATATATATATATATATATATATATATATATATATATATATATATATATATATATATATATATATATATATATATATATATATATATATATATATATATATATATATATATATATATATATATATATATATATATATATATATATATATATATATATATATATATATATATATATATATATATATATATATATATATATATATATATATATATATATATATATATATATATATATATATATATATATATATATATATATATATATATATATATATATATATATATATATATATATATATATATATATATATATATATATATATATATATATATATATATATATATATATATATATATATATATATATATATATATATATATATATATATATATATATATATATATACATATATATATACAGGGTTATTCACGCAAACCGTTCATTAAAAGTTTTTGATGATGCCATTTAGATAAAAATTTCAAATTTTGGGATTAGGGTAAGGTCAAGGGGTACTTCTTTTTTGAAATATTTTCAACTTCGTGTCACTTCCGGTTTAACCGGAAGTTGGTATCATCTTGCTTATTTTAAATGGAACACCCTGTATTTTATGATATTTTTAAATTCTATGGAGAATTTTAATGGTATTTTATGTAGCATGTCCTAGACCTAGGTCCAAGCGTTCTTAAGATATTTGACTTTGAACCGAAAATAAGCCTTTGGGGTACCAAATTTTAAAATCTCATATTTTTGTAAGTTTTGAAGATGTAATCTTCATATTTTGCAGACAATCGGTAAATAATCTAAGGGTCTAAGGTTTCTATTTTTTTTATTGAATTTGTCTATTTTTATACAGGGTGTCCTAAATTCAGCGGCAAACATTCACATTTGAAAGCTGCTAAAGTCCGTTTTTTTAAATAGGACACCCTATAACTTTATGCACTATCAAATGTAGAATTTCATTTTCTATCGAACTGTATTAAGGTTCCCTATACCTATTCGTAACCATTTTCGAAATAAATGGGTTTTATAAAAACATCGTATGTATTTGCTTAAATGTTTTCATGTTCCAATGGTGAGCCATGGAAAAACAATTGAGATCCAATATCCAATATGACAGATGATTAGTATGCGTTATTTATCGAAAGCTGTCAGTGATAAACTAAATCTTCTAAATCGAAATGGAAGAATACTCAAACGCTGATATTCTCAATCTATTTTATACTCATGGAGAATGTTATAAACTTTTGGAGAGAACGTATCGTTTGTTTAATGAATACCACCCTGATTTGCCGGCAATGAACAAGTCAAAATTCAAGAGGATTGAAACAAACTTCTTGCGTTTTGGCAAAGTTAAAGTTACAAAAAATGTTACGAAACCAGTGACAAATGCCGAGGATATCGTAATAAACACATTAGCTTATTTCCACGCAAATCCGCAAAGTTCAATACCGTCTGCAGAAAACGATTTGGGAATTTCTTCTTCATCTGTCCAACCTTGAGCGAACATCATATGCACCCTCATTCCTTCCAAAACGTGCAAGCCTTGGGACCTGGTGATGACGTCCGACGAGTAGAATTTTGCGAATTCATGTTTTTGAAAATTCAAGAGGGCCCTCAATTCCTTTCAAAAATATTTTGGACCGATGAAGCGAAATTTTCTAGAGAGGGAATAACAAATAGAAGAAACTAACATTTCTGGGCAGCAGAAAATCCGCACGTTTTACGCGAAACGCGTTCTCAAGAGAGGTTTAGCTTCAATGTTTTCGGTATAGTATTAAATGATCAGGTGCGGTACTGTATTTTTGAAGACAATTTAAACAGTGATAAGTATTTGGAAATTCTACGAGGGACGGTTTCTGAATTTATAGAAGAAATTCCTATTGATGAGCTGCAAAATTATTGGTATCAATTAGATGGGGCACCAGCACATAATTCCGCTGCAGTTTATCTCCAATTATCTCGAATTTTTGAAGATCGCTGGATTGGTCCCAATGGCCCTTGGAGATGGCCCCCGCGATCGCCTGATTTAACACCCCTAGACTTTTATTTATGGGGAGTTATGAAAGGTAAAGTCTATGCTTCCCCAGTAAATAACCAACAAGATTTACTGGACAGGATACGAACAGCTTTTGCCGAATTAGAAAACGGACAAATTCAACGGGCCACAGCAACTGTACAAAGAAGAATTGAAATGTGTCTTCAAATGAACGGACAGCATATAGAACATTTGTTATAATTCAATTTTATTATTTTATTTATTTATTGTTGATTGTTAGATTGCTATAATTTTTAGGTTCACTAAAACAAGTTTAGAACAGTCTCGAAGTTAGTAGATATGGTTAAAAATAATGTAAACAATTTATTACATTTTTTATAACTTTAACTTTTTCGAAACGATAAAAAATTTCGTTTCAATCCTCTTCAATTTTCTCTTGTTCATTGGCGATAAATGAGGATGTTTTTCGTTAAAAACATGGCACGTTCTCTCCTATATTTTGTAACATTCTCCGCGAATATAAAATAAATTGAGAATATCAGCTTGTGAGTGTTATTTTACTTTAATCAAAAAGTTTCAAATCAGTTGTCATGTTGAATAGAAAAGCACAACAATTGTTTTTCCATGGCTTCCACTACGGGAAGGTGTAAGCATTTAGCAAACACATATGATAAAAACCCGATTATTTAGAAAATGGTTACGAATAGGTATAGGGAACCTTAATACAGTTCGATAGAAAATTAAATTCTACATTTGATAGTGCATAAAATTATAGGGTGTCCCATTTAAAAAAACGGACTTTAGCGGCTTTGAAAAGGTAAATTTCTGCCGCTGAATTTAGGACACCCTGTATAAAAATAGACAAATTCAATAAAAAAAAATAGAAACCTAAGATTATTTACCGATCGTCTGCAAAATATGAAGATTATATCTTCAAAACTTACAAAAATATGAGATTTTAAAATTTGGTACCCCCAAGGCTCATTTTTTGTTTAAGATCAAGTATCTTAAGAACGCTTGAACCTAGGTATAGGACATGCTACATAAAATACCATTAAAATTCTCCGTAGAATCCAAAAATCTCATAAAATACAGGGTGTTCCATTTAAAATAAGCAAGTTGATACCAACTTCCGGTGAAACCGGAAGTGACAGGAAGTTGAAAATATTTCAGAAAAGAAGTACCCCCTGACCTTACCTTAATGCCAAAATTTGAAATTTTTATCTAAATGGCATCATCAAAAATTTTGAATGAACGGGTTGCGTGAATAACCCTGTATATATATATATATATATATATATATATATATATATATATATATATATATATATATATATATATATATATATATATATATATATATATATATATATATATATATATATATATATATATATATATATATATATATATATATATATATATATATATATATATATATATATTTATGGAGAAAACTATTTAGAACAATTTAAGGGAAATAGTTGTATTTTTCCTAATGTGATTAAAATAACAGGTTATATTTTTTTTTGAAAAACAATAAAATGTTAAGAAGTGTGAAGGTACACAAATCTTTTAAATTACGGTTATTAATTTCCCAGTTTTATCTAAACCAAACTAAATAGTTGTTGGCTGACTGAAAAAATTATTTTATTTCCCTTGGAAATAATGTAATAATTGTGAAGTTCTTCGTTCACGTACACCAACGTCATAACAAGAAAATGATCCTTGTTTGGAACATGTTCTACATCACAGCAGAAAATTATTTTAGTCAAAAATCGCGATTTCGCTCTTATTAGAGCTCATCAGGCCGCCATAGACTAGCGAGCCCCGTGTAGGGCAAAGGCACAAAATGGAATCACAAAAAAAATACTTGAGAGAAAAGTATTGGTACCGATGTTTGTTTTAGGTTTAAGGCAGGTATATGTGTAAATTTGGCATTTTCTGCCCTTATTACCCGTCTATCTAAAAATTATATTAGTTCTATATTTTTCATAAGAGAATCCTTTATTTTTAATAAATTATTCGCCTCCAATTTACTAAAGAAACAGCTCAAAAACTTTTTAACATTTGCATTTGTATATATATGTATATATATATATATATATATATATATATATATATATATATATATATATATATATATACATATATATATATATATATATATATATATATATATATATTCTCATATATTCACCGATTTACAGTATTAATGGAACTAATCAAAATATATATATATATATATATATACACATATATATATATATATATATATATATATAAATATATATATATATATATATATATATGATAGAGGTCTATGCTCAGCTACAATTTAGGTTAAAACAACTTACGATGTTTGTTTTAGGTTTAAGGATATATGTAAATTTGAGAGTGTCTATCTAAAAATTATATTAGTTCTATATTTTTCATGAATCCTTTATTTTTAATAAATTAAATTATAAAGAAACAGCAACCTTTCTTAACATTTGCATTTGTTAGTGTTATATTCTCACTTTCACCGATTTACAGTATTAATGGAACTAATCAAACTGAACAGCCTGTTGGCCAAGCAATTACATGATGTCGAAACCTTAATGATAGAGGTCTATGCTCAGCTACAATTTAGGTTAAAACAACTTACTGAGGGATATATCTATGAGAGTGAGCTGAAATAATATTCTATTGAACTATTTATAAAATTATACGGCAATTTAACTTTGCTTTTACAGGTGGAATATCAAATTCTAAATCGCATTGAAATTTATTTTCTTATGATGGATAAAACTCTAGTGAATAATGAATGTACATGATAAAGAAGCCAATTGATCATTAATTTCTTTACATTCAATTGGTTACAAAATATAATAATACAATTTTTCAAAATTTGTTATTTCGCTAAGTACATATTATTACAGTTTTGTAAACACCTAGGCAAAGTCTTAAATGTTGCAATGAATAGCTAAGTCTTTTTACAGCATCTTTAGATAAACTCATCATACCAAAAAAAATTCGAACTGTGTAGTAGCAGAATCCTTTAAAATATAAGCCAAGCGTCCCTGATTGTAACTTTTTATAACAAAAATATGTAAAAAAAATACTTTTAAGAAGTATTATTATTGTTATGTGGTACATGATTTTTTCACGTTTTTCCTTTTTTATAGTTTTTCAAAAAAAAACAGTAAAAAAAATATAAATAAATGGCAGAATTCACATCTTAAGTTGTTCAAAATCACCTAAAAAAACTACAAATGCTAAATATTCGCTGACAAATAGGTTAAAATCCAGCTGTAATATTATTTTTCGAATATAGGTGCATTGTAGTGAACGCCTCGGTAGCTTAGTTCTCAGAGAACTTGCTTTCCTGGTGTGCCTTTTAATATATAGATTTAAAAATTTTTACCGTATCGGATGTACAACTAAAACTAGCCGGCTATATCTCTGAAACTGTTATCCCATGACGTCGGGAAGATTTTTGTTAGAGTAAAAGTGGAAAAGAAAAAGGTTGGAAATTATGTCTAAGTATCTAGGTCGGCCGCTAGAGGGAGTAACGAGCATAGTCAATTAGAAAAAGCGGATTTTCTCAGAAATTCACCCAGTATATGTATATCAAAATTAACTTTGTAGTATTCTTTAGTAAGCTGCAAATAATTTTTAATAATATTAACCAATGTTGACGACTTAATTGAGTTTCGTTAAAAATTACATTTATCGGGTTTTTAAATAAAGTATAAATTACATTATTTTAAGTCTCATGCCGATCGCCAGATGGCTCTTTCTGCCAATTTCTGAGATTTTACGTGTTTTCTTGAAAAATTCAAATGGGATGTTATATTTATTATACACCAATGTTAAAGAGCACGAAAAAAATAAAGAACATGGGCAAAATGCAAGTTGTTATATGGAGGAGATATGTAAGAAGAAGAAAATTGTAATTTTTAAGTTTAATTTCGAAATATAAAAACTAAGCGTTATGAAAATAAAAAAATTTGAATTTTTAAGGGGCTCTTGTGTCTACTAAGACTACCCTACATATTGGAAAAATATTTTACCTAGAAAAGAATAATTTTGACATTCGATATATAAATATTCTACGAAAATGACTCACAATTTTTCAATGTCAGAACATTTATCCCACCTATTTTTGCTGACAATTTGACTATTATCGGTTTCTGTGTTCTCAATATAATTCAATACTTTCCTTGTATAGCCTGTATACTGTTTCAATTAATATTAAAATATATTGGTTGTTGTATAGGGAAGTAAAAATATCACCTGATCTAAGATTTAGTTGCTTACTAGAGACTGCCTTTTTGCGAAACTACATTGTTATTAAAAATATTCTATCTCTATTCTTATATTTTTTATTTTTTTCTTTTACAATTACCTGTGCTCTTTTAATATATTTTAAACGGTTCCATGAGCTATACCTAAATCTCTATAAGTAGCTCTAATACTGAATTGCAATATACGCCAACACATTTATAATGTTTGCTTCCTACGGCCTCTTAATATAAGAAATAAAAAAATTGGTTTGGGTTATTTGACAATGACAACCAAATTAGCTCATTGGTCATAATTAGCTATAGAAAACAATGGCTATAACGTCATTAAAGTGATACGATTGCCAACTAATATTTCTGAAATTTGAATATACATAACTTTTTATTCATTTTAAACAAGATTATAAAGACTGTATGAAATAAAATATACGATACACATCCGTTTACGTACAGTACTTGTTTATATTCCAGACTTCCTAGTTAAACAAGTCGTGCTGTGATAGGTCACCAATCGGACTTATAACTTAAAATTAAATACTACTGTTGGTGTCTGCATTTGCCAGGATATTTAGCAGCGATAGCATTCTGAAAGCATTTAAAATTAACTTCAAGCACCTTCTTCGAGATAAATAAGCATTTTGTTTTTGCTCATACATACTACAAACACTGAATATGAAAATAATTTGACAACTCATTTTGTAATAGTGTTTTGTTATAAGGCTCGCGCCCATTTTTTGATACTACTTTTGCCTTAAATTTTAATTATAGGGATTTTAGATACGTTTTTTATGAAAAGGGTATGTTAATTGTAGCAAATAAGTTAAAGATTACTAAAAAAAGTTAAAGATGACTTAAAATATTAGCAGTATTATAAAAGTAATAAGATATAGTGGAAAAGTGGCCACGTATAAATGCGTTTAGAAAAGCTTGCATTTCTTATAAGAATGTCAAGTTTTATTTTCTTTTTCTCATATATCCGTTAAAAAATATATATCAACTTGCAATTTGCGCCATATGTTCTTGGTTTTTCATGCTCTATAACACTGGTATAGTAAATATATTTCTATTTAAAATGTTCAAGAAAACAAGTAAAATCTGAGAAAACGTCAGAAAATCTGGCGATCAACACAATACTTAAAATAATGCAATTCATACGTTAATTGAAAGTCTAATAAATGCCCTTTTCAACATCACCCAAGTCGTCCGTTAATCATTAATTAAAGTATGCTCGTTTGTTTAAACAAATATTTGCCCTTTCCGCCACCCTCTATATGCCAAGTTAGAAAAAAAACATTATTTGCATTTTACTAAAGATTATCACAAAGTTAATTTTAATATACTTACACTGAGAGAATTTCAAAGGAAATGCGCGTTTTCTAATTGACTATGCCTGTTACTCCCTCTAGCGTCCGATCTAGAAACTTAAAAATAATTTCCCGTCACCATTGGATATGTCAAGAAGAAGAATATGTCAACTGATTAAGATTTATCGTTGTTTTAATTAGAAATAACTAATTTTTTAACTTTCTTAGTTTATCATTTCTTTAAGTAATTTAAATCACAAACATTTAAAAGACAAGCATTTAAAAATATCTAAAACGGAAATAGGTTTTAAAATGTCGTTTCCAGCCATCTCGTGCAAATTTTATTGTGTAATAATGATTTTAAGCATAAAACTTACCCAAACTAAAAAATGCTTTATACAGGGTGTTAAACCAGACTCGTTGCAAACATTTACAAAAAAAAATATTTTTATTTTCTAATTGCTAGATCAAATTAATCCTTGGTAAAATTTTTTCACTATTCAAGTTAAATTTGTCCTTACATATTAAGCTGTAACTTTTTATTAACCATCTGACCTAAAGTTTACTTGCTAGAGAGTCCTAAGTTCTTAATTTTGTATCGTCAGTAGAACCTACACTATTCAGGAAATGTATAGGGTCTGCAAAAATTATTTTTAAATTAGCCATCCTAGACATCATTTAGGTAAATTTCAATGCTCTGTAGCATAAAAAACATTTTAAATTCAAGAGTTTTCATTTAAGTTTTAAAGAATATTAAGCATTTTCCCAAACGGTGTTTTTATTTTCCCTCAAATGTTGATTGCACGAAATGCAGGTCTTGTTTTAGAGCCAAATATATCAAGAATAGATGAATTCATTTACATTTCGAGATTAAGATAAAAAAAAAGGATTAAAGATTTTTTAAAATTAAATCACAAACTAAACATTTAAAAACAGCATTTAAAAATATTACAGGGTGTTCCTAAAAAGACACTTGCATTGTTTTAATGAAACAATCTTTTTTTGCTTTGGAAGTTTGTACTTTTCAAACAAATTTCCATTACTTTAACAATTTCTGCATTTCATAGTTATTTTTTCGCTTTAACCTAAAAAATGTCAAGGTAATATATATTTCCTAAAATGCTTTAATATTTTGTAAATGCTTTTTTTGTACAGGCTGTATCAGAATGCATTTAAATCCAATATTTTTTAACGCATTCACCTTTTATATTATATCATTATTAAAATGAGTTTTATTGTTTTTTCTAATGATATACCATACAAACTTTAATGTACAGGAATATATTAAAAGTAAACACTAACACACTTATTCTATCGGAAAACGCTATAAAAAATTCTACATTTCTGAAACACCCCAACTAAAAAATCAGAATTTTTCAGTTTTGATGCCTTTTACCTACTCGGTCTTTAATTTAACTAACTCTGCTCGTACATCGTTATGTGCGTTAACATCTTAATTATTATCCTGCAAACACCATTTTTGGTTATATTAATAGAAAAAAAAGTATTAAACAAATATTTCTGCAGCACTATTTATTAAGATCTGAAAATAATATATTGGAAAATATGCAGTCTTTTTAACACCCTGTATAAACAGCTTAGGTAAGCTTTACGCTTAAGCTCTTTAACAAGCAGTAAATTTGCAAGAGATGACTGAAAATCGCATCGTATATCTCTTTTCGTTTTAAAAATAATCCACTTCAAATTCTACCTAAAAATTCGCTTGCACCGCTTTGTCTGTCTAGCAGTTTACTGCAAAAATTAATTTATAAATTATATTTTCATAAAATTATTTTTCAAACAATTGTACATTTGAAAAATTTTACCTAGAAAACATATATTTTGTAATAGAACTTTTTAACAACTTCATTTGAAGTTCATAATAGCATCATTATGAATAACAAAAAGCTGAATTCATTTACTGCGCTAACGATGTTAAAAGAGTAAACCTTTAGTTACCCTGAGTTCCACTTTGAAGGGGTTCAGTGGATATGGCCTAATGCCTGTCAAACTAGTATATGATATTACAATGTGTAAAGTGCCATTAAGCAATTATAATTTAACGTAGTAAAACATTATAAAGTGATTATGGCATAGTTTCAAAATTAAGTTAAGGATTACAGACACTTAAATTGGTAATAATATATTACTACGACAAATAGAAATTCTCTTTAATGGTAACAAATATTTAACTTGACCATATTTTTATACCAAATCATCGGCATTCCTTAAATTTGTAGACATAACCATATAGCTTTATCAAAATTTAAAAAATCAGTAAATTAGCTTTTACTCTGAACTACCCTAGTAACGAATTACACCAAATAAATATACATATGTATCTATACCGCTGGACAGAGCAAACAGTAGAGAGCTTTTAGGTAAAATTTAAAATCGAATTTTTTTAAAACAAACAAACAAAAAAATACGGTTATCAACTATGAAACTTACTTAAGCGAAAAAGTTATTTATACAGAGTGTTAAACAAGACTCTGGAAATTTTCTAATATTTTATTTGTTCCGAAAATTTGATAAGTTTTTTAAATGTTTATTAGCATAGCATTTATTAATATAATATTTTTTTTTGAAAAAAAAAAATTTTCTTACATATTAAGCTGTTACTTTTTGTAAGTATTTTGTGAGAAGTTACTGTATTTTTTCCATAAAGCGGCAATGTTTAATTTTCATTTTTTGACTGTCCAGCCGCCATTTTGAAGACACAAGTTAACATGTGAAATATCAATAAAAAGATAATTTTAGGCTGAATACGAGAATCTATAAAAATATGTGAAACCGAAGTTACTTCCGGTAAAACAATTAAAAAAACTTTTATTTGTTGTCTCACAGAAAATTTGCCTTTTATATAGTTATTTTTAAATGTGTTCTTATATAGTGTTGGAAATGTTTCAAATGATAAATTGATATTTTTAAATCTAAAAAAATTACATCCTGTTACATGTCTCCTGTGTCACCCTGTATGGACTTTGGCTCTAAAAGCTCCTGCTATTTATAAAAATATAGTTAGTGAAAAAATAAAAAAACCATTTAGAAAAAATGTCCAGTATTCCTTAAAACTTGAAATAAAATCTTTTTAATTTAAGTTCCTTAAAGGATATTGAAATATACGTACATACGTTGTAAGATCCCTAAGTTTTTAACTAATAACATATTTTTGCCTACCCTCTATATTTTCTGCGTAGTGCAGATCCTAAAATTATAAAAAAAATAATACCTAGAAGCCCTCTAGCAAGAAATATCAAACGCTTAATAAAAAGTAACAGCTAAGAAAAATAAAAAAATTTTCAAAAAAAAGTCATATCTAAAAAAATATTTTAAAATTTAAAAAACGTTTCAATATGTTTTTACCATTTTTACCAAGGATTAAGCTCTTCTGCAATTAAAACTCAAAAATCGTTTTTGGAAATTTTCGAAATAAATAAAAAATTGTTGTTTAACATCCTAGATAAATAACTGACATAGCTGAAAACTGCATGACAATAACTCTTCTTGTTTTAAGAAAAAATCGAATTTTAATTGTACCGAAAAAATCGTTTATCCCGTTTGCTCTGTCCAGCAGTTTAGTTAGTAATAACTTATACATGTTATATAAATAGCAATATATTTCACTTTTTTTGATAAAGGGGAAGATTCTTTGCCAGAAAAAGGCTCTTAAAAGGGCTTTACCTTGACCCCGAACAAACATTTTTGTTTTAATAAGAAATACTGAAATGTAAAAAAATTTACATAATATGTAGAAAGTTAGTGCTAAATAACGATATGCGTTGATTAATTGTGATATCTGTGTGTAATGGTGTTGATAAAGATTAATGTACGGAGTTTTGCAAATGTTTTTTTATCGTTTTTGCTACATTTTCGCTATCGTTTCGGTAATCCATTTTTTAATTTTTATTTTATTATTTTTGTTCTTTTTTTCTTAACTTTATTTAGGTATATAGTTTATAAAAAAATTACCAGTTTATTGGTATATCGTTTTTTGTATAACCTTTGAGATCAAATTAATAATGATTTGTATTAACGTTTAATTATATTCTCATTTTGTTCTACCATATTGGATTTGTACTAAAATGTTATCATTTCATCTTTATATGAATCCTGATTTTTGTTGAAGTCAATTGGATAAGTAGTTTTTGAGCTACGCCGAGCACAGGCAGAAAAGCAAAGATCTGCAAAAATCTCGGGGGACCATTTTGCAGAAATTAATATACTTCCCTGTTCCTAGAGAAGTAATCAAGTTCCATTTTTTTAAATGAAATCAATTTTTGCTTTTCTATTGTTTACTAACACCCTATCATCAGTAGTAACGAAGTAAGGAAAAAAACTTTAGTACCGCCTCAGTACAGGGTGTCCCATTTTCGTAGGTTTAACGGGGTTTCCAGCTTATGAGTAGAGATAGAGAGATGCGGTTTTCGCGACACCGTGCTACTTTTCGATGAAACTAAAGAGGCCGCAAACAGATTTGCCCTAACCATTTTAGTTTCCGTGCTACAGGGTGATTTTGAAAATTTGTCATTTTCGGACACCCCCTGTAACTCAGCTATCGTAAAATATATTTAAAATGTTTCAACTGGTATTTATAGATTTTTTCACGTAGAATTCAGTGGCGTACTCAGATTTTTGCTGAGAGTCATAGTTTTTGACATATTGGCATAACCTACTATTTTTTAAATGGGACACCCTATATATTATTTTTTCATCTTATTCTTCGTGTCGAGAGCTTTTCAAAAACATACCATAAGTCATATTTATTTTCATAAATAACATGAAAAAATGCATTTTTCTTTAAACGGATTTATGGCATAGCAGATCAATCCAAATAAGAGAAGGTGGCTGTGGAGCCATGGAAAAAGTTAACAAATATTTATTAACGAAATAACAAAGTAACAGCATCAGAAAAAATTAGGAAGTAGGTAAAAGGTAATAATTATAATTTCATTAAAACTACAAATATTGTTCAAATTGTAGACCATTATGTGTCCTACAAGTGTGACAAACTTTAAAAATTCTTTTTAATGCATTTTCTATTGTAAATGACTGTCTTTGTAACTCTGCAAAAGCGTTTTCGGTGGCCATTCTTAGTTGTTCTAAGTTTTCGTATCGCCTTACATAAACCTTGTTTTCTAAATAACCCCACAAAAAGAAATCTAAAACTGAGAGGTCAGGGGATCGTGGTGACCATCGAACAGGTCCGTGTGTTCCTATCCATCTTCCAGGAAAATGGGCGTTAAGCCAGTTTTGACTTATTCTGGCATTGTGGGCTGGAGCTCCGTCTTGCTGGAAATAAATCCTATTTAGTTAAGCCAAGGGAACATCATCCAAAATTCCTAATGCGTCTTCTAGGATTCGCACGTAACCAATCGAATTCAGATTTCCTTCATATATTTGGTAAACTATTTTTCGGTTGAAAATAAAACAGGAGACATTGAATCCAAATCTGCCCTGACGCTCCCTAGGAAAAATAACATGGTTGTTTTCTTGACTCCAAAATCGCGTGTTGTGTCTATTTAAAATCCCTGAACTAGTAAAATGTGCCTCGTCTGACCAAATAATCTTTTTTTCTAAATCGATATCTTCTGCCTTCATATTTATAAAGCAATTGCAGAACTCCAATCTGCGCTCTGCATCACCAGGATGCAGATGATGCACAAGTTTGTATTTATAGGGTTTGAATTTGTGCTTTTTCAAAATTTTCTGCACTTTGGTTTTCGGTACACCCGCCTCTTCGTCTATTTTGCAAGATGTTTCAGGAGCTGTCTGAACGAGGGCTAAAACGTTGACCTCAGATTCTTCGTTGTCTTTATTGTAAGTTCGCGATCGAGGCTTGTTAAAAGATCCATATTGGCAAAGATTATTTTTAATTTTTTGAAAAATTCTTTTTTCTGGTTGTCTTCTCTCGGGATATCTAAGACAAAATAAAGCGAACCAATAAAGTCAAAATGCAGGAAGATAAAAAAGAACTAACCTGTTCAGATAAAGCTCTGCCGCCTGATCTGCATCTTCATTAGACAATATAAAACACGCGTTCATATCATATTTCTCAAAATATTCAAATTTTTGATTCTGAGCCATATTAAAAACAATAATTATAATAGACGTCAAGAAAAATTTAAACGCAATAATGCCAAAAATGACAGCAGTAATGGCTGCCTGATCATATTTTTGTTGGCGTTGCCATGGCTACCACAGCCACCTTCTCTTATTTCGATTGATCTGCTATGCCATAAATCCGTTTAAAGAAAAATGCATTTTTTCATGTTATTTATGAAAATAAATATGACTTATGGTATGTCTTTGAAAAGCTCTCGACACGAAGAATAAGATGAAAAAATAATATATAGGGTGTCCCATTTAAAAAATAGTAGGTTATGCCAA
This sequence comes from Kuschelorhynchus macadamiae, assembly GCA_030620095.1. Taxonomy (NCBI): domain Eukaryota; kingdom Metazoa; phylum Arthropoda; class Insecta; order Coleoptera; family Curculionidae; genus Kuschelorhynchus; species Kuschelorhynchus macadamiae. The sequence continues at coordinate 639,893 of JAUTXW010000747.1, forward strand.
TATGTCAAAAACTATGACTCTCAGCAAAAATCTGAGTATGCCACTGAATTCTACGTGAAAAAATCTATAAATACCAGTTGAAACATTTTAAATATATTTTACGATAGCTGAGTTACAGGGGGTGTCCGAAAATGACAAATTTTCAAAATCACCCTGTAGCACGGAAACTAAAATGGTTAGGATAGTTTCATCGAAAAGTAGCACGGTGTCGCGAAAACCGCATCTCTCTATCTCTACTCATAAGCTGGAAACCCCGTAAAACCTACGAAAATGGGACACCCTGTACAGTGAGGCAGAGGACTAAGGTTATAGATTTGAAAAATTAGGGTATGTAGAATGATCCCACTGTTCTCCAAATTAATGACAGTATGAGATCAATGCAAGTTTTCCTTTTTTTAAAAAATATTTACACAGTTTCATTATGCAACAAATAAAAAAGAATCATAATTAATTGTTATACTCCGTGGTTATGCCAAGAAAATAAAAACAAGGAATTGCAAACTCTTCGTATTTCAAAAGGGTGTGGGAAATATATCAAGTAAATACATTTAATTTATCAGCAAAAATAAATCTAATAGATTTTAATCGGGGGACCTAGGAGGCCATAACTTATTTTGAACAGTGCGTTCACTTTAGATTGTCTCCATTTTAAAATCATTTAACTGTTTTATTACCTGGCCAAAAAACAAATTTTATGTATACTGCTCATTTATAAATCACGTTTGTATTCTCTGGCTGTAAAATAGCCAAGCTACTACGGGAACTTACTCTAGAGCATGCGACATAGAGTTGACCGTGGGAAAAACAATCGTAGCGCAAGTCTCCAGCTCTACCTAAGGATTGCCCTTGAGCTTTGTTAATTGTCATGGCGAAACAAAGCTTTAAAGGAAACTGTACACGTTTAAACTAAAAAGGATAGTCTGACGGAATTGAAGGGATATGTGGTATAAAAACTGTTTCTCCCAGACCAGGGCCAGAAATAATAATAGATTCTATTACATTATTTGTATACATTTTTAAAAAAATCCTAAAATATGTAAAAAATAAATTAAAAAACTCATGTTCAAGCGTTTTTCCGAAAAACTGACCGTTTCACCCCCTTTGAATTTGAGTTTTGAAAAATCTCTTCTTATCGAACCTCTACACTTTAAAATCACCTGTATGCCAAGATTCAGCCTTTTACCTCAAGCCGTTTAAGCTGGAGCGTGATGAGTGAGTCAGTCAAGTAACTCTTTTATATATTAGTATAGAAGTATAGATATGCAATGAAAGGCCTCATTGCCTTGACTCCAAAAATGTATGGGTTGCTGATATTTGGCTCATTAATTTTCAATTTATTAACGATTTGATTATAATAAATATATTTTACCGCAGCCATAGGTAAAGTCAACATGCCATAAATTAAAATTTTAGAAAAAACGTTATTTATTTTTGTTGTCAACATGACATGTTTTGCATATACAATAGCTTCTGCAGATGTTGAGATACAACTCCTCACAGTACAACACTTATGAAATGAATAATTTACTATGCATGGTTTTAGAACGAAGAACTGCAAAGAAACTGCGCAAAATGAAAATGTGAATCAGCGAATGCAGAAATATCGGGCAAAAGTCGAGTCTAACAAACATTTGAAAATAATGTATCTAAAAAAACATGCTGAGATGAATATGCCATGCTCGCCAAAAAAAAATCATGCTGGTCTCCTAAGAAAATGTTAGCCTTGCGGAGAGAAAAACAAAGAACTAGAAAACGAAAATAACGAATAATGAGGAAACAGAAAATGAAAAAGAATCAAATTGAAAACAACCTTACCTACAAAACACCACAAGCGCTAGGAAGAGCGGTAAAAAAGTTAGTTGTACATCGCCAGAATCAAAAGAAAAAAAACTTGCTGTTATTTCTAAAGTTTTTAAAGACCTTGATGCAAATATATCCTTAAATATAGCCACAAATGATATAATTCTGATGTATTAATTAAGTGGAACAAACTCGATCCAACGACGATGAATAAAATATATAATTTTTATAGCAGGAAAGGTATTAGTCAAGTTTCACCAGGAATTAAAGATAAAATTAGGGGTAAAAACTTACCTACAATTGAACATTTGCAAAAAATGCATATGATGTTTTCCATCAAAGAGGCTTATCACTTATTTCTAAATAAAAACCCACATGTCAAAGTTAAACTTAGTAAGTTTTATGAGTTGAGACTCAAATTGTTTTACCAATTTCTGATATGCCCTACAATATTTGTGCTTGTAAATATTATACATATATAAACTTGCTCATAGGAGCTTTAAACAAGAATATTCCGGCTTTTCCAAACTCACATAGAGATGTTTTGTTATCTATTTGCTGTGAATAACGAATCTTGTAAGATCGGAACTTCTGATACGTGTAGGGACATTAATATACTTTTTTCTGTTGTGCTTCTAAAATATATTGAAAGAAAAGCTCTTAATCAGTAGGAGACAATCAAATCTTAAGTAGCAATGATACGTTAGAATCTGCAATATAAAAACAGAAAAACACATGCCTCATTTCAATATTCACACTTTCGTTAAACGAAAACAACAACAGTATTTTGATGCCAAGCGACTTAACGTTAAGTCTTCCGAAATTATTCTGGAAATGGATTTTGCAGAAAAATGTTCTGTAGTTACCCAAGATGAAATCCAAAGCGCGCACTGTAGTCACCAACAAGTCACAGTTTTCACAGCAGTTTTTTTAATTTTCAAACAGCAAATCATACTCTTTTGCAATTATCAACGACAGTTTAAACCACGACAAGATCTCTGTCTATCTGTCAAAGAAATTATTGCTTACGTTAAAAATCGTCGCAATAATATCGAAGAAGTTGTAATATTTAACGATGCTTGCGCCGCACGATTTAAGAACAAATACTCGCTTTTTAATTTATAATAATAATAATAATATTATTATTACATTATTATTATTAAATATATGTATCTTGTCCGAGGAATTGCATTTATTAAAGATGGAATGGAACTTCTTTCCTACATGTCATGGCAAGGGAGATGTTGACGGGATAGGGGAACGGTTAAACGCCAGGTGACTAACATACTCTGATATTATGCAGTACTTTTTTCATAACTCAAATATACTTTAAGGTTTGGAGGAAGGTAAGGGCTTGTAGATGTGTAATTAATAATGCGGAACTTTCACAACTGCGTACAAGCAATTGAAAACATCAAATTGCTATTTATAAAGGAACACCAAATAAATCGCATAAAATCTAGGTTAGAAGCAAGATGGAAAGAAATAAAAGCTGTGCCAAATATTTAAAGTTTGAATATGTTCAAATATATTGAAAGGAACCATATAGAGAGCAGAAGAAAGTCTTATTCCACCAGTTCCATACAAAATAAACTTTTTTTTAATTGATTAAATAATATTTGTGACCTTTTTTTATTAAACAGTAATTGTTCAGAAAAGAATTTAGAAACATAAATATATGTTGTCATAAAAATGTTTCCCGTGAGTTATGAATAAACTCGTAATTAAAATTATAGTTCTTAGTTGTGGATGGCAAAATACGTTTACTAAAAACAAGTCAAATACCCCAATTTAGTATCTTAAGGCAACAATAATTACTAATTGCCACATCCAGGACAGAACAATTAGTAAATTAGTTTTTTATATATGGGTTCCTTTTATGTCCCGTGAGTTACCAGTGTTTTGGGATCATTGTATTTTAAGTATTAGTTGGGGAATAGCATGGAGGACTTCATAATTATTTATCAAGTAGTTTAATACCACACCTCTATCAAATTACTAAAAAGTTGCATGAATATGGCTAGTAACTTCGGCGGCATAGTACCTGGAAATAGCAGGCGAATTTTCTAAGCTTTTCTTCAAAAAATTATTTTTGCCAAGATATGATTTACATTTGCCAGGCCGTTAAAATGTATAAATAACTCCTTCGAATTGTTTTAAGAGTTTCATAAGGTTTCAAGTACAGTACCTTGTATACCAAGTATATTAAAGTGGTAAAAAAATAAATAAATTTAATACTACAGATTAATTAAAATCTTACTTTTATGCATAATTGTATTGTCAGATTCTTACATAAAAAACGTAGAATAAATTTGGAACTGCTGGTTTCCTCTAGAATAATTTTATTTAACATAAAAATTTAAAATTCTTCTCCTGAAAATATTTACGACTGTCACTTGAAATATTAGGGTTTTCAGCCCTCAAAATGCCTCCCGCACTTTAAACCAATTTTTAGTTTTACATGGTAATCAACAAAATTAATTCGACAGAATATAAACTGAAGCTCCACCACATAATAAAAGAACAAATACATTGTGTCGAGAGTTTAATTACAATGAGCTGTTTAGCGACAATTTAGGTTAAAGCGACTAGTTGTTTTCCTTCATCTTTATGGAAATATGCGAAACTGTTTAGTACACTCTTTGTCAAATTTTCCAGCACACTAAATTTAGTTTTACTGGTTAAAATTTAACTCATTAAAATTTAACAACACGCAGTTTGAAAGATAAATAATTATTATTTTACATTTAAAATAATAATTATTTGTCTTTTAAACTGCGTGTTGTTAACTTTTAGTGAGTTAAATTTCTCATTAATTAGTAATCCACCAGTCATTGAAAAGAGCGCTTTTTCTACGATATTGTAAATTTTAGATATTTGTGTTTTACGGACTGTTTTTAACGATATTACGAAAAATCCACCTTTTAGATCTCTTGACTCTGTCTACACGGATATGTAGTGAATGCACTACTACAGAGCGTAGTAAAATGTATTTGTTTGTTCTACTTGAGTCTGAAGATCATTCTTCTTCAACTAGTACTTGCTAGCAGCAGAGCAGACAGTAAACAGCTCTCGATTCCGATGCAAATTTGTTTGTTCAAGGGAGTTAAAAAAATTACATAGGCACAATAATGATAACTCTATGGCAATTGTGCCCGTGCGCTCACTACATACCTGTGCAGACAGAGTCAAGAGATCTAAAAGGTGAATTTTTCGTAATATCGTTAAAAACAGTCGGTAAAACATAAATATCTAAAATTTGCAACATCGTAGAAAAAGCGCTCTATCCAATGAGACATTGTTCATTAGAATAACCCAGTTTTTCCCACACTAAATTAAGGGGTGTCCTAAAGGATAGAAATTCCGTACAAACAGGTCTTTACCCCTGCACCACCACCATATAAGAGCACGAACAACCAAAGTTCCTTTGAATGTTGCTGTTTCAATATAGTAGAGGGATCAACCTATCGCCTAGTGAAAACCAAATCGAAATAAATGGATGTTCTCACCCTTAGCTAGGCGTGAGGAACTTAGACCTAGCAGGATGACTGTTGAACTTAGGTAGGCGATTTTTAACTAAGGACTACCTTTATACGCAGAGGTCAAACATCCAGTCCTTCACCACCCATAAGTAAGGTGGGATACTCTATTTCGATAACCGAAGCCAGACCTATAAGTTGAAGTTCACCCCTTATCCGAGGGTGTGAAAACAAAACGATCATTATCAAATTGATATACTTCAATGTGTATCGCTCCTATATCCGAGGGCGGTCTTTCAAGGTTTTTATATTTAAGGATATTGTAGGACTGGCCCTACCACAGGATAATTGGTAGTTCCGAATTGATTGAATGAAGTTCCCACCCGTTCGTCCAGGGTTGAACATATATGTGCCTAATATGAATCCAGGACAAGATGATGACCCTAGAGCTTAAATAATTTTATTAAGAAATAATCAAGGGATGGCTCCCGCAGGAAGGGGTATCCTGCAAGAGAACTACTCCAGAGATCAAAAGAGATGAGCGGCGAAGCCAGATGTGTAATGCTGAGTGAGCTGATACCGTCAAGCGCGTTGGGACCTGAATGAAACGTCCTGTGGCCGACACCCTCAACCGCTCTCTCCTTGGAACCAGTCGTTTGAGGAAACAACTCAGACTGGCTACCAGGTATGGTACGAATGGTTTTTGACATGCAATTAATTTTTAGTGAAACTGTTGTATGAACAAAATTTTCCATTCTTTTTTAGTTTATTTTTTTGTCCATTTGATGTGATTTTTCGCTAGAAACAACTAGGAACAATTCATAGTATCTTACAATAAAAACTTAGTATATCAAATTATACTAATAGATTCCTCTAGTTCTAGAACACCTCAAAAATGTTGAATAAAAAATCGTCCATCTTTCCAGGCGTTGAATAAACAAACATTAGCCACTATAATATTTTTAATTATGACATTATCTGCCTTTATGACTCACATCTTACCTACCTTCCTCAACATCTTCTTCGAACTTGATCCATCTGGCAGTTTCTTTCCATTCCATATCGTTCCCATCAACAAAGAGTTCCTCCATTTCCGAGAAAAGTGGATGACTTTCATGTTTCTCGTCACTTAAGTCCTCCCCTAGAATAAACTGGACTCTTTGGGATGGCGGAGTGCCTAGAACAAGAATAGTGTGAGTTTCTAGATACGCCCATTTTTGTAAGAGACTACTAGAACAAAAACCTACAAACTATAGTTTACTTTGTGTATTTTCTTTAGTTGAAATTTAACATTGTACAGTCATTCCGTTCAAATAGTAACTATTTATATTTATACGTATCGCATTTTTTCTTTTTAGTTCCAACATAAATATTAAGAACAGACTAAATCGAAGATGATCTGACTAAACTAAGCCTACTAAACCAGTATGTTGCCATACAATTTTAAGATTTCTGGTCATCAAGTTTTTTTATTTGAAAATCATTGTAAAATATTTGATAATGATTAAATGTTTGTTTAGAATTTTTAAATGTTCCAAAAATCCATCTAAAACAAAATACACAAATTGTAAATTTATATTTAGTAAAACTACAACTATTTGCATTTTCATAAACACTTCGATTTGTAAAATAGTTTTAAGAAAAAAACACGTGCATACATTTTGCATATAAAAATAAGATACATAAAATAAGACTGATAGTTGAAAGAATCCAATAGAACATGCATAAGCAATTACAAGCTCAAATTTGTATATTACATCAATGATGATTAAATAAGAAGTGTTAGTATTGGAGGGCCAAGAACGACTGTAGAAAAAGCAGTGTTGGTCAAAATGGTATATTATTCAAAATGTTGGGAACCGATCTTTTTAAACGAATGTTGCAGTTTGGTGTCATAAGTCGCTTGAGTGTAAAATATAGTTTTCAAATATGCTATAAACAGTATTTTTTCTACGACGTGTTTGAGGTGTACGCCTAAATTCACTGTGAACCTTTGATTATTACATAATAATATTGACAAACAAAAATTTTTTTGGCTTTTTCGCAACTGAATAAAAATATTTAACTTTAAATTGATTGAAGTAAATATTTAATAAAATTACATATCTCAACATGTAGACTAGTCTATCTACAGAATGTTTCGATACATAATATACACAATATTATTTAAGCAAGCATAAGAAATTATGTCATTTACCTTAAGTTTTTATAGACACATAGTAGTTGTACAAATACTTTCATCCTATCGGGACTCATAGGATGAAAGTATTTGTACCACTACTATGTGTCTATAAAAACATAAGGTAAATGACATAATTTCTTATGCTTGCTTAATAGCTTAAAAAGCCAAAAAAGATTTTTGTTTGTCAATCTAAACGCAACAAATAATCTGAACACATTTAAAAAATAACAACAACAAATATTTCTGACGTATTGACAATGAAAGTAGAATACAAGTACAGTAACTGAACAATTACCAACCATGTGTCGTTGAATAAATAAAATATGACGTAGGCTGTATTTCGCACACGAAAACTGACCAATGACAAACCAATTTGAGCCGTAGGAAATGATTAGTCTATTTCAGGATTGTTGTGTGTTTTAGACCTTTTTAAGGCAAATGTAGGATAGTATATTAAAATACTAATTTCATAAGACATGATTTTATAGCACGAACCCTACCTTGCTCTACGTGGCTCGTTTTCTAAAGTGCAGACAATTTGGAATAGAGATATTATCTTTAATATGCATTACTTTATTAAAAGCTTTTATTTAACTTCACTTGGATTTGATTTCATATACATACATAATCCCGATGACAATACAATAATATGGTATCCAATCGTCTTATTCAGGGGGCGTAAAAAAATGCTGAAAATTACAAAACAAAATAAACGTAAAAACAGTTTCCGTTATTGACTGAGATTTGGTGTACATACATAAACCCGATGGCAATAGAATAATATGGAGTTTATTTTTAAACGTCTTATACAGAGTTCTAAAAAATAATGCTAAGAAGTACAAAACAGTTCCCGTTATCGAAATTGACTGAGATTTGGTATACATACATAAACTTGATGGCAATACAATATTATGGTATCCAATCGTGAATATTCTATACAGGGTGAGTAAAAAGCACTAAATAAAATAAAATGCAAAAAAATATAAAAATATTGTTTATAATCTCTTGAACTGAAAAGTACAAAATTATTAAACTTACGTAAACACATAACTTTTTAAAAATGTAGTATTTTCTTAAAAGCTTGAGGCGTGAGCCGTCATCTCACCCGAAATAAAGCATCAAACTTTTAAGGAAATTTTTAAGTTTTTAAAAGTTCTTTGTTTATATAAGTTTCATTATTTTTTACTTTTCATTCAAATAGTTTATAAATAAAAGTTTTTTTTAATATTTTTTACATATATATTTTTTTTTGATGCAGGTGAAGAGACTCACGTAATTTGGGATTTATTACTTTGCTAAATTAATGATATATTTAAGTACAAGGCCTTTAAGATAAGAAATTTGTCACCAAGGTGTCCCAAATCTTGTCGAACAATAAGGGATATATAAAAAAATATCTTTAATAAATTTTAAAATATTTTTAAATAAATTGACATTTTAAGAAATCTTTAAATTTAGCCTTAAAATAATTACTTTGTAAAAATTGCTTATCGAAAGCTAAGAGCAATTAAAATTTGGATGTCATGGATGTCATATTGAAACCCAATTTATTTAAAGCAAATCGAATGTGGTTATCCGCGTTGAATAGATGATATAGGTATATAAAGATAGATGCATTATTTAAGCAAGAACTTAAGTAACTGTATAAAAATTGTCTCCATTTCTTATACAAGGTTTTACAAAATACCATTCAAAATCTATCTATTTTCACATCGACCTCAATATTAATTTTTTTCTTACTTAGTACTGTCATAATATTTTAATATCCTCAGTACAATATCCGTTTCCTCTTAAAGCTTGAGTCAGTTTCTCTGTTTTCGATTGTGGAGAATTTTGGTCACAAATCACGGGGCTCTGTAAGCCAAAGAATCATTAACTGATTGCTTTTGTGCTGGATGATAAGGAGAATTTGCATTTAGGTATCTGGTCATATGCGTTTATAGAGAGTGTCCTAAGAAACCTACCCCTTGCCTTTGTACAAGAATATCTACTAACAGAATCATGCCTTCTGATTCAATTTCCATTGTAAATTTTATATTTTATATGCACCTTTAAAATTTTAATAGAAATACGGGCTTCAGTCTATCATACGTTGAAACCGACCGCTACACCGGGTAACGGTTCGGTGAACACAAGTCGACTATAAGTAGCCGACCTAGGTGTCTCCAAGCTCATTCAGTATTCCCTTCTCGTGAAGTAAATATCCTTCAAACCTCAAACTTCAAACTTCATTTATTCTTGCCAATTACACAATAGTATTTACAATCGTCAGAATAAAATAAGTATACAATAATCGATTAAGTAAGAAATGGATTATTATAATTAAAAGAAGTAAATACAATGTACATTAAAACCTAATATAAAGAACACTTACAAAGAATAAAAATATTAAAGTTTATAGTTAAAATAAAGATTTTAAAAAGTATTGAGCACTAGCATTAGTTATTTTATACATTTAACAATTACAATGTTACATTTGAAAACAAACATAAAAGACACAAAAAATAAACACATTAAAATTTATAGTTTAGAAACTCTTCATATGAGTAGAAAGCATTGAGAAGTAGCAATTTCTTGACCGCTTTATAAAATTCACTAAAGGGGAGATCTCTTATCTGAGATGGTAATTTGTTGAAAAATTTAATGGCTAGGTAACACGGGTACTCTGACACCTTTTCAAACGGCAATATCCTGGCACAAGGCTATCCTTACCTCTGGTATTGTGATTGTGTACATCTGTGTGCTTTTTATAGGTGTGAAGGTTTTTCTTTATATATGATAAGTTTTCTAGGATATATATGGATGGAAAGGTAAGTATTTTTAAGTCTATAAAAGCACATCTACAGTCGTCCGCATAATTCAGTCCTGCCAGAACTCTCAAGGCCCGTCTCTGCAAGCCAAACACACGAATGGCCTCAGCTGCATGTCCCCAAGAAATCAAGGCAAATGTCAAGTGCGAATGAATAAGAGCATGATAAGCCTGCCACAAGACATCACCCGATACACAGTTTGCCAGATTTCTTACAACAAAGATATTTGTATTTAGTTTTCTACAGAGTTTATCAATATGTATGTCCCATTTAAGTCTAGGGTCCAAATGCACCCTTAGAAACTTTACACCTTTGCCTAGGTCAATCTCGGATAGTTGCCTCATAGCAAAAAACATTGTATTAGTTTTGCCGGTATTTAAAAAGAGCAAATTAGATGAAAACCATCTTTCGGCTGTTGACAATGCCTCATTTGCTCTGCTCTGTGCCACCTCCTTATCCTCATGCCCGCAATACAGAGTAGTATCGTCAGCAAACAGCGTCCAGGAGACCCCAGGATCAGCAATGGGTAGGTTATTTATGTAGATGAGAAAAAGTAAGGGGCCCAATACTGATCCCTGAGGAACCCTAACAGTTACCGGCTGGCTAGTCGATTGCTCTCCCCCGAATCTCACTCGCTGCATTCTCCCATGAAGATATGATTTTATCAGTGCTATGCTATTGTCATTAAATTTATACATTTTTAGCTTTTGCAATAATAGATTGTGACAGACACAATCAAAAGCTTTGCTTAGATCACAAAAATTAGCATAGATATATTCAGATCGTTCGAGTGCACCCTGTATGCTCGTGACAAGGTCAAGGACCGCCAGGCCAGTACTTCGGTCCCTCCTGAATCCATACTGGAACTCCGAAAAGATCCCATTGCTCTCAAAAAAGTCAGCAATTCTATTCGCTAAACACCTCTCAAAGACTTTGGAAATTATAGGCAGCAATGAGATAGGCCTATAATTTGAGGAGTCATCAACCTCACCCTTTTTATAAATTGGAGATACAACAGCATCCTTGAGACAATCTGGGAAGACCCTCTCCTGAACGGATTTGTTTATTAGCTTAGTGAGTGGTATAATAAGAAGATCTTTAACTAACTTCACCAAGGGTACACTGATTCCATAACAATCTCTACTAGACTTATTTTTTAATGAGTTAATTATATCTCTAACCTCAATATAAGAAACCTCTGAAGAAAAAAGAAGGGTAGTCACTCTGTAGGGGAGAGTTCCTTTGAATCGGACATTTTTATGGAAATGACCCTAGCAGCTGAACCATTAATCATTAAATTATAATATAAAAATCAACAGTTGTCCGAACATCACGCATTATATTTCTACTCTTAAAAGTACCAGAAAAAAAAGTCAAGTTGTTTGAATTTTATTTTTTATTTTTTTTAACAAGTGTCCGATTCATGAACAGGTTTCTATGAAAAGGACGGCTGTTTCCATGAAATGGACACTAGATAGTTTTTATAATATTTTAACAAAATACTGATTGAAATACAGTAGTAAATTCTAAAAACAAAGATTACAAAAATAATGTAACTTTCCCATAACTCCGCAAGAGTTGTGAGCCCATTTCATACAAAGTTTGCACTGGATCCACTCTTCTTTACTGTGTTGATATTCACCTTGGCAGACCGGACAAACCGAATTTTCTTTTTCACCTTTTCCATCAGATAATTCTTCTTTATTCTCTTGCAACATATCTTCATAAAATTCTTCTAGGTTAGTCGGTGTCGAAGACTCATCGTGTAGTGATATTTCCGAGGATATATCAGTGTCAGAATCGTAATCATTTCGAACTTTTGGTAACTTTATATTTTTTTTTGTTTTTTTTGCTGATACTTTTGCTTTTTTAGAACCTTTTTTTGTTTTTCGTTTCTTTGACTTTTCCTCATACGCTTTCATTAGTTCTTCCTTTTCAGGAGTGTCAGTTATAACAGCACTTTTACCTTTTTTTCTATTAACTTGGACCGATTTCCGAGGCATTGCTTTAGGATAGGGTCTAATAACTTCAGGTGAAACCAAATTCATTTCTGCTCGACCTTGTTTTGTAATGAAATTATTTGGACTTTTGCACACTCTTAGAACAGCAGGGCCCAGAAAAGTCGGAGCTAGTTGAGGGGATAGGTTCCCAACAGCTACTGTTTGAACTAGCGGTCTGCTTACAGTTATTTGAAGGTTTACTTTCAGTATTCAAATTAGAACAGATGGTGGTTTGAGCAACTATGTCCAATCCCTTAACATCAGGTGAATCATTGCACTGATTGTTATAAATGTCTGGTTCTTGGTTTTCTGTGTTGGAAGGATTTGGCCTGTCGGTTACAGATGATGCCAGAAAGTCGTCATCAGTAAATATTGATGAATTGAATGGATATATCCCTGTTTTCAGAAAGCTCTTACAAATGTTGTGTATTGAAAACGATTCACTATATGCAGCATTAACAAATCCTGCAACTTCGTAAATACTAACGGTTTTGCCAGGATTTGAGACAAGCCAATTATTCAATGCCACTTTGTACCTTGCCTTAAAAGGGCCATATACTGCCACATCAAGTGGTTGCATCCGGTGACTGCAGTGGGGAGGGAGGGTCAAAATGATAATATTATTTTGCCTTGCAAAATCAATTACTTGTATATTTACATGGGTTATATGGTTATCCATAATAATAAGAGCTTTATCTTCACTCGTTGGTTTAACATTGTTAACAAAATGCTTTAGGGCTTCTACAAAAATGTCTTCAGTAATCCACCCAGATGGATTTGTAAACCCTTTAGATCCTGTCGGTGCATCTTTATGCATAATGTCTTTAAAATAGACCCGAGGAAATACGAACACAGGTGGCAATGATCCGCCGGCAGAATTTATAAAGAAAAGTGTGGTGACAAGCGTTCCCCTTTCGGAAGATGCAATTTGACCAACCTGTTTGGAACCTCTTACTGCTACAACTTTTGGCGATTTTGTGACAGTCATACAACCGGTCTCATCCAGGTTCCAAATCATGTTGGCTGAAAACTTGTATTTGTTGTACAGGCATTTTAATTTAGAAAAAAAGGTTCCTACGTTTGATCTATTAAAACTAGATGCTCTGCTTAGAGACGTATTTTCTGGCTGGCGGAGCGACAAATCCTTATTGCGTTTCATGAAACCATGAAGCCAGTGAATTCCAGCTTTAGAATTCTCGTCCCATTTTGGTGGAATAGATATATTGTTCGCCAATGCAAACTGGTATGCAAGCTCTCTTGTTTGCACAGTGGTTAAGCCATGACACATTTTTGATGTTGTTTTAAGGTAAGAAACTAACATTTGTTCTTGTTCTACCGAAAAAATTTTTCTGTTTCCAATATTGCGATCGTACACAAATTCAGGTGCATTTTTTGCTTTTTTGACAAGCACTGCCAATAAAGATTTAGAAATACCACAGTTTGTAGCTACACTCCGAATCGACAAATTTTTATTTACAACTGCATCTACAGCTTCACGAATTTCTTCGTCAGACTTTCTTATTCGCTTCGTCATGATAAGCCAAGTCTAAAAGAAAAAAAAAGAAGTTTTTGAGTATTTTTTTTATTTCCTTGAATCGGACACTTCATTTCCTTGAATTGGACGTCCGATTCAATGACATCTTTGGTGTCCAATTCATGGATTTGTTTACTTTAAAGTAAAAATGCATTTTTATTTTTAGGGTTAAACATATTAATGAGAACAACATACCTTGTTTAATCTAGACCCAGTTACCAGACGATCACCACAAAAATCTTTAAAATATCTTCAAAAATGCCCACTCTAGACAAATTTTAAAATTGCGTGAATATTTACTTTTCCAGTCACATATACCGCACTGACTGTAACAAGATTAAACGATACCACCAACGCACCAATACTAGCGCCATCTACTATTATAAGGTCAATCAATGTACAGCATGCATTAGAAATTGGGATATGCAACCAAATATGCCTAAATCGACTGTGTCCGTTTCATAGGTTGTCCACTTCAAGGGAACTCTCCCCTAGAGATCTGAAATTTTCCAGGGGATCAAGATTATCAGGGATCTGGATATTTTTCTGTGTGTTGTGGGCGACATTAACAAAAAAGTTATTGAATTCATTTGCTGTGATACCACTACAGATTTTATTTGCATTCGCTACTCCGCGATGTTCATTTATAACATTCCACATGCACTTTATTGGGTTACTTGAATTTTTTATTCTATTTTCATTATTTTGTTTTTTTTAAATTAGAAATGGCTTGTTTGCGGTAATTATTTCGATCTTGTTTAAATTGAGCTACACTGTAAGTCTTGCATAAGTCATTCAAAAAATGCAAGTGATCCCTCATTTGTTAATCCTTGAAGAGGGTTCGTGCAATCGAAGGCGAAACGTCGGAAAGTGATTCCATTTCGAGACGGTTTAATCCCAAGAACCATGATTTCTTAATTGACCACATCCGTGAAAGCTTTCGTTTTTATATAATTATCTGTTAATAAATATTCAAATTATATGTAAAACGAAACAGTTAAATTAAAGAAAAACCTACTGGTGTTGATTTCGTTTTCTTATAAAATAGCGACAAATAGCGAAAACATATAAAAATTAGAAAAGCGGACAAGTAAACTACGTGGGTTTTGTATTTAAGATTGAAAGTTGAGAGAAACTAAATTTTTATTAAGAAATATTCCCCATCGCCGAAAATAACCTTTACCTGACAAAATACTCCCAGACCAATAGTAAAAAACATCTGTGAGTGGCTTAAATTAAGTAACTTTAGATATCTCCCAACCTTAGCTTTGAAACTGGTAGCTACAAACAACAGAATATGTTGGTAAATTATAAAAATATTTCAGTTTAAATAAATAAGTCTATAAAAAATATGACACTGATCTGCAAAATTTGATAGTGGCTAATGCATTTCAACATCGTTATTTATTTCGTGCAAACATATCAAATTCCTTTACTTGCAGAAACTTTAGCTGCTAACCCTACTATCGGACTTTATGCCACTAGTTCTATAAAAGCTTTTCCGAAGTCGGAAAAATATTTTTTTTTTAATTTTATCATCATTGGCAACTAAACATTCGCGCTTTATAACGAAGATCGAGGTTATTAAACTTCTAAGCTAAGTAATAAAGCAAAGCGGGCAAAAGAAGTTTTTTTTGCATTTTCAGCAATATTCTGGCATCTAAACCCTCCCGCTATATAATGAATATCGAAAAGAGTAGCCAAATTATAATTTTCATTTTCTTTGAGGTTATTAAATGTCTGTAATTTTTGAACTCTCTTTTTCTTTGTCTAAAAAATCTTTGTCTAAAATTTTGTAAAGGGGATTTATCAATGGAATTATAATAATATCTGCTAAGGTAACTTGGTCTTTGCTCAGTGCCTTTGTAATATCGTTAATGGGACAAAAGTTTAACTAGTTGTTCAATACATATTACATCAGCATTAAGGTGCGTTATTTCCTTTGGCCTTGGAATCGAAGGCATATTTCTTTGTGTCAGACACCATTTGCTCTGCCTTTTTTTTTGGACGTGAACCAAATTCTGCAAAATGTCGCATTCGAAATACTTTCATGTTCTATTCATTCAAAAAAGATTAAAATGCAGGTTAAATTAGTACTTCTAGATCAAATTCTTTATAAATTATACAGAAATACCTCTCCCTACCTGCATTTATTTCGCTACTCGAATATATTTATTGGTCTCACTTTCATGAAAACGATTTAATGCTGCGGCTGCAGTATTTACTACACCTTCGTGTCCATACTTTGACTGTCTCGTGTGTAACTTTTGACGCCATTACGAATTGAAATAAATCGAGCATGGACAATTCTAGGATTGACTGGTCAATGCGCGGAATAACCAAGCATTTTGGGCAAGACTCGAATTATATTTGTATTTCGCCCTTTGACTGGTAGTTGTCTAGTTAAACCTAGGAGTGACCAATATATTTGGTCAAAGTTAGAAATAAAAAACTGTATTTGGCACTTTAGCTAGTCAATCCTAGACGTCGCTGAAAAGTTATTATTTACTCATCTACTATTATTAATCAGTGAGCGCAGTAGGTACATCAGAATGTATTATTAAACAATCGAAGAAATTGTCCATATTGCTCAAAGAGACCTAGTTTTAATAACAAACATAGAAAAAGACTCCAAGTCTCGGTCTCATTAAATTATAATTTTACAATTCACAACAAACAGGACACGTGTTTCGCCCTTTCGAGCATCATCAGACCTACAAACAACAGAGAGAACCTTAGTAAATAATCACACTCACAAATCCTAAAACAATAACTTACAAATAGAATAAAACACACTAAAGCACAACAAAACAAACAACTACTTATACATATTTGATGGACATTAAAATGAGGTTAAGTCTCACGTGAATAAACAAAATAAAATATTAAAAAAGTATTAAAAAAGGTTCATGTCTCTAGACGGGATCGAACCCAGACCACCAACCAGATTCTATGTTTGTTATTAAAACTAGGTCTCTTTGAGCAATATGGACAATTTCTTCGATTTTTATAATGCCAGTCAGGCTAAACTTGTCCAGTTATACAGAAAGAACCTAATTGCACGAAAAAACTTGCTGCTAAAAATTTGGTTCCTTCAACGATGCTTACTATTTCAATTGACACCTAAATTCGTGACAATCAAGTGCAAGATTCATACTAAGGCCGCATCAGCTGCATTGAAGAAAGCTCAAACCGTTTGGATCAAGGAAGAGATTAAACAACATTATAAAACTTTGAACTCAGTAAACTCTAAACTCAAATATCTCTATCTAACTTTAACATTTCTGTTATCCTACATTGAATTTGTAGTTTTAGATCATGACTTTAGAGATGAGGTTGAGTCTTTCGGTGAGAATACGTTTAGGAGATTGGGTAAGAAAATTCATTGTCTTAAATTAGCTCAAAGAAGTTATCTTTTATCCAATAATATTGATGAATACAGATTAGGTTTGGGTAGCACAAATTTTGGTTTTCACAAGCGGTTTATTAATTTGTCTGGTGTTACTTTTACTCCTCAAGAGGAACATATACTTAATTCTAACCTTAAGTATAATTTTTCCCACAACATCAATATTGATATTAAAGAAACTCTAGCTATAGAGGCCGAATGTATTATTCAAACGACCGACATTTCTAACAAAAATATATTACGGGCTAAAATAATAAATTTTCTGAACTCTAATTTTACGAGTGACACGGGCTGTAGCTACAACAGAGCTCACCTAAAATCTCTGGCACATAAAATCAAATCCAACGATCTGATTTGCACCAAGGCCGATAAAGGCTCTTGTTTAGTAGTTATGGAAAGAACTGATTATGTTGACAAGGTTATTGGTTTCTTGAACTCTGGTGATTTTGAAAGAATAAACAGAGACCCAACAAACTCATTTTTTACGAGGTTAAAAAGTAGTCTGGACACATTTCTAACAGCCTTAGAATATTTTAACATGACAAAAGATAAATTATATCCTATGAATCCTAAAACACCCTTACTTTATGGCTTGCCAAAGATTCATAAAGATGGCACGCCCATGAGGCCAGTGGTTTCATTTATTGATTCCCCATGCTACAAACTTTCAGCTTGGCTAAATAGAGTTCTTAGGGACGTAACGGGTTTTCATAGCACGTATTCTACCAGGAATTCCATCGACTTTGCCAATTACCTGAAAAACGTTGATATTCCGCACAATGCATTATTAGTTTCATTGGATGTTAAGAATTTGTTTCCTAGTGTGCCTCCCGCAGACTGTATTCAGTTGGTAAGGGATTTATTGGCGAGATCTTCTTTGCCACAGTTACTCGTTGATGGCCTCACTTCTCTTCTTACCTTAGTTTTAGACCAAAATTTTTTCAAATTTAATGGACAGTTATATAGGCAAAGGTCTGGGCTGGCTATGGGTTCTTGTTTGTCGCCATTTCTGAGTGAGGTTTTCATGAACAATTTGGAAAACAGGATAATGAATAGATATTTTGCCTCCTTTCTAACAGCATATAAAAGATACGTGGATGATATTTGCATTGTGTGGAATGGCAACAGAAATCAGTTGGAAGAGTTTTTACAATTCGTTAACTCCTTGCATCCTAAAATTGAGTTTACATTGGAAATGGAAGATGAAGGAAAGCTACCCTTTCTTGACCTTTTACTATCTCGGAAACACAGTAGGATAGAGTTTGATGTTTACCGGAAAACATCGTCCACGGATAATGTTATTCAGTATGCTTCAAACTCTCCTTACACACATAAATTTGCCGCGTTCAACTCCTTTTTCTATCGGTTGTGTAATTTACCATTGTCAAGGGAAGCGTTTACTAAGGAGCGTGATATTATAATGCAGATTGCTATGAATAACGGTTTTCCTTTGGAGTCCATCACCAAATTATATTACAAATTTATAAACAAGTACAAAATGTCCTATACTGTCATAAATTCAAAACTTAGCGATGAGACAAATTTTTTCAAGTGCATTACTTTTTTCGGAAGTATTTCTCTCCAATTGGCAAAATTTTTTAAAAATATTAAAAATGTCAATATTTCATTCAAAACAGTAAATACTCTCAAGAGACATTTAGTAAGGACAAAGGACACAACCGATAAATTGTCCAGATCTGGGGTTTATGCACTAAATTGTAGCGAATGTTCCACGACCTATGTGGGACAAACAGGTCGAAAAATTTCCACAAGGGTGAGAGAACATTTAAGCCTTGTCAACAAATTCAGAAATACGGATGTAACTGAGACTGTTTCGGCCTTTGCCAATCATTTGTTGAAGTCAGGTCATGAATTTTCCATTTCTGACGTTGATGTTTTACATGAATGTCCGAAGGGGAAAAAGCTTGACCTTCTAGAAAAAATGGAAATAGCCAAAGCTATAAAGAGTCCCATTCTCACTTGCGTTAACGATGTTTTTAATTTTGATTTAATGTAATAATAATTGTAGGCAACCTTCATTTCATTCACTAATTCATAGAGTGAGAGTTTTTGGTTCTTTTCTTCGACTAGTCCAGTGGCCTGTGGGTGGTTGCTTCGGTGTCTCACTAGGGTGGTCTGGGTTCGATCCCGTCTAGAGACATGAACCTTTTTTAATACTTTTTTAATATTTTATTTTGTTTATTCACCTGAGACTTAACCTCATTTTAATGTCCATCAAATATGTATAAGTAGTTGTTTGTTTTGTTGTGCTTTAGTGTGTTTTATTCTATTTGTAAGTTATTGTTTTAGGATTTGTGAGTGTGATTATTTACTAAGGTTCTCTCTGTTGTTTGTAGGTCTGATGATGCTCGAAAGGGCGAAACACGTGTCATGTTTGTTGTGAATTGTAAAATTATAATTTAATGAGACCGAGACTTGGAGTCTTTTTCTATGTTTGGTATTATTAAACATTTAAAATGAGTAGTAGTGAGTGTGAAGTGATTAATAAAGTGGACAGAAATGATTTATAAACTAAATTAATGGAGAAAGTCAAAGTTTAAAGAAATCGACTTGTTCATTTCATATTGAAACACGGCAAGATTATGAAGACATAATTACAAAGGTAAAAACTTCAAAAATCGCACCTAAAAACATCATTACAATATCGCCCTCTAAAACGATATGATGTGTCGCGTTTTGGGGATGAGAAAAAATTACATGATGAGTTATTTGATACAACCGAGAATGCCCTCCGTGGAAGTTGTCAAGAGCCTAAAAGATAAGGACGCAAATATCACTATAGAATATATTTATTTTAAACTTGTGTTGTGCCTTGAGCAAATGTGTGTTTTTGCGCTCTATGCAAAGGAAGGCTGCACAAAAAGTCTAGATGCTAGATATATTTTGTATTTTGGGCACTCCTTCAATGCTCCAGTCAGACGACGGCAGAGAATTTGTTAACCACATCGTTGAAGAATAAGACATGTGTCCTGAGTTACCCGTAGTAGACGGCAAGCCTCGTCACACTTAGTCAGGATAGCTAAAACGAGCTAACCAAGATGTACAGAAGATTGTGTTTGCGTGGATGGAAGACCATAAAATCGATCGTTGGAGTGACGGCCCAGAATTCTGTCAACTACAAAGAAATTTTGCCTATCACATGGAAGTAAGACAAACTCCATTCGAGGTAACGTTTGGAAAGTGAAATGTTTTTCAAGAATTTTGTTGTTATTTGTATTGTCTTCTGCGCAGATTCTACTGAAAATCGGTATCAACTTTTAGCATTCCAAAATGGAGGCGCCAACATGGCTGACCAATTTTATCATTTGTCCAGATTTTGCTGAAAATTGGTAAATGGGGGTTATTAGAGTGAAAATTATAAATTTATAGTCAACATTTAAAATGTCTAAATTGGTGCCAACATTAGTTATCATAATATATTGACCCAAAAGAACAATGTATACCAGGTTGCTAAGCCCCCTGATACTATTTCAATCGCCTTTGTCCTGACGCAGCAACAAAAACGATGCTGGTAAATTGCTCACCAAGACAAAAGGCTTTGGTGCATAAAATGCCTCTGGGATTATAGTAATTACATTACGTTATAGACAATTGGATTACGATTAATATTAATTCTAATAATCGGCGATTAATTGTAATCGTAGTCATATCGTTTCATTACTAGTTAAAATATATATTACAACAAGAGCAATCTATTTAAAAAATTATACTGCAAAAACTACATCAAAAACTGATTATTTTCTCTATCTGAAAAAGACTATTTTTCTATAGCGCTTTCTTTTCATATTATCGAGATATAGTGAAAATCAGACCAGAGTGGATTCATAAGATGTTAGATAGCTTCTCGTATAATGCTAAATACTTTAAATCTTGTATCAAAAAACGTGGTGTGGTGTCACGCATCAGGACAATATTATTTTTCCAGTCGGGTTAATAGGCCAACTTAGTAACTCTTAAGAGAGAAAGACAATCAGTGATACAGATGGAGAAAAACATCAACTGCTAGAACGAGCAAAAAAGAAGCGTGAGTAAAGAATTTGTCCTGTGTCTGCAAGGCCCATATCTTGAGCCTCTTTGACCAATGTTAGTTTGCATCATGAAAAAAATCTAGGAGGTTAGTAATTTTACATTTTTTTGAGGCGTATCTGTCATCCGTTATTTGTTTAAATATAAATGCCAGTTCAAAGATATCTATAAATCAAGAATTTTAAAGCGTTTTATTTTAATATACATTTATTCTAAATAGCTTGAAACAAAACTGCTTGATTTATTAATTAAATTAATATTTTTTAAGTTTTATATTAATTCCATCTAAGTTCCATACTTTGCTCACTGTAGGTTGACCAAAAAATTAAAAATAGTTTTTTACTTGAATTCTGTAAACTGGTTCCAAAAGCTACGATATTCCAATCGTCTAATGACGCAAAACTCCTCCCTAATTAATGGCAAAACCCTAAGCCAGTCTTCTGGCAAAAATTAGGTCAAGAAGAATCTAATTTCTGAACTTTTGATGAAAGGAGAAAAATCATAATTCAAAAAGTTTTATGGAGTTAAAACCATTTATGACCTTAATTTAATGTAAAGCGTTTTTTATGCAGGAAAATGGCAATTTTATTTTGTCAAATATTATCTGTTGTTGTAAGTATTTCGTGTAAATTATTAAGATCATATCAATATATAATTGCAATTCATGCTATTTTTTGAATGTTTAATGAGTATATTGGTACGAAAGATTTCTTATTTCATTAGCTAATATAAAATAACTCCTCAGGTTACACAAAAATAGAAATTGTTTGAAAATATATATAAAATATAAAACTCAAAGTAAAACAAATCTATCTTGTCCTAATAATTATTCGTAATTGATAAAAAATTACTTCTTTACTCTTTGGGTTACCTAACACACTAATAAAAATTAACAGCTAAATATATAAAATAATATTATACGGTTAATTCGCTGAAACAAGGAGACACATCTCTTAGTTTAATGAAAATGTAGCTTCAATATTAATTTAATTAACAACTGGAATAACTTAACTGTACAATTTTAACAAGGATTTTTCCAAAAAAAGGATATGGAAAAAACGTAATAAAATTAAGAAGATAAAGAAAATCTGAGATATGAAATACGCTGATTAAGCGGTATTAAGATACTGCCTAATAACATAATATTAACAACAATTAACATGAAGGCAAGCATTATCTCAGTACAGAGACTAGATAAATGCTCTGCGTAAAGGTAATTAGAATACACCTTCGCATAAAATTGCTGCGCTCCTTTTACAATATGGATTTATAGAGCCGCATGGAAACGAGTTAGCGAAATATGGTCACCGTATTCTATCAGTGGATATAAGTTTTGGAGACGTTAAACCTAAATAATTTTGATTAACGCGATCATATACGCTGAAAAGTTTTAAAATGTTTTTTAATTACTAAAGATAGTTTATAATCCTAATAGATAGTAGCAATAAGTTATAAAATAAAATATCGACCAAAAATTCCACGAAAAAAATTTTTTTAAAGAATATGGAAGATATGCGGAAAATGGCAAAAAACGCATTTTTTGTTTCATAAAAATATATGATAATCTAAATTTATTCTAAGCTTTTACTTTTATTATTAACACATTTACAACAAGCAACTCAAAATACGTCAGATATATAATTAATAAAAACTTTATATTTCTTTTTACAATTACATGCCATTGTTCGATAGTTGGATTTACATATGCGCGATTTAATTAAAGATTTCGGCATATTAGCTGCCATTATTTGATTATAAAATAAATATGTGCAATTTTTTTCAGTTCCCCAGAATTGCTGCTATTCATCAATCCATCCTCAAAACATCTTAAAAAAATCTTTTAGGCATTGTTTTTTGTTGTCAAGTCGAGTAGTTGTATAATATTCAGTTAATTCAATGCAATGTGGGTAATAATTTACAAGCAACTTCGCCCAAGTATTGGGTTACCAAATGACGTCCTAGGACCCAGGCTAATTTTTAAGGAGCCTGGAATCGGCTCCTTAATGATTAGGCTTCAGTTCTACCATTTCAAAAAAATTAGAACTCTGTAATTGAAAACGTTGTGTTGGATCGCTAAATTCACCGAAAAAGTAAAGCTCATAGTTTTCGTTTACTTGTGCACATGTGGAAGTTTGTGTGTAAAGGAATTTGATTAATTGTAGTTTACTTTAAGTGTTTTAAAGACATTTGTGCAATCTGTAGGAACTTTTGCAGAATTATTAAATTGTTTAATATTCTATTATTTGTTACTTAATTGTAGCTCCAAAAACACAATCGAAAGATCGTGGTACCAAGTGAAGACGTCATCAACTCATTCTTTAAATGAAGAATTTTAAGATTAAAATGCATGTTTCATAATTTTTTTTTTTTTACTACCGAATTGTTAAGCAAATACATAAATAAATATTTCACCAAAAATATCATATAATCTTATACTCATCTTTTTGTACATAATAATATAAAGTTACCAATAAATACAGTTTCTAGCATAATTGAAGCCACGGAACTTAAAAAAATATATTTTTCGTATAGGTAGATTAGCGGTTTTGCTGTGCGTGCGGCACTAGAGGAATGATTAGAAAAACTTTGTAATCTCTCATTTTTATAGGCTGATATCCCATCTAAGCTATACAAATAGTTAAACAGAGTGCAAAGTCCTTATATACCCCCGGCACCCGCACAATATGTTTTATACCATTTTCTCCATTTCTTTCAACAATATTGTTTTTGTTTTCATGAAGTTTATCAGAACTTCTATTGATTGAGGACCTTGATCCTTAAGATCTGAAAATCAAATGCACATTGTATGGTTTTGGCAATATAAAAATTATCAAGGTTTAACGTCTCTATACTTATATACAATGAGATTATGCTGTGACCATATTTTGCCCACTCAAGTATACCTGGCATCTGAACTATGAGCTATCCTAAGCTAATAATAATAATTGGGAGCTTAGTAACATTTCTTATTCTGTAATTGTTATAAACTCGGATTTTCTGGTCCAAACTAAAATAAAAAGGTTCAGAAATTCATATGCCTGAAACGGAATATTCCTATTAGTTTTTAAATATTGTTAGTAGAGCATAACAAATCCACTTTTTATTTTTTTTAACGTGTTGGTTTTCGTTTTATACAGCTGTATTTATTTTGAATATGATTTTCAGAATTTAAATGTGTATCGAACGCCTATGTATTGTGAAGCACATATTGAAGTATAACTAAATACTTCCAAATTCTTTTATTTTGTTTTTTAATTTCTTAATCTGATTTATCAATTGACAATATCTATAATTTGACAATACTAGAGTTGTCCGTGCCCCCATTAAATGGTTTATTTTGAAGTCAAGGGTAAAAAATTACTTTATTCTAATATTTCATTTCCCGCGAAATATTTTCCGTAATGTTTTTCAGAAGTAGCAATAAGGTTTCATTAGAATTTCACAGCGTTTATAAATTGAACATTACTTTCTTTAGGCTTCAAACATATTTTATAATTTTAAAATACCTCAAAGAATGAAATAAATCAGGAAATAAGATAGAGTTGAGTTTGTAATTGAATTTTTTTTTTCAAATATCTGATATATAAATAAATTAAGTAAAATACAATGCATTTTAGATGAGTTCTAAATTCGCTAGAAATGTTTTTGATTAATTAGAGTCCTATCAGAGTGTATGGTGATCTCAAATGTATGTATGCATATTATGTTACTAAAATTTGTAAGATAAGGGCAAATTGTGTAATTAGGCTGAAAGAAGTACGTGTCCCTCAAATGAATTCCAATACAAAATAAAGATGCACGCTCAAAAATAATCGTCATGTACAGTAGACTAGAGCATGAGATCCTTATGTATTTTAACTTGCTAAATCTTATTCTATTATTCAAATCAATTATCAGGAACCCAGTTTATATTTTTTCCATTTCTCAAAAAAAGCGCTTAATTACATTGTATAGTAGGATTCAGAGATAAATTATTTGTTTGTATTTAAAGGAGTGCAAAGGTTTTATGGTAATAAAAAAGAAAGCCCAATGCCGACGAAATCGTAGGCAAACTACCGACTCGCTAATAAAATAAAAATATTATAAAAACGGTTACAGTCCCACCCATAAAATTACAAAATGTATTTAGTTCGTTTTGTTGTCAGTTCAATAAAGTTTCCTTTAGCTTCCCTGGACGAACGATTATTGTATCGCGCTATATCTTGGCAAATAAATTATCGGTGACCATTTCTATACAATACAAACAATCCCTTTTCAACTTCAAAAGCAGATTGAAATTTAGGAATATTTTATTGTTTTTGGTTTAAGGTTTTTCAAGTAGTATTATTAATAAGAGGAAATTATGCAAAATTTTTAAAAACTGCTTTATTAGTAACATTGCCATTGCTGATCTAACTGCTGGAAACGAATTATTTAGGAACAATTTAAACTGCAGGTAAAAATACGTGAATATGACATGATCTAATCTACTAAACAGGACAAAAATTAATTTCGGCGTGTAAATATTATGAATGATAACACTAAAATGATTTTGAAACTGCAAAACACTGCTAGCATAAAAGCTTACATATTTCTCGATCCTCAGAAATACTGAGTCCTCTTCTTCTGGACATAACAATTCCTACAAAATATTTTAACTAGGGTTATACTTACTTGAGTTTTGTGTTAAGCAGTATTAGGTACTATAAGCTGGTTATTAAATAAAAAAAATACATATGTATACATGAACTAGCGAATAGAGACAATTAAAAATATATGAATTTTTTATTTGTAGCCAGATAGAAACGTACTAGGCCCGACTATATGTAATGAAAAATATTTATGGCAATAAAAATCTTCACTGAAAATGGCCATAAATAACACAATTGTCTGTCAAAATTGGTTTGTAAATAAATTAGAACAAACAGCTTCTTGAGATATAATATCTATATAAGACACGGTTTTAGTTAAGTAAGATTCTACTATTCTAATATTTTATTACCATATAGACGATAACAAATTATAATTATTTTACAATACAGGGTGATTCACGTGGATGGACCGTTAGACGTTTCTGGAGAACGGATTGATGGATCCTTCTGAAATTTCGGTTACTTACATAAATGACCTTGATCTACCGTTTTAAAATATTTTCAGCCTTACAGTGTTGCCGGTTATACTCAAAACCGGTAGCAACATCGCTATTTTAAATGAAATGCCCTATATTTTTTTACATTTTCTGAAACTACGCGTTTTTCTGAGCAACTTTTCTAAATACTTCCCTATACCTATGTGTAGCCGTTTTTCAGGAATTAATTTATTTAGAATATTTTTAACGAAAACAACACTTCAAATAAATCTGAATTTCTCCCAACTCTAAAACAATTTTAATCTGAAATTTGGGATGCGGTTAGATAATGCCCTTAGGTATTTGATTTTTTTGTCATATTCTAGTTGAAGCATACAGGGTGCTCCAGAAATAGATGCATGTAGGTAACTTACAAAAGTGCGAGAAATTCGATTTTTTTAAATAGAACACCCTGTATATCAATACTTATTTGAGAAGCTGATAAAAGTGGCTTTCTAATAATGTATACTTTGCCTATACCTAACTCTTCAAGTTTTTGATTTATAAGCATTTCTTTATGAAATATCATAAAACAAGTAATTTTTAATGATTCTAGTAGTAGTGTGCCATGAAAACAATTAATATAAGGCTCCATGGCAGTATAATTAAACAATAATACTACTGATTTTCTGACATTTACGATTTATTTGTAACTTTTGAGGAGTGTAACAAAATTTATGCTAGAGCCTGTCACTTATTTAATGAAAAACATCCAGATTTAACCATAATTAGTTAAAAAAATTGAATGTATGCAAAGGAACTACACTTTACCTCAGACTTTAGTGGGAATAAAAAGAAATGAATATTATGTACCTACCTAATAATAGAAAAAGATTACGTATACATAAATAAAAATATTGTTAAACAGGTGAATAAAACAATAGCCTAACTATTTAAAACCAACAATACAACAAAAATAATATAATAATAAAAGTGAAAATAACAGTTACAATAATTATTCAATATGGCCACCATTTAGTCTCAGGCATTTCAAAATGTTTTCTTTTACATGTGATGTTGTAGATCTTCTAATTTGTTCTGGCTGTAGACTACCAAAAGCTGCATGAACCCGATTTAAAAGTTCTTCTCGACTATTTATTAATGTTCCATCGTATACTAAATTTTTAATGTGCCCCCACAAGAAAAAATCTAAAGGATTTAGATCAGGTGATCTAGGAGGCCAGTTCCATGGACCTCGCCTGCGAATCCATTGATCTTCAAACATAATATTCAGCTCATTACTGACCAAATCCGTACAATGAGCTGGAGCTCCATCCAACTGATACCAAACGCGGACAGCTAAGTTTAAGGGTAAACTATCCAAAAAATCCGACACCACGGTTTGCAAAATTTCAATATACTTCATTTGATCCAAATTATCATCATACACGTAATAAACACTCTGGTTGTCCATAAGAAGGCAAAACACATTAAAAGAAAATTTTTGTTGATGATTCCGTTCGACAATAAAATTTGGATTCTCGGTAGACCAATAGTGATTATTTCTTCTATTAAAGATGCCATCTCTGCTGAACTTGGATTCGTCAGTCCAAATTATTTTCTTTAAAAAGTCTGGATCCTCTTGAGTTCTCACTAAAAGCATTTCACACAATTCCACTCTTTGCAGAAAATCGGTAGGCAATAGTTCATGAAGAGTATTTGCTTTAAAATTATGCATAAGATGTTTGGAAAGCATTCTTTGAATAGAAGAATAACTTACTCCTAAATGAATCTCCGCACTACGTATTGAGCTTCGTGGAAAAGCATAAAAATATGCCAGCACCATAATTTCTATATCTTCATCTCCGGTGACAAGTTTCACACGGCGTCTTGGACAAACCGAAGTTCCATGCAAAACATAATTCCTTTGTATGCGTTTGAATTTTTTCTTCGTCATTGGAGTTAACTCTGGATATTTTTCATTAAATACGCGACATGCTCTAGCATAAATTTTGTTACACTCACCAAAGATTACAAACAAATCACAAATATGAGAAAACGTATAATTGTTATCAAATATTTCAGCCATTTTCGTAAATAAAAAAATGTCAGCCTTACTTCAAATTAAGAGTTAAATCATCATGGCAAGCTTGTCAATAGCGTGGCGTTGCTTTTTCACAGCCTACTGTCTAAAAGCTTTCAAAGCGCTTGTTTTGCGTCCATTCCGTTATTCCGTATAAAAAACCTTAATATGTTAAAATGACCAAAAATAGGTATTATAGGATAGTTTTGGCATTTTTCAGTCAAAAATTAATGCTGAATCGAATAAAAGGAAAGAATTCAGGGTGTTCCATTTAAAATCAACATTAAATAGTCATTGAAAATGACATGTTTTCTGATATTTCATAAAGAAATGCTTATAAATCAAAAACTTGAAAAGTTAGGTATAGGCAAAGTATACATTATTAGAAAGCTACTTTTATCAGCTACTCAAATCAGTACTGATATACGGGGTGTTTCATTTAAAAAAATCGAATTTCTCGCACTTTTGTAAGTTACCTACATGCATCTATTTCTGGAGCACCCTGTATACTTCAACTAAAATATGACAAAAAAATCAAATACCTAAGGGCATTATCTAACCGCATCCCAAATTTCAGATTAAAATTGTTTTAGAGTTGGGAGAAATTCAGATTTATTTGAAGTGTTGTTTTCGTTAAAAATATTCTAAATAAATTAATTCCTGAAAAACGGCTACACATAGGTATAGGGAAGTATTTAGAAAAGTTGCTCAGAAATACGCGTAGTTTCAGAAAATGTAAAAAAATATAGGGCATTTCATTTAAAATAGCGATGTTGCCACCGGTTTTGAGTATAACCGGCAACACTGTAAGGCTGAAAATATTTTAAAACGGTAGATCAAGGTCATTTATGTAAGTAACCGAAATTTCAGAAGGATCCATCAATCCGTTCTCCAGAAACGTCTAACGGTCCATCCACGTGAATCACCCTGTATATCGCCTTTCATTACACAACACATCTGAACATATTCTTCGATTAACATTCCCCGTATGGCAATCCACAAGAAATCTTTGATGCCGGTTAGTTTACAAATCACAGCCAATACCGTACTTCTTTGTGAAAATAACAGCTCTGAAAAGTAATTACATATGCGAGAAGTTTAGAGGGCATTTTAAACATCACTCTGTCCAATGACAACACAAATATTAAAAACCACGACTACAAATGTTTCAAAACCAATCTTTATTACTAAAATCTTTAGATTGATATACGAAAGTAATTGGGTTGGATACAAATAAGATTTTGCACTCATTTTACTAAATGTAAAGACGCAAGATATTAAATATAAAAATAATAAACAATCAAAAAATCCCATTTACAAATAATATAAAAAACACAGTTTACATGTTTTTTATCAAATCACCTGCATATAAAACATGCGGAGGGAAGGGAGTTGTTGTGCACTTTTCGATTTCATTTATATACAAATCTGTTTACAAGTAGATCTAGTACTGTATTTTGTTCCAAACTTCTCACCAATAAATACCCTTATAATAAAATATCAATAATAATAGTATTATTATTGTTATTATTGTCATTATTATTATTATTATTATTAATGGAAGCGTAAGAAACGGACTGTTGAAATGAATTCTTTTATTATACTCTCCTATTTAAAAATAATGAAATTTAAAATTTGAAGCCGATATGATCACCTGCCGGTATACCCTTCACAGGTCCTTTTCGAGAAATTTCCCGACCTTCATCATATCACGCAACAACGAATTGAAGACCAGAGAATCGTGTTTATCAAGAACTTGCTCACTGATTCAAATTTACAAAAGATCAAGGATGAAGTTCAATTACAGGTCCCGAGGGAAGATGAGATTAACTTTCAGGAAAATGGGACTGAGATGCGAAAGAAACCTCTAACTGCTGATGAACAATCCCATCCCGATCGCAACCAACACAACCACGAAAATTACGAGTAGAATATCGAGTACGACCATCGGAACAACGAACGGAATAAATATAACCATGAACGTGCCCAACGAGATGAAAATCAAGCTACTGACGAAACTCGATATCAGTTAAGTAGGGCGTTATTAGAATTTGAGGGTAGCAATTCAACGAATAGGCCCAGGCTGCCAAAACTTCGAAGTAACAAGTAACAATGATTATTGCTACTGCTAATCTGGTACTTACGGAG
Organism: Kuschelorhynchus macadamiae; assembly: GCA_030620095.1. Taxonomy (NCBI): domain Eukaryota; kingdom Metazoa; phylum Arthropoda; class Insecta; order Coleoptera; family Curculionidae; genus Kuschelorhynchus; species Kuschelorhynchus macadamiae. The sequence goes on from JAUTXW010000747.1 coordinate 670,432, forward strand.
ATAATATTAGAACATAATCCCTAGATAGGTTGATCTACTGTGCAGCTGTAGCAGTACTTCAAAGTTACAACCATCAGATCCAAATTTCCAACAACACTAAACGAGCCACCCAAATAAAACCTGTCTGGCAACTCCGGTTGGAACACCTGGATGAATTCATGGAACACCTGGATGAATTCATGGAAACCCTGAGGTAAAAATTAAAGACTAAGTCAAAACGACTTAGAAGATATTTTACGCCCCAATCGAAAAAAGACAATATCAGCTTTTTAACAACAAACAAAAGCAATTTGCTAGAAAGCTGGATAATAACTAATATGAGGGTGAAACCAAGCTGCAGGGAAAAGAACGGAATACTGGTCCGGCATTTGGGATAAGTCAAATATATCCCTGACATGTAATTTCCAAACAAAGGTCTGATAAAATCCAAAACTACTGGTAAAAGACATTTAACTCGCTCCACAAAGCTCTCGCTTAACAATTTACGCACGTCCTCTTACACCATTTAAGAACACTTCAGCACCAGCAAGGTACTGACGAAAAAACAGAAATGATGCAAGCGAGAATACAAGGGATGTAAAGAATTGCTTATCGATTTCGTAATACTGAAACAAGTCCTGAAACATAATAAAACATTTATATCGCGTTTGTACACTATCATAATAAAAGACGTTCGACAGTATGTCACATCCTTATGGGAGTACTGAAAATATGCAAATATACAAAATACATCCTTATGTTGTGAAATTTCTAGATGACATCAGGCAACAGTGGAGCACAAAACTCCAATTGAATAATACATCTGTAAGTACCCACGAGATTCCTATAAAAAGAGGGATCTTCCAAGTTGACTCCTTAGTCCATTGTGGACTGGAATATAACATATACAGTGTCTCATCTCCTTTATATAACCGATATCAGACTATACAACTGGACAACCTAATGAAAATTACTTACATATTTTCTAGGAATGTTTACATGGGGTTTGGATTAGAAAAATGTAAAACGCTAAATATCTTAAAGGGCAAAACGGATGGAGGCGATATTACGCTGACAAACGTAAATATAGACTAGCCATGGTGGATGGTACAACCTACACATAATTTGGATTGCATCAGGCTTTGCTACCCCCCCCCCCCCGGGGGCAATTTTTAACAAAAGGCCCTCTATATAATAATCCTCTTTTAAACAAATTTAACGGGAAAATAACTGTTGAACAAAAAAAAATCATCTATTGTTTTCCTTCGGCTTCATCACACATTATCGCAAGCCCTCTAGCATGTGAACCCACACATTGCGGCGGATGCCAGAGGTACATCTACGCCACTAAAAGTCAGACTCAATCAAGAATAAGATATCACTACTTTAAAAGAGTGAGGGAACTACTAAAGACTGAGCTAAACGCAAGGAACCTTATTTCTGGAATAAACACTAATCTGGTACCTATAGTTGTTTACTCATTTGGAATCCTGAAGTGGATTTTAATCGGTCTCCAAGAGATCGAACGAATCACCCGAACCATGACGACCAAATACATGGTGTATCGTCCCATGGCAACTATGTTCAGGACTACCCTGCCCTTTTTGACATAACATAACAACTTTACATTCCAGACAACTAAGTAAACTGAGAAATTTTTTTCTTAGGAAAACTAAAACCAACATTTAATGATAAGATTATGACAACAATAATAATAACAGACAGCGTCATCATGGAACAAACCAGGAAAAATTATAGAAACCTTTATACTGGTTACACAGCAAGCACAAAGGCACAGCTAAAGGAACTCCTTAACACAGAAACGTTTACCCTGGACATCAACATGGAATTTGGTATAAGTAAATGCAAGCTACTTCATATCAACAAGGGACAGTGGAAAGACCACCCTACGGGAGAAACAATCAACAATGAAACTATAGATAACATGCTCAAAGAAGAAACGTACAGATACCTAGGCTTCCATCAAAGCACCAAAATTAACCACACACATATCAAATCAGAGCTCAAGACGGAATTTAAAACCAGACTCACAAAGCTACTAAAAACAAAACTGAAATCCAGAAATCTAACGAAAGCTATTAACACCTTCTCCATACCTATTCTTACGTATTCGTTTGGTATTATTAAATGGTCACACACAGACATAGAAAACATTCACATTCTCATACGCACGGAATTCACTAAACACAGGAAGTTTCATCCCAACGCATGCGAGGAAAGACTCACCATCGAGAGAAAAGAAGGAGGAAGGGGAATTATAGATATACAATCGCTAAATAAAAAACAAATTTACGAACTTCGAAAATTCTTCCACAACAAACAACTCACATAAAGCAAGACTATATACATAAATACTTTCATATACGTGGTTACAAGAAGGGCAGCTGTTCCCTGAAACAGAAGGCTTCCTGCTTGCCATCCAGGACCAAGTCATAGCAACCAGAAACTACCGAAAGCACATCATCAAGGACACAACCATTGAAGACGAGAGGTGTAGGAGATGTCACCAGCAGAGAGAAACGATCGATCACATAACGAGTAGATGTAGAATAATGGCCAGAACTGAATATATCGCGAGACACAACTCAGCAGCGAAGGTCGTTCATCAAGCATTAGCCACAACATACAAACTAACGGAGAACACAGACCCTTACTACCATTATACACCAACATTTATACTTGAAAACGAACACTATGAGCTCTACTGGGACATTGACATCCCCACAGATAAAACAATCCCCGCAAATAGACCCGATATCACCTTTCAATCCAAAAAAGAGAAAATCACTTATTTAATTGACATGGCTGTCTCCAGCGACGAGAACATCCAAACGAAATACAGTGAGAAGATCGCCAAATACACCGACTTGGCAATGGAAGTAAAAAGGCTGTGGAAACAGGAAAGAGTCATCATTGTTCCTCTCGTCATATCAGTAACAGGTCTCACCCCAACAACGTTTACACCGCATTTGGCTCAATTAGGACTTAATACAGACATTTACAGGAACATCCAGAAATCGGTCATTTTGAAAACATGTAGCATAGTTAGATCATTTCTTAATACACAATAGTTGTTTTTTTCCATTTCCTTTTTTTATTTTTATTTTTTGTACTGGTATATTCCCGTCAGTATAAAATACAACCACAGGAATACTGTGAGACAACAAGTCAATTAAATAATAATAATTATTATTATTATTATTATGGAGGTTATTAAATACCTAGCCAAATAAATAACATTACAACCCAAGTACAAAATAACACATAAAATTTGTCTCTATTCTTTTCAGGAAGCTTATTAATTTAAGCTCCTTGGCAAACAAGATCGGGAAAGTTAGACGCAGCTTTAAAATAGTCATGACCATTTTTCTTTCAAGTGGCTTTACTGACATCTTAACATCTTTTTCGCTATATATAAATAATTTTCTCAGACAGAGGTAAGCAAAATCAAATATAGAATGTTTTAAATAAGTTAGGGTAATTTCTTTGCTATAAATAATTTGACATTGATACGTTTCCGATTTCAATATGTTAATTACATACATTATGTCATTGATGTTCCTTAGTAAATAATTCCACAAACCATCAATCAGTTTACGATGATATTAATCGGTATTATATCCTCCGTGAACGACTTTATTGGCTAACATCAATTTTATTGAGAAGCAAATACTTACATACGCAGTTATATTTTAGGTTTTTTTATGGTTGAGCTAAAATGCGTAAAACGAATTCAATTCATATTACTTGCACATTAATTACATGTACCACCTTTAAAATAATATATATATATATATATATATATATATATATATATATATATATATATATATATATAGGGTATTACTAAAAACTCCATAAACAAAACCATTACATGGACTATATATTGAAAACATAGACGAACTTGGCCTATCAAAACAACTCACTTTTGAAGATCTTAAATTTTTAGGATTTAATCAGAACCTGAGGGGTGGAAACTTGTGGTAGCACAAGTTGGAATATATAATATATTGGCATATCAGGCGAATATCATAAGGGTTGATATAGCAATACAATCCAGAGCGTTTGGAACGGATACAGAAACATTGATGCACTTATTATAACCTTTCCCAACTTACGTAAAAAGCCTAGATATTATTCACTTCGTAGAAAACTATCGAACGTTTTAGGAATTAAAACATTAGACCCATCTAGCTCAGGTATTTCTACCGTAAGCTGGAACGGCGCGTGTAAAATTGTTTGAACTTTTTATTTGTAACTACAGAATGAATTAAAGGCAATAAACCCCATATAGTCCAAATTGATAACGTCCAGAAAAAGATAACTGTAGTGGAGTTCTCACGTTTTGGCGTGAAAAGCATAATTTTCAAGCACACTGAAAAGTGTGAAAAATAGAGTTATTATATACAAAACAACTGTTGCGTCTATACTTAATCAGATGCAAGGAATGGTAATTCTAGAATCTCTGCAAATCCTGAGATAAGTCATAAGCAAAAAAAAGCTTCACCCAATAGCCGCAATAGTGAAAGGATATTTCCTCCGCCGGCTACATGTTCGACAGCGCCTCACCCAAAATGTCTATGGTCTAACCTAGATCATCCTTTTAAATCCGAGAGATACCGATTGCTCTAAAGTGAAATTCTTATTGAAATCATACCATAGATATAATAAGATTTAACTGTAAAATTTGGTAAAGATACATATTAATTATATGTTACAAAAGTAATAAACGTCTGGAAAAGATTTAAATCAGTTTAAATAATATCCGCCCTTTAATCAAGTTCATGGAAAAAGAAGAAGATTTAACCCTACTTTATCTTGATGTTCTGGTCAATCGCGAAACTAGATGGATCAAGAGTTCTGTTTACAGGAAACCCTCCCAACCTCAACCTAAAGCCTACAAGGCGTTATTACATCCCTTTATAACCGAGCCAGCCACAAGTTTATAATAAGGACAATATTATATTAACTAGCTGACCCTGCAGACCTTGTTCTGCCGTTTCCGTTAGATGGCGCGATGATTTTCCAGTGGAATTATAATTCATTCACCATTCATAGTCCAGAAATATTATAGAAGAAAAACATATTAGTTTTATAAAAAAATGCAGTTTTGAAATTTCAAAATAAAATTAACTCATTTCAAACGACGGGACAGTCAATTGGCTCGCTGGTAACTATTCAATATATAAAAGTAACGAAGAGATTAGACGAATAACAAAAAACTACAATAAAAAAAACAGTAGGTAAAAACTTCGACAGTACAAATGACAGACAATTGTATCTATCAAGCTCCTTGCGAGTGTGGGTAATCTTATATTGGGGAAACTAAGAGACTTCTTGACAAGAACATCGAAAGCACACAGAGGCAACATCGAGATCTGGTATCGATAAAAACTCCTGGAACAGCGACCATAAAATGTAATAGTCAATAGCTAAAATCCTTTTTGACGGAACAAGAAAAGGAACTTTACAGAAGCGGTATTTATTGGGCATTTCGAAGAGCTCTTTGATAAGCTTAGTATCGATATATCAGATGTTTGAAAAATAACTACGGTATTTCGATGGGTTCATCTCTCTCCAATAGTTACTAATATATACTGGTTTGGAACTAATGCAGTCGAAGCTGCAAATGTAAACCCCAGACTTTGGCTGTCGACTACATTTTTATTATAACGGACAAAGACGACAAATAACTTATTTATATATACTTATTAGTATTTCAAGATCATTTAAGTGGTATACTCCCAACTATAAGTCACAATAGGGTTACAACAAGATTTTCGTACCCTAACGGGACATTTTAAGATACCCCAGCAGGCAGAAAAACAGCCCTTCTTTATGAATGAAGCTGATTAATATACTCCCCTCCAATCCATTGTGATACACCTCCTTGTAGCACTTCTCTTTGAAAACGTAGCACACGTCGCGGCGTTTCGCTATTCAGGAAATTCCTTCTTGTAGAACAAGAGGCGAAATAAAACGCACGAGCTGAGCCATATTCTCCTATTACAGAATATAGAACTTCTTTATCATCCATAGTTCCTATAAAAATATAAACAATTTGGATGCATCTCTTCACTCTTAAACTACGAAAGAACGAAAATCCACTTATTCTAAAGTGTATCTATTAGAGAAGTTGCGTGGAGATCCTCATCGCATTTATATATTTATAAGTGTCTAAATTTTGTATTAATTACCTTCACTTTAGGCAAATACACCTACCAAATCTACTTTTGGAGAATTATGGAGTTCTAATAATGGCTGTGTGTATATCTTAGGAAATCTGCTAGGGCGGCGATTTTCACGTTTTAGGTAAACACATCTACTTTAAGTCGTAGCTAGACTTCAGCGATAAGGGGGTTTAGAAACCACCAACACAATATTTTTACGTTTTACCTTTTAGAAAAATTGAAGCTTTCTCGAGTGGTTCCGGTAAACCTAAAAGAAATGGCAACCAACAAATGGCTATAACAAAACGTCAGTTCTTGACCCCCTTATCTACGGCCCTGATTCGAATGAAAATGCAAAAAGTTTAACTTTCAGTGAGCCTAGAACTCATTTACATTAGAGGACGGTACAGATGCCTGCCATAAAATTATATGCAACGATTTGTTGGCAAAATGCCCTCAATGCAGTTAAATCTAGTTGTTTTAGTTCTGGTATAGGGTGGAACTACCGAGAAACCCCAAACTAGGAATCAATAAGACAACTGCCCAAATTTAGATCGGTAAAAAAATCAAAAAATAAGGACAAAAAAATCTGGGGTATATGAAATAAATTGTAGTTTTTGTGGAAACTTCAATCAGGTAGATCTTTTTATAAACATATAAACAAACACAAAACACGACGTATTAAATAAAAAAGAGATTCTACTTATGCAAAACACTTACTAGAAATAAATCAAAATTTTATCAATGAATTTAAAATGTTGCATTCAGCCAATACAAGTACAAATTACTTGGAAAGTCTAGAAATTAATAAGAGGAAAAACCGCAATATTTTATTGAACGATCAAATGGACTTAAACGTCTCCCCATTCTTGAACCTTTATACCTAATGTCTGCGTGGGTTAATCAGGTAGACACTTTACCCTTTTATTATTGTTAAAAATTCCAGTTTTATTATTAGTCTTGAATTGGTTTTTGAAAAATACACAGGGCGTCGAAACGGCTGTCAAACGGACATAAATTACCAAACAAAAATAGTTTGTTTATTTATTACTAATTATAATGAATTTCCATCAAGAGTGTAGTCTCAAACTGGCCGAACGAAAAAGGTATTCCATATTGACTTCTATCTCTCTTGTCTATCTTTGGCAAAGACATTTATATATTTTCACATCATATTTTATCATTAATTTTAATTAAATACATAACAGGGCCTGAATAGATAGCCGAAGTTTATTCGACCGTTATGCAGTGGCGGCTCGTGAGTATATTGAAGGGTGAGGCTACATGAGGTTAATTTTGTTTAAGTGTGAATAAATTTCCACGTCACCCATGAGGTATTATTCTGCGACGCATTGACTTTTTTTTAATGGAGGTCATCGCCAATAGCCCTACTAAACCATTAAAAACTAAAAAAATAAACTCTAAAAAAAGTAAATAAAAAGTAAACAAAACAAGTAAAATATGTACACCTATCACTAAAATATAGCGGTGATTGCGATAATAAAAACATAATTTAGTTTATTAAAACTTAAAATAAATAGTTGTATGAAATAAGATAAAAAAACTACTTTTTGTACATTAAATCTATACGTCTGTCTTTTAAGGTTGCAAATTTATCTATAATTTGGTCGTAAAAGTTTTGGTCTTCACTAAGTTCTGACAGTAATTCCTGCTCTATTGACATCATTGCTAAACCCGAAAGCCGTTCTTGTGTCATTGTGTTTCTTAGGTAGGTTTTGATCCGTTTAAGACATGAAAAATTTCGTTCGGCCGATACACTTGTTGCGGGAATAGTTAAAACTAAATTAAAAAGCTTATATGCTTCCGCAAAAATTGCTTTAAAATCTTTAAATAACAAAGCTAGACTTTTTTCGACATCTAAATTTGAAAATTGTTCATCCCTATACATTACAGAAAGCTCATTCTTTAATCTATCTCTGTCAAAAATGTTTGGATAATTTTTTAATAAATTATTTAATAAGTCGTCTGGAAAGCATTTAACATATTCCGAATATTTTGTGCAATCGACTAAAGCAAAGAAATTTAAATTATTTAAATTTTCAAACCGCGTCCCTAATTGAAGAATTATACAATCTATTATTTCGAAATATAATATTTTATATTTAGTAAAAATATCAAAGTCGCTAGAACATTGCCCTCGACGTGTGTTAGTTGGCAGAATAGTGGCTTTTTTAGCAATATTGAAAAGTTCTTTGAAATGGTCCTCGTTTCTAAATTCAATAATTCGTTGCTTGGCAAGGTTTATTTGCGAAATGCAGTAATTTATATCTAAATGCTTTAACTGCAATATTTGAAACAGTACATCAGTGCAACTAAAAATTTGTTTATAAATATGCGTTAAAAGGCAAAATTCGAAATCATTAAAATGCTTTAGAAATCCTTTTGCACCATTAATAGATTCTGTTCCAGAACTTAAGTCATTAATAATTAGCCACTAAGTTTAAAATTTTAGACCGTGTATACCATCGCGTTTCTACCGCTCGCGGAATTCTTTTACCTACTATCTGATTAAGCACAAAAGACCGTTTTGGTGATTGGTGGAAATAATTTGGTATTCCTAATAAAGTGGCAAAAAATATACGACTTTGGGTAATCAGTTTTGTTCCCTGTTGTAAAACTAGATTTAATCTGTGGGCGCAACAATGAGTAAACATAGCTAAAGGAGCAATAGAACTAACTTTTGTTTGAAGCCCATTTATTTCACCTGCCATAACACTAGCCCCATCGTAACACTGCGCGACCAATTTATTTTTAAAGTCATAAGGCTCTAAGCTGTTTTGTATTAAATGAAAAAGGCTCTCTGCTGTTCTATTATCGCTAACGTCAAAAAATCCTAAAAATCTTTCTTTTAAAGATCCGTTGGTCACATACCTAACTGTTATCGAACACTGTGATTTTTCTGTTATATCAGTACTATCATCCGCAATTACGCCAAAAAAACAACAATCGGTGTCATTGATTTCTTTTTTTATATATTCTTGAATATAGTCATGTATGCAACCAATTAGTTCATTTTGTATAGTCTTAGATTGTCCCGTAAAAATATTACTAAATTTAGCACAATGTTCAGTAAGTTCGGCATTTCTTTTTATTAAGCATGCAAATATTTCCTTAAAATTGCCACGGTTAAAAGAATCTGTTGTTTCATTATGACCTCGAAATGCCAAGTTCTGTTTACCCAAAGTAATAGTAACATCAATTAAATAATTTAATAATAAACGGTTTTTTCGAACATTTTCATTATAAACAATTTTATTAAGACTTGCATTTTCTTGTAGTGCATCCGCAATAGTCGCCCTATTTTGCTCCAGTCTTGTAAGTGCTACCGAATTTTTAATATGCTCTCTTGAACTTTCATGCGATTTTACTGCTCGTGAAAAATTTTTTTAATCCGAATATCCGCCCCCTGAACTCCAATTATTTTTGACGCAACCTAATAAAATACAAGGCCAACAATATAAGCTTTCTTTATAAATACTTCCGCATAACCACCTATAAGTTTCGTACCAAGATATTTGAAAAGTTCTTGAATATTTTTTACCTTGCCTCTTATCGTTAAATATTACTAAAATTTTCGGCGTCGGACGGCTACCTAATATCTGTTTCTTTTCAGTTTCGCTTCTTCTTAAAAAAGGCGTTTCAATTAATGTCGTGAATAGGATTCATTTCAAAAGCAAAAAGCAAATACAAAAAATGGAACGGTCCAACTTACCAAATCAAAACAAAAACTTACTCACGCGTATTTATTCACCTTAAAATACAGAACGCCCTCAATCAGCGATTATCGCAATATATTTCCTATTTCTTTCTCAGCCGCACGCACCACGTAAAAAGAAGCCGTTGGAATATTTCGCTAGTCATGTGATTTAAATAACCAATAAAAGCATATCCAAGCTACAGATTTATCGCCTCAAGAATGCAATAGAAAACGCGTGCATCGGCAATCGCCATCCCGCTCTGTCGTAATCAGGTGACTCGCCGGCATCGGCCGTTGATAAATAGGTCAGAAGTCGAAACTTTCCAAGCTAAAATTATTTCGCCTCATTCGAGAGCACTTTCTTTAGGAATGGGTTTGCACGGATTGCACGGTCGGTTTTTTGATGTGGTCAGAATTTATTTTCTAAAATATTTATTATGGGATTATATATATTTTTTTTAATGTTATTATGTTGTAAAACTGTTAAAAAGTATATTTCTAATTGGTAATAGATAAAAAGTTATATAAAAAAATTCTCTTTTCCTTTATTTTGGGGGTGAGGCGCGGCCTCAGAGGCCTACCCTGACGAGCCGCCACTGCCGTTATGACGCTGCCAAAGTGAAGTTTTCTTCGATACTAAGACTTAGCAATCAGAGAACTTAACAAAATTATCCCCATACGCAGTGACAAGATTAACAGAAGAGTTTGAGATCTTGAGATGCATGGAATTAACTGGAAATTGAAAGGATTCGTTAACTTTCTGTTTATTATGTTATGTTATTCTAAGTTTGCTGTTATTTTGACTAATCTCCAACAAACCTAACGTAATTTGAATTAGCTTCTTACACTGTTGCGTTAATGGGGTGTGTGAGTCAGCTGACACGAACTGTCTATTTGTTGCACTTCCAAAAGTCGATGAAGTTACAGAACTAGTAGTTATAAACGTATTACAAAAATATTTTTCCGTTTTTCAGACTCCTCCCGGTAACTTTTTGCTACAGAATGTAATTCTCAACATCGTGTCCTTTTATATTCGTAATCACTAGGCCAAAATATGCTACGAATGTTACTAATGAGCGTCTATAAGTATGCCCTGTATAACGTTCTGGGTTAGGTAGGCGCAAAAAGTCCGCAATATCCGCCGGCATTTTTCCAAATGTATTAATTTCTAAACATTGGACTGTGCGCTTTCCTTTTTTTTTGCTGTACAAATAAACGATGATGTGTGGTGATCGGAGATCGTAAACTTGCGTATTTTCTGGAAAGGTTCTGAAGTATAGCAATATTTATTTCTCTAAAGGTACCAGGTGATCTTGTAGAGTAGTTTTTGGAATCAGTAATTTTCCGACGATGAGGTTTCTCTTACCTTCAAACGTGATTTTCGAATGTTCAGCTCTGTAGCAAGCCCCGGCCAAACCGAAAATGGGAACCACTTCCGTAATAAGATACACTTCGTCAGGTGTTAATATAAACTTAACTATGTCTTCTTAAAAATAGCTTCTAGATTCTGGAGGTGTTTTTGGTAAGATCAATCCATTAACAAGGTTTTGTTTTCTCCAAAATACTCTTGAGCTATATATAGTATTGCCGAAAGATTGAATATTTTTATTTTAACGTTAAATTTAATTAGTAAGGCAAACAAGGATAAAATAAGAAAATTTAGGATAATTGATTAACTATATAACTAAGCAGGTTAACTTTGCTTGATGTAATATATGATTTAAGGCAATACTTGAAGAAATATTTACTTTCCCGCTTTAGTGCTGGGAAGTTTCAAAAAGCAAATGCTTGCGGGAATGTGGCTATTTAAGCACGGTTGAAGACAAATAATTTATTTAACATTAGTAACTTTGAGAGCAAATCAAATATTCACAATATAAAACTTCGATTTTCATGTGGATCTATTTACAGCCATTTAATAAATAGTTTACTTTGGGGAATATTGACAACGCAAATAGCGACTTCGTGTTAGGGGACTGGTCTAAGTGGTGTGTATAAATAACCCGTAATGTAAATAGATTAATATATGAGGTATCTAGAAATAAACGAAACTAAACGGAATTGACTCTTAGCATGCAACTAGATAGTCTACACTCTTTAGGGCCAAGAGTAATTTTGATTATTTACTTTTCAGGCAGATTCGACAAAAGATCAACTGATTGTGTTCTGTAATATACCGGATGATTAAAACCACTTAGCCAAGTTCCCGTTGAACCCCTTGAATAGGGTATTCAAGGTAAAGCGTCTTGGCTGATAGGCAATTTATTCTAGAGCTTAGAGCAGAGTAACTAAGGCCTTAAAAGCCTAAGAAAGACTTTCTTGTATAGGGCGAGACAAAAAGAGTTTAAGTACATGTTTTTTACTACACGGCGACGCGTTTCTTGAGGTCAACCGAACATCTGGCTCGTTCACTAGACTAATAAGGTTTCTGCCAGTGACCCACATCGACCTGTCATTCTTCAGATCATATGTTGAAATAACAGAAAACCCAATAGATCGTGGTTAATTTTATATGGCTTGATTTTCTCAGTCATATCGTCCTTGTTCGATTCCAGAAACACATTTACTCTTTCAGTACACAACGAAAAACAATTCATAATTATGTTTTCAAGGCACTTGTTGTTCCTGCTATTAGGTTCAAACTCGACCTGAACTGACAAAATTGCAGATATTGAAATAGTTATCATGTGAATGCGGGCCGATATAAGAAATATGTTCTCTCGTATCACGGAAATATTTTGAAAGCCTTTATTTTCTAAAACATTAGAGAAGTATATGAGTCGTTGTAGGTGAAGGTTAAGGACGCTTGATATTGGCTTTCTTTGTCAGGAAATGTTGTCACGGAGAAGCTATAAATAATAACAAAGAATTTTTCCACCATATTTTCTTTTAATACGAGAATAGAACTGAGAAACGTTTTTAATATTAAGGCTTGCTTGATCCAGGGTCGGAATCGCTCGAGGGAGTAGGAGTTAGAGACTCCGGGGCCAAATCTGGATTCAATCTTCTCAATAACAAAAGTAAATAAAACTTTTATTCTCTTTTGAGATAGGGTCTCTTAAATTATTTAATGGCCGTCAGTAGCGTAGCCAGGAATCTTCCTTTGGAGTGGGGAGGGGCGTAAAAAATATTTGTTTCATTAGATTTTTGTTACAAAGTTCTTAACCAGTGGTTCATTTAGAATTTTGTCTCGGGGGGTTTCGAGTTTACTTTGATATATGAATGTCATATAACATCACTAAAGGGTTTGTTCCAGGGAAAGGTTCAAGCTCATAATTTTTGTTGTGTTTTATTGTATTTGAGCTCCTGTTGAGGGGTTTAATTATACCCCCCCCCCCAGTAGCTGCGTTACTGATGGTCATGAATGTTGAAATTACTTTTTTGGGGAAGATCGATAACGATGGAATTGCAAATAAACTGGAAAGAACTAAGCTCACAACTTTTTTTGTTTTATTGTGTTTGGGCTCCTTTTGGGAGGGGTTAATTCTAACCCTCCCCACAATAGTTGTTCTACTGATGGTCATGCATTTTAATAACGTTTTATTTAATTCTAAAAGGGTTTTTGTTCTTTTGTTTGTGCAATACTAAAATTCAGTTGTTATTTTTTACAACCTGTGTGCCTCTTTATTTTTTGAACCCGTCAACAAAAAAATTGGCACACTTCAATAGCAGACTAAATCCCAGGGCGGATTTAGCTTTTGATCATGGGAGAGGTAATTTTAAATAATGATGAGTCCTTGTATTCACTATTTCATACATATGTTTGAATTTAATAAGGAAAGACAAGCAAAAATTCGAATTCTTGTTAAGCATGTTTAAAAGTATTTTAGTTATACTTTCTATAGAGATACTCTCCCGAACCGAACTACTAGACAGGTATAACGAAAAATAGAAAATCTAATTTGATATAACATGATTAGACTCAGTGGATTTTAACATAAAACTTTTAGACTAACAGTAATAGTAAAACAGTTCAAAAATAACAAAATTAGATAATCGTTGTTTAGCTCAGCAAACCAATAATAATTGAAAACATTATCTATTATCTTTATCAATGCAAGCTTCCCTGTGGGCATGCATATGTTCCAAATCGCATAATATTTCTTTATATATACTGACTTTTACTAGTCTTTAGTCTTTCATATTTCTGCAGACGATGCAACAGGTAATGAGAGTACCTAATGCAGCAATTATTCCTCATTATCCGAGGTGTACAGAGAGTGGAGTTGATTAAAGTAATGGATAAGTTTTACAATGACTTTGCCATAATATAAAGCTTTTAAAAATTAAGTCAATTATTTCATGTCTTTGGTTCGTACTTCGTTTTATAACTTTAGAAATACTATTTACAAAACCATGGTTAAATTTAATATGTATATATACAATTTACTAAATGTTCTTCAAATCAGACATTTATTCTATAGTATTTTTCAGGCTTATTAGTTTGTATATTCACCCTATTTAAGCAATCTTCCTTAGCATTTTGTGTTCTATATATATATTGTGTGTGTTATATTTATATAATCATATATAATCATCAGGCGAGCGTGGCGCCGATGGCTGTGTGTTTGCGGTTCGGAGCCCAAGGTCCCTGGCTCGATTCCGAGCTGAGGCAGACTTTGTTAAGAGTACATAATGCGCTCGCTTTCTGATGGGTTGGTGGTCGCGCGCTCCATCAGTAATACGCTAAAATCACCGCTCAAATAGAGTCGTTCGGATTCGAGGATAAACTGTAGGTCCCGTATACCTATGTAAATTACAGCTAAGACACACAGCATAGGTATATGCGAGAGTAGGCCGATATCCAGCAGTGGATGAAAAAAGGCTGTTGATGATGATGATTTAGTCATTACCATTATTTTGCTAGATAAATGTTACAGGGGTGGGGGGGAGGTGATTATCTTCGCGCCTGATTAAATCTTTTTTCTAGTAAGTTTCGTAATTAGAAATTTCAACACGATGATTGGACGAAAAAATTATATAGAAAAAGGTATCGAGTAGCACATCTTTTGAAAAGTCTCTTAACCTTTAAATTAGGCTGATTTCAGGTTAAAAGAAATAAATTATTGGTTCCCTCGACATTTACGGGGACTGAAAAAGTAAACACTTCATTTGCAAGCATTTGCTTGTTTTAAAGCCAATTACTAAAACATACAACATATAATTTGTTTAAAAATTGAAAGGATGTTGCAATTTAGACAAGCATTTTTGATAATCGGACGTTTTTGTTTTTATCGCATGTTTAAGATCTTGAAAGAGTAAGTTTTTAAAATAGTTTTCTCCACTGCGTTTATCAAAGAATAACAATTTTTGATAAAGTAGTATAAGTTTAGATATTTATATGAAAGCTCGTTTAGCTTTATTTAGATGGTAATGGCGTTATATTTTAAATTAACTCAATTTTCCGTATAGAGTAGGACTCAAGGCGACATCTATGAAAATTACCATTAACTAAATAATTAGCGAACGACTAAGATGACGCTATACTTTCTAGCCAATAAGATATTTAAAAGAGCAGTTCTTGCAAATTTCAAATGCCGACTTTTTTCTTGTTTTGGATATAAGAGATAGTCTGTGTCAAATCTCAATTTAGTTTTTTCTTTATGGTGAAGTAAAGTACGGGGTTCAATTCATCTAAAGGGCTGACAAAGTTGAGGAGTTGTCAATGGAATTTTAGGTGTTTCTTAAAAATCATTTGGAGAGTAACTAAATATTTTCTGAGGTTTTAGATTTGTTGCATTTTTGTACAATCATTTTTAGTTTCTAGTCATTTGTTAGCGGACTTTAATGTCTTAAAACCCAAATCTTTTATTTAAATTATTAGCGATTATAAATACCAGTAACATCACCAAGTTTTATGATTAGTTTAATAGGAAGTCAAAGAAAGAAGAAATCTTTACTATTATGTATGCTCTGGTTCGAGACATGTACGAGGTTAGCGAATTGGTGAGATAAACTGTTTATTTGGTTTTTACTAACAAATATATTTAATAAAATGGTAAACTATAACCTACGAAGAAGAACACCTACAGAAAACTTTTGACTTTATTTATGCCAGGATTCGCGCTACCGATTATTTTAATAAACAAATAAATTCTGAAGTTATAAAAATATTCAATCTTGTCACCATATATGGAGAGTAATTCTTAAAAACTTACAAAACTCGAGCATTTTATTCCTCAAGCGATTGTTAATTGACATGCCCTTCTCAACATGGAGACTAAATACTGTAGTTGGTTTCTATTACCAGTACTATACTTAGCCTACACACTCTTAATAACTTTTCAATTAAGGATCATGTAAAATATCAAATACTTTAAGTACGGCAAGTTTAGAAACATTTTCATTCTTCGAGCCATTTTAAAATATGTCTCTAGACCTTTTTTTAATTATTTAAAAATTTTCCTCAACATGGGGCCCAGCTACCATCTTAAAATTTTTAATTACGAAATATGCATAAAAAAGTATTTGATGACTAAACATTTTTTAATGATTGTATATCATAAATTCTTTTATCTCTTAATAAAGGTCGCGCACAAACCTTACGGTTAATCGGCTTCAGTGAAATTTGCCGATTTTTTCTATAACCGTCTTTCGTGAACAAAAGATATCATTGGCACGTCCAAATCTTAAAAGCCATTTCTAAATATCCAATTTTCAGTTCATTTGTTCCTATAGTTAACCTCATCCGTGGACACCTTATATATTTCAAAATAAAATCTACAGAAATATGTTTTAACCATCTTAAAAAAGCTAAAACAAAATTATCCCAGTCAAATCTGGCTGATATACGAGTTTAAACCTAATAGTTTATTTACGTTTTGCACTACTAGACTTCTAAAGAAGAGCCTTTTGGAGGGCCATATTTTCAAATCGGCTAGTACAGTGTCTTTTTTTCAGGAGATCAACAAATATAACATATACAATATTCGGCAAATTTTACTGATGCCGGTTTCCTTAAGGTTTGTGCCTGGTCTTCGGTTTAGCTTTTGAATCTTCTTTTTTTTTAAAGGTGTCGTAGTAGAAGAAATGCCAGAGAAGGTAATTTTACAAATTAAATTATTTTATTTTTTCGGATCTGATAATTACACCGGGTCAAACTCGCCCAGTCCGGCACTGGTTTGAACTACCCTTTCATAACGCTAATGACTCGAATGCCTGCCTTGACTTATTTTATATGACATTAGAGATTAGTGTGCAGTGGTGTAGATTGAATGCGCCGGTAATTGCTTTTCTAATAGAGATTATATGACAAAAATATTTACAGAGAAAGCCATGTACGGGGTCTTTATATCTATTTATTATTATATTACCTAGTTTATTGAAATTTAAATTTTAGGACTTGGTAGCAGATTCGACATACATTTTTTCATGAAACATCCTGTATATTATGTATGCATCAATATCAGTCTATTCTTGCTGATTATAAATTATCAGGTTTGATACCTTTATCTTTAAAGACAGCCAAGAAATGTAAGAAAAACTCTGCCATTGGAAGCAATGTATTCCCATTGACTCCACTAAATACATATTGTCGGTCTCTCTTTAACACATTGTTTTTTATGGCCAGGTTTTTGTCAAATTTTTCGGGCTCCTTTGTAGGTAAAGATATCAAATCTATTGTATTTATAATTATTAGCAAGGTTTCACATTTAAAATAAAATGTATGTTGGGTGTGCTACACGTTTTTAAATAATGATGTATACACAAATAAGAATCATATATAAATTATTGGGAGTGCCGAATTATAAAGAAAGAACTTGTCTGTTTGTAAGCTAAAAACTCCCAAAGCAAGTACAAATTTTTTTAAGTAATCTCTTTTGTAATGCTACCAAAAAGTATTTATATTGGTTGTAAACGGTTTAAATGAAAATGTTGGTTGTAAAAGGTTTAAATGAAATTTTGTTTCTACTATAAAGTTTATAGAAACTTAATAATTTCAAGAATTTCGTGCTACAAACAATTTTATTTATAAGTTATTTTAAATCATACTTTCCAGATCTTGTGTGCCAATATATATATATATATATATATATATATATATATATATATATATATATATATATATATATAGTTAAAACGCAAAAAATAATATAGGCTAATTACTTGGTCTATCATCTTCAGATGCAGATCTGTCACCGTCTGAATTTCTATGATGATGCTTTTTATGCCTGTGCGAGTGTCTCCTTTCTGTTGGCACGTGGACGCCGACAAAAACGCTGTGAGCCCTATGTCCTAAAACAAGACGAGCAAATATAAATATAAAATATTTATTTTGGAAATCTAGTCAATGTCATCTTAAATATGCATATTTAAATGCCATTTATTCTCCATACTACTACGAAATTATTAGATAATTAAAAGAAATGAGTTCATATAGTTCAAAATTCACAAAAACTGGCTTTATTATTGGTATCCATAGCATTAGCTGAAACTAATAGTATTATGGAAAAAATATTGTTAGATCGAAAGTCAACTTGTTTAGGTTATAATTTTAAAACCATCAACATTCTCGCCTTTCCAAACACCAATAATATTTATACAACAAATTCAAAGAATATGCCGATTTTAACTTTCGATTAGACCAATATTCCACTTAGTTCAAAAAGTCATAGAAAATCAAACAGCTAAATATTGTGAAATATCACCCTATGTGCATTCGGTGTTTACCATAATGCTATACTTATGTGATTAAAAATATACTAATAATGAATGAATATGAAATCATCCGAAATCCTTGAAACAATGTCGTTGCCTGAAGATCACGATGAGTATAATAGCTTACGGTACCTCACGTAGTATCCATATGTTGATGCCGACTTTTCACAGATATATATCCAGAGTTGATAATCAATATGCAAAACCTAGCAAGTCGAAAGAGAGCCATCATATCAAAGGCTTAATAATTCTAGATACAGAGGTCAGCGCCATAAACAACAAGTGATATAGATATCCCGATCCTATCGGACAGGAGTCGGTATAATCTGATTTATATCTTGTATATAAAAACGATTTTGGGGGCTGCTTCATATTTCTAGGGCTGCCCTGTATAACAGAAGAAAATGTATTTTGAAAAATACAAGATATTTTATGCGCTTCACCGTGCTAAAAATCTAAATGCTCTTGATTTTTTGGCTTCAATTCTTTAGCGCTACCCTTTATAATAAAAAAAATATATTTTTTTATTTTTTTCGTTTCTAGGGATCTAGGGTTACCCTGTATTCTGAACAAACATTTTTGTATCTAAAAAAATAAAGTAAATTCGACGTGTTTCACCCTTTTTCGAAATATTTCGTTTTTTTTTTAATATATTAGCAAACAATACTTCTCTTTTACGAGGGAAGTAACAAATGAAGTTTTTACGCAAAGAACTTATATTTAGTGCATTTTAATTAAAAATTGTGAAGATTCTTCTGGTGGTGGTACAAGATTCTTCTGGTGGTACAAGATGTATACGACAGATGCAGGTGGTGTAGAATTAGGCAAGATACCATCGAATACATAACAGGAAAGTGTATAATAATACTTAACCTAGACTACTCGACTAGACATAATAACATAGCAGAAATAGAAATAAGATGAAAATATAATTCAAATATCTATATACTATCTCTTTTAAACTTCTATCTCTCCCAAAATTTTTTCTCTTTCAATGGGAACATTTACAAACAGCCTGATGGCTTAGCAATGGGTAGTTGTTTGTCTCCTTTTTTGGCTGATTTATTTATGAACCACCTTGAGACAACATACATTATCACTGACAGCAATCCTGAAATTGTTCATTGGTTTAGATATGTGGATGATTGTCTTTGTTTTCTTGATTGTGACAGACCCGAGGCTGACAACCTGCTCTTGAAACTTAATAATATACATCCAAATATTAAGTTTACTATCGAATTTGAAGACAACAAAAAACTAGACTTTCTTGACTTAACAATTGAGAGGACGATTTCAGGATTGAGTTTTGCTGTCTATAGAAAGTCTACTCAGACCGATTATACAATATCTAACCTGTCTCATCATCCTATTCAGACTTTTAAATATTCCTCTTTCTATCGTTATATATATATATATATATATATATATATATATATATATATATATATATATATATAGGGGGTCAGATGCCAAGGGGTCCAAGTAGAAAAATAATAAAATTGAGATATTTCAAGTTAAAGTATTTGTTCTGAAAAAAAATCTAGAGTGCTAAAATGAAGACATTTTTTTTCTTACATTATTTTATTATTGTTTATGCTCTTTTGAGAATAAACTTAGAACTCTTTAACATTAATTTTAATTTACAGGGCGGTACTTTTGCACGGGGCCAATTTTTTTGTTTTGTTTTTTTTAGAAGTAGGTTAAAAAAAAGCTATTGAATATTATATTACATAACTAATAGAACAACATCAAAAAACTAAATTTTTTCACCCGGTGTCTGAGTCTATCACGTCCCGGAACATTTCACCCTCTTCTCCGATATTATCGCTTCCTGCTCGGGTTCCTGGTCCCGGATTAAGCGATTCATAAAAGGCATGATGTATTGGGGGTATATAAGGCAGAAGTTGTCTCAAGTTATTAAATTTGGCTGTTTTTATTTTTGGAGGTCTCTCATAAAGTGGAGGTAGAAGAATGCTCGTAGAAGGTCTACCACGCAAGCCACCTTTTTTTGAAAAATCAATTTCCTCAAAGGGTAAATCTGTATTATAAACTTCTTTAAAAAACAGTTTAAATGGATGTTCTTTTTTGACATGTAGCCACTGCATTTTACTAAGTCCTTTAACATTATTTTTTGATTTTAGTAAGTTATCCATGGGAGATATTGTTTTGAAATCTTCAGGTTGCATTTTTACTACAATGAATTTTTTACTCACTCCAGCAACAAAACTAACCCAATCCTCAGGAACGAAAATGTGATTTAGACGTCTCTTTGCTTTTTCAATCACAGCAAAATCTTGATCACATTCCATAAAAGAATGTCCGGAAACCAAAAAACGGTGGTGAACACTTTCAATGTGTGTATATTGCACAATATACATCCAAAATTTCACTATGTTTTTATTTTTATTTTGCCCACCACTGTTGTCACTAAAGGCATCGATGTGAGTCACTGTTTTTGGCAAACTTAGAATATACTTTAGCAAACATGACATAACTTCTTGTGATCCCTTGGAACCTTCACCTTCATGCCACATGTACATGTTACCAACACCAGATCCTAAATCGTGAATGCCCAAATTGTAAGTCCATAACTGGCGCAGGTAATATACCTTGCTACACGTTAAATGAGGTGTAGACAAAGTTTTTTGTCAATCAAAACAAATCGCACGTCTTTCGGGAGACTGTTTGGCTAATTCCTTGGCGGCGTTTTTTAAATTTCTGGCTGCTTCAGCTTGACGTAGATGACGATCGTGTTCATTGGCTATACGGGAGCCTTCTTCTGTCTCGAGACCAAGAGCGGCTTTTTGTGTTATGAATGTGTCACATTTTGAACATGTGTCTGAATATGGTTTGTGAAAAGCTAAGTTAAAGTGAGTATTAAAAATTTCACGGTATTTACTTAGCTTTAACGGGTAAGCTTCGTTTTCTGCACAAAATTCTTTGTATAGCTTATACATTTTCGATACATTCAAGTCACCGGATAAATACTTGCGATTTGGATTGTCCTTTCTGGTATAATGACTGATATATTTCGGAGAAGAGTTTATATGCTCCTTTACTAAATTCAAAGACTCAGTACTTATTTTATTACCAGGAACATGATGACCTCTTTGGTCCGTATGGGAAACTCCAGATTCTTTTTTCCTTTGTGTCACGTTATAGAATCGTTTTCGGCTGATATCTAGAGTTTTTAAAAAAAGTCTTTACAGACACGTTTATTTTGAAGTGTTATCACAATGCTAATATTCTTTCGCAAAGTAGCGTTTTGGCGGTGCATTTTTGGAGGATTCTTTTTAAATGCATGACGAAATAAAAGCAGTCTGCAAATCCCAGCCATTAGATTTTTTTCCAAGGTTCCAATAATCACTAAAAATCGTGTTTCTTGTTTCCTCCGAAAAATTGTCCGTACACTTGTATCTGCATGTATGATTATAGGCCTTCACCGATTTCGCGTAATGTACTTCGCCCTTCCGACCAACATATTCCTGGCCACTGTTTCTTTTCAATTTTGCCAAATTTCTTTTCCATGTCTTAACTTTACGGACCCGTTTTCTGGATTTTGTATCCTCAAGCAAAGCTTGCCCTTCACCATCACTACTACTGCTACTTGGGATATATTCTCTATCCTCATCAGAATTATCGGAAAATGGCTCTGAAAGATAAAATCGTGTCATTAAAATTGTGTGTTTTAGATAAATAAGAACCAAACATTAGAGCCAAACAACGTCAAGAAAAAATACTAGCTAACCAGGCAAAAAAATAGAAATCAAAAATATTTTTTTTATCATAACATAAAAAAATCTAATTTTTAAATTTTGCCTTAATTTAAGATAATATAATATAGTTTATCTGTTATAATGAATACCTACCTCTTTCGCTGTCTGATGTATCCATATTACCAATAAAAACTAACTTAATCCACTATTTTTTACGATGTAAACATTCAACGAAGTGCACACTGTCAAGTAAAGTTGACAATATCTAAGATCCAAAGGGATCCAAGTATACTTGGACCTCAAGTAAACTCGACAATATCTAAGTTGCAAAGAGGTCCAAGTATACTTGGACCTGTTTAACTCTAACTAAACTCATGATTTGGGTGTGTCGTAAAACATTTGGCTCATAGATGGCAGCATTAAAGTGTATTTTTTACTTGGATCTCTTTGCCACTAAGAACAGTTACGTATCTAGTATTTATTTTTGTACTTGGCCCCATTTTGAAAAAAATCGACTTGGACCCCTTGGCATCTGACCCCCCATATATATATATATATATATATATATATATATATATATATATATATATATATATAACAATGAAGTTAAAATACTAAAACAAATAGCAGTTAACAATCATTGTGATCCTAATTAATCTAATTGATTCCTTGATACTCAAAACCAAACATAAAAAACTAAAGAGATTTACCCCATGGCAAACAATTCTAACAAATATATAGCTTTACCTTATTTGAATAGCAGCTTAAATGATAAAGTATCTAAAGTTTTCTCAAATATTATCCCAAACATAAAAATCTCTCATAAAATTAAATCCAATCTAGGCACACTTTTAGTAAATACAAAGGATAAAATAGACTCTTTATCAAAAAGTGGAGTTTACAAACTTTCATGTGGTTCTTGTGACAAAACTTACATAGGCAGAACTTGTAGACCCTTACACACAAGTATTAATGAACATCTAAAAAGAACTACCTCAGCCTTTGGAGAGCACCTGAAATCTTCCAATCATAGTTTCAGCCCAAGTTCAAATTCTAAACTACTTCATAACATAACGTCTAAAAACTTCAACAGGTTGGACTTTATGGAGGATATCGAAATTTCCAACGAACTAAAGAATAATGACTCATGTCTTAATACACAAGTCTCCCTTAATAGATCTTTCATCCCTCTACACCGCAGACTTTTGGACTAATTCCATCGCTCTATGATGAACCCAGGCTTGAAGTCATTTACCCTGTCTGATTGATCCATTCTTCTTCCTCTCTTTATATTAATAATAATTTAAAAAAACTTATATAACTTTCCGATCCACATCTTCTTTACTCACTTATACCAGTTTCAAAATTCATATTTTGAAAATAAATAAATTTAATTTTCAATTCAAGATACAAATTCTCTTTCCTCGCCACTTTGTTTACATAACCCACATTTATCTGAAAACATCTTTAATTGTGAATAAGATTGAAATATGTATATATGTTTTAATTTGTTCACCAATTTGTACAGAACCTCCACAAAACATTGATTGTTCTAATTCCTGTTTGACTTTTCTCCTCTTTATTTAAAAAATTTTGATGGAATAATAATACTTTTATTAAATCACAATTAAATTTAAAAATTGTTTAAGTCATAATTCTATAAACAAGTTGGTTTCAACACCGCTGAAGCCAACCCTGCTTCATCAATATGACCAACTTAAAATACTTGAGAAACATTTTTCCCCTAATAGTTCCTTACTAGATTTAAATATCTTGCAATTTATTTACAATATATACAAATAATATAAAATATTTCCACGGCCTTCCACATTCAATTTGATTAATTTTCTATTTTTTTTGGCTAAAATTTGCTTCTTCATTGACACTTCTTTTCCTACAGGTTTAAATTTTAAATATATTGATAGGTTGCCAACCTCACAGGGCTAATTTTCCTTGTAAGCTTAACCTTCAAACTCTGTTATTTGAGATCACCACATTTCAGCCTTAACTGGAACGAAATGATAATTTAGGTCTCTAAAAAGGGGGTGATCCCTTGTTTTATAAAAGTTTTAAATGTGATTTGTTATATATTTGACATGTAACTTACAATTTAAATGTTTACTATTTTTAACTGTTTGTGGTACCTTATGGATTTATTTCCTGTGCACACTTGACTAAGTAAGTAGATCACTTATTGAATTATTATTACAGATTGCTTCTTAATACAAATTATCTTCATAATTACTCTTTTTTACATAGTTTCTTTGTCCTTATTCAATTTCACTTCTACATTAGTAACTCTCTTCATAAAATACTTATCGAAAACTAAAGAAAGTGATTTCCTTCCTTTCAGGTGGCACTGATGATGGCGAAAGCCGAAAGCGCTTTGCTACGTTTTTAATAAATTGATTTGCACGAAATACAAAGAAAAGATTTTCACAATTAATTTATAATTCAAATAGACTATTTAGTTATTTGTGGTGAACTCCCTACGGAAGTGACCCTTATAGATGCACCTTTTCCTCTTAATAACGACATAAAAATATCAGAAGCACAGGCTATAAATATTGGACATTATACGTTACAGCAAAGCCCGCAAGAGGACTTAGGGTTTGAAGCTTATTCTACTATCCCGCAGGAGTCACCTAAGATCATCCTTTTCTAGATTGTAGATTGTCTTGCTTGTTCGTGCTATTCTGTAAGGAATTATTGGCACTACATTTCCTAATATAGTTCCTAGCAGTTGACGTACTTAATCAAAAAACCAGATATTAGCCCAGTAAAATCAGTATTATTCTCTTCCCAAACCAACAGATCTAGTCTCTCGTTGGTCCCATGATGAAGAAGAGGAATGAAAGGTGAGGGGCCCTCCATTCCCTCCCACCGCTGCCTCTGAAGGAGACAACGGTGCCCCGTGAACATATTTTATACGAACAAATTTAAGAGAAAAGAGAGAGAGAGAGAGAGAGAGAGAGAGATTCCGACATTTATTTGCGAGTATAATTATTATTAATTCTTTCGTTATTATTTAATCTTATCAACCTTTCATTCTTCTTTCCCTTCAGCCTTTTCACAAGTTATAAGTTCCCTGGATATGGTCGGTCCTCACCTAGGAGTGGGTATAACTCAGAGATACCTGATACCCTCTTTAAATACAAGATTAGTTAAGTGCCAAATATTAATTATTCTAAATTTTGAATTTATTAAAATTGAACTCGCGCAGCTTGTGTAAAAAACTGAAGCTCCCCAAAAGGATAGTCCCATAGTTTTCTTAGGAATCGTAAAAAATCTGATATCATCCTTGATTAATAGTCTTAAATTTAGTAAAATGTCTGCAACTAAAAATTTAATTCTTGTTTAACTCGGCCCCAACTATGGAGCTAACTCCGTTACCAATGGCTCTAAAAGCTTTAGTGAATCTGAATAAGGTGCAATATCAAAGATAAGACTAGGTTCAACCATCTCTAGGTCCTCAGACCATGGACTGAGTTTCAAGTAGAGATCTTGCTCTGTATCGGTCCGTCTTCTGATTTCTAAGGAGTTTCTTACTTCTGAAATGTTATTGATAATGGCAAGTGGCTATTCCTGAACAAAATAAGGAGGAAACTGCTTTTATCACCGGTAGGGGTTTGTGTAGTTCAAAGTAATGCCTTTTGGTCTGTGCAATGGTTCTGCCACTTTTGAGTCTTATGGAATATGTTTTGAGAGGTCTTACTTCGGAAACGTGCCTGGTATACCTAGACGATGGGATGATAATGGATCAATCATTGGAAGATCCTGTAACAAACATCCAAGACTTTTTCAGCTGTTTCAGAAATGCAAATTTGAGATTAAACTTAAAGAAATGTTCTTGGGCTATGTTGTTTCTAAAGAGGGAATTCAGATAGATCGAAACCATAAGAATTGGCCTCTAGACAAACATGAAATTTGAAGTTTCTTAGGATTGTCATATTATCGAGGGTTTTTAGAGAATTTCGCAAGATTTGCAGCTCTACTACATAAATTAACTGAAGAAAAAGCTACCTATAACTGGACTTCAGAATTATGATTTTTCCTCAACAAGGGACATTTATTTTGGACACAGATGCAAGCAATGTGGGCACTGGATTTGTTTTGTCGCTCCAACAAATCCAACAACCTCAAAAATATGTCATATATTACTACAGCCGCGTATTATCCAAACCTGAATAGAATTATTATGTCACAAGAAAAGAATTACATATTTGCCATCGGGAAAGCCGTTGACCATTTCCACAAATATTTGTATGGACGAAAATTCCTGATAAGAATGGATCATGCTGCATGGAAATGACAAATCCAGAAGGGCAGTTAGACAGATGACTAGAAAAGTTACAACAGTAACTTCCAAATTAAATATCGACTCGGTAGACAACATAAATACGACGTTTATCTAAAGAAGACTACAAGCCTTGTCAAAAGGTAGATCAACGAGAAGGATATGTTTACAGGGAAATCAAAGGCGTTTTACGTTTACGTCAGACGAGCAGGAGAAAACCCAGATATTGAACCAACAGGAATGAAGAGAAATATCTGACAAAAACCTTGCATTCGAGAACGACTTTACTGGGTCCGCTATCTTAAAGACAACAAGGAATGGTGCCATAGATATGACATATTTCAGGAAGTAAAGGCCCCAGGAGATCTCCTCGATCAATAAAACAAGTCTTCTTCAAAATTCATATCCAAAAATATTATTAAATAAACTTCTGTTTTTACAAAATTATCTAATAACACAAAATATTAATATTAATAATAATCATAATGAAAACCAAGATAATTTGATTACTAGTGCTAAAAAATATAAGTCATTTATACAATAAAAGATCTAAAGCCTAAAATTGTTGGCTTAACATCATCAACCGCCTTTCCATCTGGCCCACCCATACATCCAGGAAATACGAGAATCTGAATCAATCCGGGAATACCGTCTGGTCCATGTGCTTTTTTGATGTTAATTCCTAATAAGTAATTTTCAACTTCTTCCTTAGTAATGTCTATATGTCTTCTTGGTTCTACTGTGTCCATCTCATTAAAATATATATCTGCTTAATCTCTTGTGATGTTTTGTTCCATAGTGCCATTGCCATTCTATTCTGTAATGGGTCGTCTTCTGTAATAAACTCGCTTAGAATGTTGTGTGCAGTATCAATGAAATTCTCTGTCCATTCATTATTATTTTGAATTGTTTATAATGCTCCATTTTTGCTGATGACTTTGCCCGATGCAAGTTTGCAAGGTACACTCCAAGTGTCTTTTCTAAATTTATTTTCAACTAACTCATCCCAAGACTTATCCTTGATTCTCTCAATAGCCTGTTTTAATATTTCCGTACTTTCAAGATACAATTGCCTATAGCTAGCTTCTCTGTTTACTGGGTCTCTTGGTCTCTGAAATCTTTTCCTATCTATTCTAGCCGTTTTGTAGAGTTCTTCGATTCTCTCATTCCACCAGATTGGTTTACTGTTATATATTCTTCTAATACGAATACATTTATTTGTGATATACAATAATACCTTATTAAGGGCATTAATTCTTAAATCTACGTTTCCAGTGTTTCGTTTCCAAATTATATCCCTTTCAATATCCATCATTCCTCTGATTGCACGGTGCATAGCTTTGTTTGTATCTATCCTAGATTTCACTAGTATATAGTCATCCTTCTTAGTTTCATTATTGTTAATTTCGTATTGATATGTTATCATTCTGTGATCACTAAGTGTATCTTCCTGTATCTTCCAGTTGTTAATATATCTGAGAGCTAAGTCATCACAAATGGTGACATCTATATTACTCTCTCCCGTAGCCGAAGAGAAGATAAATAATTCACTGTGTTCGTTGACTACATGCATACCAATAAAATTCAGAAACTCTGCTATGTCCTCTCCTCTTTGGTCATTTTGTCTTGAAAACCAGATCTCGTTATGGGCCTTAGTATCTGCCGCAATTATCGTCGGGTATCTGATATTATTCCAAAGTTCACTTATTTTCTCTAGTTCATCTTGGTAATTGAACTCGTTCCTAGGAGGGCAATAGCAGCTTCTAAGGTACATTTTAAAGCGCTGAATTTATTATAATCACAGACCCTTTCTAGAGCTCTCCTGTATTCCTATGATAGAGCTTTAATCACCGTTTCATTGTCGCAGCATATAAAGATTCGCCTTCCATGATACCCCTGGAAAGGGTCTTGAGGGTGATATACGGTCGCAAAGTTCCCATATCCCTCCTTCCCTAAAGAGCTAGCTTATTTACCAAACAAGAAACTCCAACTTAAGAAAGGAAGCGGAGGAATCCTGTGATTGCTATCTCTTGGAAACAGTAATACGAAACCTCTTAATGAGTAATGGATCTCTCCTAGCTAGGGGAGATCTGATCAGATCAATCCCGACAAGGGAATCTCCAAAAATTTCAACCTTTAGGTCTCTAATTACCCCAATCATTTAAATTACTAGAAGTCTTTCGAACGCCAGTCTTTGTAAATAAGTGCAAAAAAACTTAATTCCAAGATACCCTATCGTCACATCGTCAGACGATGTGTAACTAGGGACTAGATTAAAACATTAAAGATCAGAAACAACGGCTGAGTATTAAACCCTTTGCTGTGAAAACGTGTCGAGGACGGTTACAATCTTCCAGTATTATATTGAAAAAAATTCTAAATTAAAATAATAATGTTTGAAAAATATATTTATTTCATAACAAAATATATAAGTTTTTGATGTTCGAATTTATTAATTAAACAAATACGAATATTTCAAGTAGAAAGGGAGAAACTGGCCAAATTTTTATTATGCGCAACAACTTTTATCCAACTGTATAGAGTATTTGGAGATGAAGTTAAAAAAATAGCTTTGGATCAATTTTGCATAAATATGGTTTTACGTATTAAGACATCTCAATGATTAAGCTAAATTTGTAGATTAAAACAAATATTTGCTTTTCTTCAGAAATTTGAAATGTGTAATAGACATCAGAATTTTTTGGATGAATATAAAATACTACACTAGAAAATGTACTTCAAATTAACATTTTGACATGTGACACAATTTATGGGATCCTTAACAGAAATACTTTTTCTCAAGCAACTAAAAATCCTTCATGCCCCAAATTGATGATGGTGAATTTAACCAAGATTTTATAATAATTGAAATTGAACATTGAAAATGAGTAAATTATTATTGTTGATAACTACATATCCTATTATTTATAATAACTCTCTACAAAAAAATTGACATGATAAATTAAAGATTTTTTTATATTGACAGAAAGGAATAGTTCCTTCTGAATAACAAAATTCGTTCCTTAAATCTCTAAAAATTCTGAGATACAGTAAATCTGACATTTACTCATCTTTACTGAAATATGTTAAGTCTTTATGAATTAAAGAAAATACGAGAAACCTTTTCGATTTTACAATCATAAGCTACCAAAGTTTATATATATATATATATATATATATATATATATATATATATATATATATATCGGGTTCAAAACGTTCTCCGACGTCTTCCGATTTCCAGTCACCATTGTTCTTTGTCGGTCCACAGATCCTCCTCTAGTCCTCGCTCTCTGATCTCCGAGTCTATCCCCTCTCTTCAACTCCTTCTAGGCCTTCCTCTTTTTCTTCTTCCTGTTGGCGTCCAGGTGAGAATTTGCTTGGGGAGTCTTCCATTCTTTGGACGTGTCCGTACCATCTCAGTTGCTTTGTTCGTATATCGTCGGTTAACGTGTGTTTAACTTTCATGTTATTACGGATCGTCTCATTTGGGATTTTTTCGAGTCGTGATCTTCCTGCTGCTCTTCTCCAGAAGTCCATCTCAGTCGCGTTTAATGTTTGTATAGTCTTCTCTTTCAGTTGCCATACTTCGCTGCTGTATGTGACTATGCTTTTTATGGTGGTGTTGTATATCAGATGTTTGTTTCGTTTGGTGATTTTTTGATCCCATAGGATGCTATTCAACATAGCTATTGCCTTTCTGCCTTGGGTGTTTCTGTCCTTAATGGCCTCATCCAGTGTTCCGGTATTCGATATCTTCGTTCCTAGGTATTTATATGTTTGGCAGGATCTGATGATTTGGCCATTTTCTAGTACCAGATCTTGTTGAGTTGCACCGACGCACATGTATTCGGTCTTCGAGATGTTGACTTCTAGTCCCCAGTGCCTGTACTCTTCAATGAGCGTCATATACTCTATATCTTCGAAATCCTGCGCCATGATAATTTGGTCATCCTCAAAACTAAGGGTATACAGATTCGTATTATTGAGTGGGATTCCCATATTCCTACATTTCTGTTTCCATATCTTCAATGCTTGTTCTAGATAGAGTTTGAATAGGGTGGGTGACAGAGAGCATCCTTGTTTAAAGCTTTACTTGGTATGAATCCGTTGGAGATTTTAGCTCTGACTTTTACTTTTATGTGGCAGCTCCTATATAGTTCCTTCACTGCTTTTATTAGGTGTATGTTTAGGTTCGTCCGTTCCAATGCCTCCCAAAGTTTTGGTAGCGGTATGCTGTCGTACGCCTTTTTCAAATCCACGAATAAGAGATGTACTTCTCGATTGAATGCTGACATCTTCCCGAGCAGTTGTGTAACACAGAATAAGTGATCCATTGTAGATCTTCCTGCTCAAAATCCTGTCTGTTCCTCTGCTTCGCTGTCTGCGTATTCGCGTTCTATTTTGATCTTAAGTATTTTCCCGTAAATTCGACTGAGTGTACCTGTTACAGCAATGCCTCTGTAGTTGTCACAATTTTCTTTGGATCCCTTTTTATGGATGGGAGTAAGGAATGATATTTTCCATTCGTCCGGGATATCACCGCTGCTGATACAGTTTTGGAAGAGTTGAGTTACATGGTCGAATAGGAGATCAGATCCATATTTCACTAATTCTGCTGGGATATTACCCGGTCCAGGTGCTTTCTTATTCTTAAGGTTCCGGCAGGTGTCTTTTACTTCCTTCACGGTGATCCGGATCGGTGACGCTGTAACGTGTATTTGGGTGGATGTTTTGCTTTCCAGAAATTATACGCGGTCTTCTTTTAAGAGTTTGCTAAAGTATCCGTCCCATTTTGCTGCAGTTATCGTGGATAAGAGTTTTTCTCCCATGTTGCGTTTTTCTTCTGGGATATTTTTCTTCTTACTTGAGCCTGTGCTTCTTTGAAGATGCTTCTGTTTTGATCTGTTTTATTGCTTAAGTAACGTTGGTATTTCTGTCTTTTAACCTCGATTTCCTGTTCGATGTCTTCGTCCCACCAATAGGGTTTACAATATTGTTTGTCTTCTAGATATCCTAAAGCTTCTTCGGCTGCTTGCTTTATGCAATGCTTAATATATTCGTAGTGTTCCGTATTATTCTTGAATTTTTGCGGTTGTAGTTTTTGGTCGAGTCTTTTTCTGTATAGTTGCTTAGTGCTTTCATGGTCTAAGCTTTCTAGCCTGAATTTTGGTTGTTTCATTTCAGTAGATTGGTTTTGTTCTTGAATACTTTCTTCATTTTGTTTTTTATCCATTTTATGTGCTAGCAGTATCTTGGCCTTTAGCAGATGGTGGTCGCTGCCGCATGTTGCGCTTCTCTGTACTCTGACGTCGTGTGTTCTCATACCTGTTGACTGTTTTATAATAATGTAATCTATGATGAAGCGCAGATTCCTAGTGGTTTGGGTCCATGTGTATTTGTGTATCCATGGGTGCTGAAAGTATCCGTTCATTATTTTTAATTCATTTTGCTCACACATTTGAATTAGTCTCAGGCCGTTGTCGTTTGTGTGGTCCTCCCCAAATCCTCCCACAACTTTGTTCCTCAGCCTTGTTCCACCAAAGTTTCTAACTTGACAATATTAATTAAAATAACTCTAAATATATTAAATAAATGTACATTACCTATTATTTTGATCAAATTACCTATTTTTTTTAAATAAAATATAATCAGGGAGGAATGTCTCAAGTAGATTGTTGGTTTTATTGTCAGTACATTTTTTAAATTTTCCAATTACGTAAAAATGGTTTTAAACAATTAATGTAATAAAATTGAAAAATTTTATTTGTCTTCATTTCTTACCCTTAAAAACCAATTCGAGGGAATTAGAACCCAAGACCACCCAGAGAGCCAAGGCAGTGAAACTTCTAGAGCTAACAAAATTCCCTTTCTTAACTTTAATATATTGTCCTAACACTGGAACCTGTGGTGGAAGATAGATCAAAATTCAAGAGTTCTAATCACACTACACCACAGCTTGTTACGTTCTGGACGCGCGTTTCGCTAACCAAGTTAGCATCATCAGCAGATGATATAAACAGTTTATATCATCTGCTGATGATGCTAACTTGGTTAGCGAAACGCGCGTCCAGAACGTAACAAGTTGTGGTGTAGTGTGATTAGAACTCTTGTATTTTGATCTTTAATATATTGTCCGAAATGCCATTAATATAATATTTGAAAAATGCCTAAATCAGCAGATTGACGACGAAAATTAAGCCACATTAAACAGGGTATTTCAAAAGAACCCGAAACTTCAAATAAATTAGATCCTGCTACAATCCAAATTAAGCATACATGGGTTATGGAGCATAACCGATATTATGATGATATTGACAATATTGCCAGACCTATCAGTTTGGCAGAAAACAAGTAAATTTTGTTAAGCAACTCCATATTCATTTTCATTGATTTCGATTAACCCTGCC
Source organism: Kuschelorhynchus macadamiae (assembly GCA_030620095.1). Taxonomy (NCBI): domain Eukaryota; kingdom Metazoa; phylum Arthropoda; class Insecta; order Coleoptera; family Curculionidae; genus Kuschelorhynchus; species Kuschelorhynchus macadamiae. Next base: position 703,401 of record JAUTXW010000747.1, read on the forward strand.
AAATTTATTATGATCCCAAATTATCAACTTTCCATTTAATTTTTTTTTAAGATATGTCCAATATTTTAGCAATGTTGTTAAGTAAATAATTACGAAATTGTAGTGGCGGATTCATGGTTTAAAACTATTTTTTGGGTTTTTCCGCCTTAGAAAATTGGAAAAAAATAAAAAATAAAATATAATTACCCTATAAATTGAATAGATAGTCTTAAGTTCTGGGTCCACTATGAAGGTACCCGAGGAACGACACTGAAAAATGTTTCTTTTCTGGACGGAAAGTCTACCCCCGTCTTCAGCAAATCTACAAATAAAATACTAAAAGCAGAATATGTCTTATGTTTCGTATCAGAAATATAACCAGAATGGCTAATCTCTGACAAAATGTCAATGCATGTCAATTAAAAGTGTTATTTTTAATTGTTAGAATAAGGTGCGAAATAGGTGTACCTAGAGTATGTTCATTTTAATTTATTGTATTTTGAGGTGTCCTTTTTTTACTTCAGTATTTAGCAAATTTAACCAAGTGTTATTAAAACTAACGGAACAAGATGCTACACAATTATCTTTATTTAATAATATTAAGGCACTTTCTTTTATTTTACCTTTTTTGGAACATGGTTCTTTTGCTAAAATACTAGAAGCATTAAAATTAATTTTATGATTGTTATCTAGTGCATGTTGGCAAATGTTTGATTTTTGAAGTTCCCTATTTTTTATGTATGTTTGGTGTTCTTTAATTCTTTTGGCTAATGGCCTAGAGGTTTCACCTATATAAAATTTATTGCATTGACACGGAATTTTATAAATAACATTTTTTGTATTTTCTTGTTCATTGCTAGGTTTTGTTTTTGTAAGTTTAAATAATTTTTTATATCATATTAACACCAAAGAACCAACAATTAAATTTACTATTGAAAAGGAAACAGACCAACAACTTCCATTTTTAGACATACTTATCAAAAAAGACATACATAGTTTTGAAACAAAAGTATACAGAAAACCTACACACACAAACAGATATTTAAATTTTTACTCAAATCATCCAATCATGGTTAAAAAGGAGTTGTAAAAAGTCTATATGATAGAGCAAAAATAATTTGCAAAGATCAAAATTTTATTAAAGAAAAAAATTTTATAAAAGATGTTTTAAATCAAAACAATTATCCTAATGATTTTGTTGAAAAATGTTTTTATGAATTTGAGAATCCAAAAGACAAAAAAATCCAAAATAGACCAATTACAAATCTCTTTATACCATACATACCTAATTTATCAGATAAAATAAACGAATAGGTAAACGTTTTAACATCAGAACGATCTTTAAAACACAAAATACACTTAGAAGTAAACTTACAAAAACAAAACCTAGCAATGAACAAGAAAATACAAAAAATGTTATTTATAAAATTCCGTGTCAATGCAATAAATTTTATATAGGTGAAACCTCTAGGCCATTAGCCAAAAGAATTACATAAAAACATACATAAAAAATAGGGAATTTCAAAAATCAAACATTTGCCAACATGCACTAAATAACAATCATAAAATTAATTTTAGTGCTTCCAGTATTTTAGCAAAAGAACCATGTTCCAAAAAACGTAAAATAAAAGAAAGTGCCTTAATATTATTAAATAAAGATAATTGTGTAGCATCTTGTTCCGTTAGTTTTAATAACACTTGGTTAAATTTGCTAAATACTGAAGTAAAAAAAGGACACCTCAAAATACAATAAATTAAAATGAACATACTCTAGGTATACCTATTTCGCACCTTATTCTAACAATTAAAAATAACACCTTTAAATTGACATTCATTGACATTTTGTCAGAGATTAGCCATTCTGGTTATATTTCTGATACGAAACATAAGACATATTCTGCTTTTAGTATTTTATTTGTAGGTTTGCTGAAGACGGGGGTAGACTTTCCCTCGAAACGTCTAGAAAAGAAACATTTTTCAGTGTCGTTCCTCGGGTGCCTTCATAGTAGACCCAGAACTTAAGACTATCTATTCAATTTATAGGGTAATTATATTTTATTTTTTATTTTTTTCCAATTTTCTAAGGCGGAAAAACCCATAAAATAGTTTTAAATGTTGTTAAGTTTACAGGCTTTGCCGAAAAAAAGTAAACTTGTTTTTTTCCTAACGTAACTCTATTTAGGTATCCCAAATCTAACATGGGGCGTTAATTGTCTGATGTGTCTGGGCGATATTGTCTGATGTGATCGTGATATTGGCAATGTTGTCAAATTTACATATTTTGTAGAAAATATGTAAACTTTGTATTTATAAATATAACCCTTGTCTACTTTACTGTAGTCTCAAAATATCAAGTCTGCATTTAGGCACACGAAATTTAGGAAACGGGGTTAGTTGATAATATTTGATGCGAAAATGATATCCGGAATGTGTGAAGTCTACGTATTTGCAAAAAAAAATTATTAATATTTTATTTTGATTGCTTTCGATTACCCTTGCAATCTTAATTATGATCCAAAATAATTATTTTTCTATTTTACTTATTTTCAAGATGTGACAAGAAATTTTTGTAAAAAGCACTGGAACAGTCCAACATTTTAGTATCTGTTTTACTACCATCAAATCTACTATGTGTTGTTACCTAGGAATATGTGATGTAACGATCATATTGGGAATGTTGTCAAGTTTACCGGTTTTGCAGGAAATAAATGAACTTCGTTTTCTTTTAATTTAACTCTATACTTATTTTTATTGATTTTAATTATCCTTGCCAGCTATACTATGGTCTCAAAACATTTTTTTTTCAAAAGCAAAGTATGGGGTTATATTATGAAAAAAAGTTTACGTAATTTATGCAAAACCGGTACATTTGACAACTTCCAATATTATCGTGGCAGCGTACCTGATTTGGTGCACCTAGTAAAATCAATACTGAAATAATAAAATATTGGACTATTCCATTTAAAGTGAATTGAAAAATTGGCGTAATAGAAAGTAATGAAAATTAATGTGGGGTTAAATGATGAGGAAAATCAAAATTTACTTAATTCTACATCATAATATCAGCTATGATCCCTAACCCACTTATGCCAAATTTAGAGCATTTAGGTTTAGCAGGCAATTGCATAATTAAGGGGAAGGTTTGGGGGATAAACCCTCTATAGCCAAGTTTACTTATAACTAAAATAAAGGAATGACCTTTTTTCTTATTGTCTATATTATTTACGTTTAAAAGTACAGAACGTTCACCTAAGTAGAAAACAAAAACCGCGGACTGTTTTTTTGTTTGTTGGAAATGTTCAGCGTTGCTCTGATATTGTTAAACCCCCTCCAGAAACGATGTCTATATAAGCCACTGGTAGCAGGTTCTGAGATATTTGACCGTTCCGGTTCTTTTGAAATAGCGTGTATTTTGGCTATTAGGAAAATAGTTTACCTTCAAAATCTGTTTCATCAAAAGATTGTTTAAGTTTTTCCGCCCTTGGGTCTTTCGGTGCTTCGTCATCTTGTGGCTCCATGTCGTTAAATCTGAAAATAAAGGAAAATATTACTACTATTGCTGCAAATTCGGTTACTACTGCTGCAAGTACGGCTAAGAATACATTACTAACATATTTGCATATATCTTTAATGTACATTAAACGGCTTACAACAGAAACCTTTCTAAGGAATAGGCCTCAACCTGAAAAAAATCATATGGTAATTCATGATAAAGTAGGAGAAAACGAGGCAAACAAAAATTTCATTTAATAACGCCGAATTTACCTTCTGAACTTTCGGATAGCCTATCTCAAGACTGGTATAGAACGCACAAAATATATTTATCTTTTTCTCACATTGGGAGGGGTCCTTTTATTTTCTCAATATTAATTTTTTCATTTGATACCTACTCTTAAGAACCCTTGAAGGTAAAATTGAAACAAACTTTTTTATATTCGGAGTCCCTAAGCCTTGCTCTTGTCGAAGTACTAATTAAAAAAGAATAAATATAAGAATATATTTATTGGAAACTATTACCATCATTGCACAAAGCACCGGATAAATGGAATTCCACCTCGAATGCATGGGAACACCACCATTGCAGCGCATTCCTTCATTTGCATTAAAGTACCAAAACTTCCCTGACAGAAACTTCTGGATGCCGCCCTATATATTTTTTAAAACATTGTTCGCCAGGTTATTTGTTTATAAAAAATTCCATTTATCCGGTATTTTCTGCAATGTTGGTAATAGTTTCCAATAATTATTCTTTTTTAATTGGTACTTCGACCAGCGCAAGGATTAAAGACTCTGAATATAAAAAAGTTTATTTCAATTTTACCTTTAAAGGCTGTAATAAACAGTTTATTTAAGTACTTTTCAAGTACCAGTGAATTCAGTAACAAAACGCGATAATATAGTTCTCATGTGTTCCACTGAAACACGACACCAATCAGAACCATATTAATTATCGCCCTTATAATCGGTAAATTTCCTTTACCTGGAACATCCCTCGATATGAAAATTTTCTTTTTTTAAGAATATTGAAGTTGAACCCAATTCAGTTCGGTCCATAGTCATTTAGTAAAACATAATACACTGTCTTATCAAACATTTAAATTGGGCACCGTTTTGTTCTACCATACTGGTCTCCTACTAATATTTTACCAGTTTCTACCTATGCCACAATTGGTTTTTAGACATAATTTAATTTAACATTAAATAAATACAGCAATAAATACATACAAATAATTGACACCCACCGCCGTTTTGTGCCGTCATGTCATGTTGAATTCGTACCAGTTTATCCTTATACCACATTTAATTTTTCTGCAAAATGTAAAGCCATTTGAATAATAAAATTTTTTTCTTTTAAATATTTTATTTGACGGCTATTTTGTCCCACTCTTTTGAATTCGTACTACAACTTTACAAGTGTATCTATCTCTATATCACACTTAATGTTTGCACAAAATTTCAAATTAAAATTTGATTTTGTGCAAAATTTGAGGTAAATTGGATAATTAGATTTTTAGTATTATCTTTTTACCGTTTACTAGGCCGTTATCTTGTTCCACCATACTAGACTTTTACCAAAATATTACCAGGTCATATGAGGGACCCTAATGTTTAACCAAAATACGACAATTAAAAACATCTTATTCGGCCGCCATTTTATTTCGCTATCTTGATTGAACCATTTTACTATAATTAATTATTGTACAAAGTTTGAAATCATTCTATTAAGGGACATTCCATGGTAACTCGAGATACAATCAGATTTATTATTTGGCAATAAAATGACAATTCTTTACTCTAACCGTTCAATTAACGCCAATATTTTAAATTAAAAACCTATATTGTTGCCATACAGTTACTTTATTACTCCAATAAAGGAAATGTTTTGAGATTCTTCATTTTTATTAATTAAAACTCATCAGTCACTCACGTTACATCTTAAGGACATAAGGTTTATCTTTTCATAATCTTTTCAATTTTTCTACGAATATAACAGTTAAATCAAATATTTGCTTTCAAGAGCAAACGGCAAAAAATGTGGTAACTCGCGTTACATTAAATTGGTAACTCGTGTTTCAATTAAATAATGAATATATTTCGAACAAAAAGTATAGTGTGGATCAATTTTAAATTGTTTGTATTCTCCTCTTGAGAACAGCCAGAAGAATATCATCATCCTCATCACTATAAACAACATTTTCATCTAATACTCTAATGCCGATCTTCAAGTCTGACGTAATGTTGCTTGTTTTTAAAGTACCGTTTTGATAATAAATTATATGAGCCTTAGATATGCCTGGAATTAAAGCAGCTTGATCAAAAATGGCATGGAGATTCATTTCTTTAGCAACATCTTCTATTTCTTTTGGAGTGACATTAATAACCTTCACTTTGGAACCCTCAGCAGCTTTGGCAAATTGTTCTGCTTTAAACACAACTGCCTCTCTTCGCATAACCTTGTTTCGCACCAATCTTTTCAACGCGCCACCTATACCATCAACGAGACCTTTTCCATGTGATGTAGCAAAATAGTTCCAAAATATGTTCTTTTCATTTCGTTGCTGAATGATTTTAATAGTTTCCACAATGTACCTGTTCTTAAATTGTGATGCAGGTCCATTTGACCAAATGTAGACTTTGGTAACGGATGCTGGCAATTCTCTTATTACCCGATCCATGTAAACTGCTACCGTTTCTTTATTGTGGTTTCGATTATCAGATACAATAACCATTGGATGCTGTGTGGCCATATACCAAGCCGATATCGTAAACAAAGTTACTTGTGGTTGAGCCCAATGAAAGCTTTGAATTTCGTCTTGTGCTACACATGTGAAATTTTCAGAAAAATCCACTTGCACCAAAGCAGCTGATGGATCGAAGTTAGTAGCCGCTATATTCTTCCTGTCATTCTGATATGAATCAGCTTGATGCCTTTTCACATAAAAATGTTCAAAAAACGTTTTAGACATATCGATGATGTGTTTTCGCAATTCTGAAGCTGATCCTGAATGTAAAACTTTACACAATTTTCCTTCACTGTCTTGCCATACCAACCATGTGACTTCGGAATTATTGCAAGCACCTACATACTGTTCTAAGTTTGTATCTAAAGGGTCTTTACAAGCACCACAAGTAAATTTCCAACACTCTTTAGTAGGGTTTTCACACATGACGGACTTGAGAAAATCCTGGTTATAGCGAGGACATTCCGGTGAAATGGTATGCATGGCATTTAAAGCTAAAATGAAGTTTTCGTGGTATCTACATAGGCACACGTTATGAGGAAGTTGGCTACTTAGGAAAACATTTTTTGGTCTATATTCAGCAAACTTGCTCTTACCCACAACTTCCCCGTATTCCCTAACAAACAAAGCATGTGTTTCAGAATGGAAGTACATAGATGTCTGATTTGGATTTTTTCTTTGGGTTTGCCTTGTTCGCGAACTGTAATAAAGTCTTTTAGTCCAGGGGCTTGGCAACTTATGTCCTCTCTTGTATAAAAATCTTTTATGGCTGTGACGACCTCGTTACTGAGTGATCTGCGATGTTGGTTAATGAGGTTTGAAGAATCGGACGCTTCATCTTTTTCTTCAACTTCTAACAATAGTTTCTTTAAAACAATCTGGCGTTTATTAGGACAGGTAGGTACCGATCTGCGGGCTCGTGCTGCTGCTTTTCCCAAAGATTGAACTGATGTATAAGGAGGAGAAACTTTTTTACTTGTATCACTTTCAAGTTTAGATTTTTTCATAGACCGACATTTTTTTACTCTTTCGTTAACTTTTTTCCTTATTTCGTTTTGTAACTGCTTTCTTTTTGAAGACGGCAAATTGGAAAGAGCGACTTTCTTTTTTGCCCTACTTTTTCTGCATATTTCTGCATGCTTTTTTTTATATTCATCATACACTCCTAGCTTTTTTAACTTTTCCCGTCGTCTTTTCATTTTTTCAGCACCGGATAAGCCCATACTTTCTAAAAGAAAATAGTTCGACTTTTTTACTTGCCCAACGTTACTTATATCACGCTTAACAAGTTTTAATATACGTGTGCGGTAAATTCGCTGAATATGGCACTTTTTTTATTTATAGGTTCAAATCAGTAACTCGCGTTTCAATGAAAACCCAAAAAAATATATCATTTGCGGAAAATTTATCTTCAATGTTACTGAACCATGCTTTGAAATGAATCTAGGCAACAGAAATATAAAATCTTAAAACACGATAAAAAAGTATTAAAACGGTATATTCCTTTTAATTATACTTTTAGGTAACTCGCGCTACAATTATTTCCAACAATCTATTATTTACTTTTTTACTTAATACTGTTAAAGCTCGGTCAGCAAAATCGCAAGATAAGTAGTCAAATGCTAAATTAATACTTAAAATCAAAAATACTCACGGTTTGCTTGCTGGTTCCACAAAAACAGTTTACCACACCACGAGAATTTAATATGATTTAGGATCTTATTTTTTAGTTTAAATTTTAACTCCCGTCAAAGTGACAGTTCTTAAATTTTATTTGTAAAAACAAATGAATAAAGTAAAGTCGTTCCTTAGCAACAAGATACACAGCCTACTAGGCCATTTACAATAACTTGATAATTTTTTGATCATGTCCGCATTTTCATGGAATGTCCCTTAAGTAGTTTTTTAAGGTTGAATTTTTAAATATTTTGTTAAGCCGCCATTTTGTTTCGCCATCTTGGATTCGTTCGAAATTTTACCAGTTGTTTTTCTCATAATACTTGATTTTTGTGCTAATTTTTGGAGAAATTGCGTGAGTAGCTTTTTAGTAATCATTTTTGTAACAATTCACTAGGCCTCCATTTTCTTTGGCCATATTGGATTTGAAGTCAATGGGATCAGTAGCTTTTTAGCTATGCCGCTAACTTACAGACTGACAGACAGACACACTAACAGAACTGAGAAAACATGTTTTTCGTCATCTAGGAACCCTGAAACGTAAAAATCTGAAAAAAAAAATCGGCGTCAAGGATAAATGAGCTAGTTTCTTACGGGGTCATAAGGCTGACGACTATGAACAAGGTATACAAAAATTGTTAACTAGTTACCGGACGTTAGAATGTCGAATGTCTCTGAAAATTCACTTCTTTCTTTCACAACTAAGTTTTCTATATCTAACGTGGGAGCTCTTAGTGATGAACAGCGAGAAAGGTTCTACTAGGACATACAGAGCATAAAAAGGTACCAATGGAGATGGGATTGTAATATGGTGGGTGACTATTGTAGGTTTTTTGTATATGGAAGATAACATGTCTCACGATAGAAAATAATTCTGTAATTAAAACATTACCATGTAATCTATTAAAAAGTAGTTTGGTTTTGACGGTTTTTGTCATTGTAACATAGTGCTTTTGTATAACGTATTAAGACGTCATATTTTTTCTAGTTTAGATTGGAAATGCACAACTTTTTTGATTTTAAACAATATATTTAACGACTTCGAGCTTAATGCATTTTAGATGTATTTTTACAACTAATATTGTTTGATTTACAGCTGTCTAATTTTTTAATTACAATGCCATTATAATACATTTTATGTTTCTAGGTTTACTTATTTCCCCCATGTTAGTTAAATACTATGAAAAATTGTAAAAATTACATATATGAGAGCAAAAAAGTTAAACTCCATCTTTCACACAAAAACCTTACGTGTTACAAAGGTCATTTTCGAAATCAGCAGAGTCGTTTAAGGCATCAACTTTTGTTCGAGTTACAAAAAGTCGGCTAAAATTTGTTAGCTAGTGATGCATCCGTACCTCTACAGAAAGTCGAACTTCTATTCCACAAAGCACTACTCATTCTGGCATCAGCTTTTTAGTGCTTAATTATGGATATAAATGTTTTGTTTATGATATTTGGATATAAATCTTTTAATTCTAAATCCTCTAAATTGGCTAACAGTCATATTCAGTTAGATAATTTATCTTCATCCATCCTGTTTCGTAGACAGCTTCTGCATGCCCTTCCGTTCTTCTTTTTCAGATCTTTATGTTTCAAGGCTCCTAGATGGCAAAAAATATGTTTTCTCAACTCGGTCGGTCTGTCTGTGTCTGTCGGTGGATCTGTCGTTCTGTCTGTTCGCGGCATAGCTAAAAAACTACTTACCCGATTGACCTCAAATTTTCGTCAAAAATTAAGGGTTTATCAATTTCGTCGGTTCGTCCGTCGGTTTGTCTGTCTGTCTAGCAGTTCGCGGCGTAGCTTAAAAACTAATTATCTGACTTCAAATTTTAGTCAAAATTAAGGGTATATATGGGAATGACCTGGTAACATTTTGGCAAAAATCCGATATGGCAGAACAAAATAACGGCCTAGTGAAATTTTAAAAAATATTACTAAAAAAACTACTCATCAAATTTATCGGAAATTTTGCACAAAAATCAAGTATTTTTCGGGAATCAACAGGCAAAATTTTCGTATGAGACCAAGATGGCCGAACAAAATGGCTGCTGAATAAAATATTTAAAAATTGAGCCTGAAAAAAAATTATTTAATGGATTGATTTTAAATTGTATGCTACAGTTATCTGTGATATAGAACTAGTAAAATTGTGGTACTAATTTAAGATGACGGAACAAAATGGCGGCCAAATAGAGTGTTTGTATTTTGAAAAATTCAGCCTCTCAAGTTTTATATATCTTCACGTTTTAGCGTCCCTAGATGCCAAACATAAGTTTTATCAATTCCGTCGTCGGTTTGTCTGTCTGTCAATTCTTGGCGAAGCTTAAAAACTACTTATCAGATTGGCTTTAAATTTTAGTTAAAAATTATCATATGGGGATGACCTGGTAATATGCCGGAGCAAGATGGCTGCCTAGTGAAGTGCAAAAAATTTACTGTAGTATAGAGATGAGCTGGTAAAATTTTGATACGAATTCAAAATGACGGCGAAATGAAATGTTTGTAGTCGTTAAAACATTGCTGGTTTTACATATATTTACGTTTCAGCGTCCCTAGATGCTAAAGAATATGTTTTCTCAATTCCATTGGTCTCTATATCTGTCGGTCTGTCGGGGTTATGTGGGGATTAAGGGTTATGTGGGGATGACCTGGTATTATTTTGGTAAAAATCCAATATGACGGAACAAAATGGCGGCCTAGTGAAATATTAAAAAAATTTGTACTAAAATACAACACATCAAAACAAAATGGCGGCCTAAATTATTTTAAAAAAAATCAGTCTAAACAGCTAGTTATTAGATCAATTTTACATTTTGGACATCTATTAAGTGTGATATAGAGATTAACTGGAAAATTGTGGTAAGAATTCCAGACGGAGAAACAAAATGGCGGCCAAATAAAATGTCTAAAAAAATCAATGTATAAAAATCAATTTATTTTAAATCATGTTCAAAAATTTTAATTTAATTGACTTAATATCTTGCAGCAAAACTGAATATCATGAAGGGGATTAACTGGTAGGAATTCAAAATGACGACACAAAATAGCAGTCTTAAAAGTTCAGTGTTCATATTGTGGAACAAAATGGCGCGCAATAAAAATGTTTGAAAAGATAGTATAATTAATGAATATGTGCGGAATTAGATTCGGTTACACTTTACTATTCCTAATAAAAGGAAATATTCATAACAAGGGATGTTCCGGGTAAAGGAAGTTTTTTAAGGCAAAGCCATATTTTTCAGCCTTTGTTTTTTTGTTTGTTGTCTCATGCCCAAAAATCCTAGGCCTCCATCACTTTGTTCAAATTGAACGAGAAATGACCTACCTGAAAATTTAGGGAATGTGTGTATCTGCCAAACTAATCCACTAATAATAAATAAACGTTAATCTAATGAATCTGAATGAAAGCAAAAACACACCAAAAATAAATAAGAAAACTTCAACTTCAAATTTTTAAATTATATTAATAAAAATATGTTAATAAACGGTGACGCGTTTCATCACAGATACACTCAAAATCACCACTTAAGTACTGCATTTCGGATATGGTGATAAATGAGATGAGAGCATATTGTATAAAGTGACTATAATAAATTTATACATGTATATTAATAAAATGTCAAAAATTAATTAAATAAGTGCTTCATAATGTGCCATACTTAAAATTGAAACATCATTAGGATACCAATAGAAAATCACGATTTAAAGTGCACTTAGATATTAATGACAGAAATTTTCGAGTATATTTTTATTTTCTTTATTAGATCGAAAGTTTACGTTGTAATTTTTAAAAAGTTTTAACCAAAATATCCCATTGGTTAGTTTAAGTATTAAATACATATGTGTTTCTTTTTTGTCGCTTTGCAGGGCTCTTCTTAAGAGTGAACAAGCACTACTCCCACACGTGGCGGCCGTTTCTTGAAGTGGCGATAAGATCAAGCAGATATTTAAATTGTTTTATACAATAAGTTTAAGATTTAATAGGTAATACTCAACGATAAAACTACTTTGACGTCGGCAATTTATTTCCTAATAAAACAAACAAAATATAGAAAACACCCTCTAATTTTTATTTTAATATTTTAATCCTGTCTTTAAGGTGATTGCGTTTGGGGTTGAACGTTCTTTCAGTGAGCAACAGAGCGGTTTTATAAAAGGCGGCGCGTGGCGTTTTAATTCTGATTCTATTTATTTCCTGGATCCAAATAGTCTTATTTATTTCCCGGATCCAAGTAATCTTATTTTTTCTTTCTTTGTGATCTCATTAGATATATTTAGACTGGCCAAGTCTACATGGCTTTCATTTATATTTTAACACCTAGTTATAGCTTTAACTATAGGAGATATAAAAAACTAAAGGATAAAGGTATCAAACCTGGTTTATTTCAAATAAGTAAGTGGAAACTTCTTTACTGAAAGAATAATATACAGGGTGTTCTATTAAAAACATTTTTTTTCCCCTTTTTAACAATTTGTAGAAATATTTTTTTTTTTTTAATAGAATAAAAATCTTATAACTTTTGTATTTAAAGTGTTTTTGGGTATGTAGCTGCAACTAGGTGTAAAAATATAAATGAAAGTACTGCACATAGGAGTCTATAAAACTTACCTGTGTTTTTGTAAGTCATAATTTTGAATTAAATATAGTTTTTCTTTATTAACCTTTAACTACGGGCTACGGTGTATACAGTACACCAGACGCACTAAAATGGCCGCCATTTTTGTAGAGTAGTCCCCGCGCTTCCGCCGCCTCAACGTAACCTATCTGTGAAGTGTCAACATTAAAGTTCCTCAGTCGCAAACTGATTATCGTGCAGACCGCTTGTTCGTTTCCTGGAAATTCAAACGAAGTTTACCTGTGGTGTATTCAGTACACCAAGCACCTAGTTATGTAAGTAAATTTTGTGGGATTAAATTTGGTTTGCCTATTAAATCGTGATATTATTGACATCAAAATATTTATCTGTAAGACAAGCTAGCTCTTTTGCAACGTTCTACATAAAAAAATATATAATTTTGTATTAAAAATATTTAAAACATGATATATCTATACAGTATGTCTCACTTTTCATGACTTCCAAATTCTAGCCCCCTTTTTAGTAAAATTTTCATAAAATTTTTGTTGATGGTACTTATCGATCAGGTGATCAAGGCGCAACAAGAGAATTAAATTTTTAGCAGTGTCGTTCGTTGTTATAAAAATAAAAGTTATGTTTTTTCAGCAAAACATATTAGGCAATTTTTAAACGCCAGGTAATCTAAAATTTCCATTGAAATTAGATTTGATTGTTATAGCATACAAAATGTTTTCATAATAAAATAGATTTCACTTTTTTATTGCATAAATATACTGTAAGCTATCCTTTTGAAATTCGATATTATAGTTTTTTGATAACGTCGTAAAAAGATTGAGATCGTTCTATACGTAAAACTTTTGCCTAATATGTTTTATGAAAAATTAAGATACATTTTCCTTTATAATGTCATTGCTAAAAATAAATTTCTTGTTGCCACCTTATCGATAAATATCCACAACATTTTTTTTGTGAAAATAGTATTACTGTATACTCAAAACATTTGACTGAATATTTTATTTTCATATTTATTTTCACACATCAAAATCAATTGGATATTTCTTCATAATATTTGTAAACCGCGAGATACTTGCAACAGAAATTTTAATTTTGCAGGCATCGTGTACCAGTAAAAAACCCCAATAAGCTCTCAGAAGATGAGCTTAGAGCTATGGCTCAAGCTATATGTGACGAAGAATCTGATGAAGATGTTGGTGGTAACCCAGATACTTCAGACGAGGAGCTAATAGAAAAAAGTGACCACGACACTGACTCGGAAGTGGACCTACACGATATAAATCAAGATATGCTTGATTTAGATGCAGACGATGACAATGGAAACATTTCAGAACATGATGAAGACAATGAGTATTTCATAGGGAAAGATAAAAACTAAATGGCATAAACAATCACTTGCGAGCAAATTCAGCAAAACTTCTTCGAAAAATATTGTAAAGATATTTCCTGGGCCAAAAATGTGTGCAAGAGACGTTACTGATGAAAAAAGTGCTTTTGAAAAAATATTTACAAATGATATCATAGAAAATACAGTTGAATGCACAAATATGCAGATTGCAAAGATGCGAGTAAATTACGAACGGCCAAGACGAACTAAAGATACTACAAAAACAGAAATTATGGCGTTTATAGGAATATTACTACTTGCAGGGACAAAAAAGCAAAACCATACTCACTTTCTTGAGCTGTGGACCACAGATGGAACCGGCTCAGAAATATTTCGAGTTTGCATGAGTGCCGATCGGTTTTTATTTTTGCTTGCGTCTCTTAGGTTTGATAACAAAGATACTCGACAGGACCGCAAATCAGTTGACAAACTTGCTGCCATTCGATTTACTCTTGATCGTTTTATGGAGAATTGCAGCAACAACTATTCTCTGGGAGAACAGATGACAATTGATGAAATGTTGATACCGTTCAGAGGCAGATGTAGCTTTGTGCAATACATTCCGAGCAAGCCCGCAAAGTACGGCTTGAAAGTATTTGTATTGTGTGATGCAAAAACTTTCTATGTCACCAATTTTGAGGTGTATTGTGGTCAACAACCGGAAGGACCCTACAGAAAATCTAACACACCAACTGATATTACTCATCGGCTGCTTGAACCCTGGAAAGGTAAAAATCGCAACTTGACATGCGACAACTGGAATACCAGCTATCCTTTGGCGATTGATCTTTTAAAAGATAAAATAACAACAGTTGGCACCCTAAAAAGAAATAAAAGAGAGCTGCCCCAAGAGTTTTTACCTAATAAAAAGACACAAATTGGATCGTCCATTTTTGGGTTTCAAAAAGAGGTTACTATTGTTTCCTATGCCCCAAAAAAGAATAAAGCTGTAATTTTGCTATCTACCATGCATAGTAATTCTGCAGTAGATCCTGAAACAGGCAAACCCATAATAATTATGGACTACAATTCTCATAAGGGAGGCATCGATACTGTCGACAAAATGTGTGGTACGTATTCGGTATCACGAAGAACACGAAGATGGCCCATGGCCCTATTCTTTCAACTCCTAAACATTACAGGAATTAACAGCCAAATCCTGTACAATGCTGCGAACATCAACAAGCCTCAAAAATACAGAAGAGTTTTTCTCAAAAATTTATCAATGGCTTTGATGAGACCTCATCTTTCTGAAAGGGCTGAAATACAGAGTTTACCTTTAGATTTGAAATTTTTCCTGAAGAAATACAAAATGTACAAGACGACCATGAGGAAGAACCACCAGCAAAAAAGCGGGGTAGATGCTATTGCTGTGGTAGGAGCAAAAATAGAGTGACGACAATTTCATGTAATAAATGTATGAAAATGGTTTGTAAAGAGCACTCTGTTGTCATTTGTACAGAGTGTAATAGATTAGATCAACAGGTGGAAGAAAATGAAAGCGAATAGCATATTCCCAAAAGTTTTTGTGTCTTGTGAATTAATTTTAACCCTTTAGTTGTACCATTTTTCTTATAATGTAACAATTTAATATTATTTAATGTTAAGCTAAAATTTCTAAAAGAACATTATTTTTAGAGAAAATGAATAGCTTGTGTTTTTGTTCATTGTATTTTGTTACGAGTTTGTATTATTGTGTAATAAAGTATTTCTTACGCCATGTATTTTTTTTTATTTATTTGCACCTTCATTTCATTTGAGCAATATCATATTTATGCGAAGTAGTTGATTAAGATTTTTGGCCACTTTAGTTGCTGGTGTACAGAATACACCGCGCACGTACTTATGACTGATGGAAGGACGCCCGTAGTTAAAGGTTAAATTAGTTTTAAAAGTGGTTTAGTTTTTTTTTTAAATAAATGTATTTATTAGACAAACAGCTATTTTACCAACCCAATAAATGAGTTGTTAATCGTCCTAGAATCAAAATTGAACAAAATATTTATTGATTGAATTTACTATAGCAATATAATACAAAGAAGGAAAGCCACTGACTGACTCACTGACTTATTGATCACCGTATTTCTAAAACCGGCAAACATTTTCAATTAGGCATGGACCGTCTTTTTGTGACGAAGGTGTGAGATAAGAGAGAATTTTTTGAAACTGGTCCTTAAGGAGTTGAGCAATGTCATATTTTTCAATCTATCATCAATTAAATGAGATTTTAAGTCGATTAATTCGCTGGAGCTTTAAAAAAAATATCATCAAAGATATCTGTATTTTTCAAAATTCTACTTTTAAGTGAGGAAGGAGGGTCAAAATGTGTTTTTATTTTTTTTACAATATCCATTTAACTAAAAGTGATTTTGAAACTATACCTTCATCAAGAGTTTTCGAAATTAAAAACATTAAAATACATTTTCCATTTACGTAGGTTCTTGAAAAGATGACTGTTTGGTCAATGCTTTTAAAAATAATTATCTAAGAGCAATTTCTTAATTTTTCGAAATTTTACTGAAATTTCTTTCAAAAATATTAAAAACTAGTTTCTGAATTTTTTGAAATTTCTTCCTTAATGAGAAAAATGTGTTTTTACTTTTGAACAATATATGTTTTCAAGACATTTCATTTCATGCTTTGGCAAATGGCTTTCAATAACAATAATTTAGAAATCGATTTCAAGATCTTTGGAAATTCCTTCCTTAATGGAGTAAAAAGTTATGGAATGTTCATTTATTATTTATAATATCTCTCAACTAAAAGAGATTTTAAACCGCATATTTCGTCAATGGCTTCCTAAAACAAATAAGTAAAAATTGGTTAGCGGATTTTTTCAAAATCCACCCTGAAAAGAACGATATTTGTGAAAAATTAGACCATACAAAGGCTTAATAACTTAATTTAAATAAAATATACTGCTGCCGGGGCTAGATATAGCTAACCATACAGATAATTGAAACATCAAAATCGAGTGGCAGTGAATATTCTGGAAATTAATAAACATATAATCTAATAGTCAGAAACTAAAATCCTTCACAAGGAACAAAGTTGGAAGGAAAGTCAATATAAAGAAGTGGTGTTCATTGGGATATAAAACAGAGGTTTTCAGTAAGCCCAGTATCGATATTTCAGATCTTCGAAGATCCTTACACTTTTGTATAAACATTTCACTCTACAACATAAGCTCGTCGATTTAGACTTAGCTCTTGGGTTATAATGAATAATTTAAATTAAAAATAATACAAGTCAAGAAGTGAATTTTAAACAAGAAAGTATCCACGAAGTAAAAATTGCTGATAATAGAGCTTGGTACGCTCAATCAATTAAATATAGTTCACTGATTAAATTATTGTCATTAACACCTGAAAATTAGCAGAAAAACGTGGACCATGAAAATGATTTTCCATTGGTTTAGCGATAAAAACAAGAGTGAGATTTTTCTGTGTTCCTCTAGAAATATCTGAAGGAAACTGCACAAAAGCAGTTTGCGTCAGTTTTTAACCTGATCGTATCCATATCGCTGTACTTACATATGTATTTTTAATAACACATGGTTAAAATTTCATCTGAGTACTTTTTCAGTCTGGTCCATTATTGATAATGAGATATTAGCGGGTTTTGTAATTCAAACTGGTTACATAAAAACTGTGATGAATGGTTAGTTTTGCATTACTACGTAGTGAAATCATTGTACGTTGAAATTAAGGTGTTTGATTTAAAAGAATTTACACAGACAAATGTTTTAAAACATATATGTACCCGAAAAAAAGAGATTGTGCTAAAGCCTCTAACTTACTTTCCAAATATTTTTTGTTTTTTTCTTTTTTTTGTACACAAATCTAGAGTCACAGAATGGTGTCTGCCATACACAGATTCGTCGCCGATATTTTGGTTTCGGAATCTTTTTGAATAGAATTTTATCCAAATTTTAGTTTGTCGTTTTTTTTAATTCCAATATGAAAAAAAATAAAACTACCTTCAGAAAAAAAACACTAAAATATAAAAAATAAATTTTATTTTATCTTGGAATTTTGATTTTATGAACAAGAAAAACATGCCCAGTACCTCAACTTTAATTTGTATTTACTGTTTTTATAGGTCTAACGCCAATTACATAAAGTCAAATTACCAAGATAGAATAAAAATATGTTTTCCTTTTTTATTTTTTTTTTGAGTCGGTCATTTTTTTTTATAAAAACGTTCATTTATTTTTTTTTAATTTCATTTATAAAAAGTTTTATTGTAAAGGTCAGGCTCAAAGTGTTCGAGGTCTAAATAGGTTGATACGTTGGATATCCCTAATAAAATAAAGAAGTACTGACGCCTGACGTCTAATGCACTTATTATATTTTGGTAGAATTACGACAACTAATAAATAGTATATACGAAATATTATTATTAATAGCTTTGAATTGCGTGCTTAGAACAACCCTGAAGACAAAATATATCCTATCAATTTTACCTCTCACCCACCATGCACCTTATTGACACAAAAAAAAATTTGTGTCCAAAATATAGTCATTTAACAGCACCGAGATTCTTTAACATGTATAATTACCTACCGAAATAGCCTAACGAGGAAAAGTCAGCCCCCTTCCCCCGGGGCTAAATAAATTTCAAGCAGTAAATTTCAAGGCCATATACTAAAGTATTTCAAAGTTATCACACAAACTCTCTTGGAAAAAAGCGGTAAATTTCCTTTACCCGGAACTTCCCCCGTTATGAACATTTTGTTTTAGTAGTGAAGCATGGCCCTATTTAGTTCCTCACATAGTCATCAAGTAACACAAAAATTGTGGTTTCTTTCACTTTTGAAAACTAAAACAAAGGATTCAGGAGAAAATTTCTAGTTAAATTGTAGCCAATTCCCCTGAAGTTCCCCTATAAGGAATCACTCCTTTTGTCTAGAAAAGTAAAAGATAGTCGCGAGATAAGTAATGTTTCGGGCTGATTTTTTAAACACTTTATTAGGCCGCCCTCTTATTTCACCAGTTCAATCTCAAGTCACACTTGATTTTTGTATAAAATTAAACTGATAAATAGTTTTTTGATAAAAATATTTTTAACAATTCACTAGGCCTCCATTTTGTTCTGCAAAAATAGAAATTTTCCGAAATGTTACCATGTCATTCCCATAAGACCCTAATTTTTTACTAAAATTTGAACCCATTCGGGTAAGTAGATTTTTTGCTCTGCCGCGAACAGAGAGGCAGACAGATCGACGGAATTGAGAAAACATGTTTTTTGGCATCTAAGGACCTTGAAACGTTAAGATTTGAAAACACCCAGTGGCGGCTCGTCAGGGTAGGCCTCTGAGGCCGCGCCTCACCCCCAAAATAAAGGAAAAGAGAATTTTTTTATATAACTTTTTATCTATTACCAATTAGAAATATACTTTTTAACAGTTTTACAACATAATAACATTAAAAAAAAAACAAAATATAATCCCATAATAAATATTTTAGAAAATAAATTCTGACCACATCAAAAAACCGACCGTGCAATCCGTGCAAACCCATTCCTAAAGAAAGTGCTCTCGAATGAGGCGAAATAATTTTAGCTTGGAAAGTTTCGACTTCTGACCTATTTATCAACGGCCGGTGCCGATGCCGGCGAGTCACCTGATTACGAAAGAGCGGGATGGCGATTGCCGATGCACGCGTTTTCTATTGCATTCTTGAGGCGATAAATCTGTAGCTTGGATATGCTTTTATTGGTTATTTAAATCACATGACTAGCGAAATATTCCAACGGCTTCTTTTTACGTGGTGCGTGCGGCTGAGAAAGAAATAGGAAATAGATTGCGATAATCGCTGATTGAGAGCGTTCTGTCTTTTAAGGTGAATAAATACGCGTGAGTAAGTTTTTGTTTTGTTTTGATTTGGTAAGTTGGACCGTTCCATTTTTTGTATTTGCTTTTTGCTTTTGAAATGAATCCTATTCACGACACTATTGCTTCATTAATTGAAACGCCTTTTTTAAAAAGAAGCGAAAGTGAAAAGAAACAGATATTAGGTAGCCGTCCGACGCCGAAAATTTTAGCAATATTTAACGATAAGAGGCAAGGTAAAAAATATTCAAGAACTTTTCAAATATCTTGGTACGAAACTTATAGGTGGCTATGCGGAAGTATTTATAAAGATAGCTTATATTGTTGGCCTTGTATTTTATTAGGTTGCGTCAAAAATAATTGGAGTTCAGGGGGCGGATATTCGGATTTAAAAAATTTTTCACGAGCAGTAAAATCGCATGAAAGTTCAAGAGAGCATATTAAAAATTCGGTAGCACTTACAAGACTGGAGCAAAATAGGGCGACTATTGCGGATGCACTACAAGAAAATGCAAGTCTTAATAAAATTGTTTATAATGAAAATGTTCGAAAAAACCGTTTATTATTAAATTATTTAATTGATGTTATTATTACCTTGGGTAAACAGGACTTGGCATTTCGAGGTCATAATGAAACAACAGATTCTTTTAACCGTGGCAATTTTAAGGAAATATTTACATGCTTAATAAAAAGAAATGCCGAACTTACTGAACATTGTGCTAAATTTAGTAATATTTTTACGGGACAATCTAAGACTATACAAAATGAACTAATTGGTTGCATACATGACTATATTCAAGAATATATAAAAAAAGAAATCAATGACACCGATTGTTGTTTTTTTGGCGTAATTGCGGATGATAGTACTGATATAACAGAAAAATCACAGTGTTCGATAACAGTTAGGTATGTGACCAACGGATCTTTAAAAGAAAGATTTTTAGGATTTTTTGACGTTAGCGATAATAGAACAGCAGAGAGCCTTTTTCATTTAATACAAAACAGCTTAGAGCCTCATGACTTTAAAAATAAATTGGTCGCGCAGTGTTACGATGAGGCTAGTGTTATGGCAGGTGAAATAAATGGGCTTCAAACAAAAGTTAGATCTATTGCTCCTTTAGCTATGTTTACTCATTGTTGCGCCCACAGATTAAATCTAGTTTTACAACAGGAAACAAAACTGATTACCCAAAGTAATAATAATCAGATAGTAGGTAAAAGAATTCCGCGAGCTGTAGAAACGCGATGGTATACACGGTCTAAAATTTTAAACTTAGTGGCTAATGAATGGGACAATTTAATTATAGTATTTGAAACTATTATTAATGACTTAAGTTCTGGAACAGAATCTATTAATGGTGCAAAAGGATTTCTAAAGCAAATTTTTAGTTGCACTGATGTACTGTTTCAAATATTACAGTTAAAGCATTTAGATATAAATTACTGCATTTCGCAAATAAACCTTGCCAAGCAACGAATTATTGAATTTAGAAACGAGGACCATTTCAAAGAACTTTTCAATATTGCTAAAAAAGCCACTATTCTGCCAACTAACACACGTCGAGGGCAATGTTCTAGCGACTTTGATATTTTTACTAAATATAAAATATTATATTTCGAAATAATAGATTGTATAATTCTTCAATTAGGGACGCGGTTTGAAAATTTAAATAATTTAAATTTCTTTGCTTTAGTCGATTGCACAAAATATTCGGAATATGTTAAATGCTTTCCAGACGACTTATTAAATAATTTATTAAAAAATTATCCAAACATTTTTGACAGAGATAGATTAAAGAATGAGCTTTCTGTATTGTATAGGGATAAACAATTTTCAAATTTAGATGTCGAAAAAAGTCTAGCTTTGTTATTTAAAGATTTTAAAGCAATTTTTGCGGAAGCATATAAGCTTTTTAATTTAGTTTTAACTATTCCCGCAACAAGTGTATCGGCCGAACGAAATTTTTCATGTCTTAAACGGATCAAAACCTACCTAAGAAACACAATGACACAAGAACGACTTTCGGGTTTAGCAATGATGTCAATAGAGCAGGAATTACTGTGAGAACTTAGTGAAGACCAAAACTTTTACGACCAAATTATAGATAAATTTGCAACCTTAAAAGACAGACGTATAGATTTAATGTACAAAAAGTAATTTTTTTATCTTATTTCATACAACTATTTATTTTAAGTTTTAATAAACTAAATTATGTTTTTATTATCGCAATCACCGCTATATTTTAGTGATAGGTGTACATATTTTACTTGTTTTGTTTACTTTTTATTTATTTTTTTTAGAGTTTATTTTTTTAGTTTTTAATGGTTTAGTAGGGCTATTGGCGATGACCTCCATTAAAAAAAAAAGGTCAACGCGTCGCAGAATAATACCTCATGGGTGACGTGGAAATTTATTCACATTTAAACAAAATTAACCTCATGTAGCCTCACCCTTCAATATACTCACGAGCCGCCACTGAAAACACCTCCGTGAATGATTATTTCACGATTACATTACTTCTCTTATAAGTAGGGAAGTAAAAAAAGATTCAAAATGATACCATTACAATTATTTTTTTTTATGCTTGCTGTAGTATGAGCCCGACCTCAGGATAAATACTTTTTAAAAAATCAGTTATGTTCATTAAATCTTCTTGATGTAATTACTCTATACGTAGAAATACTCTAACTAATATGCCCCATCTATACATATTTAGGTATGTATAGAAAATCAAGAATACAACTTGTCAAAATTCATTTTGGATTATATTTTTTAGACGATCTTCCTTTTTACCCCTTCACCCTCATATCTGTATACACTTAACATTTTGACATAAGATTTTTTTTTACTAAAAATAAAGTTAACTAATATTTTGAACTTTAACATCTATTAAGATCTATAGTAACCGAAATAACCTTACACCCTTGAAACCCAAGAGAGGATCTTTGAAATTAGAGAAATCATTTGCCTAGAAAATGACGACCAGAAAAAAAAGTAGAAAGGACTGTATAGTTGTATGAATTACCGAAAAACGAGGGAGGTCAAAAAAATAAATTTTAAATCGGGTTAATAAACAAAAATCTTTCCATCATATTAATTAATGAGGCTGATTCCATGATTAAAATAATAACGATTATTTATAAATATACAGCAAGTCCTTGAATTTGATGCTACTTCGTACATTGCGATTATTGAGGAGTGCAGGCAGAGGCACTAGAGAAGCCGGCGTCAAATTTTAAGAGGGGGAAATATCAGCAACTAAATAAACAGAACAAGATACACATTTAAAAAAAAAATCTTTTTTTTTTTCGATTTTATTGCTGAAAAAATATTTGAAAGAGATAATAAAACAGTTTTGATGGATTCTGCCAATATAGATGAACACTTTGATCATAAATGTATTTACTTCAAAAATACTATATTATCACTAATATAATTATTATTCTAATAAGCATTCCAAAAATAAATTATTTTTAATGCCAGAAATTTTCGAATAACAAAAAAAAACATTCTACCTCAAAATTGCCCTGATTTCCAAAATATATATTTAAATCTGTTTATATAAGATTTAATTTTTCTTGTCGTATAAATGATTGTACAGTCTGCATTGCACATTGGTACCTAACATTAAAAGTGCTCCTTTTCACAATTCATAAAAATCTCGATAACATTCTTGTTAACTATTTTATTTTTTTTATAAACATAAAAATCTTTTTTTACCATACATACACATTATCAAATTTTGCATTTTTGTTTTGGTCTAGTGAGTATTAATCTCACTTGTTGTATTTATAATTTATGCTATATTTAACTTTAATTTGCAAGTTTATAAAACTCCGGTCAAACTTCTGAAAAAAGAAGTAAGCTGAAGATAAAAAATAAATAATAAGAAACAAAATGTAAAAGTAAATATTTGAGTCAATGAAATAATATAACATAACATAATTTTTTTATTCATAAACTTGTGGCTTATCGATTTACTATCATTTCACTTAAGCCCTAAAGAGCTTATATGTGAAATTATTCATTGCTTAACTAAGTTATTTTCTATTGGCGACGTCTTAACAAAACTAAGAATTTAAATTCAATTCAAGTAATTTGTAAAAAAAAGAACAGAAGAGAAAGAAAACAGAAGCCTAAATACACATTATATTATATTTATTTAAATGATCCAATACTCTAAGTTTTATAGAGTTTTCAATTTTTTTTGCAAAATTGCTTACTAGTGATATTGGTCTATAGTTTTTTAGTAATAAAGAATCTCCAGATTTAAATATCGGTTTTATAATTGATTTGTTTTAATAAATTCTAATACCAGATTTATAATATGCACTAATGGTTTTAAGATAAATTATTATGATAATTTTATTGTTTCAGTAGTAATGTTGTCAGGACTCACACAATTGTTTTTAAAGCCCTTTATGTTGCCTTTTATTTCGTTTTCTGTCACCGGTGACAGAAATGTGGATTCTTTAAAGTTAAATTTGTTCGTTATATTATTTGTTGTATTGTTTATGTGAGATAATGTTTTTAGTTCATTGGCCACGTTTGATCCAAAATTATTAAAATAAATATGAGTTTAATACATTGCACATTTTAGGTACGCTTTGACTCTAGTGTCATCTATATTTTTTATTTTATTTATTTCTTTATTTGATGTGAGAGAATTCGTGAAATTATTTATTATTTGCCAAATTTATTTAGGGTTTTCTTGTGCATCAGTTATCTTTCTTTTATAAAAAATATTTTTAGTTAATTTTATTAATTTAGTTATAGCATTTCGATAAGAGTTATTTTAAGTTTTCATCATAAGGGTTAACGAATAAACGTATAAGCTTATTAACATTCCGATAAGAATATTCAGATTCCGATAAGAATATAAAAAAAACTAATATATGGGTTAGTTAAGCAAGCAAGCCTGTTTTTAATTATTGGAAATATGATTCTTAATATTTATAATTGTCCCTTTTTAACGAGATCATAATTGCACGGGGAACATAAAATATCAGGTTTTTTCAAGGCTAATCTTATATATCGAATCTCATTTTCTATGTGAATTATGATATGGGTTGCAGTAAAGTTAAGAAACACAATTCAAGATTATTCTAACCATTAGATAAAGGAAAAACTGATATAGAATTAAAACAATGCGGCTGTTACGTCATTGGAATGAGCAAATTTTCCTCGAACAATTTGAACGAAAATATTGACAGTTTTGGGTGATTAGTCACAATCTTTCTTATGTATTTTAAAAAGAAAAATGGTTTAGTTTAATAAAAACGTACTTTTTAGAGGATTTTAGAGCTTTTCCGCAGATTAAGTGAAAAATAGTTTAAAAAATCATTAAACTGGATTTACCCGGAACTTGCCTCATTTTGAATCCTTCCTTTTTTGAAGGAGACAAACAGAAAAAGTAATAAATTTTAGTAATACATATAAAAACCACAAAATAAAGCAATGAATTTTTTACATAATAATAACACATTTTAATAGGAAGTTTTAAACGCAGATACGTCCTCACGAATTTTGTAGGTTTTTTTTTAGATCCACCATTGCAGAGGCAACATATCTATTTATGGCATATTATGCGTTGTAACCATGCCCTTCTATTTGTTTAGGTAAAAGACCTGCACATACATTATTGAAGAAAGAAAATTCGTAATTAGGATCTCTAGGACCTTTGTTGCATATATCGCAAACCTATTTTAAACACGAGAAGTACAGCAAATCCATTCTGGACCTCTATATGTACAGAACTCACTCTTCTTCATTCTTCTTTTGAATTCGTTTTTGATTAGAACCTCATTTCTTTTCCTGAATATTTGGTTGTTATTCTAGGTTTCAAGACAGATAATGGCAATCTTTCTTCATTAATGAAAATGTCCTCTGATTCACAAGAAGTCATTTATGATGACTGAATTTATGATGCATTTATTTCTATAGAAGCTGATATGGGACGCATTTATCGGCCAGGCCGCATGGCAGTCTTCCTACCTTACGCCACTCTGGAGATTTTTCAATTACTTATGACGAGATACTTTCCTCCAAGTCTCTAAAATCGATCGGCTTTTCTTCACAGAACCAAGGAAACTAACTTCCAGCGGCTGCATTAAGTGTGCAGCATTTCTTGGCAGTAATGTCATATAAATCATAGTCTCGACAGCAGCTTTTATAACTATGGGGGGAAAATGACACGCTAAATTATCATTACAGTTTTATCTGTTCTGGTTCGCAGTTTTCTTTGATATGTGGCAACAAAATATCACCCCTTTTTGTCCAATTTTCATATACATTTATACTTCTGCAAACACCTTTCTTCTTGCTGTACCACAAACCATTATGCTAACTGATATTCTTGGATTATCTCAACCCTTTTTGTTTCCTTAGGGACAAAAACCTTCTTAGAACCTTGGTCGTCGATTATGTTCGTGTCGGCATAATTATTACACTGACTAGCATTCAACAGACAGAACTCTATATTAGTAAAAAAGTCTTTAATTTGTGCTTTACCAACTCAAGCACGTTGCCGTTTGACATTAGTAACAAAACGTATAGTTAATTTGTTTCTGGCAACAATTCTTTTACATAGTCATAGCCTGGTCTGTTGTCTCTCCATTTACGAATGTTACGCCCTTGCTTTGTGACAAATCCCAAAACAATAGTAGCAATATCAGTACTAGCCATCGGAAATCCCCAGTCGCTTACAGTGACAAAATTTTTAGCAAATAAACTCTCCTCCTCTGTTGTGTTGATTTTAAAGTATTTTGTCCAGTAGAGTTGTAAGGGGAACGTTGTAGGTTACGCTAGCAAGTTTCTGAGACATACATGCAATAGTAGCAGCTACTGCTTTATTAAGATCACTATCGCTATAGTCTTGGTATTTTCTACCACCCAGATTTTTCTTGTATATCCTAAATATATTTACAATGAGTTGAGTACCAGTTGATCCTTATACTTAATTTTTGGACAAAAAAATGAGGTCAACTGAAAAAGTAGTTTTTTCACACTCACTTTTTAAACATTTAAGTAGGACACCATTTTGTTTCGGCAAGTTGGATTCGTACGAAAATTTTACCATTTGACCTTTGGGCCAAATTTTAAATCAGGCGAGTAAACAGTTTTTTACATTTTATTAGGCCTTCATTTTGTTTCGGCTTCTTGGAACCGTACCCAAATCATACCAGTGCATCCAATCATTCCTATATTATACTTGATTTTTATAAAAAATCTGAAGTAAACTGATTAAGAATTTGTAGCACTGATTTTTTAAAAATCTTATTAGGTCGCAAAAGTTTATCCCCATATGACTTTTCATTTTGTACCAAAATTTCAAGGTAATCGAGTAAGAAGTTTTTTAGCTATGCCGTGAACAGACAGATAGACCGACCGATCGACGGAAACGGAAAAACTATCCTAATTTTGACTCCACAGCTTAAGCATTTGTTTTCCTTTCACATAACTTATAGTAATATTGCAGAGCAAGGTTTGGTTAGTTTTCTGTTGAAAATATAGACGCGTGCAGGAAGCGCTGAAAATCCTTGGAGAGTTTACTGTAATCTAATAAGCTTTTGGAGAGGTCTCAAAAATGAACTTTACATATTGCACCATGAATAGAAGGCGAACACTTAGCGGTTGCGGGATTGCAGCAGTGGATCTATGAAAAATTAACATTAAATTATAGATTGGAAATCGCTCTATTATCTACCTTGATGAGACATGGTTTAGTACCCACGATAGTCCAGCAAAAGGTTGGTTCGATTTATCTACAAGATGTCAAACCAAAGCTCTATCAAATAACGGATGATAAATATTTTACACGCAGTTACAGAGGACGGTTTGGTTCCAAATGGTTTCGTTGGTTGGAAATATAAAATATTCTTGTATATACTACCATGAGATATCACTGCAGAACTTTTTGGGGATTGGTTTAGAAATTATTTACTTATTCCTAAGAATAGTGTGATTATAATGGACAACGGCTAACCATCATAGTCGTCAAATAAGAAGTAATTTCAAGTTTAAAGTTCAAGTAATAATAAGTTTGAAATTCAAAGCAACATGTAAGAAAATTCATATAAAAAATGATCTCTCGCGGTCCTGCGTCTTCAGCATATGTGGCATTAAATAAAAGGTCAGAAAATAAACTGCTGGCCACTTAAAACAGTTCACCTGCATTTTTTGGTAAAATTTAAGTTCGGATATTTTTAAAACGAGATGAGATACGGAGGTGCGGTTTTCAGCTGTATCTTGCAAATTTTATTACATATAACCGATGTTAGGCGTAAAACTTAACTAAGCTAAAAAGTTATTTATACAGGGTGTTAAACAAGACTCTGTAAATTTTTCAATTTTTTATTTGTTCCAAAAAAATACAAAAACCATTGTTTAGTTCTAATTGTTAGATTAGCGTAATCCTTGGTAAAACTGTAAAAAACAACTTCAAACTTTTTTTAAAAATTTTAATATTTTTTGAGATATGATTTCTTTGTCAAGAAATTTAATTTTTCTACATAATAACATAACTTTTTATTAGCCATTTGATGTAAAAATTTTTTGCTAGAGGACCCTTAAGTCATAATTTTTTAATAATGGCACGGTCTACACTACGTATAAAATATACAGGGTGTGAAAAAAATGTGGTAAGTTTAGTTAAAAACCTAGCAATCCTAAAGATCATGGACGTATATTTGAACAACCTTTAGTATAAAAAAAATTTTAAATTTAAAAGTTTTTACTTAAGTTTTAAGGAGTAGCGAGTATTTTCTCCAAACGAGTTTTTAATTTTCTCTTTAATTTTATTATTTTAAAAAATCAGATGCTTATTTTACAGCCAAAGTTACCAACATTGGGTAAGACAAGAAACATGTAACAGCTGCCAACTTTTTAGTTTTAAAAATATCAAAAAATTAAACTTATGAAGTTTCGATAACACGAGAAGAGGTAAGTTTTCTATAAAAAAAGTAATTAAATTATTTTTAATTATTTTTACCGGAAGTGACCCTACTTTTTTATTTTAGTTAGAAACCTGCACTTTTTTATTAAATATCGTATTCAGCTTAAAATTAGCTTATCAGCGATATATCACAAGGTAAGTTTTGTTTCCAAAGTGGCGGCTGGACAGTCTTTTTTTGAAAATGCAACTTTGACGTTCCATGATAAAAATGCAGTCACTTTTTACAAAATACTTCTTTTCGATAGTCCAAAATAAGCTTAGTTTTAATTTTTTTAGATACTTCAACTTAAACATCGTTTTGGGAAATAATAGAATTTTTCAATTTTTTTCACTTTTTGTTTTAATTACCGAATGAGCGATTTACTCCGATATTTTTTATTGAAACCTTGTATAATTTTTCACATTCATTTTCTTCGCAAAAAACTTAATATACCTTAATTAATTAAGCTTATTTTGGACTACTTAAAACAAGTATTTTATAAAACGTGACTGCATTTTTATCATGATCAATGATGAATTTTGAAAAAATGGCTGTCCAGCTGCCATTTTGAAAACAAAACTCAACTTGTAATATCGATAAAAATCTAATTTTAAGCTGAATACGATAGTCTGTTAAATAAACAGGGTCCTATTTAAAATAAAAAAGTAGGGGGTTACTTCTGGTTAAAGCGGCAGTAACTTAATAATTTTTTATAGAAAATAAAGGGACATTTTAAATTTCAAATTGATATTTTTAAAACTAAAAAGGTGGCAACCTGTTACATGTCTCTTGTGTTACTCGATGTTGGTAAATTTGGCTGTAAAATCAACATCTATATTTGTTAAAATCATAAAGTTAGAGAAAACACTAAAAAACTGTTTGGAGAAAATATTCACTACCACTTAAAACTTAAGTAAAAACTTTTAAATTTTAATTTCTTTATGCTACAGGGTGTTGAAATATACGTACATGATCTTTAGGATTGCTAGATTATTAACTAACTTTGCCTCATTTTTTTCCCAGCCTGTCTATGTTCTGAGTAGTGCAGACCGTGCACATATAAAAAAAATATGACTTATAAGAGTCCTCTAGCATGTATATTAAAACATATACAAAAACTTTACATCAAATGGCTAATAAAAAGTTACATCTTATGATGTAGAAAAATAAAAATTTTTGACAAAAAAATCGTATCTAAAAAAATATTAAAAATTTTAAAAAAAGTTTGAAATCGTTTTTTCCAATTTCACAAAGGATTAGGCTAATCTAACAATTAGAACTAAGAAATTGTTCTTGTAGATTTTCGGAACAAATAGAAAATTGAAAAATTTGCAGAGTCTCCCTGTATAAATAACTTTTTAGCTTAGGTAAATTTTACGCCTAACATCAGTTATAAGTAATAAAATTTCCAAGATACAACTTAAAACCGCACCTCAGTAACTCGTCCCGTTTTAAAAATATTAGAACTTAAATTTTGCCAAAAAATGTAGGTGAACTGTTTCAAGTGGCCAGCAGTTTATAATAATAAAATCGGAGATTCTTATACTTCTTTGGTTAATATCGTTTAACTTTTTATAATTAATTTATATGAGGGTCGCAACAATGAAACTGAATTAAATTTACAGTGATAACTTATTATGTAATACAAAAAGTTTTAGTAAAAATCTGCAAGTAAAACAGGTTTAATAAGATAATTGCAGCCCGACCCTGTCGACTGCATTTGCATTTTTATTGCTTTATTGATCAGTAAGGGTCTACAGAATGGTTTATGATAGGGTAGCCAAATTCTTATACCAGGAGTGAACGAAATATCTTGGAACGATCCATACAGAAACTGGTAAAACTTGCACAAGTACAAAAACCCTGAAAACCTGAGAACGAAATTTTAGCTTTCAAAGAAGGACGCTTCTGGAAAGAAACTGCCGACTTTATTTCGCTCTAATAACATTGCTTCTCTTTTATAACCTTCTGACAAAGTTTTTTTAAGATGGTATCAGCGTTTTATAATTGAATTATTTAAAATGCAGCACTTTACCTGCTGATGTGGTTTTAAGTTCATAAGTTTTGAAAGGAAAACGCTGGTCTTAAAATATGAAATCTAGAAAATGTTCATAAACTATATACGTAATGAAACTTCTTGGACTTTCGGGAAAATCAAAAGGATAACATTTAAATAATCCGGCTATAAAAATGTGTGATTTTTTGTCAGTACTTAGTAGACCCATGTTAGCATTAATTCGCAAAGTTTATTTGTAGTTTTCCCAGTAACTCTAGAAAATTTTGTGCATGCAGTTGATAGAGTCAATCCTATGAAAATTTTGCCAGTTTTTAAGCTGAAAGCGCATATTCCAAAAATTATTTGAATTAACTAAGAAGTCACCTATTAAATCTCAGATTTGGGATTTTTGTATATATTTTCAAAATAAAAAGTGTATGAATCTCTTTTCAACAGTGAAAAATTGTTCAATTAACCAAAAAATTGCATATTAAAACGGACTTCATTTATTAATATTATCATATTTTTTTTCCAATTTCTAGGTGTAAATATATGTGTAATATATTTTTTGTTAAATATAATTACGTTTTATAACGGTTTTAGCAAAAAAACTTTATCACGAATAAAATTCATTTGTCGAACTTGGTTCGTCTTTAATTTAAATTATTCACAACGTTTCGATCAGCGATGTGTCTCCGATCGTTATCAAATGTAAACTAAGTTTAAAACTGCGGGCTTATATAGTAGAGTAGTATAGTAAGCGCCAAAGCGTGAAATGTTCGTGCACGAGAGTAAAGGTCTCCAAACTTCTGTAACATCGACACTAGGCTTGCTAAAGACTTCTTTGTTATTTTTTCTTCCAATGTTGTTCCTTATGAAGGATTTTTGCTTCTGACCATTGATGTTTCACACTCAAAATTATTGGGCTTGGTTTTAATTAGTAGTAGTAATTCCACGAGACGACACAAAATTTGTGCTCTCGTCTCTTTTCGTCTCGAAATAATTCAATCGCGATACTCTAGACCGGACGAGACGAGAATGAAGGGGTCAAGAGGAGCCAGATTCTCGCTTTAACTCGACTTTTAGTAAAAGAGAGTACATACGTCTTTCCATTTCTGTCAAAGGATATTACTGCACCAATAAAATTCTTCGGATTTGTTCTACTAAAACGTTGCACGCAAACATTGACCAAATTTGGATTGTTTGTGAAACATCAATGTTTTTTAGAAAACGACATATCTTTCTTATATTTATGACTTTAAAATTAGATTTTGGTTTTGTGGCTTCAAATATATTTTAATAATAATAATGATAATATGCATAATAATACCAATTTTTTAACTACATAATGTACAATCGCACAATAAATAATTATCACGTAATTTAATGTTTCTGTGTATAGGATATCTCAAAAAATATAACGAACAAAAATAAATATATAAATGGCATTGCTTGATTATTTTTGATGTTTGAATTATTCTTAAATTTGGAGCTGGTGAAATTTAAAAGTCAAATAATGCTGAACCAAATGTTAATAATTTACCACAGCCCCTTTTTGATACTCCAAGTTTCTACTCTTGAAGCTGAAAGTAGTAGCCCCTTAAAAATAGATTTGCTTTTAAAACTGTCCATACCTTTTTTATGTTATATGAGATGCATTTTCTAATTTAAATTTAACAAACATATATTTTAAACAATTTTAAGAGATTTACGTACTTGCATATTTAAAATATTAAAAATACTTCTAAAAAATTAGAAAAAAAAAACATCTAGCACCAAGCAAAAATATTTCAAATGCCCATCTTATTTTTATTAACTAACCTGATAATAGTAATTCATTTAGCAAGTACACTAACAAGTTTGGAAATTTTGAACTGCAATCACAGGAGTGAAAAAAATACTTTAGTTCTTGAGTTACATATAATATTTTTTATACGATCATGTTTTTTTTCGCAAAACCTATTATTAATATTTTATGTGTTAAAGTGTATTATTTAGTGTAATAATAATTTGATACAATCTAATTACTATACAATCTAGTAGATATCGGTTTTTAAACTTATATCATTTTAGTTAAAAATTTTAATAAACTTTCATATATTCTTTGTTAACTCGCTGAAATAATACGCAAAAACCCCCAGTTACAAATCGAAAGCCTACCTTCTAATAGCGACAAAACGTAAAATAGTGATTCGTCAATAAACTAAATAGTATTTTTAGTTCATTGTGTACTTCTTATAACATTTCATTTAATTATTTTAGTTTTCTCACATTTTTTATAAAATATATTTTATGTTCATGGAAGAAGAAATCTTGTATACTTTATATTACGGTTTTAGGAAAAACAAATTATAATTGGTGCTTTATTTTTCAAACAACCTGGGCAGGGGGGACAATCACAATTTATTCGAAAAATCTTTCTAAACAAAAATGTGTATTCAGCTAACTAACATAACCCAATGAAATGTAAGAAAAACCAACTAATGCCATTTATTGCTTTATTGTATTTGTCACACAAGTGAAAGTGATTCAAAAATAGATAAATTACTTTTGTAGTCCCTACCCTACTCTTTTACTATCAACCTATTTTGGTCAATTTACAGAAATGCAATTTTTTTAATATCGAAATATTTATTATTAAGCATAAAAATGCAATTTTTAGTATAGCAAATATCACACTGTTGGAACAGGCAGAATCGGACTTGTAGCAAAAATAAATGTCAAAAAATTATTCTTTAATTTGGCATTTTGTAAATTAGCAATTTTTTAAATAATAAAACAGAAAGTCTGTTAGAATGTTGTGGTAAGAAAATAACGATTATTTTATAAATTACGTATTGCGACCAATTAAATTTATCAAATAAAATGTTTAAAGGCATTTTCAAGGTATTAACATCCAAGCATGTGCGATAGAGCAACAATTTGTAAACGCGCGCGGTTGATTGAAAGACCACTGTGAGTGTTTATAGCTAAAACTTGGTCTTCATTGAACATATTTATATAACCTTTAACCCGATAGGTTAAAATATTTAAAGTAGGCTGTCCTGACGGTTAAACTAGGTTAATTTTATGTTGGCATTTTCATAATAACAAGCACAAGGAACAACATTAGAAGAAAAGGGAATTTTACATAACAAAGAAGTCTTTAGCAAGCCTTGTATTGATATTTCAGATATTTGGAGACCTTTAATCTCGCGCACGAATATTTCACTTTTTGGCGCCTAACTTTCACACATCATTACATATAACTATACTATATAAGTTCGTAGTTTTAGACTTAACACTTCTTACACTTGATAACGATCGGAGATACATCGATGATCAAAACGTTATGAATAATTTAAATTTAAGACAATGCAATTCCGACAAGTGAATTTCGTTAAGAAAATTTCATTGTCTACAACCTTCAGACAAACCTTTATTCCTATTTCTAAATAAACTAGTTAAAATTTTACAGTTTTAGTTCTTTTTTAATTTTAAATTGTTACTAGCTCCGCCGACAAGCAAAAGTGACTTAGATCTGTAGTGCAACGAATAGACTAGAAAAGAAAAAAATAAAAAGATAAATAAATATCCATAACACGTTTGTCATTTGGTATGCAAGATCGCTCACCAACTTAAAAGAAATACTATCCCTAAAGGTGCCTCATACATTCGAATATTGTCATAGACTAATTTTAAGATACAGATATACAGATATTTTTAAAATATTTCCTGTTACTATTGACATTGCAAAAGTTATAGAATATTAAGGTTAACATATTGTAGCTTGAATATATATGTAAAAACTGAGTTTATATTAATATTTTCTCTAATGGTGGCCCGAATACCTTTTGTTTGAGAATCTATATAATTTCAATTGTCAGGAGGCTAGGAAGAACATATTTATACGTTGTCCTGTGGATATGAGATATATAAAAATACATACGTATATACATATCAATCTGATTAGATAAACTTGACAAAAATACACTTGTTAAATATTATTTTTTTCCAAGGAAAAAATCTAATTCAGACGAAAATCTCAGCGATAATTAAACCGGAAATATTTGACAGAATATAATAATATTACACATCCTGGATAATTTTCACTGGACAATTATTCATTTAAAAACGTATGCACTTGTTTACAGAATTAACAGTGAGGCCGGTGTCTTTATTCAATTAGTCGATAATTTGAATGCATGTATTTGCGAAAGAAATTATTCGCTCTCCTTTCCAAGATTTTCTGCGTTTTATTCTTTCTGTCAGACACTAATTTGTTTCTGAGATAGTCCAGGAAACTAGATATGATCAAAACGTCGCTAAACTAATTATGTAGGAGAGCCGGACTTGCATTGTTTTTATTTATTTTATTTTATCACGTTTCGAATGCTATTTCCAATCGTTCTCAAATTTGAACTAAATAAATCCTCAGTCTAAAGTTAATTTATGTAAATTCCCCTAGATCTGCAATTAGTGCAGATACACACTCGCTAATAGATAGATCACTTGTTAAAAACCTCAAGGATCGAAAGAGTGACGAAGGCCCTGATTCGGAATCCCAGTTAAGTTGTAAGTCCCATCCAGTTGGGCCTATTTGCGGAAAGGAAACTTTAATAGTTAATAGAAAAAACGTTTCAAATTTTCTAAAATTTTGACTTTGAAGTATTTTTAATGTGTTTGAAATTAGTTGCGTTTTTTTAAATCTACTTTTAAAAATATTTTAGAATTGGTTTTTAGCAAAAATTCATAACAATGATATGTCAATAATTTTTAAATTGCAATTCTAGACATAGCAAGTATACAGATCGTCCAAAAGAATAATTAGTAACATGCTGTAATATTGCATCTAATTTGCTTGATTTTTTAATATTTCTCTACGTTTTACATTTTCAAAACATTTTTTTGTCCGTTCGTACTTTGCTAGGTATTTGTAACTATTTTGAGAAAGTGCAGTTGACATTAAAAGTTACCGTAAAATAAATTTCAGATGGATATAAAATCTCTTTGTGATATATTAGATTATTTTTTTGTTTTCTTGGGATGTGGTTCAAGTGGTACAAGGTAATGAAAACTATTTCATTTCCTTGTACCATTATTACGTAATTGTTAATAGGTACATTTTATTGTTATATTGCTGACATACATATACAAACAGAGGTTAAAATAGTTGGACGATTTACAAACACAATAAAATTGTTAACATATTCAAGTCTGCCTACTAAATATACATATAGGTGACCAGTGTTTTTTCCCATTTTCTTTTTTATTTTACTTACGTTATTATATTTCAAAACATGAATCGAGGAGTCTTACATCGAGAGAGAATGTAAATGTATCATTTTCAGTGATAATATTTAACAAAAGTTTTGTAATGTCTATGGCAGTTTACAGGACATCGAGCCTGTCTGGAAGCCCGAAGGTCTACGAATCCAATCCTGCCTTTGGGAAGACTATTTTTATATAAATGCACTTTATTAATATATTTGCTTTATTATTAATGGTAATGTTAATTTTTTTTATTATACTTAATTAAATTTTTTATTAGTGACAAGAATTGTAATAAAATATTATTGTAAGTTTTTAATATCTGTTTAGGAATTTATCGCGAGTGGATTCTTTTTGATGTAAGTAAATCATTTCTAAAACTTCCCTTTTTTGTGCGTGTTGTTCAGTTTTTAATATACGTGTGGTGTTTGAGATACATTTTTCGAAAGTGAAGTTTGATTGTTTTTAAAAAATATTATTCATTAAATTAAATATATATATATATATATATATATATATATATATATATATATGCGAAGGGGTCAAGAAAAATTGTCTCCCTATTGACAAGGACAATTATCAATTATTAAAATTGTAACTCGATTGCACAGCTTTAAATAACACTTGTAAGTAAATGGTTAGTGTTTTTTATTAAGTACGAATTAAAATTATACAATTTAAACTCTACTATTTTTTAGCAATTTAAAGTTCAAAATCGTCATTTCCGTAGCATTTATTATTTAATAATATAAACTCAAATGCATAAATTGTTGATGCTACAAAAATATATAATATGTTTAAAGAATTAAATATACACTACAAAATTTCATTATTCTCTCCGACTAAATTATAATAATAATAATAATTATAATAATAATAAACCTTTTTTATTTGCCAACTAATTATAAGTACATATACAGAGATACATATAAAGAAATAGTAAAAAATATGCAAAAAGGAGGTTGAAAGCAATTTTAAAAAGATCCAAGTTCAACCCCCTTAGAAAGAATACAAACATTATTATTATTCCGTATTGAGCACCATCATACCTGATATGCAAGAAAAGATAAAAACTAAAAAATATCAAAAATGCGAGATCACCATGAACGAACTATTTAACTATTTAGTAAAAATGTTTTATATTGAGACCTAAATGATCCAACAGATAATGTTTTAAATTTATCAGGAATTCCATTGTAAAGAGAAAAAATGTTGTAAGAAAATGATCTCTGATAAAACGCCGTGCTGTGAGGCGGAGGAGAAATGCGTCCGCGATGTCTTAGATGAAGTGAATGTACGTCTGTTCCAACGACATGGAAATAACATAGACCCAGTTGTTTACATTTTGGAGGAATCCAACATTAACCCTGGTTTGCCAAACCGTTAGTGTGGCCAGATTAAAACGGATATCATTTTTTATACTATTACCTAAATAAACAAGGAATTCCAGAAATTCCCAGTATAAATTTCCATATAGAATATTTTAAAACTGATAATTAAATAGCTTATTATAAATAACTTAAACCGGATCTGATTTAAATGTAATTTAAATCTTCTGTAATTATTATTCCTTATTTCAAGAAATAAAGCCCAAAATTATCGGCAACGTCGGAATTCTACCTTTTTCGAGTATACTACAGATTTCTTTCGGGATCATTCGGAAGACGCCGAAGACGGTCGTAGTCATTCATAATTTCGACCTATTTGATGCGCGGCGTTGTAATTGTTCTAGTTGGTGAAATAAGTGTTTTTCAGAAATCCAAGTGTTTTGTGTGGCTATTTTCAAGAATCTGTTTAAAAAGCTTTACGAAAAAGGTGCGAACTTGCTTTACTTGCAGAAAAAGAAACGATTTAAACCCAGAAGTTTGTTTTCGAAGGTAAGTAAGGTTATGTCATACCAGTGCTGTAGTTGAAGGGTAAAATCACCGTCTATAGCGTTCTTATATTTGCAAATGAAGTATTGTTTTGTATTGCACATTCTCATTAGGCTTAAATTAATTTTTTATAACTTCAACTTATCAACTTAAGTCCAAAACACTGATGATAAACGGAGTACAGCGTTTTACTAATTTATATATTTGTGAAAGTCTCAAATATTCTTCTAAAATTTATCAAACCACCTTTTTTGAGGGGTTAATAAACAACATAAATATACTATTTGGTAAAGCATAGGTACTAAATTTTAATTGAGTAAGCTGTAAGACCCACTATTTTATGTTGCCATTAATTACTCCAGGATGGTTTGCATTTTGGATGAAATTTTCAAGGAATATTTAGGGTAGTGTCGGAGTTCTCATATAGCAAGCATATACAAAAAATGAAAATAGCGCAATAGCGTTACTTTTCAATTTTTCATGTATATAGATTTTCTTTAATGGATTTGAAATGCTTTAATTTATTGCCTAAAAATTTTGTTTTTAAAAATAAGTAATCAAAAAAGTAAATAAATACCATCCTGAGATACATTATCCCAACTAGGGAGAATCTGTTTTTATCAGGTGATTTCGGTAATATAAATAATAATATAATATATTATAATGAATGTTAAAAATATTAAACATCTTGGCACAAAATATTTATATTGTCAATAAGTGAAATGTATAGCGGGGAAGGCGGGTGGTGGGGAAAAAAGGGGGTAAATTGAGAGATAAATACTGTAAAGATATTGTTTTTCATAATATGGTTTTTGTGGTTTTTAGGGACACGAAGTTCAATTTTGTATTCATATTAATATTGGGCCATATTTAGTGCTGATTTTCTGTAAATATGAATAGATCCAATACATAAAGGTGGTGCATTTTTATATAATATTACTTACCGCGAGCCTGGCAAACTTTTAAAAGTAGTGGACCCAAATTTTTACCTAACTTCGCATAAATAGAACTATGTTGGAAAAAGGGTGAAATCAAAATGTTTTGAAAAACAAACCCGATTTCAAAAAATAGGTTGCATTAAAAAGTGATAAATTATATTTTATTACATATTTCCTATGAAGTCGGGATAAGCTGATAAAGAAAGGTATTAAATAAGCATTATACTCTTGGTATAGACATCAAAACACAAAGTGGGTTCATGTAACAAAATTTAGTTTTATCTTCATCTTTAGTAACAATAGTAATAAGAACTCACCCTGTTATTGGTTGTATTTTGTCATGGAAATGCTTGTTCTTTAATGACTAAGCTTATTGCTAATAATAAATATTGCCACATGAACCATTACATAAATATGTCTAACTAGTTAAAACAAAATCGTTTTGTTTTAACTAGTTAGTCACAACTACCCTCTCGCTATTGCAGGAATGGGGTTTTACCGTCACATAAGCCATGAATTTGGACCTGCTACGGTAATTTTACTTAAAAAATGGACCAATCTTAACAACAAGAAAGCTTCACTGGAAAATCGAAAAATATTTTTAATTAAATGCAGAGAAATGGACATCAGACCAAACCACATTACCAATGGCTCTTCCAACATAACCAATCTTCTACACCGTACTCAGGGAAACACAGGACACAAGATACAGCACTTTAATCACAGGTTAGGACAAAGCATTCTAAATTTAGAAATCAAAGTCACATTTGCATAAATATGTATATAGGTCTTTAGCAATGTTGAGAATTTTTCAGTGTTGTTTCTTCAAGAGTAAAACCAAGTAGTAAGTCCACAACTTTTTTTTTTTTAAATAAATGTTAATACAAAATAATAACAATTTTTAGGCTGTCTTGAGGAAGGCAATAAACAGTTGCCGAAAGCTTGGCAAAGCAACAAAGTGTTTTAATCTAAGGTCCCCTCTCTTTGACTACAGCCCCACTAGATTTAGCACGTTTTGTTTTAACTAGTTAGTCACAACTACCCACCCTCTCGCTATATATATATATATATATATATATATATATATATATATATATATATATATATATATATAAACCTATATAAAATTTCCTCTAAATTTCCGATTTTGAAAATTGTCACTGAATCATTAAATATGTAATAGACGAGTTTAATTATTATATAAATAATGAAATATTAAATTAATATGCTGTTACTTTTGTTTTGTCGATAATAATAGTTGTTTGTTATTATATCAAAACGTTTATAAATAAATTATACCAAACTTTTAAACTTTGTTTTATTTTTATAAACCACGTGTCGTGGTGAAAATTTGTAAAGTGCAGCACCACTTTCAACTTTGTTATTTAAATTTTTATAAAAAAAATTAAGTTTCAAATATAGTGTAAAATATTATACAGGATGCTTCAGAATCACCAAAAAGTTTCGATGATTTTATTTTTAAGCATCTTGAATTTTAATGCATTTATTTTCTTTTTTATTATTGATTTCTTGATAAAAGTTGGTGGTTCAAAAAAATATTTTTGATGGTAATAAACTTTAGATCAGGATGTTAAAAAAAGTGGATTTCACTAACAATTTCAAAAAAATAAAATTTTTCTGACGGTAGTTTTAAGGGCCATAAAAAATCGTAAATATAAACTGAGTAAAATTTTTTATATTAAAGTTATGGAGATATTTAAGGTCAAACAGCAAAAAAACATTTTTCTATTTAAATCTTTCCTTAGCTATTACTAATATGACATAATTAATACTAAACCTTTATTTACGATTTTTTACGGCCGCGGCAGTCACAAAAATTTTAATTTTTGAAATACACTTTTTCGTATGTTTTGAATGCCCTGTATATCTGACTTTAAGTTGAATATTGTGAAAACTATTTTTTCGACAAACACACAAGTTTTATCAAGAAGAAAGTTTTTCGAGAAATTAATAATAAAAAAGTTTCCCATTTAGTGCAGACTTTTCCACGACATAATATCTAAATTAATTGTTTTCAAGTTACTATTAAAACTCTCACTTTTGCAATGTGAAGTCGTTCCTGTTCATCTTAGAACAAAAAAACTCTCGTATCCACCATACTAATATTTGGGCTCAAAAAAATATAGCAAATAATACATTATCTCAAAAATAGCTACGCCACTGGTAAACCTCGCGAAGATATCTGACAGCGTTGCAATTTTCACCGCAAACTATTCTTTATGCGATCAGTTCGTCTTTTTTCCACTCATACACAACAACAAATTGATGTTTGATTCTATTTATTTCATTTTTATGAATGAAATGCGGGGTCTATTTCTTTTTGACGTCATTGGTCTGTTCCATAGCGAATTTTGCAAGTGAGATACGAGGGGCGATTGCTAAGAATTATTGTGTGAAACAAGATAGCAGCATGTAATTTTCTACGGTTTTCCATAGAGAGCCAGTTTGTTTGACTCAATTTATGCGAAACAGGTTCTCGTCGACGAATGCCGCAAATAAGCCTCAAACAAAATTTTTGAACGCGTGAATTCTATCTTTATCTATTTTATCGAGACAGGAGTTATATACAACATCTGCAAAATTGAAATGGCTTAATACTAATGAATCTGTTAAATTGATTTTTGAGATCTGGATAGAAGGTACCTATGAGGAAATAATATCTTCAAATTTGCATAAGCTCTTTGAATGCAGTTATTGATATGTGACTTGAACCTTAAAGTTGTATCAAAATATAAATCCATGTTACGACAAGTGTTAGATTTTTATTTTCTCTGCACCAACTTTTATTATAATGTTATTTTGCAATATTTCACAATTTTTCCAGAAAATCATAAAAGTTGTCTTTGAATCTTTTATTTCTAAATGATGTTTATCGGAAAATTTTATTAAGCGATTTAAATCCTCGTTAATTTTTTCCTGAAATGAGTGCATTTCATTGGGATTAAAGGACACGTAGAGTTGTGTGTCATCTGCGTATAGATGAAATTTGCAGTATTTTAGACAACTTGCAATCTTGCAAGTATATATTCAAAATGATAGTGGTCCAAGTATTGATCCCTGTGGCACACCACAGTTTAGAGTTGACACGGATGACACACGTCCTCCCGTTTTTACATATTGCATTCTATTTTTTAAATAGCTGCTCATTAATTCAGTTGCGGTCATATCAAAACCAACATAGCGAAGAATTGATATGAGCAAATCATGGTTTAGTCTATCAAATGCCTTGCTATAATCTATAAATATCAAAGCAGTAGCTTTACCTCTATCTACGCCTTCAACGATATCGTCAACAACAGACAAAAGTGCCGTAGTGCAGCTAAATCCTGACCTAAAACCCGACTGGCATGTAGGTAGAATATCATGTTGATTAAGATGTTCTCTTATTTGCGCTTATTCATCTTTACCGGTAGGATGCTTATTGGCCTCAGATCATTATAAGATTCCACTTTCTGTTTTTTAGGGAGGGGAAAGATTTTTGATATTTTCCAAGCATCTGGAAACATACTGTCAATTATACACGAATTTATAATATTTGTTATAAGAACTCTATTAATGCACAATAAAACCATATCCAAATTAATTTGATCAGCACCAGTAGCAAGCGATTTTATTTCGAATAGATAACCCCGTACGGTATTTTCAGACACTGTATGAAATTTAAATGTTGTTCTTGTGTGAGATTTCAGATTGTTATTATAAAAATTGAGTCTCTCTTGTCAACTGAGTTATTATTAGATTATTTTAAAAAGTGTTTGCTAATTTCATTTGGATTATTAAAATGATCTGGTATTATATTTGGTTTTTTTTTGTATATACTAGTATTTATAGCGTATTGGAGATACAGTATCTACCTTCTTCTAAAACGTGTCCCTAGTTTTTATGGTCATTTAAGTAACCTCTTCAAAATCACCTGCTAGCACACTCCGGGAGCATTTAATTGCAGTTTAGAACGGTTATTTGT
This sequence comes from Kuschelorhynchus macadamiae, assembly GCA_030620095.1. Classification (NCBI taxonomy): domain Eukaryota; kingdom Metazoa; phylum Arthropoda; class Insecta; order Coleoptera; family Curculionidae; genus Kuschelorhynchus; species Kuschelorhynchus macadamiae. The sequence goes on from JAUTXW010000747.1 coordinate 746,091, forward strand.
TTAATAGTGAATATCAGTTGTGAACATTAAGGTAACTTTTTAATTAATATAAACACTTGACTTTAAGATTCTCTGAAATGTTGAAAAATCAAAGCGTATCTTTATTGTGCATCAATCCGGTATCGCATGTTATATCAAAGTTAAACGTTTTATCCAAATTTTGAAAATAGCATGCAAATAAAAGCGGGCGTGTGAAATTTGGTGGGAATTTTAAGTGTATTTACGACTCTTTGATTTATATTTCGTAATGTCGGTGTCATTTCGGCAACATTTTCTTGTTACTGAAATGACAAGTTGTTACCGAAATGACGCAGAATTATTTTTAGGAAAATAATCATGGATAAAAACTATACAGATCTCAAAAGACGTTTAAAAAAAATCGAGAGAAGGCATCATCTATACGAAAAAAAAAATTGAAAATGTTCGGAAAACGGAAAAAAATCATATTTAAAAATTATATGGAATTAAAGGAGTTTTTGAGACAAAAACAGGAAATAGGGAATAAAATTAAACAGCTCAGGAATCAAAATAATAATTTTAGCTCGGTAGAAAGTGACACTCAACCACATCTCTAGAGGTAAACTAGTAGATAGTTCAATTGCGTTAGTCAGTGAACCTCTTTTTTAAGAAACAATTAAAAATTTCAAGATACCTTTGAAAAATAAAACCCAAAACAAAAAAATTATTATCACTGATAAAATCCAATATTTTTAAAAATTATAAAAAAATATCCAATACATGAAAAAAGAGAAAGTCAGGTTAAGAATAAGAAAGCATCGGGCAAATTTTCAGAAGAAAATTTTAAAGAGAAAAAAAATCTCAATATTTATAAAGAAAAAAAGGAGAAATGTTTAATAAAAGGAATAAAAGACTTAACTAAACAAGAACAGAACATATAAGCAAAAGCTGGACAGAAGAAAGCAAACGCTATAGAAGAAACAATATTTTAAGAATAGATACTATAGAATTTCTGGAAGGGACCAAACCACAGGGTTTTTTGGACAACAGGGAGACGTACTTACGGATGTGACTGTAAATTCCATTAGCTGGAGAAAAAGTCAAAGTCAATACAGCAAAAGTCTATAGGAAGCCAGATTAATCCAAGAGAGAAAAAAAACTATGGAAATATAAGAGACGGTACTGCAGACATTGCAAACCGAAAAGCTCTACATCCCTATTTTGTAAGGTGCAAGAAATGACGTAAAAAGGAGGAAAGAAAAACATATTTTTTTCCAAAATAGTAGGCGGAAGGCAGACAAGTAAAAGGCAGAAAGAAAAACATATTTTTTTTTCAAAATAATAGTTGGAAGGCCGCAAATACCATTTACATACATTTGGGAACGAAACGAAGTAAGAACATTGATTTTTTACAAAGAGGTGACCATTCGAAAATATGTCCTGGGCTTATTTCTTATGACTAGTTTTGCCTCGGTTTGCATAGCAGAGCAGAGCAGAGCAGAGCAGAGCAGAGCAGAGCAGAGCAGAGCAGAGCAGAGCAGAGCAGAGCAGAGCAGAGCAGAGCAGAGCAGAGCAGAGCAGAGCAGAGCAGAGCAGAGCAGAGCAGAGCAGAGCAGAGCAGAGCAGAGCAGAGCAGAGCAGCAGAGCAGAGAGCAGAGAGCAGAGCAGCAGAGCAGAGCAGAGCAGAGCAGAGCAGCAGAGCAGAGCAGAGCAGAGCAGAGCAGCAGAGCAGAGCAGCAGAGCAGAGCAGAGCAGAGCAGAGCAGAGCAGAGCAGAGCAGAGCAGAGCAGAGCAGAGCAGAGCAGAGCAGAGCAGGGCAGAGCAGAGCAGAGCAGAGCAGAGCAGAGCAGAGCAGAGCAGAGCAGAGCAGAGCAGAGCAGAGCAGAGTAGAGCAGAGCAGAGGGGAAGCCCGCTTTATTTCAAAAAATTATTAAAATTTAGCCTTAATACGGATCAGGCCCATCTTATACCAATCTCTATTGGAAACGCAGTTTTTTTGCGAAATAGTAGTATATTCGCGCAGTTTCAGCACTTAATGTTAATAACCAAAACCACAGCGAACAAAAAAAATCGCTAAATTTTCTTTACCCAGAACCTCCCTCATTATGAATCTTTCCTTTTATGATAGTAAAGTGTGACTCATTTTAGTTCTGCCCCTAGTCATTTAATAACACATATATACTGTCTTGAATTGGATTGGTACCAATATTTTCTCAATTATATACCAATTTATATCTATTTGCCATATTTGATTTTTGGGCATAATGTAAAATAAATTGAAAAATCCTTTTTTGCAAAGAATTTTTAAAGAATCTCGCTTTAAACGTTTTTTCTAAAAACACCCTGAATATTATATTAAAATGTTTAAACTGTAAAAAGCCCTTGCGGAGTCCTTGTTCGCTACTATACATAAATAATAATCATTACGAAAATACAATTGGTGCATTCCACTGAAAGACATATTTAATAATATGATATGTTTCCAGTTTCTAGTCAAGTGCTAAGGAGTAGTCTTATTTGTTTACAATACACAAGTTAGAGTAGGTGTGACAGCTTAAAACATATCAGTAATATGCATTATAGTATGCACAAACAATATTGACGTAACTTTTCATGTTAAAGCGAAACTTGAATATTCGAATTTTAATAATATATTTTATTTGTTTAATACATGTTTCCAGCATATCTTTATTTACTTACTGTTTAAATTAAAGTAAATTAATTGTTTTATTAGTCAGTGGTAGAAAAAGGACAAATGCACTATTTTAATGCAAAATGGCAACGTTTTTGTATGTTAATGGGAATGTAAGAAGAAGGATTTTTTTATTGTTACTCCAATATCCTCTCGATACCGGGTGAATACGAAAAGTTTTGTCAAATTTACCATAACGAAATTTGGCTTAAAGTAAATGCATTCTGTTAGATCTACTGGACGTATCCCCAATGTAAGGTAATATTTATCAAATATGCAGGATGAAATAGATATGACCATAAATATTTTAACAAATAGGAGTACTGGCAATTTAGAAGAAAAAAATCTTATATAATAAGGAGTCAATTCAAGGGTTTCAGTTCATACCAATTTAGGTTGCAATATTAAAATTATATATTTCTGAGGACTGCACGACTTGCCGTTTTGAGTACAGACCATTGTATTCCATTTAAAAATGGATGTTAAATTTGATTAAAAATCCTATGAATATTTCTAATTTTATCAGGCTTGAACGTGGCATTTCTTTTTAAACTAAGAAACGACAACTTTTGAATAAAATAAATATTAATAAGAAACATTTACAATTTTATTATGTTTGCACAACACAAAATTTAGAAAAACATTTTTAAAGTAAGTACTAAAAATCGGTAAATTCGCCTTTACCCAGAACTTCTCTGGTATAAAATTCCACTACGTCCAGATAACAGTTTGTATTTGCATAAAATAATTTTTAAAGTTTTTACCAAACTATATGGATTCATAAAATATTTTAACTTATTTTCTTACAAAAAATCTTGCTTTAAACTTTTGGTGAAACACACTGTATATTACATGAAAATGTTACTGTAAAAAATTAAGGCGAACAATGAAATTTAAAAAATATATGTATAAAATAAGTTCGGATTCTTATAAATATTATTTACATACGATATTTAAAGGGTGCCAAAATATTTCCAGCAGGCGGGCGCCGATTACACTTGCGCGGGGCCTATTTACTATTATACATAAATAATAATCATTGCAAAAATAAAATTGGTGCATTTCACTGAAAGACATGTTTAATAATATGATATGTTTTCCAGTATCTAGTCAAGTGCTAAGGAGAAGTTTATATGTTAACGGGAAGGTAATAAAAAGGTTTTTACTATTGTTACTCCGAAATCCTCTCCCTACAGGGTGAATACCAAATGTTTTGTCAAATTTACCATAATGAAATTTGTCTTAAAGTAAACCCTCTGTATTAGGTGTACTGGATGTATGCCCAAGGTAAGGTAATATTTATCAAAGTTAGAATATTGACGTTACTTTAAATATTCAAATTTATAAAATATATTTTATTTGTTTAATAAATGTTTCCAGTACGTATTTATTCACTTACTGTTTAAAGTATATTAATTGTATTATTCGTCAGTGGTCATGCAAAATGGCAAAATTCTGAAAATTTTGTATGTTAAAGGGAAGGTAAGAAGAAGTTTTTTTTTATTGATACTCCAAAATCCTCTCTTTATCGGGTATATACGAAAAGTTTTGTAAAATTTACCATAATGAAATTTGGCTTAAAGTAAACACTTTCTGTTAGGTCTATCGGATGTATCCACAAAGTAAGATAATATGTATCAAAGATATAATATGCAGAACGAAATGGAAATGACTATAAATATTTTAACAAATAGAAGTACTGAAATTTTAGAACAAAAAATTTTATAGAACCGGGAGGTAATTCAAGGGTTTCAGGTTGCCTTCACTTGCTGTTTTGAGTAAAGACCATTGTATTCCATTTAAAAATCGATTTTAAATTTAAATAAAAATCCTATGAATAATTATTATTTTATCAGGCTTGAATGTGGATTTTTTTTTAAATTAAGAAACGAACACTTTTGAATAAAATAAATATTAATAAGAAACGTTTACAATTTTAGTAATTTTTCATCATACTCAACACACTAACGAAAACATTTTTTATATAAGTACTAAAAATCGGTAAATTCGCCTTTACCCAGAACTTCTCTGGTATAGAATTCCGCTATGTCCAGATGACAGTTTATATTTGGATATATTAATTTTTGTAGTTTTTACCAAACTATATGGATTCATAAAATATTTTTATCTTATTTTCGTCTTATTTTCTTACAAACAATCTCGCTTTAAACGTTTTTTGAAACACCCTGTATATTACACTACAATGTTTAAACTGTAAAAAAAATAAAGCGAACAATGAAACTTTAAAATTATATGTATAAACTAAGTTCTTATTCTTACAAATTGGTGCATTACACTGAAAGATATAATAAATAATATGATGTTTCTAGTATCTAATCAAGTGCTAAGGAGTAGACTTATTTGTTTACAATACACCAGTCAGCGTAGGTGTAACAGCTTAAAACGCATCAGTAATAAATATTAGTATTTGTGCATACATTGACGTAACTTTCCATGCTAAACCGCAACTATTCGATTTTAAATAATATATTTTATTAGTTTAATACATGTTCCCAGCACATATTTATTTACTTACTGTTTAAATAGAAATAAATTAATTGTTTTATTAGACAGTGGTAGATAAAGGAAAAATGCATAATTTTAATGCAAAATGACAAAATTTTGAAGTGTTTGTATGTTAACGGAAAGGTAAGAAGAAGGTTTTTGTTATTGTTACTCCAAAATCCTCTCCCTACCGGGTGAATGCGAAAAGTTTTGTCAAATAATGAAATTTGGCTTAAATAAACCCTATATGTTAAGTGTACTGGATGTATAAAGTTACAACATTAACGTAACTTTTCATGCTAAACCGTAACTTCAATATGCGAATAGAAATAATATATTTTATTTGTTTAATAAATGTTTCCAGTACATATTTATTTACTTACTGTTTAAATTAAAATAAATTAATTTTATTATTCGTCAGCGGTAGATAAACGAAAGGCACAATTTTAATGCAAAATGGCAAAATTCTGAAATTTTTGTATGTTAAAAGGAAGGTAAGAAGAAGTTTTTTTTGTTACTCCAAAATCCTCTCCCTATAGGGTAAATACGAAAAGATTTGTCAAATTTACCACAATGAAAATTGGCTTAAAGTAAACCCTTTATGTTAGGTTTACTGGAAGTATCCACAAGGTAATAAAAGTTACAATATGCAGGATGAAATGGAAATGGCTCTAAATATTTTAACAAACAAAAATGCTGGCAGTTTAGAACAACAAAACAGGTCATACCAATTTGGGTTGCAACATTATAATTATATATTTCTGGTACTGCACGACTTGCCGTTTTGAGCGCGGACCATTGTATTCCATTAAAAGTAATTTATTAACATTTTACTTGTCCCGCAATACTAGAATTTTTCTAAAATATATGACTCTTAATGTTTGAGTAGAATTTGAAGTCAATCGGATAAGTAATGTCTGACATACGGATCTGAAACAGCGACGAAAAGGGGAGTTTAGTCAAAAACAGGGCGTTTCCATGGCTATAGTTATATGGAGTTTTAACCAATCGCTAATGAGTAATGTATCGTTTCCATAGTTACACGCATTATTTTGATAGCTTCCGATTTGTAGGCCAAACTTTAGTTTTTAAGCTATGCCGCGAACTGACAGACCAACAAACGGACAGAGAGACGGACGGAATTGATAAAACATATATTTTTTGGAATCCAGCGACGCTAAAACTTGTAGATATGTAAAACCTGGTGATTTTTTCACGATTTAAAACAAGTTATTTGGTCGGCATTTTCTTGCGACATTTTAAATTCGTACTACAATTTTACCAGTTGATGCTTATACTATAATTAATAACTGAACAAAATTGGAAATTATCCCTCTAAGTAGTTTTTTAGGCTGAATTTCTAAATATTTTATTAAGCAGGCATTTAGTTTCGCCATCTTGGAGTCGTACGAACATTTTACAAATTGATTTTGTGGTAATACTTTTGTACACAATTTGAGCCAAATTGTATAAGTAGTTTTTAGTAATAATTTTGAATTGGTACCACAACTTTACGAGTTTGTCTCACACTTAACGCTTGCACAAAATATGAATTTAATAAGTAGTTTTTCAGGTTAATTTTTTAAATACTTTATTAGGCCGCCATTTTGTTTTGCTGTCTTGGGTTCACATCAAAATGTTACCAATTCATTCCAATGTAACAATTGGTTTTTGTGCGAAATTTGAAGTAAATTAGATAGTTAGTTTTATAGTAATATTTTTTTATGTTTCACTAGGCCGTTTCCATCCACATGACCGTAATTTTTTTTTAAATGAGTGGCGTACTATTCTGATAAGAAAGTCAGGGATGGAATATAGCCTTTAAACACCTATGAGGTTGTACCAAATCTTAATCAAATGACTCTTACTGTTTAAAAATTACTAAAGAAATAATACATTTTCGTAAAACTTTAACACCATGTATCTCGAAACAAACATCTGCATACCCATATTTACAGGAACTTTTATTCTTATATTTTTACAAATAATCTCGCTTTAAACTTTTTTTGACACACAATCTGTTCGTTACAATAAAATGTTAAACTGTAAAAAAAGCGAACAGTGAAATTTTAAAAATATATGTATAATTATATAGGGTAAGGTTGCCTAAGAGCACGCACAATGTAAGAGTACGCACAGTCATTTTTAAAGAATGTGAGACGTGTATAGACCGTCAGTTAATATTAGTGTATAGTGACATTAAAAGGTAAGTAAATTCCAAAATTTGAACTAAATCGGTTAAAAAATAATTGTCCAAAGCTTCGTTGTAAGTTTTTGCTTCCTTCCGATGTAACTTTCTTCAAAATTCAAACAGTGATAAAAAGTTTTAAAAAGTTAGGTTATGATTGAAAAGCGCGAAGTTTAAAAGAGGAGTGTCTCCCAGTCCGCCACATACAGTTGAATCGCATATTTAAAACATTATATGGGCTATTAAAGGGAATAACTAAAAAGCGAACAGAAATCCAAGAGTACGCAGTAATGCTTAACACAAGAGTACGCATGCGTACTCTTGGATTTTAATGTTCTTTACATATAAATGGATAATTATCTCTTTTAATATTTCACCTATTAAAATAAATAAAAAAACATATAAATCAGAAAAAAATCTAATTGACTATACACACTGTACAAATACTAAAAATTTTATTTAAATTAGGTATTTTTTTAGTTACATCTTTTTTTCGAAATGGGCCCTTATAAACGAACTAGCAATCGCCAATTAAAATTTACAGAAAGTATTCTAAATGAAATAAAGAAAAAGGTAGCTGCTGGTCAATCAAAAAGGTCGGTTGCAAAAGAATATGGAATCCATGAGGCTACATTAAGAAAACGGCTTAAAGTTGGAAATGTGCCGACTTCATTGGGAAGATATAAGCGAGTATTTACCGAAGAGAATGAACTAGAATTGGTGAAGAGGATCAAAGAATTAGACGAGCTATTTTATGGACTCCAGGCTAAAGAATTGCGCAAATTGGTTTACCAGTTCGCCGAACAATTGAAACTTTCTCACCCTTTTAATAAAACCACTAAATTAGTCGGCAAAAAGTGGCTTACAACTTTTTGCCAAAAGCATAATCTTTCGGTACGACAACCCGAGAAGGTGAGCATAGCTAGAACTATTGGGTTTAATAAAGTCCAAGTATCAAGGTTTTTTGCTAATTTATTGCGCCTTATTGAAACTCATTCGTTTAGTGGCAAAAATATTTACAACATGGACGAAACTGGGATGTTGACAGTCCCAAAGAAAATACCAAAAGTTGTGAGCATTAAGGGTAAAAAAGCGGTGGGAAAAGTTGTTTCGGGGGAAAGGGGAACATTAATAACAGTTGTGTGTTGTGCAAATGCTAGAGGACTATATTTGCCACCTGCATTAATATTCCCTAGAAAAAGAGAAAAACAAGAGTTTCTGTATGGTGCTCCAGAAGACACCATTTTGATGTTATCAGATTCTGGCTTTATTAATGCAGAGCTTTTTATTAAGTGGTTAAACCATTTTAACCAGCATGTAAACCGTCAATTAAAGACCCAGTACTATTAATACTGGACCACAGTTCGCACATCAGTTTAGAAGCAATATCGTTTTGCCGTAAAAATGGAATTCATCTACTAAGCCTGCCGCCTCATTGTGGTCACAGGCTTCAACCATTTGACGTTGGGTTTTTTGGTCCGCTGAAAGCGGCCTATTGTCAAGAGGCAGATACCTGGATGACTCTAAATCCTGGTAAATTAATTACAATATATCAGGTGGCAGGACTATTTGGCAAAGCATATGCTAGAGTGGCATCCCTTCAAAATTCGGAAAAGTCTTTTTCGACTACGGGAATATGGCCCTATAACCCTAATGTCTTTTCAGAAGTTGATTTTGCGCCCTCCACGGTAACTTCTTCAGAAGTCTTAGAATCGGACATTGAAATTATCATTGAAAATGGAGATTTAGAACAAGAGATATTGAAAGATTTGCCAGCAGAACCAAGGATTTTAGCTACTGCTGAAACACCCACAACTGCCCCGCACTTGGATATAGGTAAGTAAGTAAACTTTAAGTAAATGTAATTTTTTAAATGTTTATTTTTTGCGGCCAACAGGTTCAGCACCTATTCAACTTGTTAATTCTCCAAAACCTGGCCCGAGTTGGGCCGTTGATCCTCAGACGCCACCAAAAAGTTCTTTTTCAGAAGCTATGCCTTCGCAGTTGCCATCTGAAGAGGACCAAAACAAAATAGGTATTGTATTTTGATCCTCCTACTTTAAAAGCAAATGAATCTGAAGGTTTGTAATTGTTATAAAAAATCTAAAACTAAGGACAACTTACTAAAACTAACTTTTTTATAGACGTGAGTGTCTTGGATAAATTGTGTCCAATACCGCGGAAACCTCGCTGTGCAAAAAAACGGAAAGCTGCAAGTAAGATATCAGAAGTTTTAACGAGTACTCCATTTAAGGACTCATTAGAAGAAGAAAACGTGAACAAAAAAAAGAAAACTCAAGTTAAACGGAATTTTAATACAAAACCAAATAAGACTGAAAAACCAAAAAAATGTGATAAAGAGAAAGTGGATAAGGAGAGAGAAATATCAGATACATGTCCGGCATGTCAAGAATTTTATTTTGATCCACCCGAAACTGACCTGATTCAATGTAAGAAGTGTGACAGATGGTACCACGAAATCTGCACTTCCTATGAAGGGTTTAACAATTTTTTTTGTGACCTGTGCTAGTTCACCTATTGTGTGCGCACTCTTGGTGTTACGTGCGTTCTCTTAGACTTCACGTTGCGTACTCATGGATCCAATGCATTCCAAGAGTACGCATTTTAAGAATTTTAGTTTTTATTTTATTTAAGCTATTTACCAAAGCATTTATGTTTTTGTTGTATGTTTTTTAACAGAGTTTTTTTATATCGAATATGATAATAAATATTTTATCACAAAAAAATACCTTGTTTATAAGTTATTCCCCTTTAAAAGTTATATGCGTACTCTTGGGCAACCATCCCCTATTATAAATATTTAATAGGCGCCAAAATATTTCAGGCACGCGGGCGCCGATAACCGTTGCGGGGCTCCTGTTGCCAATATACATCAATAATCAATGTGAAAATAAAATTGGTGCGTTACACTGAAAGACATATTTAATAATATGATGGTTCCAGATTATAGTCAAGGGCTAAGGAGTAGTCTTATTTATTTACAATACACCAGTCAGTCAGCGTAGGTGTGACAGCTTAAAACGTATCAGTAATAAAAAAATTAGTATGCACTAACAATATTAACGTAACTTTTCCTTCTAAACCGCAACTTGAATATTCGAATTTAAATAATATATTTTATTTGTTTAATACATGTTTCCAGCCCATATTTATTTACTTAGTGTTTATATTGCACAATTGTAATGCAAAATGGAAAATTTTTGTATGTGAATGGGAGGATAATAAAAAGGTTTTTTTTTATTCTTACTCCAAAATCTTCTCCCTACCGGGTGAATCCGAAAAGTTTTGTCAAATTTACCATAAAGAAATTTGGCTTAAAGTAAACCCTTTCTGTTAGGTCTACTGGATGTATCCACAATGTCAATATTTATCAAAGTTGCAATATACAGGATGAAATGGAAATAACTATAAATATTTTAACAAATAAAAGTACTAGCAATTTAGAGCAAAGATATCTTATATAACAAGGGTTTTAGATCATATCAATTTGGGTTGCAACATTACAGTTATATATTTCTGAATACTGCGCGACTTGCCTGCCGTTTTGAGCGCAGACCATTGTATTCCATTTAAAAATGGATTTTAAATTTAATTAAAAGTCGTATGAATAATTATTATTTTATCAGGCTTGAATGTGGTATTTTTTTTAAATTAAGAATCGCACCAGAATTTCTCTGTTATAGAATTCCACTACGTCCAGATAATAGTTTATATTTGCTTATATTTATACATTTCATAAAATATTTTATCCCTGTCTAATGATTTCTGAGTTTAACGATTTTTTATATTGTTTTTTAAACATTTTAATAGGCCGCCCTTTTATTTCACCATAGATGTTACACTTGATTCGTTGGCAAAATTGAAAATTAAATAAGTAATTCATTATACCGAATTTTTAAAAAAATTATTAGGCCAGTATTTTATCCCTATGTCCCATCTATTTTTTGCGCAAAATTTGAAATCAATTGAATAAGGTCTCTTTGCAATAAATTTTTAAACACTTTATAAGCAATTTTGTTCCACCATCTTGAAATTTTACCAATTCATTTCTATATATATATATATATATATATATATATATATATATATATATATATATAGTTAAAACGAATAGTTCTTGAACCACAATTGTATGTTTGTAGGAATTCTCTCGGGTATTTGGTTCTATGTAATATAGAGAAACACTATACTAGTTTCATAATTGTTTTAATTACTGACGTTTCGGCCACTTCGGCCTTTTTCAAAGCATCTTGTAAACTAAAAGTAGGAAAAAATTTTTTTTTCTTATACATCTGTCAATTAATGTTTAAAAAATAAAATGGCTTACCTAAAACAGAAACATGGAAGTTTTACAACAAAAAAGACATACTGTAATTTGGACAACACAAATTGTTAAAACTTAAAACTTAGCATCATGTTTATTTACATTTTAAATGAGGGTTCGTAACCTCACTTCCTAAAGATGATATTTTTAAAATTTAGGGAGAAAGATGATTTATTCATTTATTAACAGTTCAATATTAAACCTTATCAGACCAGAAGTGGTCCAGTGGTCGAGAGCTCCACCACGCAGTCACACTCACCCGGGTTCAAATCCCAGGAGAGTACCTTATTTTTTATTTATTCATTAACATTTTTACTACAAAACAATCTATTAATTTTATTTTTAAGTTAATTGTTTTATAGTCTATTTTATAATAACATATACAACAATTTTATACAGCACATTTTTTTTGTTTTTTTTTAGGGACTAAAGAATATTGGTATATATTTTACTGAGTTTTTGGATGTCCGTCTTGTCGTTAATTGAATTTGGTTCTTTCTTGATATATATCATTTCTAAAATTTCTCTTTTCTGTTTGTGAGGTTCGGTTTTTAGGATTTTGGTGTTTGGGTAATCAAAATTATGTTTGAATTGATTTATATGTTTAGTTAGGGCGGTCTGATTGTTTTTATCATACTTATGTCCATTTAACCTATTTCCCAAATATTGACTCGTTTGTCCAATGTAGACTCCATTACATTCCGTACATGGTATTTGATAAATGCAATGCGTTGTTTTATTTTTGGGTGTTTCAGATTTTAATTTGCTATATTTTTTTTGTATTAAGTTGTGGGCTTTATGACATACTCTGATTTTATGTTTATTAAAATATTTTTTCATATTTTCTGATAGGTTTTGGATGTAAGGGAGGGACATATAAGTGGGTTTTTCTTTGTTATGTTAATTTCCGGTTTTTCACTACAGATGTTAAGACGGGTTGAAAAAATTTTTTTTATTAATTTAGATGGGTAACTATTTTGTTCTAGAATGGTTTTTGCTTTTTTTATTGCTTTTTGTCGGAAATGTTCATCAGACAGTTTAATTGCCCTGTCTGCCAAACCTATTATGACCGATTTTTTTAGGGATAAGGGGTGATTAGAGAAGTAGTTCATATACCTTCCCGACCATGTATTTTTTCTATACCATTCGGTTTTTAAAGTTTGTTGTTGGTGGTATATTGTCATGTCAAGGAAATTAATTGCACCACTCTCCTCAACCTCGATAGTAAATTTTAGTTTTTCATGGTAACTATGGAATCTCTCAAGAATTAACGATTCATGGTCTTTAGGTATGGTAGTGAGGCAATCGTCTACGTATCTGTAAAAAAATGGAATTTCGAAGCCAATATTTGGTAGGATGGTGTTTTCTAAGTCTTCCAAAACTAATTGAGCAATGACACTCGAAATTGATGAACCCATAGCACAGCCATTTATTTGTTTGTAAAAATTATTGTTAAAACTAAAATATGTGGAATTTAAAACTAGAGTTACACCTTCTATAAAATCATTTAGGGGGATATCTGTATAGTTTTTTATTTCATTCCATTTTTTTTTCGATTATATTTATGGCCAAGTCTGTTGGAGAATAAATAAATATATATATATATATATATATATATATATATATATATATATTTCTTTATTCTTGCCCATAATTTGAAAGTAATCGGATAAGTAGTTTTTCAGACCGACTTTTTAAACATTCTATTATGCCGTCATTCTGATTCGCCCTCTTCGATTCGTAATAACATTTTACCAGTTCACATTTGATTTCTGTGCAAAATTTGAGGTAAATAGGAGAAGTGCTTTTTTAGTAAAATATTCTTTAAGGTTTTGCTAGGCCGCCATTTATTCACTATTACATTTCAATCGCATCTCATCCTTAATTTTTGACCAAAATTTTAGGATGAATAGTTTTTAGCTATGCCGCGAACAGACCAGAATTGAGAAACCATATTTTTTGGCGTGAAACATGACAAATTAATCGAATTGATTCTTTTTAACAATTTATTAGTCGCCATTTTGAATTTATATCAAAATTTTAACAGTTCATTTCATAATTGATTTTTCTGCAATATTTGAGATAAATCGGATTTTTTAATAATAATTTTTTAACAATTATTAGGCCGTCATTTTGGATTCATATCAAAATTTTACCAGTACATACTTATGTCACACTTAATTTTTGTGAAAAATGCAAATAGGCATACAAACAAACAGATCGACAGAATTGAGAAAACGTTGGCGTGAAAGATGGCAAATTAATCGAATAAATAGTTTTTTCAGACTGATTCTTTTAACATTTCATTAGGCTGCAATTTTGTTTCGCTATCTTGGATGCAGACCAAAGTTTTCCACTTCATTCCTATATTACGCTTGGATTTCGTTCAAAATTTGAGGTAAATAGGAAGCAGTTTTTTCCTAATAATTTTTTAACATTCTACAACACCGCCATTTTTATTCTGCCACATTGTTACCATGTCATCTCCATATGACCCTTAATTTTTTATCAAAATTTGAACTCAGTTGGTTAAGTGATTGTTATTTATGCCGTGAATACACAAAGACACAGATAGTATTGAGAAAACATGTTTTTACTTTCTTTGTCAAAGGGAAGTATTGCAATCATGAAAAATCACCCTCTCGGGTTTTACGGATCTTCACGTTTTAGGGTCCAACAAATATTGTCAATTCCGTCGTTCTGTCGATCTGTCGCTGTCTATCAGTCTAGCTGTCAGACATATTTAAAAAAAACTACTTCATTAACTTCAAATATTGGTCAAAATTTAAGGACCATATGGGGAGGTTTTTCAGCATCTAGGGACCTTATAAAAATCTCGGAGGATATTTTTTTTGGGATTACAATACTTACGAGGGAAGTACAAATAGGTGGGTATAACTATTTACACAACCACCGCAGAGACAAATCAAGTTTTGACACAGTGCCAAAAAATAAAATATAATGAAATTAATTCGCTGACTCAAATATTCCAAATTTGATAAAATTTTATCTGAAAATCTTTCCCGATAAATTGTTGCCGCTAAATATGTATTTTGCCATGCTTCGCCAAAAATAAGTATATTCACCTATTGCGTTCATTTTCTAACAGACACTAATATCACTATAGCACAAAATAATCATATCCGAAATTCAAATGAACATAAACTGGTATTTACATTAACATAAGTAGGAACAAATAAAATAGTTCTTGTTTAATGACGTGAAGTTCTTGTCTGTTTGCAGTAGCAACTTCGAGAGAAACAAATGCCGCGGAGGGATCCATTCTGTGTTATCGGATTGCGTATTCTGAAATACATTCAATACTTAAATATTGTTTTATGTTTATGGACTTTTTAAATAAAACACTAACTTATTGAGTAAAAATTAAAATAAAAAAAATCTAGTAATTTATTTAAATTACAACAAAATAGATTTAATATTTACTTTTTTTTTATCAGAAATGGTTAATTTTTGTTTAAAGGTAATATAAGATTTTTTTGCCTAAATTGATCTGCATTTTCACGTGGTGGAATATTTGTAGTAACTTCTCTTCCCGCATTGAGGTTGTCCGTAAAAACAAAACTTGTATAAAATATAGTTATTATATTTTATTAGACAACGTAAAAAAATATATTTAAACATAATTAATTTGCATGCTCAAGATTAATCAGTTAACACAGCATTTATGTTATAGATATTACTATTATTATAATTATTGCAATATATAACAAATCTGTCTCGGCTGGCATATTATAGTGACATATTAACAAACGGAAAGGTACCTAACAAAACAATAAACTGTGACTAAAAGTTCAGCTCCTCTCCAACTACCCCCGCACCCCGAAAAATATTGAACACATTTATCGATTAGCCCCTTTCATGAATTTTTTTAAAATCTTTTATTGTGCTTTTTTTAGTATTTAGAGGTTTTGAGGGTAATTAAATACAATTTACTGGCTAATCTTGAGTAAACAATTTACTGTTTGTGGCCAGAGCTACAAATCTGGAGCTCATTTCACAGGTAATTTTATAGACCCTACCATTGTCGGTACATATAGCAGTTAAACTAGGAAACTTTTTAAAAGTAAAGTAATAATGTAATTCTTATGTTTGAAACAAAAATTTAGGTTTTTAATTGAGTAATTTTATTATATGACTTATATTACTGATTCAGCTTGTGAAGATAAATATAGTATTAAAATTTAATATAAATAAAATTTTAATAATAATAAATTTTGGCTTATTTCCAAAATATAAAAGCAGTGTGTTATTTTATTACCTTCTCTCGCACATTTAAATTAAACTAATTTGTAGTATATAAATATGCATATATATGTAGAATATAAATATATACATTTAGAACGAAAAATTAGAGTTCTCTGTATTTTGAAATAGAGGAAATGCGTCAAATTACGAGGAGTGTTTGCCATCGCACAAATAATTTAAACATTTAGGTAATTTTGTTTATTAAGTCAGTCAAATGTTTTAATTATATAGGGATATAAAAAATCAGTAATAAAAATTAAACATTATAAAACGACAAACATGCTATAAAAAAATTCGCTGAGGCATAGTTCATCATAAGCTTTGGGTCAACTCTCGGACCCTCCCAATTAAAAATATTAAATTGTTCTGAAAAGGAAACATTTTGCAAATCGATTCACAGACTTTGTTTTAGATCGGATGTTAGTGTTTTTTTCCTGTTTTATCATTTAGGGTACTCTAATGATACATTGCAGATTCTTGTTTAACTATTAGACCCACTGAATTTGACAAATTTGAAATATGTATCAGAAAAATCCCTTTTTTTGATTACTTCAAGACACAAAAAAAAATATGAATAAAGCACCTTCTTTTAAATTACATGCAAAAAATAGAGTTCTTGAAAGGTAGTGTAGGTTCTTAATTTGTTTTTGCGTATAGATAATATTGTTAAAAACTAATTTTCCTACATCATTACTTTGGAAATATACTTATGCAAGATGTCTAGATTGATCCTATAATGCTTTATAACACAGAAATTGATGATTTTTAGCTAAAGATATTCTATAAGTTTTTACAAGGGCGGATAAACCTTATATCAAACCCTTCTAGTGCTGTTGTCGATTTATTTTACTTACTGACATTTCTAGAAAGGGGAAATTATTGAACTGCATGTCCGGGAGCTAGATCTTTTTTTATTTTGATAGAAAAAGTGACTAAAACTAAATTTTAAAAAACACAAATAAATCAAAGTCAATCTGGTAACCCTGTAAGATATCCCTTCTTAAAATTGTCATAATAAGGAGTATTCGCATTGAAATACAGTAAAAAACTTTTTTTTTTAATAGAAAATATGGTTGATCAATTTCTTTTTCCCCTTATTATTAATTATTATCTAATTCCGTGTCTCTAATTCTTTTCAAGACCGCACATATAATGTTACTCACCTTTATTTTATTTATTTTTAAAGTTTAATAAAATACAGGGTAGGTTGAAAAGTATTATTTGCTTTAATGGAACAACTTGTATATTCTTACATTTTTAGATGATAAATTTTAAAAATATGTTTTTATGTATTACATAGTATGTAATACTATGTTTTGTAGATGTTGAAAGACCAACGAAAATGTTGTTCAACTAGCCAAACCAGATGAAAGAAGATGCGTTCAAAAGGATCCAACGGACTACTCGGAAGATTCTGATTCAGTGATGAAATACTCTTATACAAAGATTCGTCGTCCGATTTGCCTGAATTTTCCGACAATAATGGCGAAGATTCCACGATTGATTCGGATATAATATATCGCGTAGATGGGGCATTTACATTATCATAAGCAAAACTTGAAGAAGATGACCACTTTATCCTTGTTGAATTAAGAAACTATTAGAATAGCTTCAAAGAAAAATTTATGGGACAAATTTTTAAAATTTATAAAAAAAAATATAAAAGCAGTGTGTTATTTTATTACCTTCTCTCGCACATTTAAATTAAACTAATTTGTAGTATATAAATATGCATATATATGTAGAATATAAATATATACATTTAGAACGAAAAATTAGAGTTCTCTGTATTTTGAAATAGAGGAAATGCGTCAAATTACGAGGAGTGTTTGCCATCGCACAAATAATTTAAACATTTAGGTAATTTTGTTTATTAAGTCAGTCAAATGTTTTAATTATATAGGGATATAAAAAATCAGTAATAAAAATTAAACATTATAAAACGACAAACATGCTATAAAAAAATTCGCTGAGGCATAGTTCATCATAAGCTTTGGGTCAACTCTCGGACCCTCCCAATTAAAAATATTAAATTGTTCTGAAAAGGAAACATTTTGCAAATCGATTCACAGACTTTGTTTTAGATCGGATGTTAGTGTTTTTTTCCTGTTTTATCATTTAGGGTACTCTAATGATACATTGCAGATTCTTGTTTAACTATTAGACCCACTGAATTTGACAAATTTGAAATATGTATCAGAAAAATCCCTTTTTTTGATTAATTCAAGACACAAAAAAAATTATGAATAAAGCACCTTCTTTTAAATTACATGCAAAAAATAGAGTTCTTGAAAGGTAGTGTAGGTTCTTAATTTGTTTTTGCGTATAGATAATATTGTTAAAAACTAATTTTCCTACATCATTACTTTGGAAATATACTTATGCAAGATGTCTAGATTGATCCTATAATGCTTTATAACACAGAAATTGATGACTTTTAGCTAAAGATATTCTATAAGTTTTTACAAGGGCGGATAAACCTTATATCAAACCCTTCTAGTGCTGTTGTCGATTTATTTTACTTACTGACATTTCTAGAAAGGAGAAATTATTGAACTGCATGTCCGGGAGCTAGATCTTTTTTTATTTTGATAGAAAAAGTGACTAAAACTAAATTTTAAAAAACACAAATAAATCAAAGTCAATCTGGTAACCCTGTAAGATATCCCTGCTTAAAATTGTCATAATAAGGAGTATTCGCATTGAAATACAGTAAAAAACTTTTTTTTTTAATAGAAAATATGGTTGATCAATTTCTTTTTCCCCTTATTATTAATTATTATCTAATTCCGTGTCTCTAATTCTTTTCAAGACCGCACATATAATGTTACTCACCTTTATTTTATTTATTTTTAAAGTTTAATAAAATACAGGGTAGGTTGAAAAGTATTATTTGCTTTAATGGAACAACTTGTATATTCTTACATTTTTGGATGATAAATTTTAAAAATATGTTTTTATGTATTACATAGTATGTAATACTATGTTTTGTAGATGTTGAAAGACCAACGAAAATGTTGTTCAACTAGCCAAACCAGATGAAAGAAGATGCGTTCAAAAGGATCCAACGGACTACTCGGAAGATTCTGATTCAGTGATGAAATACTCTTATACAAAGATTCGTCGTCCGATTTGCCTGAATTTTCCGACAATAATGGCGAAGATTCCACGATTGATTCGGATATAATATATCGCGTAGATGGGGCATTTACATTATCATAAGCAAAACTTGAAGAAGATGACCACTTTATCCTTGTTGAATTAAGAAACTATTAGAATAGCTTCAAAGAAAAATTTATGGGACAAATTTTTAAAATTTCTAATATGTGAGAATCAAACGAAGATCAAATCTATACCGTCAAATTTATCAGAAACTATCAAACTCATAAAAATATTTGTATTCTTCCGAATAAAAATGAAATTAAGGGTAAGCTTCCAAGATATGTTGAAAGTACGGGAAAATGTAATTTAATTAGTTACATTGCCGTTAGTATATTTCAGAAGAGCATTTATTTTGTTTTTTTTTATAGAACGAAAGTAATTTTTTTATCATATGTTTTGTTCTCCGAAATCCCTTTAGTTGTTATTTATTTTATTATTAGAAAAGCCATTTTCTTTGTTTTTTTTATAATAAAATTTGTTTTTAATAAAACTTATCAGAATATTTGTTAATTTGTTTTATATCTTAATAAATACATATTTTTGTAGGTAGTTACGACTTAATTTATTATTTTCTAGTATTTTTCACTATACCCCATTGCTTCACTTTGCCCCATTTTATTTTTAAAATAGGTTTTTCATTACAAAAAAAACATGGAAAATATTTAGAAATGGGTGGATATACTCAATAAATATTCTAGTACACCCCCATAACATATTTTTCGAGAAGTTAAAATTTTGCACTGGCTGTTTTACAAAATATTAATTTTATGGCAAAGTATATACTTTTTGTGTCATATTAAATATATTATTATTATTCCACTTTACTCCCACCCCACACCCTATGGGGCAATGTGAAACAACGTACGTCTTTTAAAAAAATAGAACAGAGAAAAAATAGTTCATTAGTTTTGCTTACGAATTTAGATGGACAAGACAATAACAAATATTGATATACTAAATAAATCGTCATCGATCTTTCATATAATAAGTCAAACGTTAACTATGCTCCTTTGCCTCGAATTCTCCTACGAAATGTAACAGTTTTGCTATACGTTACCTCAATAACTAATAGAACTAGTATATATTGGAGTTATTAGCTATTTATATAACATACTGCGAAGATTTATTTATTTTTTTACTTGTTTATGAAGACAATAACCATATCGTATTTGATTAATGGTTATAACTCTTTTATTTAAAATGATATTATGGCATTAAAAATACAAAAAATGAGTTTTAAAATGATGATGGTTCAGAAAATGAGTTTGGCTTTTCAAGCTTTCCAAAGTTAATTTTGGAAACTATACCGGTAATGAAAACAAATTGGATTTTTATTTCCTTTCTTCAGCATTCACTTTGTCTTGGAGACAGCTAAGACCGTGCTCCTCAGATACTATTTATATACGTCTTAAAATATACTGGTCATCAATGTTATTTGCTAAAATTGTGATATCGGTTTTAAACAAAGTGGGAGAAAACACACATCAGCGTACCCTCCGTTACACTCTTACTCAACCTTACACCTGCAAATTGATTCCAGTATAGACTGATATCATTCTTATATCCCTTTAATTCAGGCCAGCATTTCTGAGAATGTATATCAGTTCCTCGTGTTTAGCGTTGTCAAATGCATTGGCGCAAAGTCTATGAAACAGATTTAGACATCGCGATTCACATCTTTGTCCAAACTGAGATTCATTAATTCCCGATTTGCATTTGGCATACATTTTATTGTGAAGTGATTAATCAAGGTAATCACTCTATGTTGATCAGACGTTTTTTGCGTTCTGCTTTTTCGAACTGATCACAAAGACTAATTGTGTCCACTCTAAGGGAAGTTCTCCCCAATTATAGATGTCGTTAAAGAGCTGCCCCAACATACCCAGAAACTGATCGCTTGATTTGCGCAATATTAAAAAAAATGTGAATGTATATTGTCGGGGCCTGGAACTTTGTTATTTTTCATCGAGAGTATGGCTTTTCCTGTCTCTCGCCTCAGGTTGATACCATTCATTTTCATTTCTAGAGGCCCGTCATGAAAGGGATTTTCTATATACTATTTCCAAGGTTTTAGAAACTGCAAAGGGTCTATTTTATCAGTTTATCACTCTCTGTTTGATATTGTGTGATTCTTAGTTTACCTATTATCATATTGTTTATCTCTTTATGCACGTTATGGAGGTAGTATTTCTCACTATAATTCTCTATGTCTTTGCACTTTTTCTCTATACACTTCCGTTTTGCTTCTCTAATTTCAGCTTCTATAGACGACATATTTTCTGTATTTTAAAAATTAGATCCAAATCAAATTTTTAGTTACAGTAATGCAACTAAACATGACGTAGAGTTAAAGCATTAAAAATATCTATGTTGAAATTAAAAAAATCAAAAAAATATATAGCAATAAAAAATATAAAACTTAGTAAGGAAAAAATCTTATATTATCTGACAATACCTAATTTGACTGATAGGATGAATCAGCCACTTGTTTATCCAAGACATTCATATACTTCTCAGGCTCAATTTTAGTCTTTAGTTAATTACTGTTTCACTAAGTTTTTTTCGTAGTAAAATTTTAAATTGGAAAAAATAAAATGTAACTTAAACCAAATATAATTTAATAACAATAAAGTAGCTTTATAAATTTCAAGAAATATCAAAATCGAATTTAAAAAATGAGAAATAATCTATCTTCAAATCAAACATCTGCAAGTGTCCACGATTATTTTAATGTTTTGTAAATTAGTCAAAAAGGTTATTTATTAAAATATTTTGTTAAGGCAGGAAATATTAGAGAACTTTATAGAAGTTGCAACTTTTGCGGTGGTAACTTGCGTTGGTAGCACCAACTGAGCGTTTGCAGGCCTATTATTTTATAAGAAGCATATACTCCTACAAGTTTTACAAAAATTCCCTGTGTATTTCTCATAATATACTCATAATAATCTGATTAATATGTGTCGTTCAAGAACTATTCTAACAATACGACAGTTGTTCATGTGATGGAGGATTATCTCAAGTCGTTATATAGCCCTCTGATAAGGTTTAATTAATTTATAAAACCATTAAGCGATTCTCGCTTCTATGGTTAAATAACCGAAATAATTATCATACTGTACTCGCTAAAATAGAATACAAAATACAGGCACGTGGTTAATAATAATAATATGTAAAATAAACATGTGATTATTCATTATTCCATTTTGTGTCACCTTAACACTGTTTCACTTCAATAACCTGTAAAGGTTACCATGAAGGATTAATAATTTATTGTTTTTTTTTCTTTTTCATTTCTTGCGTGATTAGGTATACAGGCTGCGTTTATTAGAGTATAGTTTTGATTACATTAAATAAGCTGAATAGTTTTGTGTTTTTAGAGGATCTGAAAAGGTTTTACATTGATACTGAAAACTAATTAGTAAAAATCATTGAAGTTAATCATTAATATTGTATTTTATTAATTTATAGTGTGAAAGTTTACAGTTGCATACGATTTTTTTTCTACTACATACATTTATACTGCAAATTACTGTTAAAATAGCAAAATGATGAAATGCACTTGAAGAAATCTTGCATATTTGATTTTGCCTTTATCAAATATATAAACAAAACTCTTTAAAAATATTAACCACAAGATATCGCTAATCCACAGACACTCTAAAAGGATGATATATGAACAACCAAAAAGTTAAATTAAATTAATTATACGATTTCTGAATTGTATCTACAACTTTATAAAACTCTGAATATTGCAATTCGATTAAAAAATATTCCTTAAAATTGATTTTTTTTATTTAAATAAATAAATAAATATGTATTTATTTAATTAATTATATCCTCTTTATATTACAGAAGCTGAAAATTTACATAAAAAGGATATATATGTAGTACAATAATTTAAATTAAATGGTTCCAACATGGCGCAGTCTAGCTTTAAAGAGCAAGTGACATATTTAATAATGTCGGAGGTTTATTAACTAATAATTTTAATGGCAAATAACTTAAAAGACAATATATAAATAACGTATAGAATTATATATATATATATATATATATATATATATATATATATATATACAGCGTGTCCTGAAAAGTTCTTTACAAATGGAAAACTTTTTTATTTTTCATTTTATGAAAAAAATGTTACTCTTTATAAAAAGTTTTGCTTCCTTCGAAAATATTATTGGAATTATAAAACTTAAAAAATATTGTACAGGGTTGCGAAAAACTTAGAAAATCTAAAATTGCCTGAAGAGAAAACTACCCAAAAGTTTAGTTTTAGAGCAAAATGTCATAAGAGAATATTCTGAGTATTCCGAGGTGTGATAAAATACTAAATTTCATAAAGAAATTCAAATCTGAATGCAAAGTACGGGGTATACAAAAAGTTTTATTTAACAATATCGTATATAAAAGTCAACTAAAAATGAACGATAAACAAATTATGCTTCTACGTGAGCGCCATCTCGTTCCATACAAATTATGGTTCTTCTACTGAACACTGCTATTGCGGCTCTTACCATAGCTGGTGTAATTTCTTGTACACACTGCCTAATGACTGTTTCCAGGTGATCGATGTTTTGGAATCGCCTGTGAAGATAAACCTTTTCTTTTAACAGTCCCCAAAGGAAAAAGAGCAACGGGTTTAGGTCAGGAAACCTGGCTGTCCAAGGGATTGCAGAATACGTTCCTATCAAGCCCTTTGAAAAATTCCTTCGTTAAAAATTGGAAACTATCTATGTACATGTACTATGACGTTGACGTTGGTATCAAAGTGAACCCCTTATATTTAATGGCAATTCTTCGACAAATTCAAACAATTGAGTATTTAAACAATTCAAATAAATTTGGCTTGTCAAATTTTCACGAAAGTAATACTATTTGGTTGTCCAAAATACCGCACCAAACATTTGTTGTAAATGAGTATTGATTGCGACACTGCATGAAAAAATTAGGATTTTCGTCACACCACCAGCAGCAGTTCTGTGAGCATACGTTTGACGTAAATGTCGCCTCATCGGTAAATAGTATTTTCTAGCGAAGAAAGAATAATCTATAATAAATCTATAGATCTACAGCTTCTCCTTGAAACCATGCACTGAACAGGAAACGAACTTCAAAATCTCTAGGTAAAACTGTATGGATATATCTAGGATGCTAGGGATATAATTTATTTGCTCGTAAAATCGTACTGACTGTTAACGTTGTTATGTTACCCGGAAGTGATTTTAATAATTTTAAAAACACAATATACAAGCAATTCATAAGCCGCAAACAACCATAGGTAAACTACTTGGAAATCCAAAAGATAAAATAAAATTGAAAAACCACGGAGTATATAGCATCCCGTGCCAGAACTGTGAAAAGTTGTATGTTGGGCAAACAAACAGACGAATATCAGCAAGAGTAGAAGAACAAGAGAACAAGAACAATAAAAGGGACGAATCATTAAAGTTACCAGCAGTATGGAAATCAATCATATATAAACAATAAACCACAGAAAATCAAGCGGCATTAGTCCAACAACAACGTCCCGAAAATATACACAATGACTCACGACCGTTTAGATATAAACTTCGGCCGAGGGTGGGGTATAAAAGGAAGCTCCGCTGTCACTAACACTTTCAGCTTCAATCGGAGAAAAGAAAGCTTCGAAAATACCAAATGCGATTTTGGCGAAACGTTAGCAAAATTGTTCTTTTCAGAACGAGAGTGATCAACGGATGTACATATATATATATATATATATATATATATATATATATATATATATATATATATATATATATATATATATATATATATATATATAAAAAAATATATATATTTAACATTTATATATATATATATATATATATATATATATGTTATGTATGTATTTTTATATATATATATATATATATATATATATATATATATATATATATCAGGGTCTGATATATATATATATATGTGTTACCAGTTATATATATATATATATATATATATATATGTATATAAAATATATATATATATATATATGAATATATATATATATAACTATATATATGATAGGAGCATATATTATATATTTCTAGTTATATATATATATATATATATATATATATATATATCTGGTAAAAAATGTTTAAAGTTGAATTTTTTAAAACATCTGTGTCAAATAAAATTAGGTTCAGCAGGTTTTTCATAGAAGTTTAAGCAACAATAAATCATTTTGTGATCCGAAATATTTTCGGTTGCTATTGTACCAGATTGTTTTACCAATGACCTATCACTAACAAAAATTGCATCAACCAAGGAAATGGAATTAGCTGTGGTCCTCGTAGGTTCATTTATAATCTGATGAGAGTTATAATCTTCAAGTAAAGCAGTTAAGGGATTTTCCAAATTCAATAGGTTAACCCTCCGGTATCCGTCAGTGGCATCTGAGACCAACGGGGTAATAACTGGCCAAAATTATATGTAAGATATAAATTACAACTGTGCTCGAAACACCCAACGGTGGCCAATGGTGGTGTTCTCTTTGGTAGTTTATGGATTTAACAATCCCGAAAAGACGGAAATACGGCTAGAGTTTTTGCGTAATTTGGCCATGGATTTAATATTTCCTCACCCCTGTTGGCGTCTTACTACATAACATCTTCCCCGAAATATTAGTCTCCGATTTCAGAAACTTACAAGTCTTGAAAATGGACATAAAGAGGAAACCGTACGGCAGCAACGAGCAAGATGTCACTATTGTGCTATTACAAAAAAAAATCGGAGACGCGTTATTTTTGCAAAAAATGCAAGAAATGTATGTACTTAGAACACGTCACTATAGTTTGTGATTCATGCTATGAAATTTTTGTGCAGACCTAAAGAAGAGTAAATCTTTGTGGTCATTGTTATTTTTTATGAAATAAACAATCTAAATCTGTTATAAAATTGTTAAAGTTGGTTTTAGGAGGTCAGTAAAATACAGAAAAAGCAATTTTTTTGTTTTTAATTCGAATTTTCTAAATAAGATATTCGAACTGACAAGTCAAGGGAAAATCCAATCGTCTCCCAAGTAGCACATTTAATCATGAGTACGTCATTGTTACCACAAGTATTTTCGTTGAAGTAACCGGAACTTGGTGTCGCCACGTTCTGTTTAAGCTGAGACTACGTAGACATCACCAAAATGGGGAACAATTTTGGGGTAACTATTTCGTGAATAACATGTAACTATGATTTTGATTTACGTAGAATACGTAGTACGAAATTGTGTGGTTTCATTTAAGTAGCCGAATAGTAATAATTCACCCCATTTGTTACTTCCTTACCTCTCTCTTTATTTGATCCATTTTAAAAACATGTATGGTTCTTTTTAATACAAACAAAACAGTTATGGCGACTACAAACACTCAAATTGGGAATATGATGAAGAGCGTATAGGATACGTAACTGGTTCTTTAGGTAATTTCTCTGGTGAATATGCTGATGATAGTCGTAAAAAAATTACGCGCCTTTAAAATTCCTTAATTTCCAATACATTTTGGTTAAATTAAGTCTCAAAAATGTAATTTTGGATTTTGGTTTAAGTAGCAATTATCATTATATATCTTATTATAAAGAGTGATTCTTTCTTTAAAGTGATGTTTAATTTATATACATTTTTAATCTTTATATTCACAAAAAATAAACGTCATAGCTAAATATTTATAGGGGAGATGAAAATAAACAATGGCGTTCTATTGGACTTTTACTTTTAAGTTAGCTGCACTTCTTTACTGAGAAAATTACTCAACATCAAGTTTCTACGACTGCCCCAATACGTTTTTATAGTTTTGGATTCTTTGAATACGCAACTGTCACTTATACCCAATTACATTGAAGTCTACTAGTTATCTACAAAGTTCGCATTAATCCGATACTATATATTATTACCAAGCGGTTACGATTTGCGAACATTCCGCTGGTTCTTTAAAATTTAATGCGCGGTGCGCGTATCATCGTAGCATGCGGAGAGTTGCGGTACTTGAGTCACTTCTATAATTCTGTCATAACCATAACCCTTTGTTTCGATTTATTTTTCGTTTCCTTAAAATACCGTTTTAGGTTTTGTTTAAGTATGACATAACCAGATTGTTATATTTTTAATTTTCTATAGAATGTGGATGAATGACGAAAGCCACTTTTTTTTTCTAAAGGTTTAAATGGGCGCACACATATTATTGTTAGTTTTTCTGAAATATAACTAATTTACCACATTAATATAAGAATACTGGATCAGACAAGAGGTTAATTAATGAAAGTATTATTAATTTCAGTCTACAAGGAGTAATATGCCACAGAAAAAAGTTCGAAATTCAAATTTCACGCCTTTATATTGATAACCTCTGTCAGCATCTGTTGTAAATAATCTATTCAAACTATTACTTTTTCATTTAGATTTTTGACAGATAACAATATTTGTACAAGCGATTAATGACAGTTGTCTGCCAAGTGAATTTAGGAATGTAATATGTACTGAAGAAGGCCTACAAAATCAAGTTTCTTCTATGCTAATCTTTGAGAGCTTCTACCTCAAATTTAGGTGCTGAGTGAAGTAAAACCTACACTAAAGAATATTGCCTTTTACAGGAAAATAAAACCAAAATATAATATTGTGCAATATTTAATAACTTTGTTTGGATTAAACTTAAGACATTTACTGTCATAGTCATTTACAAATTCATCACAAACACTTTATAATTACAAACACATTTCTCTATATGGCCAATGGTTCAGAACTTATTGTTTAAATCAATATTCACTTCCTTAATCACAAAAACTCAATACAAACAAACAAACCTTATAAGAAACCCACGTAGGTAACTGTTGGCCGAATCTCGTACCAGCGCCCCATATCTCCGAAACCTCAAGTACAAGAGGTAATAGTTTACTTGTAGTAAATAATTACTGTAATTCTTACTTCAAAGTTGCAACAGAAGAATAACGACTGGTAACAGCCAGTTTAAAGTAACATTAGACGATAACCTTCTCTACTCTGCAACGACTCGTTTTACTTGATAGTAATACGTTATAGGACTACATTTTAACGTAAAAGAGCAGCCTCTGCAAAGTTCAGGAAGGTACTGATACTTAAAAGTTGTAATTTAGTAAACAGATAATAAACAGAAACTTTAAATAATTACTATTATGTCACGGAAAGAAATGACGTAAGTAGCTTGGCGGTAGTTATTATATAATTACTTTACATGGAAAATTACTATAAAGTATTACTCGCAGTAACAAATACATACATAATATTTAAAAACGTGTCACCCAAAGTGTTTATTGATATATAGTAAGATTATTAGTAACAAATACGTAAAAACTCTTAAATGGTAGTAGTGGAAACAATTATAGCTACTTTAGTGCTAGCTGGGATCTCTTCGACAGTGGAAGCAGTTTTAACATAGGATGCAACTCCTTCTCCCCTTCCATCTATATACTTTCTAAATAACTCATAATTGGGAATATTAACGTGAGCAGAATCATCTTGAAGGAAAAGCCATGTTTCGCATAAAAATTCAACAATATTGTTTTAACTATATTCTTAAAATCATAAAAACCTGTACAAATAATATATATGTTTAAGTGTCCTGTCTTTAGATCGTCAACAACCGATGAACCATTACACATTCCAAAAGATAATCAATTATCATATTAGTTTAAAAACGACAGTGGTGGTAATAATGTTAACAAAAAGAAAACAAAATCTCTCGAATTAGAAATAACATTTATATAAAAAGCAAAATAAAGAAATTTGTTCCTATTCATCTAATTTACAAATATATACTTTGCATTATACAAAAACATGTTTTAATATAAGGAGAAAACAAATTTAAAAAAAATATATTTTTAGGCAAAAAAAGTTCATAATCAATGTTAACTGCGTAATAATTGGTCTAGTACTGTACAAAGCTTGCGTAATAGTTTACAGCATTTTCTAAGAAATAATTTACTTTTATTGTTTGCAATTCTAATTCACGAATATGATCGAACATAATTGTAAGTATATCACATAGCAATAATGATTACAACTATTAGTACTCATTTAGTACCTAATTATGAGGTGATAATACAAATATCAATTACATTACAAAATTTGTTTGTAATTAAAGGAATAAAAATATGTTATGATTTTAAAGGAATTTGTCACTATTTTGCCACATAAGATAAACATATTATATCTCTTGTACTGTAGACTGATGGCTCTGAACTGAGCGATAACGACACAATTTGCTGTGCGCTATGGCTATGACGGCACCCTACAAATAAAAAACATATATGCAATTGAGCTGATTGCCCTCCCGACGATAACGATACTATTTGTTGCGAGCGATACTTCGAGCTGCTTCCGCTGATTGCTTGCCTAGAGGTGGTAAATATCAAATAAGAGTAAAAATCCTTTCTGATATTCTGATGACCAAAATGAAAGTTGACACTATTTTAAAGGACTGTAAAGAAAAGTTATAATAAGTATCCCAAAGTTTCGTTGAAAAATATGTATCGTTATAAAAGTTATTTATATTAAATGAATTTGTATGCAACTTTTTTTTCGAAAATTGATATCTTTAATTCCCGTTATTAAAACGTATTATCCTGAAGAATATATGAGATCACAAAAATTCCTAATTGCATAAACAAATTCATTATTAGAAATTAACAAATTGACTTTTTTAAATGTTCTCAATCAGTCTGATTATTCTTTTTTCTTATATATGGCATACGTTTTTATTTGCTGTTGCAAATTATTCAAGATGGTCGGGACGCGTTTAAACTCATAAACTATGCGTAGCGGTCAAATTGTGACGAAATATTACGGTCTTCATCACACGTGAAAACCTTTATTATTAAAACTCTCTGCGGTGGGCTTGCTATCTATTTTTATTAAAATTTTCACATGAAAAAACAAATATTAAATAAATTATATAAGGTGCTGCCCCCGCTGACGGAATCAAAGTACACATATTTTCTGAAATAACGGAAAGGTCGTAAATAAGAAACAGGAGTACAATTTTAATACCGTTTATTGCATATACCTACAATTTGACCACTTGAAGACGTATACTTGAAACGTAATATTTAATTAATATTCTGGCTTCCTATAAACTATTATCTAAGTTACTATTTAACAACGTTGTAACTATTCAATTAATCATTTTCTTTCATTTTTTGACCTTCCTCCTGTATAAAGCTTTCGGGTTCTCTCGAAGAAGTGTACAACATCCGCCAACATTACAACGTTCCACTTCCCCTGATACCTTTTCTCCATATTGGCAATTTCTTTATGGAATCAGTCTCCCTGTTCGTCACTAATGTCTCCACAGTTTTCAGGGAAGTATTCTAGGTGGAAGTATAGAAAATGTATTTTCAACGACATATTACATCCCATCGTTTCGTAAGTTTTTAGAAGTTTTTTGACAACGTCTGGATAATTTTCTAATTTTTTTGTTTCCTAAAAAATGGGTTACAACCATTTTAAAGATATCCCATGCCTCATTTTCGTTCCCGTCAAGCACAATGTCAAATTCAGAATCCCTGAGAAATTGTCTTATCTGGGACCACCTCTGTTCATAGATTAAACAAAGTTTTTTATTAAGCCAAGTTTAATAAGTAATTGTGGAAGTAAAATTTTATTTGGGGGAATTAAAGGAATGTTTGTAATATTTCTCACTCCCGGTTCAAAAGATTGTCTTTGTGACCACACTTTTCTTTTAAGGTTATCCATTTTAATTCGGCTATCCCATTCACAAAAAAAGCAGCAGTACTTTGTTTATCCTAACTGCATACAAAGTAAAATAACCATTACTTTCAAATCTGCACAAATTTGCCAATCCTATTTCTTATATTGCACCGTTTCTAGCTATATATATAACAGCTTCATACTTCATATGAGGTTCTATCATATGAACGGTATAACCAATGGGAATTGATGGAAGTATGTTGCCATTATGCAATAATACCGCTTTAAAACTTTTTAGACTATAAAAGTATTAGTCTATAAAAAGTAGTCATTAATGAGAGATATGTTCTATATCTAACTCTTATTAGACCATCAATATCATGGCAAGCCACTAAGTCCTTTTCCATTAAAAAAATGCATAATGGATTCAGGCAAACCGGTTCCACTGTTCTAATCTAGATGCTCACAACTTCGATTTTTTTTGGGCAAATCCAGGTCTCTTATAAGGTCACTAAACTCGGATTGCGTTATTTTGTGTCGTTCCTTGCTATTCAAAAACTCAATAACGAAATTTGGGTCTTCAGAGGTTGAGGGATCTGAGAAATCGGCATCTCTGATTTTAATTATTCGTCGCCATCAAGACAATATTCCTCTGACGAAACGGGAATAGACACGGGATGAATAGCGGACAGTAAACTAGGGTATCCCAAATTAGCCTTATTTTTCATAGTAACGCCTTTGCATGATTGGAAATGAACGACAAAAATAGAAATCAGATGTGTGGTCTTTTGGCTCCCGCCAAACCATAGCTATAATCAATAGCATTGATCGACTTCTTCCATCTCGAAGACTGTTGGCATAAATATTACAGCAAACGTCAGGCAATCTTGGTCACCAACCATGCATCCAAAATATAACTCGTAGGCTTTCTTAATTAAATGAGGGATATTTCTTTCCTGACTCTTTGAAGGTAACGTCACCACCAATATAACAAAAGTTGCTTGGCTTATTAACACAGTCGTGCGGCATATATAAACAAGGTAACTGACTTGTACATTTACTACATTTTACTAGGGTAAATAGGCAAAAGCCAACTATAAAAGGACCAGACATGCCTATACAATGACAAAGGTTTATTACTATTATACAAGTAAAGCACTGCCTGATCATGAAAACCAGACCACGGCCCATTTTTATTGTTGGTCAGTGATTAGAGAAATGCATTTTTTTATTTTTCGCCATTATCATACGTTGTCTGGATTTAAGATTAATCGTAAAATCCAAAGTATTAATTATGCTTTTAGATCGAGAACAGTGAGATGCGGCGTAAGATTATCTTTATTGGTTTTATTGTACTAGGTTATAAGATTATTCTTACGAGTTGATTAGATGTCTGTTTTAAGATATAAAATTTTAAATATTTTTTTAATAAAATAACGCTAAAAATATTTGCAACGTTTCCAAACAAAAACAATTTTAACTGATTTGTAAATATCAAAATATCGATATTAAGTCTCGACGGAGTTCCACTTTTTATTTTTAAGTGTAATTTATATTTGCCGTCGGATTTCGGCGGAAATCTCAGTAGTATCCAGATAAAACACAACAACGTTGTGATCCTGGGGCTTATACAACAAGTGATGATTTTGGTGGTGGGGTTTGGTCAAATTTATTTCAGCTGAAATATGAAGACTAACTAATTGCCTCCTCCGACATTTAATACATATTATACTGAGATACAGTAAATGATATGGTAACTCTTTAAGCGTTAGTAGAAATAACTAAAGTGCTGAACTGAAGCTGGATTAACACAAATACAACAATTTTAGAGAATCTTTAATACAGACATCATAATCTCATTTACACGTGCAGATAAAAATTACGTGATACATCAAGAAATTTAATAGTAAAATGTAAAATAAATCATAGTAACTATAAGGTTTATTATTATTTAAACAGGTTAAACTTATGGTTGCATATCTTTATGTAGATAGGATTAAAAACTATGCTATTATATACAAATGTAGGCGAAGTATCACATGATCACATGCATATTCAAATTTAGGAAGTGAAAGTGACTAATTAATGTAAATTCAAAGCTTTTCAACAGAATAATTAAATCAGGAACAACACCCGAGATTTTATTAATTTTTTGAAGAAAGAAAAGAAAAGTTGATAAATAATGTTTCTAATTTTTTCGTAGGGCTAGTATTCAGATCCGACGTACTTTAATTTAATTATATCTCATTAATCCATTAACTCGAAAATATTATTTACGTATTAGTCACCTTGAAGCAATTTAAATATAAGTTTGCAAATTACATTTTTTACCCTCTTAAAAGGAAAGATCACACTCCGAGATTTAGGCAAGGATATGCATTTTAAATTTCCTAGATCCCGAAACACATGTTTCACACACACAGACACACACACAGATACATTTCAATCGATCTGTCATTCAGCAGGTTGGTCTATGCGTCGTATAGGTCAAGAACTATTTATCCGATTAACTTCCAATTGTGTTCAAACATTAAAGGTCACATAGGGATAGGACGGTAACAATCTAATATCGTGTGTAACATAGGGTAACATAGGATATACTGGCGCCATTCCAGAAGGGCGACACAAAATGGTGATATAATGAAATGTTAAAAAAAGTAGTATCAAAAAACTGTCTATTGACTTTGAATCCTTGTTGGCAAGCCATAATGCTAGGGTTCCATTACCTTGAATCAAATCTCTTTTTTAAAAAGGAAAATAATACATGTAATATCCTACTGCCTATATAAACAAATTTGTTAAAAATGATAAAATAAAAATAAATTAAAAACAAAATTAGAAATAGCATACTGGAGTATCGGAGCAGTTCCTTTATTTGAGCAATTATGCATGTATGTTAGATCAGGACTTAAGATCTTGACAAATGAAAGTTGTGGATAACAAAATGATTGGGAGATATGAGATATGTGCATGAAACGTTGTCATAAATTCTTATTTTTGCATGCGCAAGATGACTATTCAAGAGAAAGGCAACTTTCAGTTTTACAAAAACAACATAAATATATACCAAAAGCGATAAAATATCTATATATTTAAAACACTAAGCCAAATAAGTTTGTGAAACTGTTGTACTGTACCGATTTTTATGACTTTTTTTAAATCATCGTCAGGTTACTGAAACCTTTCAATACTATTTTTTGTATTGTAAATTTATACAGGGTGTTTCAAAAAACCGGGTCACTAATTAATCACGAGTCTCCTTAAACCGATTGACGTAAAAAGCTGAATTTTGGCATATAGGTTGATTGTAGGATACGGAGGTTCGATAAAAAGTGATTTTCCAAAACTCAAATTTTATGGGGGTGAAAACTCTCCTCACAACAAAACATTTTTTATCTAGAAAATTAAAACGAATTACAATTTATGTATAATGCACAAAAGTTGTTACCAAATAATTATATTCATTTTTTAACTGTGCTACGTGTGTGTGATAGAATTTTTTTCTTACTAGCTGGTTTTTATGTCTGGAGAACCTTTTATAATGTCAAGTATTTTCTGCCCTCACGCAAAAGCCAAAATCAACTTCGTTCCAAAATTATGGAATATTAGAAAACATAGGTCAAGTTCAAGCTTTTATATTTTTCTTATTAATAGACCGATTTAAATTTTTTTTCGCTGTTTGAAAGATTGGTTATAAATAGGCGCCATTGGAAAGAATAAAAAAATTACTAGTATACTGGGAATGTCAATAAATTACTACATAACCTAATACAGGGTAAAAACGAAAAAATGCGAAGTTACAATATTAGTCTAAATTTAATTACACAGTAACAAAATAAAAATGATCAGTGAAGGAAATTGCAACAAACAAACTTTAAAAACCCTCTTCATTAATACCTGATTGACAGCAGTCTGGCGTACTCATTACAAGATTTCTTATGCCGTCCTGGTCTATTTCCCTTCAGATCATGTTGAGCGATATCCTTAATTCGGCCAGGAATTGAGGCGGTCGATTGGAGCTCTAACTTTTCTGCCCATCTAATCCCGCAAATGCTCTATGGGGTTAAGGTCTAGGCTTCGAGCTGGCCAGTCCATCCCTGAGATCTCCACCTCTTCTAAGTATTCCTGCACGACTTTTGCAATGTGAGCCTTGCTTTGTCATGTATGAATAAAAAGTCATTGCCTGGTGAAATTGAAAGATGCAAAAGGTACAACATGTGGTTGGAGGATATCAGTGAACCATTCTATAAAGATAAGTTCTGTTTTTGCCTCTAAATTCATTCCGCCCCACTTCATCACGGATCCACCACCGTAACTGGCAGACGTCTTAAAATTACATTGACCGTATCGCACACCAGGCCTGCGAAAAATTTTAAGACCTCTGTCATTACTATAGGGAAAAAAAAAGGATTTATCGCTAAATAAAACGTTAACCTATTGACCTGCAACCCATGGCAAATGCTTTCTAGCAAACTCTAGCCTTTGGCGTCTATATTGCGGTAGAAGTTTGGGACCGATAGCAGCTTTATATGGCTTCAGACGATCTTCTGCTAACCTCCTTGTTTACTTAAACGAATCTTCTGAACAGCAGCAAATTCCAACTGAAATTTAACACTGGACGTAAATCTATTTCGAAGAGCTTGCACTCTTAAAAATCTGTCCTGTGCCAGAGTAGTAATTCTTTTTCTTCCTTATTGTCTCAATCTTCTCCTATCCAGTTTTCCTGTATCTGACCAGAATTTTTGAAATAGCACTTTGACTTTTTCCCAAAAGTGTGGCAATATCGGCCTGAGTTTTTCCTTGGTCATGCAAGCCTCTAGCATAAACATAGTCCTCAGGAGTAATAAATCTATTCATTTTGCTTTATCGAACTTTGAAGCTTTCTTATCAACCTGACAAAAATGTTTGTCAAAGGTAAGAACCATACCTGTAATGAATCGAAGGTTTTAACATGCTTTTTACGAGGCTGTTATTTTATGACGGTAAGTTTACGCAAAAAAGGTTGGAATGTTTTTTATTTTCACCCTGTATTATTGTTTACCACGTATACTTATAAGCATTTATGCGCCTTGCGAGGATCCCTTTTCTTCCAAGAAATCGCAAAAAGCTAATAAGAGGTTAATAAAAACCAAGGTTTTCCTAGCAATACAACTAAACTTTGCAAAAATTGGGTTTTTTCATAAAGCGCGGAGTTGTACCAATATGATTATACTTATTAATAGGTTATGTAGTAACTAAAACAGAGAAAGAAACCAGATTCAACTTCTCTTTTTTTCCACAGATTCAGTAAAAAGTATTCAATTTGACATGACTTACTGACTTAAGTAACAGTTCCATTCTTTCCAATGGCGCGCCTATTATTAACCAAGGAACGATCTTTTGAACAGCGAAAAAAAATTGAACTGATCTATTAATAAGAAACTTGACCTATGTTTTTTAATATTCCATAATTTTGGAACGAAGTGTATTATATTTATTTTACGGCATAAAAAAAGGTGATAAGAGCATTGTTATAAACCAAGGAATGATCTTTCAAACAGCGAAAAAAAATTGAAATCATCTTTTAATAAGAAATATAAATAAATCTATTAATAAGAAAAATATCAAAGCTTGAACTTGAGCTATGTTTTTTAATATTCCATTATTTTGGAACGAAGTATATTATATTTATTTTATGACATAGAAAAAATGAGATAAGAGCAGTTATTCGCAAAGTTACATTAAGTTGATCGAACATTTTTTTTCCGAAGAACCCTATCGATTTTGTCTAAATGACAGTTAGAAATAATAAATATTAATAATTTTTCTAGTATAAATAGATTTAAATATGGTGCCCCTCTAAGTTTTAATCCCAAGATTCACTAAAAAGTTTTAAGTGTTAGACCAGTTCTAGTTGGTGTAATAAGTTTAATCCCGAGAACCAGCTTTCAAGAGGTTATAAAAAATTTAAAAGAAATTCGAATAGAGAAAGATAGAAGAATACTACTTGTAGAAGCTCTTTGAGGATGAATGGAAATCGTAGAGTTTGAAACAAAAGGTCTAGAAATTACAAATCTTTTCGGCTAGACCAAATGTATGAGGACCTTTATTTCGTATCTTTGAGGATGGCTAACAAAAATTATTGACCAGGCCAAAGAAATTGACAATATCGACATTTATACCACTCCCCAAAAAAATAAATGCTACAAAATATGAGGATTGGAAAATAATCAGCCGAATTAGCCATGTTCTTAAGATTCGCCTGAACTCAGCCTACAAAAAATTGGTGAAACGGCATTAGCGAAACCTAATTCATTTTATGAGAATGACTACAGTACACTAGCCGTACTAGCCACTACTAGTTTTATTCCAAACAGCTCACGACAGTAATTCACCTGTTCTTGTTTCATCAAAAATTCGTTAAAATGTTATCTAAGAACAATTATATTTTGAATAGATCATCTATCAAATGGAAAATAAAAGACCCAAAATGAACATCAACTTTGTATTATATTCAGTGTAGTTGGAATCTGACGAAAGATGTTTCAGGGAGCACAACGGCTAGCGAAGCCAGTTCGCGACACACAGCCTCCGTACCTGCTAGATAAGTTCGTTTAGATCAGTTTTACACTATACTGAGGTTATCCTATTTACCTCTTTAAAGCAGGATGTATGAAAGTGTCTGATGAATTGTCTCGAGTATAATAATCTGCGTTCTTAGTGCTATATAGCTTGGCCATTGCTCTCCAACGAAAACTCAGAACTTGATAGCCACCATGCAAAGAGGATAGGCATTCGCAGAAAACGAAGATTTGTGTTCTCACAATTCTAATATTTCCACTTAAAATTATTTTGCCTTTTAAGTAAACCAAAGATACGTATCCAGTTTGTCTGCAGTTGTATTGATATCGAATAAAAGATAAGCAGATAAAAAACTAATTTTAAAGGCTGAGATCTAAAAACAATTTAAGTACCTGCCACAATAAAAAATTGCCAAGATTTATTAAGTTCCATATAACAAAATTTATAGCATATCGGCATGTCAGCTTGTATCTATAGATATATTAACATATTATATATTGGGATACAGGAAAATACTGAAAATAAAATGACTTCGCTAATGTTACTTAAGACTTAAAGAAAGAAATTATTTGAAAATCGCAACTCTTCGTCATCTTGGGACAGTAGAAGATAATATGTTAGTATTCTAATTTTAGAACGTTAATTATGCTCAACATGTAGCAATTTTTCCGCATCTAGGATACAACTAAGATAATAACATAATCTATATATATATATTCTAAATAGTCCAAGCATTTGGTTATTCCGCAATAAATTTCCCTCTTGTCGACGCGCCCCCCGCACCTACGAACTGCCGCTTCTAGCGGTCAGTCCGCAGGTCACTTCGCGGTGGTTAGGTTAGGTTAGATTAGGTACGCGGTGTCTTAAGATTTCAAACCAACGTGTCTACGGAGCGTTGTACGCGGTGAGCAAAAATATAGAATTTGGAACAAGAGTGCGTTTAAACGTAACTTTTTGGAGATAGTTTTGGAAATGGCTTATCAAGATAGTCATTCTTCTTACTGCAGTGTTAATGGATGTGACGTTAACATAACTAGGGGAAATGTGTCATCTTTTCGAATTCCTCAAGATCCAGCAAGGTATGTTTAAAGAACTGTTAAAAAGTCGTTTATTATTAATTTTTATTACTGAAATTTGGCCAACAATTTAATTCCGGTAATATGGGCATAATAACGATTTTTCTCAAATTTTGTATGTTAATAATATACCATTACTAGTTTTGCTCCAAAAATTTACGTTTAGCATTCAAAACTATAAATGACTCCTGCCTAGCCTAGCATGAACCTATTGTGTTCAATTTGAGTTCTTTTAAATATCAATATTTTTTTGTTTATTTAGCTATCGCCAAAATTAGTTTGGGGAAGTTTGTTTGAAAAATAAAAAAATCAATTTTCTTACGCCTCAGTCTTAACGGGGAAAGGTTTCTTCTCTTAAGTGTCCGATGCAACTTGAAGAGGAAAACGATTTGCAACATAATTCGGTTGTAAATTGTCTAGTTCTTTTTTTAAGATATTTACCTTGCTTTTGATATCTAAAGTAACTATTTAAATCGTATTTCACCACTTATTTTCACGAAAATCCTTTTTTATACTATGGAATAGTAATAAGTTTCCTTACTGTCCTGCATCAATCAGTATTTATTCACAAAAAAAAAGTTTTAAGAAGGCTTTATAAAACATTTTAATTTCTATTTTAAACCACTTAAGACTATTTGACGTTAATATTAAAAACAAAATGTTTTAAGATATTTGTTACGAGCAAACTGTTTAATAAAGGGATTTAATGGCAACAATAGGGCTTTTATATAAAACTTATTTAATATAAATGCTTAACAGTTTTGTGGTTTGGTTTTATGTGCGTGAGCGTTAAAACCCTTGCATTAGATCAGTGGCTCTTACAGTGTTTTTGACTCATATTAAGACACCTATAAAGTTACCGACTCAAAACTGCGATAAAGTTATGAATTCACTTAAGGCATTTAAAAAATGTTTACTTGGTAGTTATATAGAGTTAAAAATAATCTGTACTGTAAGCTGCGTTCCTACTGACATATTTATTTCCTAGTATTAATGGCGCCAATTTTCTTCTAAACTGCCCAACAACCGACATATACGGTCTAAAACCTAAAATATGGTAAACCATTTTCCAAAACACTATCAGTTAATGTAAGTTATTTATATTTGGATGATAATTAATATCGTCTTTTAGGGTGCAATATCATATTATCAGTTAATTACATAAACGTCAGGTATAGTTAACAAGTCAGGAATGACAGTGATACAGTACCTTTCATATTTTGTTATTACACATTTTTTGTTTGAGTGAAAATATCTTATTTAATAAGGCTTCATTGTCACCTAGACATTCTTAATGAAAGTCTGGCGCTAACCGACCAGCAACGATCAGGAATATCCGCGTGCCACTACAATAAATACGCACAAAAAGTATTAATTAACGAGAGTAAGTAACGTAAGATTGACGAGATTACTACACATATTCTTTCCCTGCCCAAGCATCCAATTTTTTAGTCTCCTTCTGAACACAACAAACGTGAGATAATATTAATTATTTTCTGCATCTGCAACTGCAGGATCATTGCCCAGTGGTGATAACTTTAGCATAGGAAAAAATGTATATATATGTGTATATATATATATATATATATATATATATATATATATATATATATATATTTGATCTAAACATATTTTATTCTATTTTTTCGTAACAGCAAATGATTTTAAAAATAAAAGGTTTGTATACAGTTCCCACAACAATATTTCTTTAAGCCTCGTACTCCAGTAGATATATATATATATATATATATATATATATATATATATATATATATATATATATAAATGCCATTAATCTTTTAATTAAAAGTTGAACTAGTTAAATGTGAAAAGATAAACCAAATTTGATTTTA
This sequence comes from Kuschelorhynchus macadamiae, assembly GCA_030620095.1. Lineage (NCBI taxonomy): Eukaryota > Metazoa > Arthropoda > Insecta > Coleoptera > Curculionidae > Kuschelorhynchus > Kuschelorhynchus macadamiae. The sequence goes on from JAUTXW010000747.1 coordinate 786,395, forward strand.
TCATTAAGTAAGCATAGAAAACCCAGGTAGCTTTAAAAATGTAAAAACGTCTAGAGATGTGGCTCATAGTAATTCAGTGTCATATAAATCATAAAAGATTTGATCCTTTTACAGACGTTTTCTACGCCCTGTATAATCGACCCAAGCGAAAGGTACTTAAACACAGCATCTTAATGTATCCATAATTTAGTTTTTGCACTTACAAGTTTGAGAGCACTGAGTTAATGATCAAATGGTTAAAAATAGATATAAAACTTAAGATATAATTGAAATTGTTGGTGATAGGTAAAAATTGACCTGATCAGTCTCCTTATAGTGACAATTCAATAGAATGACTTACTTAATAAGTAAACAGTAAACCAACAAACGATTAAGATAGACGTTCACTAATGTTTGTGTAAAGCCTACAAAATCTGCCTATTCGTAAAAGCTTTTCTAATAAAACTAAAACGAAATTTTCAAACTGTGAAAATATTAAGCTTTTAATAAAAATACTTCTAATAGAAAACTGCAATCTACGAGGAAATCTGATATGCCACAAAGACATAAACCATTTCCATGAATTAGATTAGAAGGACCTGTAGACCAATAGCTACAATGAATATTAATGAGAGACTTCAAAAGTCCTTTGTACCTACCTACAGTCCTTAATGAAAGAAAATACAATCGGGCATATTTTTTCGTTAGTCAAGAAAAGATAAGTGTATGCAAAACGTCTCGTTTACTAACACACTACAGTTATCTAAAAGAATGTGGCCTGGCTGAATTCAAAATCAATAATAAAATTCCAATATCTTAAGACTGGCTAAAAGATGTGATATTAATTTTAAAAAAATAAGTTATTCGTATCGTATATCAGTAGAACCAAGAACCATATGATTCTGAGGCAAATTCCTTATTAAACTAAAATGCATTTTCGTATTTTCCCCCATATTAAAATAGCACTAAAGTGCAATTAATTTATGGTGTATTTACTATATTTTATATTTGTATTAATTTAATAAACGTAGTTCCAAAGACCAGTTATACTTCGCATAGACGGTCCGTCAAATACACAATAAATTAGCCATTTTTAATCATTCATGTGGCTGCTTAATGGAAATATTACCTCTCGCGCAACAAGATCAGCCGCGGAGTTGCCAAAAAACGCGAGTTAGGTCTCTTTGTTTAAACATATTTGTAAGCGTAATTTAGTTTGGTTGTACGAGACTGCCACGTTTACTGACAACATTAGCAGTGAAATGAATCACTATATAATGTTCACAAAAATCGTATAGTCATCTTTATGCGCTCTCTGGCTCTACGTTTGCCAAAAAGAATGAGTTTCTTGTCATCGGAAAGATTTCCCTATTCGTTTGAAGAAAGCAAAACTACAAACGGTTGCGTTTTATTCGAACGATTTGTGATGAAATAAAAGATGTAAATTTGTATGCTCACTATTCCGTAAATAAGTAGAATAAAGATATATTTATTTATTAGTATATCTAACAATCAAAAGACTCTATGCCACCACAGAGAAATCTACTTCAATTTTCATAATTTCATCTATTATTTAATTTAATAAATAAATAATTAAGGATATTTTACTACTCACCTATAAAGAGTAAATGACAAAAATGGTTTTTGTTCATAAGCAATAATGATATAAATTAATTTTTTTTCGCTTTTGTTATATTTTAGGTACAATTCTTTTCTGTTCATGAGAACTCTTATAGTAAATGGTTAAACTAATTCCTAAATGTTTTCAGGTACCTGTCGGCCATATAAGTTTTGTTGCACTTGTCAAACGGAAAGGTTTCGATATTATTATTTAATGAAATTGGTGATAACGTATTTTAGAAATTAGTTTATTCGTATTAATTGATAATATGTAAATTGGTTTAGTTTTTATCGTAAAAAAATAAAATAAAACTACAAACTTTTCTTAATTTCACAATTCAATACGACATTTTTAAGGGGTTAATGTCAATGCTGTTACCCGGTTCCGCGCTATGAGGTTCCCGTCACTTAGGGCTAAAAGTTAGCGCAAATTATGATTTATAATCTCATCCCATTTTTTTCATATTTTGTCTTAACTATAAGTTTTAACGCTGATACGAAAAAGTTTAAATAAATAAATCGTATAGCGCTTTTAATATGTAGTATATTTTAAATCATATGGGTTTTATCAGTTGGTTTGATATTTCTTTCCCTTATTGACAATAATAGCATCTATCGACATCGACATAATTTATCAAAAAATATTTGTTTAAGAAAGTCACCAACCTTGCCTTTTTTACAAAAATAAATAAGTCACTTCACGCCTCTTTAGAATTTTCAAATAAAAAAATCGATCAGCTAAAAAATTCTCACTGACAAACCGCGGCAAAATCGCGACGCGCACCGTGCTCACAAAGGAGACAAAATTGGAAATATATAAATGAGTGATAACGAGGCTTGTTTCTGAAGCACTTGAACGTTGGTGTTTTTACATCAGAGAAAAAAAAATGAAGTGAGACAAACTGAATGCGCGGTGGCTGTGAAAATGTGAGGTTTTAGTGAGCCGCACCAATCTAAAACTGATTTATGAATGATTATAAACTCATATAATATATTTGTTTGTAAATCTTTTAATATTCTGAAATTATTACTCTATTGATTTTATTTATTGTTTTATGTGCTCTTTGCAGATCTGTTGCGAATCCTGTTATATAGTAAGAAATGTATTCTACCCAGACCCTCCAGAATTAAAATAAAATTTTAATTCCTCTGAAAATTTACAAACACAAGTTTAATATTCTGTTTACTACTACCTATTAAGTATCTATCTTTTAAATACCTACTAAAATTGCAAAAAAAAATATTTTTTAAGTAAATGTTTATGTTAAGTATAAAAATATCGATTTTTAACTATTACTTATTATAATTTTAATTCGTTCCCTATGATCAAGTATAAGTATATGAAACATATTAACTTTAAGTTTAGTTGCACGCATATAGGTACTGAAATATCATGAAACTCATGCACAACTTCCTTCGGATGGCTATACTCAACCGGTAATCAACCTGCTTACCAACCCGGGAAATCAACAGAAACCGCTCTGCATTGTGTAGTTCAAAGAATAGAGGAATCGATTTTCATAGACAGTCAGCCCTAGGAGCCTTCCTAGATATAGTAGGCGCCTTCGACAAAGCGACCTTTTATAGGGTAGAAGTGGCTTTCTTCAGGCACAACGTTGATCTAACCATTATTGGCTGGAGCAGCTGTATGCTGAAGAACAGAAGAGTTAAACTAAAAACGGGATACACCGCGACGAAAGCGCTTGCGAGAAGAGGCCAAGTTGTCGTGCTGTTACCGCTTCTCTGGAACATCGTAGTCAACAGCCTTATTAAGAATCTTAATGAACATGAATTCTATACAAATAGCTATGCAGACGACATCACTGTTCTCCTAACAGGAAAATTTGAAAACATCCTGTGTGAAACCATGCATGGCGCTATAAGACTGGTCGAAAGATGGCTCGATGAGTAAAACTCCAAAGGAGATTACAATGGGCCCACCTGAAAGGCCTATAAGTTGTCGCAAGTCACCCCGCAATTTCCTAGCACAAAAATCATGTTTAAGTGACCCTTTAGCAAAAAACTTGTTCAATAGAAAATACCTTAAATCATATATGTCAATAACAGGATAATGACACGTCATTTCCCCCTCTATAACTTATTTACTTTTAATACTAAAAAAACACTTTTTGCACATGTGTTAAATATATGTAAAATTAGTAATATATAAGATAGAGTGAAAAATAATTATTATTTATTGAAACATCCTGTATATTAAATGTCCATTAAATGAGTATCATCTTACCACTTCTAAATATTCTAGGTTTAATACTTTATATTTAAAAACACTCAAGAAAATTCAGAAAAATCCTGCCTTAAGAATCAATATACATTACCATTGACTCTTCTAGTAGAACGTTTCTTCTTCTTTCTTTGAGCTTATAATAGGTTATTTGCCAAATTCCTGGGGTGCTTTTAAAGATAAATTTGTCAAATTGAGCATATCTATAATCAACAGGAAAAAATCCCTTGTTAAACATATATAGCATGTTCTATTTAAAATTGAATACCTTCTCCATCTACCCTTGTGTGAAATCCTACCTGCGCTTTTAGTTTAAAAATAACTTTATTTTTTGGCTTTTTTGAAAATCAACAAAAATATGCGATTTTTTATTGAGTTTATTATTATTTTTATTACTATTAGTTACGGCAACAAATAATCTGAACACATTTAAAAATGGCCTTAATTCTGTAGAACAAACTTTTTAGCATAAGTAAGTAAGCTTTTTTCTTATAAAGGTTTATCTCAGTAATATTTAAAACAGATTTGAGAAATGTACATCTCTCATTATGAAAATATTGACTTCTGATTATCCGTTTCATCTTCTATAGGCGTTTCGCTGCTCGAATCTCATTTGTCATTTTCATTGCTTTCTAATTGACTTTCTTCGGTTTACCGGGTACGTTGTTTTCATGAAGAGAGTTTTGTCGTTTTAATCGAACAAAGAAAATTTCAATAATAAGTTTCCCGATAGACCATATTCCTTTGACCGAATCCCAATTCCCCATTAAACCTTAAACCAAGAGGAAAAAGCACTTTAGCTCCTTTTTCTTCTGAACGAAACATATTGTGTATCATATATCAATCATCCGCATATAATAAAAAATACCTTATAACTTATTATTTATTATAATGTAATTAGATAATTTAGGTCTTCCTCCGTTTAGTTTGTCAAAAGTAATGTTAGCTAGGCAAAATCGATAAAAATCTGGAAACAAAAACAAGTTGCTATTTTTTCAGGTTTTGTAAGTTAGGGGATTTTTCTTGTTTTGCCTGTTTTATGCTGACAGGCCAGTGGAGATACTTCCACGGGACTATACACTATAACAGGGGCAAGGAAATACAGGAGAAAAGAAAATCAGTATTGGTGGAGGCTTTTGATATTAAAAAATATTTTAGTTTTCTTTAAGCAAAACAAGCAATAAAGTTGATTTTTTATAATGATTGTTTAAGCTTAAAATGCTACTCTGTTGCTTTGTTGATTTGCAAAACACAATCATGAAAAAAATTACCCGATCTCTCTGTCTTTTAGGGTTCATTAATACCGAAAACGTGGTTTTTCTATTTCCATCGGTTTGCCGATCTGGCTTTTCGCAGCTTATCTCCAAAACTACTTATTCAATCAGCTTTACGTTTTCCACAAAAATCAACGGTCCTATGGGTATAAATTGGTAAAAAATTAAAAGTTGTTAAAATTTTGTTCAAAATTATTTACTAAGGTTTTCAAATGTAGAAATAAGTATTTCCTCATTTTAAAGCACTATGGCGAACATATGGTACATAGACATTTATTTTTGAAAAATCGGTAATTATCAAGAATTATCCACGTAAACAATCCTTCTTTTTTAAAAACTTTTAATTTTAACTTTAACTTTTGAAGCAGTTCCCGTTTTCAGAATCCATTGAGATTTGGTATACATACATAAACCCGATGACAATACAATATTATGGTGTCCAATCGTGAATGACTTATACAGGGTGCGTAAAAAATAATGCTCGTTATCGGAATTAACTGAGATTTGGTATACATATATAAACATGATAACAATATAATATTATGGTGTCCACTCATAAATATCTTATACAAGGAGCGTAAAAAATAGGCTAAAAACATAAACCCGATGACAATACAATATTTTCGTGTCGTAGAATATGCTAAAAAGTACAAAATAAAATAAAATAAAAATAAAAAGAATATTTTTAAGGACAAGCTATTTAACTGAAAAGTAAAAATGAATTAAACTTACGTAAACACAGAAATTTACACATTTGAATATTTTTTTAAAAGCTTGACACTTGAAATAAAACCTCAAATTCAATAGTTTGTAAATAAACGCTTGTTTTTAAAAATATTTCCTCATTTTAAAGCACTATGGCGAACATATGGTACATAGACATTTATTTTTGAAAAATCGGTAATTATCAAGAATTATCCACGTAAACAATCCTTCTTTTTTAAAAACTTTTAATTTTAACTTTAACTTTTGAAGCAGTTCCCGTTTTCAGAATCCATTGAGATTTGGTATACATACATAAACCCGATGACAATACAATATTATGGTGTCCAATCGTGAATGACTTATACAGGGTGCGTAAAAAATAATGCTCGTTATCGGAATTAACTGAGATTTGGTATACATATATAAACATGATAACAATATAATATTATGGTGTCCACTCATAAATATCTTATACAAGGAGCGTAAAAAATAGGCTAAAAACATAAACCCGATGACAATACAATATTTTCGTGTCGTAGAATATGCTAAAAAGTACAAAATAAAATAAAATAAAAATAAAAAGAATATTTTTAAGGACAAGCTATTTAACTGAAAAGTAAAAAAGAATTAAACTTACGTAAACACAGAAATTTACACATTTGAATATTTTTTTAAAAGCTTGACACTTGAAATAAAACCTCAAATTCAATAGTTTATAAATAAACGCTTGTTTTTAAAAATATTTCCTCATTTTAAAGCACTATGGCGAACATATGGTACATAGACATTTATTTTTGAAAAATCGGTAATTATCAAGAATTATCCACGTAAACAATCCTTCTTTTTTAAAAACTTTTAATTTTAACTTTAACTTTTGAAGCAGTTCCCGTTTTCAGAATCCATTGAGATTTGGTATACATACATAAACCCGATGACAATACAATATTATGGTGTCCAATCGTGAATGACTTATACAGGGTGCGTAAAAAATAATGCTCGTTATCGGAATTAACTGAGATTTGGTATACATATATAAACATGATAGCAATATAATATTATGGTGTCCACTCATAAATATCTTATACAAGGAGCGTAAAAAATAGGCTAAAAACATAAACCCGATGACAATACAATATTTTCGTGTCGTAGAATATGCTAAAAAGTACAAAATAAAATAAAATAAAAATAAAAAGAATATTTTTAAGGACAAGCTATTTAACTGAAAAGTAAAAAAGAATTAAACTTACGTAAACACAGAAATTTACACATTTGAATATTTTTTTAAAAGCTTGACACTTGAAATAAAACCTCAAATTCAATAGTTTGTAAATAAACGCTTGTTTTTAAAAATATTTCCTCATTTTAAAGCACTATGGCGAACATATGGTACATAGACATTTATTTTTGAAAAATCGGTAATTATCAAGAATTATCCACGTAAACAATCCTTCTTTTTTAAAAACTTTTAATTTTAACTTTAACTTTTGAAGCAGTTCCCGTTTTCAGAATCCATTGAGATTTGGTATACATACATAAACCCGATGACAATACAATATTATGGTGTCCAATCGTGAATGACTTATACAGGGTGCGTAAAAAATAATGCTCGTTATCGGAATTAACTGAGATTTGGTATACATATATAAACGTGATAACAATATAATATTATGGTGTCCACTCATAAATATCTTATACAAGGAGCGTAAAAAATAGGCTAAAAACATAAACCCGATGACAATACAATATTTTCGTGTCGTAGAATATGCTAAAAAGTACAAAATAAAATAAAATAAAAATAAAAAGAATATTTTTAAGGACAAGCTATTTAACTGAAAAGTAAAAAACAATTAAACTTACGTAAACACAGAAATTTACACATTTGAATATTTTTTTAAAAGCTTGACACTTGAAATAAAACCTCAAATTCAATAGTTTATAAATAAACGCTTGTTTTTAAAAATATTTTTTTACATTTATTTTATTTATTTATAATTTGTTTAGATATGTCCCAATACTTTTATACCGGTTTAAACTGTCATATATTTTAAATGCTTTGATAAATGAGTTTCATTACGAGGGATGTTTTAGGCTTTCTAGGGCTATTCTTGTTTTTACTAAGGCTTCCTCTGTAGCTTCACTCATAATGAAACTTTCTTAATAACGATTCGTAACAGGGAAATTTCCGATTGCCAATGCAGATTTTCACCATATTTCTATAAACTCTTCGATTGTAAAATGTCTTGGTACCTAGTTTAATCAAAAGCTTATTTACTAACTTCTTCTTCAAATTAATAGAAATTCTGGAATTGCTAAAACGGTGGGAAATGAATCGAAAAATTGAGCTAGAAAAAAATTTTAATTTCATTTTACGTGTTTATCCAAATTTTCAAATATATTAAAACATATTTTAAATCAATATCTTCAAAAGTCATTTATGAAAGTTTGGCTTACTTATCCGAATTACTATTTAATCTACTTTTAATTCTTTTGAGCTCCGTTATCAAGTTTAGTGTAGGATTAATTTATTACTAATACATATTTCGTCATTTGGGACAAGTTTTATGCCAAACTTTTAGTCATATGTAATCAAGTATTAAAATGTTTACAATTTTTTTTATTTTAAGGCCTGTAAAATTTAATATTTGGCAGATTAGATTTATAGACATAAAAATGAATTCATATTCATAAACACGTATACATAATATATACATGAACACGTATACATAAAAATAAAAAATTGGTAAATTTCCTTTTGTTAGAAATAGTGAAGTGTGATCCAATTTAGTTCCGAATATAGTTATTTAGTAACACATACAGTGTGTTTCAAATTCGAAAAAATACGAGGTTGGTTAAGTTATAGCAGAGTTCCGCAATTTAATGGCCAATAATATGCCGTTGATATAGTTTTTTATTCCTCTACAAGTTGTGTAGATTTAACAACCATATTCCACAATATTTGAATAGAAGATTAAATATTTTCCTCTAAGGGACAATGTATTAGAGAGAGGCGGAAAACCAGAATCTTGCCAATTATATGACTGGTCTTGGAAGGTCAAGGGCTTGTTAAAAATGAAATTAAAAAATCCAGGTCCGTATTTAAAAAAATGAAGTTGATGATGAGAACTCGAGGACGAAACGTAGGCTATTAAATCTGAGTACACCATCTTGTAGAAGAGGAAAAGTGTCTATAAAGATATGAAATTTATTTTGTAATATCTCTTCAAATGCAGCCTGAAAAAAATTACGATTTTCGGTTTTTCATGGATTTATTTGGAGGTAGTTCGCATTTTCCAACTTTATCAACAACATGTTATTTGACATTAAACTGCCCAACTTTACCTCATATCTCATTTGGTTTTTGAAATGCCAATGTTATCCCTTCGAATTTGTAACACCTTATATATATTGCCTAATCTTCAAACATTTTTATTGGGCGCCATTTTGTTCCATCATATTCGATGAATACCAATATTTTAACAGTTTCTACCTATCTCACACTTGATTTTTGGGTATAATTTAAAATATATCGAATAAGTGGTTTTTTGCAGCGATTTTTAAAAACTTCATTATATCGCTATTTTCCACCACGTTGAATTCGTACCAAGATTACAAGTGTATCTGTATATCACATCTAATTTTTGTGTAACATTTAAAGTCAATTGTATACCAAGGTTTTTTCATCAGACTTTGACCTTCTTCTTTTATGAAGGTTGACTTTTCTAACGATTCGGTCTTCCTCATAGTATTTTTGAAATCAAATGCTGTTCCACAAGCATAAAAAACTAACGAGCGAGTTTACTAACAAAACTGCACCACAAAATATGCTCCAAGAAAACTATTGTTTTTGTTTTCTTGCATCAAAGCGCTGTTTTCTTGATCAGCAGTTTGATGTCTTCTATCAGCTTCTCTTTCTCATTCTCTAAGTCCGATATTACCGATCTGAAATACTCATCTTGGGTTTTGAGTTTCCCTACTTCCATAGTTTGGCGTTGTGAGTCGTTTAGGGCGTTGTTCAATTTGGTCTGTATGTCTACGAGTGCGTTGGTCTCTAGGTTGCAACTAGCTTGACATTGGTTCAGTTCCTCTTCTATTTGCCTTTTTCTGATTTTACAGGCCGCTAACTGATAATAACTGGTGAAAAAAGCGAATCAAGAAAACCGCGCTTTGGTGCAAGAAAATTTAAAACTGTAGCAGGAATTGGCTCTTATAGAATAAAAAAGCCCTTCGAATGATTTTTGTGACGCCCCAAACGGCCACGACTTGGTGAAAAGGTTAGTGAGCATCGATAATTTGAAACAAAATCTACAGACGGACATAAAAAGCCCAAAAAAAAAATCGCGGGACTTGAAAAACTATTGTGTCAAAAAGTTTGGTAATTATTTACTTTTTCCCCACATTTTGATAATTTTTGGCATACAGGTAGATTTTGGTGGCCTAATCACGAAATTTTTTCGATAACTTTTGAGTTTTTCATCCTTAAAGTTCATAGACATTCTAACCCCAATATCACTGTTTTATTATTTCTTTTTTATAAAAATTAACTGGTTTTGTTGTGAAACTGTTACAAACCATAATAAAACCACACAAAATTCTGTTTCTGTTTTTCTTGAGTTATTTTAACTAAAAAAAATTAAAAAAAGGACATCCAAACACAACTACATCATGCTTTTTGGACTAGTAACTTTTCTTTTTTTGTTTTTATGTTAGCATCTTGAAAACAAATGAAAGACGGCAACTGTTCAAAACCAATAGGTGATGGCAGAAAAAACTCCGCAGTGTTGTTATACTGTTTGATGAATACATTTTATTACATCAACACAAAGGTCTAACTTGAGCTAACCAAATATTCATTTTTAAACATAATCCGGTGTAAATATCGAACTGCGTTTTTGGTTAGCCCAGGTTAGGATCTTTCTGCTCTTGATGTACCTGTCAAAAAACTTAACAATATCACGGAAGCTTCAGCTTTTGCAATAATATACCACTCTCTGAATTTTAAAGAATGGTTCACTTTGTAGAACGTTAACATAGCACCCCTCCTGAATAATGTCTTCTGCCAGGGATCCACTTTTTTTCATAAAAAAGAAGAAAGAAAAAGGGAGAAATTCGAGTTGGGGCTACAACGTCTATCAACTTTGAGAATGAAAAACGAATAATGACCAAATACATTTTTTTTCGGATTCGTTACCAGAGTGCCAAATTCTACCTGAATTCCAAAAATTATTAAAATCGGCGATGATAAAAAAAGTAAATAACTACCAAACATTTCAATAAATCAATCTAAAAACAGGAAAAGAAGAACAAGACAAAAGGTATCAAAAGAATAAATTTACTTTTCTGTAATCTGTGTCTTAGATAAAAACTTAAATCTTATTGACTCCTCTGCACATATTTGAATAATTTTTAGGTTGACTTCTATCAAGTTGATGTGTTTTCTAACCAAAAAACAGCTATTTTACCTATTTGGTCCTTTTTTACACTAGCTCAACTCTCCAAATAAGGGATTTGCATCTTAGGAACCGCGACATCAAAAAAGGAATTTACTTAATTTTTTCTGCTTTTTTTTAATACAATAAGGCAAGAATATTAAGAAGAAATTTGCCGAGAATTGTATTTCCAAACTAAAAATTTCGCGACACGTCACAGAACCTGCCAGCACGCGGTCGTAACGTGGCGTGCCGGAAATCGGTTTTCGGCCTAAATCTTGCTATTGCATATTACGACCAAATGGCGACACGAACCAATCGTTGTAACCAATTTATGAAAGTGCCTAGTAGACTATCTATTTGGAGTATAATCAGTTAATCGATCTGTGCTAATATCAAAGACTAATTATACTCGGCATGGTCAGTTCATCAGACAGCTTTATGAATTCACCTCATCAATCGCTCGTGTCGCCATTTAATTGTAATATTACCTCACATCATAAATTGACACGATGTTATCAGTAGCGCGAGTTAAGATTTATTATTTTAATGCATATGTCAAGGCTATTGGAAAGTAAAGCGCAAACCAATTGGTAATTAAAAGTCGCTGTTTGGTCTCTCCAGAAATCTCTCCATAGATCCCAACTATACGATAACGTAGGGATTCATTTATCAATTCCGTCGTTCCATTTGTCGGTTTGTCTGTCTGACTCGTAGTTCGCCGCATAGCTTAAAAACTACTTATCAGATTGACTTCAAATTTTAGTCAAAAATTAAGTATCATATGAGGATGGACCTGATAATATTTTGATGAAAATCCAATATGCCGGAACAAAATGATCTAGTGAAACGATAAAAAAATTATTGCTGAAAAAACTAATTATCCAATTTACCTCAAATTTTGCACAAAAATCAAGTATTACATAGGAATAAACTGGTAACATTTTGGTATGAATATAAGGTAGCAAAAGAAAAAATAAATAATAACATTTTTAATAAATTAAAATTTAAATTTAAAACATTATAAAAATCAGCCTGAGAAACTACTTATTAGATTAGTTTAAAATTTTGTGCAAGCATTAAGTGTGATATAGAAATAAACTGGTAAAGTTGTGATACAAATACAAGATGGCGGTAAAATAAAATTTTTAAAAAATCAACGTAAAAAGAGTTTTATTGAACTGACATATATTTTTGCAGAAAAATTAAAGGTAATATTGGGATAAACTGGTGCTAATTCAAAACGACATAACAAAATGGTGTTGTGTCATGTAAGAACTACTTAATGAATTTATTTAAAATTATTCCCAAAAATCAAGTTTGGCCAGATAGAAACCGCTAAAATATTGGTAAGAATTCAATATGATGGGACAAAATGGCGACCAATAAAAATGTTTAAAAATACACTATCTATGTGACTACGTAGTGAAGTGCATGGGGTCACACTTCACTATTAATAATAAAAGAAAAGAAGCATAACTAGAAAACTTCCTGGTAAAGGATATTTACCAATTTTTTTTTTTTAGTAAAGTTTATATCAGAGCTGAGGTACTGAATACAAGAATATACTGAAAGTAAAATAATCAGGGCTTTTTATACTGTAAGTATTTTATTTAGTCCTTTTGAATTATGGTTACTTGGGACAGTGTATTCTGTACTTTTTTAGAAAAGTGGTTATACTGGTACTTAAAATTCCAAATTATGGTTAAGTATTACTTGTTACCTGAAAAGGTATAACCAAGTCTTAATTTACTTAAAGTACTCTGTGGAAGTACCTAAGTTTTAATATTCATATATAATATCTCAAGAAGACAAATTTTGTGTGCAAATTTTTCGACTGATATAAAAATTTGTTGCATGGCAATTATTTCATAAGGGAATTACCAATAGGTAACAAATTTGAATAAAACCAGAGAGTAATTTTGCCGTTGCAATTTTTTCTCGAGTGATATTCAACATAAACTTTAATGAGAGTGGATAATAAAAACAAACCGATTAAAGGCTGATAGATATGTCAAAAAATTCTCGGGGCAATACCACGATGTTCGTTTTGTCAAGTACCAGTTAAGTATGAATATTGTCAGGTGAATACAAATTTTATTGCCGAAGTAAAACACTCTAGTAAAATAGTAAATTAGATATAATCTAAATTGAAAGATTGCTTTTCTAAATATAACTGCAGTGACCATAATAATTATCTATTGAAGATAAAGTATGCATAAGCGAGCGGTGTTATTGGAATATTAATATTCAATTAAATATAATCTAAATTGAAAGATTACTTTTCCAAACGTAACTACGGTGACCATAATTATTTGTTAAAGATAAAGTATGAATAATGACGTCGATAATTATTATTATTGGGGAGTATTTATTCAATAACTTTCACCAGACAATTCAAAAAGAAACACTAATAGAGACAAAAATATTTTAAACAAAAAAAAATTAGAGATATATTTTATTTCAAATGAAAATAGAAAATTAAACATTTTCTGTTTTCACTAGGTACAATTTGAGACAGAACAAGTTTTTAGAAGAAAGAAGATTAGAAAATTAAAACAGAATAGAAACAAACCGTTTTTTGTTTTTACCTTACTAAGGCCTAACACTGGAATCTGTGGTGGAAGATAGATCAAAATACAAGAGTTCTAACCACATTACACCACAACTTGTTACGTTCTGGACGCGCGTTTCGCTAAACAAGTTAGCATCATCAGCAGATGATATAAACTGTTTAAATCATTTGCTGATGATGCTAACTTGGTTAGCGAAACGCGTGTCCAGAACGTAACAAGTTGTGGTGTAGTGTGGTTAGAACTCTTGTATGTTGATATACCTTACTAGTTACATTTTATACTACGTTAAAAACAGAACTTCATTTTCTCGAATACTTACAACCTCAGCCCCAGAAAATATTTTCTTTTGCACATCAAACTGAAGTTAATTATTAATGAATTACCCTTTTTAAATCACTTCAATACAGCAATAAAAAAATCCCATCCCAAAAAATTTCTTTGGCACAAAAAAGCAAGATTTTTAAAGCAAACATCTCAAAATTTTAAAAACTACTTGATTTTGATTGACTTCTCAAAGTTTCAAAATCGGTAATTCACAGAGCTGAAATACTCATTAGTCGGTACCCAATCAAAAAAACATCGATACCAACTCGATATCGGTAAAAAGACATCGATTACAATTTATACTCGGTAAAACTAAGTAAAAGTATCGATAGCATCGCTGCATCCCTAATAAATCAGGTTTCGTTAAACATTTTAAATGGAGTATCAAAAGTACATGTACGGAATCAAAATAGTTCAGAATTTAATTATTACGCATCATGATTGCAAAAAACATATTACAAACGATATTTGAAATTTTAATTAAAACCTAATTTTCAATCACCGAAAACACTTGATGCTAGCAATGCCGCTTCCAGGGACCTGGACGAACCGAAGATAACATATTGGGAGGGGAGTATTACAACTCTGTCAACAGATTAATTTCGAATTTTGCGAACATAGGCATGAAATAGAATATATATTTATATATTCTAAACGTAATTTAAAACTATATTTTACCAGAATAATAGGTTTCTCATGACAAAACGAGGATTTCAAAGAAGTATTAAGGGAAATTATTAATATTAGTTTTGAGAGTTTTAAAAGTTTAACAAAATAATAAATAACACTTATCTCAAACGCTATCTTCTAGATTGTGCAGACACATATAAAGTTACTTAAGAAAAACCTGTCAAGTTCCTATCGTCTGTATCACCCTTTAAAAGTTTATGATTACCATATAGACCTTTTTCGTGGGAAGTTTTCTTTGTCCAGTTTAATTTAACTTAAAACAAATGTTAATTGAAACATTTTATTTGCTTAAGCTTACATTAGGATTAAGAAGTGAAAGGAATATTCTTTTAATCGAATTACTAAAAGTTAGTCGGGATTGAGTATTTAAGTGATTTGTTCAGTGCTCTTGAATTTTGGATGTTATTTCAGCGGGATTACCCTTTTGTTATTTTTCCAATTATAAGACATACAAATTATTAATTACAATATTCTATCTCCTTAAGTGGGGATTTATATTCTAATTTTTGAGACTAAAATTAACTATTGGGAAATTAATTATATCTAAATTCGGTTGTTTAGACTTAAGTTTTTTTATTGTTTTAAATTAATTTTAAATACTTAGACTAAGCTTTCTATAAATACTGTAAAAATAGATTTTAAGTGTCGTTTTAAAGTTTTGACTCTTTATTTCTTTCATTGAACAACGCGTATTTAAGTTGGTCGTTGTTTTGGTAAGATCAATATTTTATACTCACCCTTTTGAATATCTAACCAGAAGATAACTCTTCGTCTATGGAAGAATCTACAACTCTCACAGTACCTCTGAACTTTACATTGAAATATGTATTTAGTTTTATAGAATAGGTGATAGACACTGCGCTACCATAAATTAATAATAAAAAATAATATTATTAAAATAATAAATCTGTTCGGCTAAAGATCTACTATCTTGTGACATTAAAGACTAAAAAAAGCCCTCCCTCTTGGCTCAACGCAGCGAAAACAGTTATCAACAGTGAGCTGTATTTTTTACTTTTCAGTTTATATTTTTGAATTCGGTTTTATTTTGTTTTATACAAAATTAATTAACCTTTTCTATTTCTATTTATACGAAGCTTTATTTAAAAGATTAGATTCAAAAATATTCAGGACTAAAGCTGTAATGAGTTTTTAAAAAAGTTCCGACATAATAATCAATATTTATGTATTAGTTTTTAAAAATTAAATTGATTATGACAAATCAGCCTAAATACTGTAAGTATCTAGATGTACTGTAAGTTAATAGGTATGTTATAAGTACTTACTAAATGTATTTAAAATTAAATAAAAGCATGTACTTGCTACTTATATTTAAATTTTCATTTTTAAATAAACTACTGAACCTTTTAAGTACTTTTACAGGTACTTAATACTGCAAGTAGATCTTTAAATTCAAGTATGCACTTAATACTAACTCAAATTAAGAAAACTATTTTTTTATGGAGCGAATGAGCTTATATTTATTTGTGTTTAGGCATTTATAATAATAAATGCAATAAACAAGATTAATTTTGGAAGCCAATGACCGTTAATTTAAAATAAGATTATTATTTTTTTGTTCTATTTTTTTGCTTTTTTTATTAGTTTTATTGCTTTGCAAAGCTTGGTTTTTTGTAAATGATATTAGATTATTTTAAGAAAATAGACAGGTATAGACGGGTAGGCATATGTATACGAAAGCATTGACAACGTAAACTATTTTTCATAACATAATAGCTTAAATATTATTCACGTGAATATACGGAGTATACAAAAAAATTTTGAAGAGTTAATGATTTATTTGAATATAATTCAATTGGATAATTTAGACATTATTATTCTCTCAGAAACCTTCAAACTTGAAAACACTAATAATTTTAAAACTGTAACACAAATCAGAATAGCATAATCTAATAGAATGGACCTATCCAAATACGAAAATGACAAATAGAAAGTTGTAGCACGTAGGGTTTTCTTGTTAGAGTTGTAGAACCATATCGAATGTTACGATACCTAATATCTATAGAAAAAATGATTTGAGAAAATTCTGTTTTTTGACTATGTTTACAGTTTTCGCCTATTAAACATACCATACATTTAAGAGAAAAGCAAACAAGGAAAATATTAACTTAAAACGCTAATTAAACTTTATTTTTTCCGTTTATGAGATGTCCTATCTTTTCAAAAACCAACAGTAGTCACCCATCATGGCTGGATCCCATCGTCCTTGGTACCGAATTTCCATTGTTCTGAGATCTTGGTGAAACCTTTCACCCTACTTGTCACTAACAGCTTCCAAATTGTTAGGAAAAATGACAGATGAGAATGGAGGAAGTGAATTTTTAATGACATTCTGGCACCAAGCGCTTTATAGGCATCAAGGAGTTCATTAACTAATTGTTCATAATTTTCATGCATATTGTTGCCTAAAAATCTTCTTACTACATTAACAAATGAATTCCATGCTCTGAGTTCCTGCCTGGTAAGCTTTTACGTAAAATTGACATCGTACAGCAATTTTCTGATTTGTGGCCCAATAAAAATACCTTCTTTTAATTTGGCATCACTTAACTGGGGAAAGACTTGTCTTAGGTATTTAAATCCATCATCATCTTTATTCAAAGCCTTCAGAAAGTTTTTCTTCAGCCCAAGTCTAATGTGAAGAGGAGGCAAAAGGAGATTTTTGGGATCAACAACAGGTATAAATTTAACATTTTCAGGTACCGGTTGAAATTCGCTTCTTTCTGGCCAAATTTTTGTTACATATACATGCTGATTTATTGCACGACTGTCCCATAAACAAAGAAACCAGCAATATTTTGTAAATCCTCCCTGAAGTCCCATTAAAATCGCTACAACTTTTAAGCCCCACATATCCGCCATTTATACCTATTGTAGTTTATTTTATCCAAAATCGTGCGCTTATTTTCATAATTTTCTATCATTGCAACTGAATGGGCAACTGGTATAGAGGGTTTTAAATTTCCATTATGCAATAACACAGCTTTTAAGTTATATTTAGATGAGTCTATGAATAAGCGCCACTCACGGGGAGAATGTTCAATATCAAGTTCCTGCACTAAACTGTCTATATCAGTACACGCGCACAACGAATTTTTCATACTGTAGAATTCAGAAAACATAGCATTTCTTTTTCTGAAATTCGTAATTTTGTTTCTTTGACCAATTCCATTCCTTAAGACGGGAACCCAGAAGTTCTGACTGTTGCTTGGATAACCCCAAATCACGTACTAAATCATTTAATTCACTTTGAACAATAAAATGTGGCTCGCCGGAACTGGGATCTGTGGTAAAAGTGGGATCGGTGCACTGTTCTTCTGAGCTGTCTGATAATGCGTTTTCTCCATTATCTCCCAAATCAATAGCATAGCAAATTTGCATTATGAGGAACAGGTCGTATGGCAGATTGCAAATTTGGATATTCTATATTGTGCTTTCCCTTTTTGGAATAACTTTCAGTTTTTGTCAGGCAAAAATATCAATCGTCAGAATGATTGGTGGGTTCTCGCCATACCATTGGAACTGCAAAAGGCATACTGTTTCTCTTTCCCTTCATCTACTGCACCAATGATAAACTTCAACTAACACAGCACACATGGGGAGCCCACCGCTTACCTTAATCCCCAACACACCAAAATATTTAAAGTAGACTTTTTTATATTTTCGGAAAATGGCCTGGCTTGTGATTTCACCAGAAATTCTCCACAAATATAACAAAATTTGTCAGGAGAAATTTTGCAACTTCGGCGCGTTTGACTCGACATTCTCGTTTCACATACAGTTGCTTATCGATACACAGAGAACCACTCAATTCGAAACTCAACAGAAGAATGATGTTTAACGTTTATTTTATGTCTAATTTTGTAAACAACCCAATAAGTTTAAAAAACAATGAAACAAAAACTGTTCTGCAGGGCTATTCAATGAATATTAAATATTCAGAAATAAGTTAACAAAAACTATTAAAACAACAAAAAATGCACACTAAATTGTTGGATGCACCTCATTACTTGCAAATTCCCCTCTCTATCATGATAGCACCGAGTGGACTTGGAGCGTAAAGTCATAATTAGTCATAATCATCAGTTTATTAGATGAATAGCCATGAATACAAAAACGTCTTCTTTCTTTCTTTCTTTTTCAAAATGGAGTCGGCTGCCACTTTTTTGCTTTCAGCGCCATTCTCCAGCCCAATAGGTAGGATGTCCGGATGGCGAGCTCTTAGCTCCCGAACACCCTGAATCTTTCAAACAACTTTTTAATTTTTGAAATGCATCTTGGCTTCCACTAGATGCCCCTTGAGAGTACTACTGGTCTCACGAGATGACCTTTTCTTTCAAGCTGTCCCCTTACCCCTCCCACTCCCGCCACATAGTGGCCATTACGCTAATATTCTATGTAGAACTGCGGCAGACAAACGGGATAGAATGCAGGAACAACTAGGCCTCACACGTTCACAGCGTCTGCTCCCTTTCTTTCGGGGTCGTTAGTTTCCACTCTGAGCGGTTCAATCTCTCGTTTCCCCCCGAAATAAAGCAGCAAAACCGAACACGTGGAACCACTTATGTTAATAACACAGAGGTCTGCTTTCGACGAGACGAACCGGAAGACGCCGACATTACGAATCTACAAAAACGTCTTGAGCCCAGGACTAAATTGTGGCGTCCGATATAAATAAGCATTTTAGGACCAATAATATTATAAAAGGGTTTACTCGCATAGGTTTGCAAAGATTTTTTTTCAATATGCAGTGTATAAAATACCATAAACCATTTAA
The DNA here is from genome assembly GCA_030620095.1 of Kuschelorhynchus macadamiae. NCBI lineage: Eukaryota > Metazoa > Arthropoda > Insecta > Coleoptera > Curculionidae > Kuschelorhynchus > Kuschelorhynchus macadamiae. The sequence continues at coordinate 806,029 of JAUTXW010000747.1, forward strand.
GATACGTATGACATTAATTTGATTTTAAGAGTATGCGTCAGAGGAACATTATTTTAAAAGGAATAGGTGTAAATATTAAGAGGCTTTTACACAAATTGCATTTTACATTACATAAAGCCGATTATTATGGACATTTTTTACCTTCAACCAGTTTAGAGGCGGTTGTAAACGAGCTGCTGAAACACCAAATACAGCAGTTAAAATGCGATCAAAATGTTGAATCTATCTACACGAACATCTTTTAAGGTCGGATTTTATTGTGGATCAGTAATTTACTTAATGTGCAATGGATCCTGTACAGGTTAGTTGTATTACAGTAATTATATTGTTTGAAAAAATGGCTAAAAAGAATTATCCCCAGAAACCGCGGCGAAATAGTCGTTGGTGGATTCACTCTACATTTTCCAACCGTCTTTCAGGAGGACAGTTTTGGTTTAGTTTGGTTAAAACTATTGCAAAAGAGGTTCCCATTATCAGATTTAGCATCCACGCTGTAGGAAACCTTCCTGCGACCTTGAACGTGCAGCCTATAAAAATGCAATGTCGAGTATTGTTGTTGGTTCGAGATCGAGAGGGGTCCATCATATTTTATTAACAAAAAATGATGCGTTTTAAAATCAGTAGGAGTGATTTGATGAATGATGTTTGATTAAAATTCAGTTAGCATTGAGATTTGAGAAAAGATATTTATTCACTTATCTTGAAGTTATAAGAACTTCTAGGAAATGAACCAAAGGACCTAAGATTTTATAAAAAATTTTGTTTATGATGAACTACCACATCGAAATTATGGCTTGTAAAATAGAAAAACTGCAATAAAAATTGATAAACAACGTGACTTTGAACTTAAAATCTGGTTGCAAAATGACTTGCCTAAATTTCAACAATGTATATTTTTGAATATGAATCATGCAAGACAAGTAGTTGCTTTTGTGATATAGTTAACCTTTTGAATTTCATTATATTAAATTTTAAAAAGCTTCATTCTTCAGAAGCAATGTTGTTAAAGCGACATAAAAATTAGAAAAGGAGGAAACTAAATTTTTCTCTAAAATAAACTTGACATTTTTCATATTCTCATTTTTAAATGTTGAAACAGTACTATAAATGTTAGGATTTCTTGATATACTTCTATTTTTCATAAGTGAAACTTTGGAAAAATACTGAAACTTAACCAGTTAGAGCTTAAAGCCGAGAATACGTTCAATTATGTATACAACAGCAGTTGAATCTCTCAATCAGAATGTAAATATAATAAGTTTCATGGTACATTTTTCAAGGGAGAATTTAAAAAAGTCAATTATTTTTTCGGTCCATTTATATTGGATAGACAAGGCATTCTAGTGTATTAACAAGTTTTTTCAGAAAACTATTGGTCAATGTTCATTTTCTTGTTATGAAACAATTCTACTTGTTTTAACTTAGTGATATTTGTACTTATTTTAGTTAGATATTGTATAGAACTGCGTTTTCACAATTTCAGGCTCAAAAAATAAAAGAAAATCTACTCAGCTACCGAGATATTTAGGCCTTAATTATCCATTTATACAAGAGAGTAAACAAGATACAAATTTAACATTTATGTAGCTTTTATAAGTCTACAAATAAGCCGGCAAGTAGTTTTTAAATATTTCCTAATAAAATAAATATGTCTAAATGAATATCCATAAATCGAAAAATATTCATTTTAGAAACCATTTAAACAATGCTGATTTAGCTTTTTTTTATTTTGACTCTATAATATCTTAGTTTTTTCCTTAAATATGCTTGGACGTAAAATAGGCTGTAGCTGTATAAAAAACATTAAAAACAATATTCTGAAAATTTAGAAAAAAGAATGTCAAAAAGCAAGTGAATGATTCTAGGAAATTTAAAATATTTTTATTTAATTCAACATCTTCAACAGTAACTGTAATTTTAAACAATACATACACACGTCAACTGCGGATTTTAAAGTTTACTATTTGCTTAAGGGAGAACTGCACGCAAAAAGTGAAAATCCAGCGAGAAGATCTAGTCGAGTTGAAAATAAGATGAAAAGGTACCTACGCATTAAAAAAAAACTTCCTGCACGTCCAACTTCAAAAAAACGTGTTATGTATAAGTAATTTAAATTACATTTCGGTTAAAAATGGGTTCAAAAGGGTTCACGCGCTGCAGAAGTACAAAGACATGAGTACGATTTACCATTTCAAATTTTGCAGTGACGTAGACAAAGGATAAATGTAAGGCGGTAAAGAGCCCTTTTGTGGAAAAAAAATTATATGCGAAGGCAAAAAGTGGTCAAAAAATGGTCGAAAATGGACAAATCTACTTTTATTTTATAACTCTAGATTTGATTTTTCCATAAAAATTCGCCTTTAGCGCCCATCTATACATATTTCCCTATTAAAATCACATTGAAGCTAATACATATCTCTTATAGTTTTAACATAATATTGCAGCGGCGGAAGGCAGTTCCCCCTTAAATAATCCGTCCGAAATACTATGTATATTATAAACTAACCTCGCTATATCAGTCTGGCACGAAAATATTTGAAAAATCTTATTCAACTAAAAACTTCGAGTTCAAAACTCACTTCCAAAATATCCGACGGACCAAAAGCACGACATATACTATACCAACAGAGTATAAAATTAGAAACAAATACGAATATTAGTTTTACTGATAACGAAGATTGTTTCCGAAACATTCAGTTTGTTTACATTGAGAAAAATGTGGGATGCAGGCTAATTAGTCTTCGACAAAGGTCAAAATCCGAGGTTTCAATGACCTACACCAATCAAATTTTCGAGAAATTTGCGAATAGTCACCCAAGCGATATAACAAAAAAGGAAAATAAAAAAATTAATGGACATGGATTAACAGAAAATTATTTTTTCAACAAATTACATTTTGTCGCTCTGTGCGACATTGAGTCACTTTATACTATTATAAGCAAAGTCTACTGAATAAATATTATTATTCAGTAAACTTTGTTATAAGTGATCAATTTGCGTTTTTCTTGTCGAGATAATTTCAGTGTATGAGATCCTCGAATTTAAACCATCGTATAGAGTGGCGACTCGTGGGGTTTGAGTTTAGAGGGGCAGACCGGAGCTCATACCGAAACTTGCATCGCAATCTTCTTTTTTTCGATTTTCTCGTACATAACAAAATAAAACCTCGAAAATATAGTTTTATATAATGTTTGTGTAAATCACGGCTCTTTATTGATGCCCCTTCTTTCTATTTTTTAAATTAGTTAATAAAAAAAATTGAAATTTGACACATATTAATAACCGGTTAACTACTCCTTTTTTGTGCATATTTCTGTATAGTTCACTATTGCCGTTTCAAGTTGGTACTATATTTTGTCCTACACATTATTTGGAATACTTTTAGACCCCTCTTTTAAAAAATATTGCATTTTGTGTTTTCCTTGATTTTCAAATCGTGGCCAAAGCAAAATTTAAAACATTACAGAATTTTATATAACTAATAGGCGAAATGACTCGTGTTTCCTATTTTTGCATCCGGAATGTGTTATAAATCATTAAATCATTTCCTTGTCCAGTTAAGATCCATTCTAGAATCGGCTTTAAAAAATAGCACACACTGAAAGCAGTATAATAAACTTATAACTTCACAAGCTTATATCCAGTTATCCGTATTTTTTGAAAACGACGCATAATCTGTTTTGGGCCATATTTCCACGAGTCAACGAGGATGGATAATTAGAGATAGAAGCCAATGTTATTATTATTATTAATTCATTAGAATCGAAACTTTATGTTACGTTAACATTCTATAGAAGGGGTGCATGGTCACGCAACCTTAAAGAGCCAGTAATTGTACTATATTAAATCGCACATTATTTCTTGCCAAAAAATTTTATTCTGTTTCAGAAGTGATTTTGTCATGGCAACTATCTTTCCTTAACGTTAAAGTTCTCGAGCAACTCGCCACTTTTTAATTATTTGCTTTTAATTCTTACTTCAAATGGTGTTTATCAATGAAAATGCTTATATCAAGATTGTTACCCAAACCGAAGAGTTCCTTCTCGAAAAATATTTGATAAGATCCATCAATGCCTTAAGCCCGCTATTCACTATTCGTTAATTCGTCTTTTCGTTCATTCCGTTTGATTCGTTGCTCTGCGATTCGGTCTTTTTAGCGGATAATCGAGTATGCTTTGACCTCGGTAAACCATTCGTCGACTAACATCGTTTGATTTTTGCGTACTTTACGAGATTAAAAACGCTTAAAATGCATGCGAACGTATTAAATAAAAATTGATGGATAGTGTGGATGAAATATTCGTCAATTCGTTGATTCGCCAATTAGTTCATTCATACGAACTGAGGAATCGAATGAATGAATCGAACCGATGAATCAAACCAAATAGTGAATAGCGGGCTTTAGGGATACCAATTCATATAAGCCAAGAAGAAGGGAGTATCTTCGTAGGTACGACTTTAGATTAAATATACAGTAAATTTATTCTAAGAGCATGATGGTTTAAGTTATACGTGGAGAAGATTTAATGGAGCACAGGCTCTTATAAGATGTGGGCAACCATGAACTACATGGACACTGTCTTAGTCATTCATTAAGCTTATGTATTTCAGGCCGTCCGAAATATGATGGTACTTCTTAATCTAAATATCTCAATACATTATAAATAAATAAATTAAAAGTAGATGTGTTGTGCAATACTCGCTGGGTGGAGAGTCATGAGGATATTATTACCTTTCCGTTAAATATTTTACATGCATTTAAAAAGAAACCTATTCAAATATTTCAAAAATTCTTTATTTTAGTAAAGGTGCTATGCTGTGTTGATTATAATTAAAAAAAAACGATTTTTTTGCTTCCGTGGAAGCACTAGCCTACGGTTTATCCCTTGCGATAAACCTAAGGAAAATTCTGCAAACCCCAGAGCAAGATATCTCAAGGGCATTGTCGAATATTAATTAAGCTTGATCATTTATTCAAAACATAAAGAAGAATTTTAGAAACTATTTCAATTTATTTACGTACAAGACATTAATTTCCGCTATTGATATAGGAATGATTTGTACGATTTTGCTGTTACAAAACACGAAAAAGATTATTTCTATTTAACACATTTTATGTGACATAATTCTTCAATTTAACTCCCGATTTAATGCAATAGATTTTGTTGTAGGCCTTGAGGGTCTAATCCAAAATATGTCGATATTATTAAAGCAGCTTCAATTTATAAGCAAGATATGCCTGGTTTAGTATAAGAACTCTCCTGTGAACAAAAAATTTGAAAAGAAAAATTGCGTGAGGTGATAGAGCAACTATTCCAAAGTCTGCTACAGAGGTATTAAAAAAATATACCGAAAAATAGTTTTATGATATAAAAAATGATTGATATCTTTTCTGTTTTTACCTGTAACAGCAGCCACAGCAGAAAAAAGTTTTTCAATTTTATGAAAGTTAAAAACTTAACTTCGAAGCACCATGGAAGACGAAAGATTAAAAGGTCTAGTACTGGTTAATATCGATTAACGACAAGAAATTGATGTCGACGAAATCATAAATGTATTTTACAAAATGAAACAATGTTGAATGAAAATAGGAAATTAGACAGACTAATATTATTTAGAAAAAGACATTATGTTTACATTCACACGTTTTTTTTTTTATACCAATAGTACACCAATTTACAAAACTAATATTCCAGTAAACCGAATAAAGCGGTGTTGCCGTGAGTGAGAGCATTAGTTTTGGACGATTGTTGAGTTTTTGGGTTATTTTTCTTTTGTGTGAGTTGTTAGTCATTATGGTGCTTAAGTGCGAAGTGTAAAAAAATTGGATTATTTAACCCCTAACATCTCCCTTCGTAAGTAAGTCAAAATGTTATTTATTTTTCTATTATTTGTTTCCTAATAATTATTCATTTGTAAGTACGATTAATTACCTTAAGGGTTAATAGGAGTTGTAATTGCTATTTTATCGTTCCTTAGGCAGCAAAATTGCATAGCTTTTTTCCCTAAGCTACATATAGGCGAAACCAATGTAGTGTTCAAGTGTCAACGCATTTATTAGCCAGCGACGTAGTTGTTTCTGTGATTCCATTTTGCGCCTTTACCATACAAGGAGCTCGTTAGTCTTTGGCAGCCTGATGAGCTCTAAAAGGAGCAAAATCGCGACCGTCGTTTGACTAAAATGGATCATTGAGCCTGCAGAATTGCAGGACATGTTCCAAAACAGGATCGATGTTAACATTATTGCTCCCAAAGTTTTTGTAACATTATTTAGAATTAATTTATCTTTCTAAAGATTGATTCAATAGTTACTGGTTAATGTCCATTAATTATAGCTGATTAGCTTAATAGTACGCATTTTAATTTTATTAATCTGTCAGATTTTTAACTATTTTTTAAATTTAATATAAGTAGATCTCACTTCTCCTACAATAAGCGAAGTAAGCTTATAACTAAAACTTTTTAAGATCATGTTGTTTTATTAGTATTTTATTGTACCTCCTACGTAGTCTATTAGCTATGTTGTAGGGTGTGATGAAACAAAATGGCAATTAGGGACAAGAAGTTTTGTTCTTTTTTATTTTTACAGCCCCACTACAAAACAGTTTTTTACAAGGTCCCCCTATGGCTGAAAGAACGTTTATTGAAGTGGTTTGTACTACAATGATAATTTTATCACAAATTCTTAGCCGACTAGACAAATTATATAAATATCATAAAAAATGAAAAAGCCATAGTTAACAGTAGAAGTGAGGAAATACCTTTGTGTAAATATAATAATGAATTATTAATTAAATAAAGAACACGAAAACCGAATGAACGAAAATAGCGCCTGACCTTTTTATTATAAGCTGGGTATAAATATATAAAAAAGAGGCACTTGAAAATTTTACACCCCATATTTATCAGTAAAACTTATTTGGCATGTAAAACTTGTTTTAAACATCTCATATGTTGATATAACTTTGGAATTAATACATCCCAACCGTTTCGTGTATTGGCGTTACCTGGTAGTTACCAAACAATTCAAATAAATATATTAGCTACAGCCACTGTTTTGTTCTAGTCAAATGCAAATTAGTCGTGAATATATTTGATTTTCTTGAACAGATTTTTCGAGTTGATGAATATTTTTACTGCATCAAATATCTTCCTTAAAACATAAAATGCTGAAAAATGAAAATAATAAAAGCGTTATAAAACATAACCAATCATAGTAAAATTGCCATAACTTATTAGCTTTACAATGATTTTATTAACGCTAAGATTAGGTGTTTTACAAAAGTGTAGAAATCCGCCCCTATGTCTTAAAGGAATAAATAGTTTTACAAACCTCTGCGTAATCTGGTCCTATTGGCGCTATATAAAATTCTTCAACATTCTAATTACTGTAATTACCGCGGTACACATAACTTAACCAAGCGCCAAATCGCCAATTTCAAGATCTTACGCTATCTAGTGGGTATATAGGTGTAATCTGTTTATCAAAAAATAATGGGCTTATAGAAACCTTTAAGAGAAATAAATAAGCTAAACGCCAAATTTTCTATTTACCTATTGTTATTACGCATTACATGAACAAGTTCATAATGTAAGAAAACATTCAAAGATGTCAGTACAAGAGGTTAACAAAACATGACCAAGCGCCAATTTCAGCCGTTATTATGATTAATCATCGTTGTCATGACATAATTAGTTTAAATAGGTTATGTGTTAGTATTTTCTATTTAACTATTGTTATTACGCATTGCATGAAAAACATTAAATAGAAAAAAAAAATTAAATGAAAAACATTATATCGAAATGTCCTACTTTAGCATAACTTGACCAAGCGCCAAAAATGGCGTTTAGTCAATTTATGTAAATTTCAAAATGTAGAGATGCCTAAAAAGCCACAGGCAACTAAGCCAGGGCCGTCTTAGGGGGCCCGGGTAGGCGGGCGATCGCCCGGGGCGACTTTTTTTAATGTAAAAGAAAAATTCGTTCTATAGGACACAATATTCAGAATGAATTAATAAGCCACATTTCAAGGAATATTAAAAAAAAAAAATCTCAAAATATTTTTACATTATATTGGACCCACCAGATACTAACAGAGTAAAACTGCAGTTAAAGAGAGTTTCATAAAATATTTACTTGTAAATGATACAACTGGTCGGGGTCTTACAGAGGTCGTGCTTACAGGGTTATGACAACGAAGCTAATATGCGGGGAAAAAAGTTCTAAAGAGAATACTTGATATAAATAGCAGAGCAATGTTCGTACCGTGCGCAGCACATTCCCAACATCTAGTTATTAATGATGCTCTCAAAGCCATATTTGAAAGTCTCAATTTTTTTTCTCTTGTACAAACTCTCCTTCCACAAACAAAAATAAAATTCCTAACTCTAAAACCTCTTAGCTTTAAAATGTCAAAATGAAACTTTAATAGATATTTCTAAAGATTTCACTTGCGATCCAGCTGCTGATAGCTTAGCAAAGAAAATTAAATGGTTTAATTTTTTGGTGTGCGTTGTTTTTTGGTACGAGGTTTGAAATAAGATCAATTTGGTTAGCAAGCTTTTGCAGAGTCTCGATTTAAATATCGTTCAGTCTACTAGATCCTTAGAATTACTTGGCAGTCCCTTCCGGGGTTGCAGAAGCGATAAATACTTCCAGGAAGTATTAGACGATGCAGCTGAGTTAGCCCAGGAGCTAGAAATCGCAGCAAAATTTCGTTTAGAAATTAGAGCTTGTCTTGTCAAGAAAAAAAAACCCGACAATTTTTGTATGAAGCTCAAGATGGGCCAATAAACGAGCCATGTAAAAAATTTAAAACTAAGATTTTCTTTGTCGTTGTCGATAAAATTATTAACTCAGTTGACACTAGAGATTTGAATTATTGAAAGTTCATTCTAATTACTTTTCATTTTTATAAAATATTCACGAGCTTCTTAAAAACAGTAAAGAAGATCTTATGAAACATTATCTTGATTTGGAGCTATACTTAACTTCTGGTGAGAGCAAAGTTTTAAATGGTCTTGAACTGCAAGGTGAATTGCCTTCCTTCGGTGTCTTGATTTAAAAAGAAAATGAGAAGATAAGTAATCCACAAACAATTATGGAATTTATTTATTCAAACAACCTAATGGAAATCTACGAAATACTGTAATAATACTAAGGATTTTCCTTACTTTATAAGTTTCGGTATTCCAAATTGAAAATTATTGAACATTATCCAGTATGTCGCAAGAACCTCTTACTGGCTTAGCACTAATTTCAATAGAAAATGAAGTTGCAGCTAATTTAAATTATGATGAGCTAATCTTTTCCTTTGTGGAAAAGAAGCCTCATTTTTTTTAATTATGTTATGTTACGTTTATTATAAAAAAATGCTCGCCCAAATTTGTATTTAAAATTTTGTTTAGGTATAATTAAATTTTTCCAAAAAATTGCATTTTTTTTTCATGAAGGTGGTAGATATTATAGGGTTAGATTATAAAGGGAAAGGTAGCCATTTCAGAAGGTTTGCCCAGAACGGCCAAATCCCTAGAAATGGCCCTGAACTAAGCGTTCTCTGCTAAGTTGCTACTTGGGGAAACTGCTGACCACTTCCCCATATTATTTGATATTGCTATATCGCTAGGCAACAAATGTGATTGCCAAATTTATTTGAAAATTCTGAATCCTGTATTTCTAAATTCTTTTTCTAATTACATATCTATCTCTTTATTTTTTTGCAAAAAAGTAAATCCATTAATAAATTCATAATATATAAAATTATATGTTTATTTACGTACATATTTATATATCTACTTATTTTCACATACATTTTCAAATTAAACAATAAAAAACATGAGGAAATATTCCATTTTCCTGTACATTATTGAAATTCTTGATATACAAATAGCACATATTTACTCAATGTAAAGGTGTCAATAGTGTCGTTTGCAGAAATATCGATTTATTCTATATAACTTGTGCATCAGAAATCAATAGATTAGGATCTGATTTCTGAACATCCGAGCCGAAATGCAAACCATGAATTATAAATTATTACTTTAGTAAATGTACCTATTAAATTATTTAAAACACATTAAAATTGATATTTTTATGCTGTAATATTGTATATTAAATTAACCTTTATACGTATTTAATTTAATAATTTTCCAATTGCACTGTTCTACAACGAATTTGCCTTGCAAGTGAAAGTAAGCAATTCCTAGGGTTTTTATCTTACTAAATCGGAATATAACACACAAGGAGTGTAATATTCATCTAAATACATATTTTTACAGTAACTTTAAAAAACCAATATCTGTAACGTTAAGATATATACATTTAATAAATAGTATTTATGTGTCCATTCTTAATACTTCTTTGTTAAAATTTCAAATTTTGACACAACATATTTTAGAAACACGAGCTACAGAAATAAATTCAGTTGCAATTCCGTGTTCAGCCGCCTTAAGTTAGAGCCAGAAAACACTTATTTTATTTAAAAGGCAGAGACAATGTTGTGATGGGTAGAATCGTGTTATTAACGACAATACAACATAATATTAGGTTTTACTTAGATTTCAAGCGCATATGACTCAAACTTTAGTGGAATAGGTCTCAGAATAATATACGCAAAGCCCAGGAAAGGAGTATCCCATATTTTCAAACATTTTTATTCGGCGTCATTTTGTTCAATCATATTGGATTCATACCAGTATGTTACCAGTTTCTACCTATGCGATACTTGATTTTTGGGCATAATTTAAAAAAAATCGATAAGTAGTTTTTGCATTAGCACATACCGCCATTTTGTTCCGTCAAAAAAATTATATAATAATTAATTTTTCTGCAAAATTTAAGGTTAATTCAATAAGATTTTTTTACGTTGATTTTTAAAAAAAATATTTGGCTGACATTTTGTTCCGCTATCTTGAATTCGTACCACAACTTTACCAGTTTATCTTTATATCACACATAATGCTTGCACAAAATTTGAAATGAATCTTATAAGTAGTGTTTTCAGGCTGTTTTTTAAATATTTTATTAGGCCGTCATTTCATACCAAAATGTTACCAGTTCGTTCCTATTTAACACTTGATTTTTGAGCAAAATTTGTTTTTTCAGTAATAATTTTTTTAACGTTTCACTAGGCCGCTATCTTATTCTTGAATTCTTATTGAATTTTTACAAAATTATTACCAGGTCATTCCCATATTACCCTTAATTTTTGACCAAAATTTGATATCAATCTTATAACTAGTTTTTAAGCTTTGCCGTGAACTAACAGACAGACAGATATACTTACAGATGGTCCAACGGAATTGATAAAACATATTTTTTAGCATCTAGGGACGCTAAAACGTAAAGATATGTAAAACGTGAGAAGCTGATTTTTCACGATTGCAAATATTATATTTAGCCGCTATTTTGTTTCGCCATCTTGAATTAGTACCGCAGTTTTACTAGTTCAACTGTATTCCACAATTATTTATGGCACACAATTTCAACTCAGTTCAGTAAGTAGTTTTTAAGGCTGAATGTTTAAACATTTTACTAAGCCGTTATTTTGTTCCGACATCTTGGATTCGCACCAAAATTTTACTAGTTGATTCCTAGTTAATACTTAATTTTTGTGCAAAATTTGTGATAAATGGGATAAGTAGTTTTTTAGTAATAATTTTTTAACATTTTGCTAGGCCGCTATTTTGTTTTGCCATATTGGTTTTTTACCAAAACGTTACCAGATTATCCCCATATGATTCTTAAATCTTTACCAACATTTGGAGTAAATCAGCTAAACAGTTTTTAAGCTATGCCGTGAATTGAGAGACAGACAGACAGACAAACCGACAGACGGACCGACGGAATTGATAAAACATATTTGTTGGCATTTAGGGACGCTAAAACGTGAAGATATGTAAAATCTGAAAGGGCGATTTTTTTCAAGATTACAAATATTTTATTTAGCCGCCATTTTGTTCCGCTATTTTGAAGTAGTACCACAATTTTATTAGTTCATCTGTATACCACAATTATTTATAGCACACAATTTGAAATCAGTCCATTAAGTAGTTTTTGAGGCTCCAAAATATTTTACTAAACAGCCATTTTGTTCAGCCATCTTAGATTCGTACCAAACTTTTACCAATTGATTCCCACATAATAATTGATTCTTGGGCAAAATTTGAGATATATAGGATAAGTAGTTTTTTAGTAATAATTTTTTTATCATTTCAGTAGACCGCCATTTTGTTTTGCCATATTGGATTTTTACCAAAATATTACCAGGTTATCCCCATATGACCCTTAATTTTTGACACACATTTGAAGTTAATCGGATAAGTAGTTTTTTAGCTATGCCGCCAACAGACCAACAGACCGACGGAATAAAGGCCGTATTCCATTTCCAAACCTAGTTAACCAGTCCATTTGACAGAAGTCTGACAGCGGATTCTGAAAAACCTTTTAAAAACGAAACACCCGTCAAATAATTGACAGTTCAGACATTGGTTACCCGACAACCAACAAAATTCATCGGTTGTTCTGGTGACACTGTTGACAGTTATTTTTAGGAACCGTGTTCCGTAAATAACCGACTTTTCAGATAACCGACGAATACGGAACACGAAACCGAAACCAAGATTGGAAACGGAATACGCCCTAAGAAAACATGTTTTTCGACATCTAGGGACCCATGAAACGTGAAGATCTGGAAAAATCTGGAAGGGTGATTTTTTCACGACTAAAATAGTTCCCTTTTACGAGGGAAGTAAAAATATTCTCAACAATTACTTAAACCAATTTTGTTTAAATATTAGTGCTTATTGACGCTTATACAGAGATATATTTTATAATAACACTTATCAGTTTTGTATTGGTACGTAAAACTATTTAATTTTTACTTACCCGTATAACATCTGACACATTTTATTATGAATATAATAATAGGGTAAGGTTGCCTAAGAGCACGCACAATGTAAGAGTACGCACAGTCATTTTTAGAGAATGTGAGACGTGTATAGACCGTCAGTTAATATTAGTGTATAGTGACATTAAAAGGTAAGTAAATTCCAAAATTTGAACTAAATCGGTTAAAAAATAATTGTCCAAAGCTTCGTTGTAAGTTTTTGCTTCCTTCCGATGTAACTTTCTTCAAAATTCAAACTGTGATAAAAAGTTTTAAAAAGTTAGGTTATGATTGAAAAGCGCGAAGTTTAAAAGAGGAGTGTCTCCCAGTCCGCCACATAAGTTGAATAGCATATTTAAAACATTATATGGGCTATTAAAGGGAATAACTAAAAAGCGAACAGAAATCCAAGAGTACGCAGTAATGCTTAACACAAGAGTACGCATGCGTACTCTTGGATTTTAATGTTCTTTACATATAAATGGATAATTATCTCTTTTAATATTTCACCTATTAAAATAAATAAAAAAACATATAAATCAGAAAAAAATCTAATTGACTATACACACTGTACAAATACTAAAAATTTTATTTAAATTAGGTATTTTTTTTAGTTACATCTTTTTTTTTCGAAATGGGCCCTTATAAACGAACTAGCAATCGCCAATTAAAATTTACAGAAAGTATTCTAAATGAAATAAAGAAAAAGGTAGCTGCTGGTCAATCAAAAAGGTCGGTTGCAAAAGAATATGGAATCCATGAGGCTACATTAAGAAAACGGCTTAAAGTTGGAAATGTGCCGACTTCATTGGGAAGATATAAGCGAGTATTTACCGAAGAGAATGAACTAGAATTGGTGAAGAGGATCAAAGAATTAGACGAGCTATTTTATGGACTCCAGGCTAAAGAATTGCGCAAATTGGTTTACCAGTTCGCCGAACAATTGAAACTTTCTCACCCTTTTAATAAAACCACTAAATTAGTCGGCAAAAAGTGGCTTACAACTTTTTGCCAAAAGCATAATCTTTCGGTACGACAACCCGAGAAGGTGAGCATAGCTAGAACTATTGGGTTTAATAAAGTCCAAGTATCAAGGTTTTTTGCTAATTTATTGCGCCTCATTGAAACTCATTCGTTTAGTGGCAAAAATATTTACAACATGGACGAAACTGGGATGTTGACAGTCCCAAATAAAATACCAAAGGTTGTGAGCATTAAGGGTAAAAAAGCGGTGGGAAAAGTTGTTTCGGGCGAAAGGGGAACATTAATAACAGCTGTGTGTTGTGCAAATGCTAGAGGACTATATTTGCCACCTGCATTAATATTCCCTAGAAAAAGAGAAAAACAAGAGTTTCTGTATGGTGCTCCAGAAGACACCATTTTGATGTTATCAGATTCTGGCTTTATTAATGCAGAGCTTTTTATTAAGTGGTTAAATCATTTTAACCAGCATGTAAAACCGTCAATTAAAGACCCAGTACTATTAATACTGGACAACCACAGTTCGCACATCAGTTTAGAAGCGATATCGTTTTGCCGTAAAAATGGAATTCATCTACTTAGCCTGCCGCCTCATTGTAGTCACAGGCTTCAACCATTAGACGTTGGGTTTTTTGGTCCGCTGAAAGCGGCCTATTGTCAAGAGGCAGATACCTGGATGACTCTAAGTCCTGGTAAATTAATTACATTATATCAGGTGGCAGGACTATTTGGCAAAGCATATGCTAGAGTGGCATCCCTTCAAAATTCGGAAAAGTCTTTTTCGGCTACGGTAATATGGCCCTATAACCCTAATGTCTTTTCAGAAGTTGATTTTGCGCCCTCCACGGTAACTTCTTCAGAAGTCTTAGAATCGGACATTGAAATTATCATTTAAAATGGAGATTTAGAACAAGAGATATTGAAAGATTTGCCAGCAGAACCAAGGATTTTAGCTACTGCTGAAACACCCGAGGTAGTAGCCCCGCACTTGGATATAGGTAAGTAAGTAAACTTTAAGTAAATGTATTTTTTTAAATGTTTATTTTTTGCTGCCAACAGGTTCAGCACCTATTCAACTTGTTAATTCTCCAAAACCTGGCCCGAGTTGGGCCGTTGATCCTCAGACGCCACCAAAAAGTTCTTTTTCAGAAGCTATGCCTTCGCAGTTGCCATCTGAAGAGGACCAAAACAAAATAGGTATTGTATTTTGATCCTCCTACTTTAAAAGCAAATGAATCTGAAGGTTTGTAATTGTTATAAAAAATCTAAAACTAAGGACAACTTACTAAAACTAACTTTTTTATAAACGTGAGTGTCTTGGATAAATTGTGTCCAATACCGCGGAAACCTCGCTGTGCAAAAAAACGGAAAGCTGCAAGTAAGAAATCAGAAGTTTTAACGAGTACTCCATTTAAGGACTCATTAGAAGAAGAAAACGTGAACAAAAAAAGAAAACTCAAGTTAAACGGAATTTTAATACAAAACCAAATAAGACTGAAAAACCAAAAAAATGTGATAAAGAGAAAGTGGATAAGGAGAGAGAAATATCCGGCATGTCAAGAATTTTATTTTGATCCACCCGAAACTGACCTGATTCAATTTAAGAAGTGTGACAGATGGTACCACGAAATCTGCACTTCCTATGAAGGGTTTAACAATTTTTTGTGTGACCTGTGCTAGTTCACCTATTGTGTACGCACTCTTGGTGTTACATGCGTTCTCTTAGATTTCACGTTGCGTACTCATGGATCCAATGCATTCCAAGAGTACGCATTTTAAGAATTTTAGTTTTTATTTTATTTAAGCTATTTACCAAAGCATTTATGTTTTTGTTGTATGTTTTTTAACAGAGTTTTTTTATATCGAATATGATAATAAATATTTTATCACAAAAAAATACCTTGTTTATAAGTTATTCCCCTTTAAAAGTTATATGCGTACTCTTGGGCAACCTTCCCCTACATGGACTTCACGTATGGGAAGGATTATGATCGCAAAAATAGTGGGAAAATATAAATACGAGTTTTTCCACATTTTTTAGACATAGTCTCTTGCAAAGGTTTCAGTTGACTCCGGTTTTATAGATCAATGTTTATTATGATAATTTGCCTACCTGCCTTTAATGTATGGGATAGTTCCATCATTAAATGAGAAATACCTGGATTTATTGTACCAGGTGTACTTTATAAGGGGTTTAAATACATATAACATGACTCTCAAACCTTAAACTATTATTTATAAAAACTCCTACATTTTTACAACTATCTGTAGGGTTAAATTTTGTCCCATTTAACAGTATATTAAAATTCTGATAAGATATAATTTGGTTTCTATTTTTACCAAAAACTATTAACTGTGTTTTATTTTCATTTAGAACAAGGTGGTTATTTTTGGAGTATGTACTAAGTAAGTGCGGACCTGCATTAATATTGTCAATGGCTGTATCTAAATCAATTAACCTAAAAGATATGTAAAGTTGAGTATCATCAGCATATTGATGTGAAGAACAATTTTGAAGTATTTTATTTAAATCAAACGTGTTATAGAAAACATGTATGGTTCCCTGTAGAACACCTCCGGAGACGTGTTCAAATTCCCAGACAATATGATTATTTGCAACTCGTTGCCGCCTGTTATCAAAAGAACTTCTGAAAAACATTAGAGCTTCCTCTCCAATACCAAAACATTTTAATTTTATTTTCATTAGGGCATAATTCAATGTATCGAAGGCCTTACTAAAGTCCAATAAAACTAAAAATGTATTTTCGCCTTTGTCACATGACCTGAAAATATCGTCTACGTTACGTTACGTTAAGAAGAACTGTTGAGGTACTGTGCCTAGCTCTGAATCCTGATTGTGTAGAGGGAAGAATATTATAGAGTTGTTCGTACACCATTTTTTCTAGAATTTTTTTTGACATAGTAAGTAAGATACTTATGGGACGAGAGTCGCTGGGACTCAAAGGTTTTGAACGTGTTGGTAATGGGATGACAGTGGTTCAAAGTTAATGGGCATTTATTAAGAATATAAGCAATATGATTAGTAAGAAAAGGGACTAAGTATAAAATCACTTTTATATTTATTCTATCGGAACCAGTGGCACTTGATTTTAGTTTAAGAATTATTTTTTCGACATATTCGAGCTGAACAGTGTTAAATATAAAACGGTTATCGATATTTAAAAATAAATTATTGTCATAATTTTCATTAACAAAATGTTGATTATTTATGTTGGAGAGTGAATCATTATGACCAAATAGTTGTTTAAGTCCGTTGCTTGAAATTTATTAAGAATCTGGACTGGAAATCTGAACTAGGAACCAAAAGACTGGATACTTTTCATTCATTCCTACAAAAGTCTTAAAGCTATGTTACTCCCTAATGGAAACAAAACAAGTTGCCCTCAGTCTCAATTGGTCATGCATTCCACATGAAAAAACGTATAGCAATTTGAAATTGTTACTGGAGACCATACAATATGAGAGATATAAATGGCAAATTTGCGGGGATTTAAAAGTTGTGACGGTTTTGCTTGGAATACAGCTAGGTTATACCAAATACTGCTGCTTCATCTGCGAATTGGACAGTCGAGTGCGATAGGATCACTACAGAAAAAATTTGGGTCTTTTGAACCAGGAAAAAAAATGTATCCAGCGCTCAATAGTTTCCCTCGAAAAGATTTTACTACCACCACTTCATATAAAATTGTGACTTATGAAAAACTCTGTGAAGGCTATGGATAAAGACTGCCTTGCTTTCAGTGATTTAAAAGAAAAGTTCTCTAGAATCAGTGACGATAACATTAAAGAGGGAATATTTGTGGATCCCCAGATTAGGAAACTTTGCGCAATTCGATTTCATACTTGAAGACAAGGAAAAAGACGCTTGAAATGCTTTTAAAATGGCTGCAACAAATATTTTGGGAAACATAAAAGCAGAAAACTATAAGGACCTAATTGCCCAACTTCTTTTGTGTTACCAAAAGCTAGAGTGTAATATGTCGTTGAAAATTAATTTCCCGCATTCTCATCTTGATTACTTACCGGAAAATTGTCGGCTGTAAGTGACGAGAACGGTGAGAGGTTCCACCATGATATTTCAAACATGGAAAAAAGGTATCAGGGAAAGTTAAACTGTAAGATGTTAGCCGACTACTGCTAGACTATTATGAGAGATGCCCCAGAGGCTAATTTCAAAAGGCAGGCTAAGAAACGCAAAATGGGTGTCGAAACTATAGATTAAATGATAAAAATGTTTTATTTAAATGCTTTTGTTGAACCACCAACAATATAGTGTTGTCTATATTTTGTATGTTCATTGTATATTAGCTTAAACGAAAAATTACCAAAAAATTATATCAATGTTGATATACTCAATAAATCGGTACCTAGTTGGATTAAAGCTATAATAAAAATTCATACAGCTCAATCATTGGTAACGTTGAAGTAGTAAGTAAATCGATACGAGGTTATCACCAGGTTAGGAGGCGAAGGCAATTTAATATATTTACATCAGAAATCAAGAAATGTAATGCAATTTGGCAACAATGTAAATATCATTTTGCTACTAATGCCATATTAATTTTTTTTTCGGAGTCAAAAGTTCTTCAACCGCAAATTTTATTTTTTAGATCTATACTATAAGATATAGGCTTCATTTAAAATTTTAAAAAATCGCAAAATCTGAAATACTTACTCTCAACAAGATCCCGTATTCTCTTAATTCAAATTTGAGTACAAATCTGGAGAAGGAAGCAAGGATTGTAGAGGCTAACCCAAATTAGCACAAAGTTTATGCTATATCTGATATTGTTTTAGTACATACTAACTTTTTTAACTACGTACACGAACCCGTTGATAATTTTGTCATGTGACATGTAATGTTAATTGCTGAAATTATAATATTTTCGTTTTAAAATATAATGTTTAACAAAATATCTAAATTTAATGTTCCTGCACTTAGAAATTCTTATAAAACTAGAATGATCGATTGACAGTATGTAAAAATTGTTATTTGATAATACCCTATTTATAATACTAACATCTGATTGAAAACATCTTCATTTTCAATGTTCTAATGTATTAATAATAATATTGGTGTAGTTACTCTGTGAACGTGCTCACAATAGTCTCAAATTTCTTGGATAACAATATATGCAAACAAATCAGCATAGATAACTAACAACACAATTTTAGTTACTAATAGCACAACAACCTTTATTTACTATTTATTAGCCTTTAATGTAAACTAATAGCCAAGTTACTAAAAGATTATTCTAGTATTTGTTGAATTGTTTAAATGGATTTATTTAGAAACTTATTACTGGCAAATAATGTGTTACAAGAGATAAAGTTGGAAAAAGTATTAAAGCTCAACAGAACAGCATATAGCAATAATCATTTTATAGAGAGATTTGTTAATGAATTATTGTAGAATGAATACTTGTTCTAGATGGATATATCCATCAAGAAGAAAGATATACTGGAAAGAGTATGGCTAGCCACGAATAAAATGGAATTAAATAATTGAAATAGGCGGGGAACGATATAGGTTTAAATGGGGGCGTAGTCCTCTCCCTCTCCCCCTAACCAGTCAGAGATTGTTTACTTTTAAATAACTATTTTGTAAATGTTTCATGTTTTAATCACATTTATTAGGCGTAATAAAATTTTAAATATTTAATTTTAACATTTTGTTCTTTTGTGTCGTTCCTTTTGATTTACTGCATAGTTATGATAGTACATTAAAAAAAAGAATATCCTAATAAATTAATTTGCCAAGCTTTTTCAGTCTTAAAGAATAACTCGTAACACACGAATTCAAGAGTTTTTATTTTTGTGCATACCCAGTTCGTGTACAATTGCTGTTCATTTCTTATAAAAAAGGTCTTATTGGCTACTTGAGATACTAGACCAGACCTTTAGAATATAAGATTTATAAAGCAAATCAACTACTATTAAATACATACCTTTACATAGTATCAAAAGATAATAATAATAAACGTCTTTATTTGTTAAGGAGAATACATGCTTACAAAGTTTACATTGCATGTTTATAAAAAAAGCTCCTTCAATAGGAAGCAGCCAAAAGGGCGATATTTAGCCAATAGGGCTTAATTTTGAGAGTTAAAACCTTTTGTAACAAAACAGCAAAATGCAAATGCCTATCCATTGTAAGCCACTAGAGGGTTCCAAAGTGTTCCGATATGTAATCATACTTCCTTAAGCAGCAGATAAAGCGACAGCAAGAGTTTTGAACTCTCTGTATGCGATTCTGCTGTACAACACTCAGAAACGGACCATAGACAAAATCATAATAACGGAAGAAGGAAATATCCAACGACTGCGATAATAATATTTTAAGTTTTTTTGACGTTTGGCATACAATAATTTCAAGTTGCAAAATGATTATTTCAGCAGGAATCTGCTTAAAAAATCTGCTGATTTATAATAAGTCCAACGACTTAACAACGCCATCGCGCTTCAGTGGTGTGCCCCTGATCTGCAAATCTACGAGACGCTTGACTTTGTCAGTTTTAGAACCGCCAAAATAAATGGCCAGTGATTTTAATGGGTTTAGTTTAAGGTTGTGTAACTTTGATAGGCGGCAGACGGCGTCCAATTCCTGATTCACGATGTATTCAGCAATGTGACGTTCTGGGCGTAAAAAATAGTGCCAGTTTCAATAAGTCAAATTTTTAAAATCGTTTTAAAAGTTATTTTTTACTTTTCGGTGCATTTTTGTTTTTTTTTATTTATATTTAATATTAATTTTATTATATTTTTTGATCTGAAAAAATATTCTTTTTCGTTTTTTAAGATATTCTGTACCAATATGCATGATTATTTCTCGTGTTTCCAAATTACTGAAAGATACTATGTCAAAAAGTCGTAATTACTGGTTACTAGGCCCTATTGCCCTAACTCCATATATCACTTACGACATTTTGACTTAGTACTCGGGATAACCGTTTATTAAGTGATAGGAAGTATTATGTAATAAGTAAAGTGGGGATAGTGGTACTTGATTTGCTGTGTTTGTGTATATGTCTCTGTTTCGATTATAAACTGTAAATAAATATAAATATTGTAACAAAGTAAGTATTTAAATATTTATTGTTATATGTTTACTCAGATAATTTTTAAAATGATACCGGGGTCTACTTACATTACATTAAAGCTTATTAAAATGTTGTTTAAATAATATGTCGACCAGATTCAAAAAAACTAATTAACATGAAGTTGAAACAAAATTATTGTTTCTCTTTAAGAAAAACCCACGTTTTCAGGTCAGGATTCAGGGTCTTCGTGATAAAGAATTTGTTTCAAGATCAGAATCGGAGATATTAGATATTACATTTTAAACCTAGGTAAATAGGTAGATTATACATTGAAACATTAAACAGTGTTTTATACTATATGGCAGAAAAAAGATAGATATAGGAAAATTAATATTTGTAGGAAAATTTTCATATGTATTATGTGACAAAATTTACCCATATCACATGAACACATGATTACAGTACATAATCTGTTAATCAAATTGGATTGGTTTTATGAAAATATGCGGATATCATTTTTTATTTACCTTATGATTATTATTAAAGAATAACTGAATTGAAAAAAAAATTTCCCTGACAGAACATCATTTACATATTTATTGATTTCTCCAAACTTACTTCTATCACAAACAACTTTTTATCTTAACAGGGCAGTATTTGCTGCAACATGGTGAAAAGTCCGTTCAAATCCTCTCAATATTGCAGAGAAAATTCCGGCAACATACACATATATAGGTCCTAGGTGGGTTAACAAACCATTTATCATAGTGAAAACATTGAATAGAAAAAAAAACGCGAATTATTATTAATACATTATGATTAATACATTACATAAATTAATACTCAAGATAAAACTGATCAGCTGAATAAATAAGCACTAGTTGCGTCACGGTAACTCAAACCAGAAATAAAACAAAGACCAAAATTGCCACTTAGGAAATCGTGCTGGAGATCTAGACAATTCGGCAATTTTATGAATACTTTGAAGCTCTGATTCGTGTTCTCATGATCGTAGGGAGTTACAAGAGTAACCACGGTTTGCCTTTTATTTGCAAATTTTCACAAGATCCTAAGGTTTCTCTTATTAAATTAACAAGATTTAATAAATTAAGCAAGGAAACGGTCCGACAGTGACGTGCGTTCTTTGGTCCGATCTCGGACGCTAATTTGAAGCTTTAGGGATGGGCGATATTAGATTTTGCTTATCTATAAACTACGACACATCACCTATCGGTAGATCCGATACGTCGATAGTTATCGACTTATCGATAGGTACTCCTACCTATCGATATATATATGAAAGCAAAAAAAAAGGTCTTTACTTTCATATTACGCATTATTTGCTTGTAAATATGTAATCCGTTTTTTCATAGCTATCCATGTTCTCGGCTACCTATCGATATTATCAGTTACCTATCGATTCAAGCGACAGCTCGCGAATGCCGGCAACTGCCTTAAGACATCCCTTGGGTAAGAAGTATTGCAAAAATATTTTCCAATTTTTTAGACTTGATCATATAGGATCAAACCAACTTTAATGTACAGTTGTACCAAATCCTGAGAAGTGTCATAAAACTGAGTTATTTATTACAAAAGAACCTCTTGTGTATACCTTATTCCACTTCGAATAACCCGCAGAATACATTCCAGCGGCGGAGAAAAACTATCAGACTGGTCATTGTAGCTTATGCAGCTCACTTCGTGAAGCCCATGGAAAGGGAAGTTGCAAAGAAATTAAGTGTTATTGCCCGGATTGTGATATACCACTCTGTAGTAGTCCTTGTTTTACGTTATATCATGACAGTAATAATATTAAGATTAGTTGTTTTCTTTTAGCAAGTTTAAACATTTTCTAATATTTAAGAATTTTGGATTTAATTTGTATGTATATTATAATGTATATTATCATAATTATGTTTTATTAGCTTTTGAAAATATATCGGCACGTTAAGTGGTTGAAGTCCTCGTAGTTTTGCTTTCTATTGTCCCGGATTGCCGTCATCGAAACACGTCTTTCTGATAACATTTTTTATCTTGAAGGTATTTTTAATTGTACTAATTCACCAAACGAGATATTTCTATCTAGTTTAATGACAGCTCACCAAGCAATTCATATACTGGGTGTCCCATCCAAAAGTACAACATTTGATTGCTCAATAACTCAAAAACTAAGAAAGGTATCAAAACGCGGTTTGGACAGAATTACTAAGAATTTACAATTGGCGGTAATGCCAAATTTCCAAATTCATTACGGTATTTATTTCAAATAAGTATTTATTTTAATGGATATTACTCGATTGTTTTAAAGGGAACACCCTGTATATTTTATCACCACAAGAATGCTTCAACTTTTCAAAAATGTATACATTGTTTTAAAACTAGACAACAAAAAATGCAGTTTTCAGCGAACTAACAAAATGTTTGCAGATTAATATCTTGCGTTTTTTATTAGTCGGCTTTGTTTCATAGCAATGAAAGCTTGACAATGTCACTGTTCCCTATATGAAAACCCGTTTTTGGGCAATTTTTAATAGGAATTCACAACAAATGGCTCAGTCGAGAAATAACGTAGGACAATCCAGCATCCAAATCTTTTAGATGGCCCACTGGAAATTGTAGAAATTTTGACTAATCGAATATCCGTTAGAAAAATTGCAAGTGCATTAGAAATGTCAAAAAGCAAAATTCACAGACCACTGAAGTCTTAAAATTGAACGCGTATAAAATCCGGAGCATTGTTACGAAAAACTAGCGTTTTTGTCTGAAACAATTTTAGACTTATTCCGAGAATACCCTAGAACGAAACTTATAATGTCAGATGAAAATATTTTCCGTATAAGTGGGCAAGTAAATAAACATAACTGTAGTATTTGGAAAAGTGAGAATCCATGTGCTTTTAATGAATTTGAACGAGATTCACCAAAAGTGTATGTGTGGTGTAGCATTTCTTCGACAAAAATGTATGGACCATTCTTCTTTATAGAAAACGTATGACGAGATTGTCGCCTCCACACAGATATTTTTTTACCCACAAATTGATCAGGAAGGAATTGATGTTGTTCGATTGATTCCTCGAAAATCTGTCAACAGAAGATTTCCTAATCATTATACATATTTTTTTAGAAAAATAAACAAAAGGCCTGCAAAATCAGAAATCTGCATGCACGCTGACTGGTCTTAAACAAAGCGGTCAGAAATGTATGTAAATTATTTATAACATGGTTACAAAATTGAATACAGTAAGCAATGAGGGTCGAGGAAAGAAAGACAAACATGGAGATTTAAAATTATAAAAAAAAAACATCGAGAGAGAGACGCAAAGGAAGAGTTAGTTTCGCATCGTTACAAACGTATCATATTGCTTTAATGACCCCTTCAGAAAAAGCATTTGTTTCATTACTGCATATATCATATATTAAACCTATATCTGTCAAGTTAGACCCGGGGTGCGATTTTGGGAGATAGCGTTCGTTAACTTAACGAACGCTAACTCATTCGAGTGTCGCTCAGGCATTATATTCGGATTTTCCGATCTTGATTCGTAAAAGACCAACCTACTACGAAAAGCCGCCATTTTCAGGATCAATTAACATTTGTGATAATAGGTATTTAATTTTAAATTGCAATTTAATTTGATTTAGTGGAATATAAAATACTTTTCGATACTTGTTCTATATATATACATAAATATATATATATATATATATATATATATATATATATATATATATATATACATATATATATATATATATATATATATATATATATATATATATATATATATATAATATATATATATATATATATATATATATATATATATATATATACATATAATATATATATATATATATATATATATATATATATATATATATATGTTATTATTCATAAATGAATTATCAATCCAAATTCAGTGAATTATACCTCTATACCGGTACCAAATTTTTTGCTGATTAAAAAAAGTGTTTCGATGAAATCGATAGCTCCAAATACCATATTTTCTAATGTCTCCAAAATATCTTTTCTGCCGCTTTATAAAATTCGGTTATTAACATCAAAAGCCTAGTACTGAAGAAGTAGATTATATGAAATCAAATACATTAAAATTTTCACCATTTCTCACTGCACTCACTTGTAAACATTTAAATTTAGAATCCCCAATTATTTGTGGTTCTCCTGGATTACAGAAACAGTAGGTATTAGGTACAATAATTATTCGATCACCAACTCCAGCCAACTGGTACTAGCAATGCCGCTTTATCTTCTCTTTTAAAAGTGTTCAAGTGTAGTATCATACAAGTATTGTGGTTTTTCAGACAGACCTACAAGCTGCAGCTGCTTGATTTTCATCACCTTTTCATTATTTCCAGAATAATAAAATATATATATGTTAATACAGAGAAACTAGTACTTTTTTCGTGTTTTGTATGTTTTCATCAACGCCAACAAAATAATTTAAGGTTAAGAGTAATTGTCAAATCGGGTGAAGAACATCGCTTACATAATGTCAAAATATGCATGTAATTTTCCATATATGAAATGATTGCTACTTCTATTATTATTATTATTATTATTATTATTTAGAGAACGTTAACTTAACTATCCTTATCTGCAAAATCGCACCCCGACATCCAAATCTCCCCAGTGAACGGCTGTCACTGTTCATTCAGTAACCTGACAGTTAGCTTTTCTTTTAATGTATGACATAAGTAAGGTAGCTGATTCAAATCTAAATTTAAGGAGTTTATTGATGTAACTATTCTATATGAAAATGACGATTTGAAAAATTCATGATCATGTCTGGAAATATTAAGGTTTTTTCTACGTATATACAGGTGATGAACGTCTGTACGAAAGGTTATTTTATTGTATAGATATGGAGGTGATTGAAATTTAATAATTTTATAATAAAATAGTGTCGAATGCAGTTTAGGCCGATTATACATATTTAACCCTGATATTTCTTTTAACTTATGAGATACTCTATTACATCTTTTTATTCCAAATGTCAATCGAATGCAGGAGTTTGTGGACCATAAACGCTGTCGCAGTGATTACAGTGTGAAAGTACTAAAGCATCACACAAGTTTTTTTTTCATTTTACACATGTCACGTGATCCTTAAAATGCAGTTTGAAGTCTATAGCAAGTCTTAAGCTCTTTCCTTTTTCAACAATAGGGATTGTGATATCTATCCGAAAGTTTAGTATGTTACGAAGATTTAGAGTTAATGTCCTGTTGCCCCTTAATATAACTGTTGATTTAGATTTTTTTAATTTGTCATCGGAAGATATTTTGAAAAGGGCATTTAAATCAGAGTTAACCTTGTTTTCTGCAGCAATATATTCAGATAGTTTAAAAGAAAGGAGTTGTTGTGTCGCCTGCATATAAATGGCAGTTGCTGTATTTAAGATTTAAGAAAAAAGTGCATGTATGTATACTAAATAATAGGGGACCTAAAATACTTCCCTGAGGAACTCCAGTGATAACATTGAAAGAATCGGATACATTATTATCTATTTTAACTCGTTGAGTTCTACCACTTAACTTTGTGAAATCCAACAATATTAAGGCAGGTGTTTCATTATTGTCGCGGTTACGAAAGATATCATCTGTTATATCAGCCATTCCAGAGGTTCAGCTGTAGCCACCTCAGAAAGCAGATTGCTTTGAGGGCAAAATATTGTTGGTTTCAACGTATCTACGAATTTGACTATCTAATACGCGTTCTATGATTTTCGAATAAGTTGGCAAAATACTGATAGATCGGAACTGACTGATATCGCAAAGATTATTTACCTTGGGAAGAGGGGTAACAAATGCTCGGGGCAAATAATGCCTTAAAAAACATTCGTTTACAATATGTTTGAGATATTCGACAATGTGATGACAACATATATGTATTAGCGTGATATTCAACTGATCCGCGCCAAAAGCTTTTGTTTTTATTTTTAAAAGTATAGATAAAATTTCACTGTATTCTACCTCCTGAAATTCGAACAAATTAAGTGTATTTGCTTTCACATTATTGGAATAAAAGTTTACAAGCTCATCATTACAACTGACAAAATATTTATTAAAGTTGTTAACATTTTTAAACCTGCCAGGTATGTTTTAGTTTTGAAGGTCTCAGTTTGTTCAGTTCCCTCAATTTTTGTTTGACTATTGAATTTCTAAATGAAGTTTTGTAATAAGCCCTTTTTTCATTCCTAATTGCGGAGGTAATATAGGTCCTAAGCTGTTTGTAATATTTCCATTTAGTTGTGGATCTGGTATTTTAAAAATCTTTCAATGCCTTATTTCTAAGTTTTTGCAAAATTTTACATAAACATTACATTTTAAATGAGTGCATAAATGTTAATGGCGGGCACTTCCAATAAATGATTTATTAATTTGTGCTTTTAAGTTTTGTAAGTTTATTATTTTTAATTTATGTAATTATAAGTTAATTCGAATTGATAATACATTAAATAAACTAATGGTAAATTAAAACAATATATATATTTTTGAAAAATAAAAAGGTTCTGCATTCTTCTGGTAATAAAATATACAGGGTTTTTCATTTAAAATAATCGAGTAATATTCATTAAAATAAGTACTTATTTCAAAAAAATACAACAGCAATTAATTTGGAGATTTAGCTACAGTGTCAAATAAAACTTAGTAATTCTGAACAACCCGCGTTTTGATGTCTTTCTTAGTTTTTGAGTTATTCAGCAATATAATGTGATACCTTTGGATAAGACACCCAGTATTTACCTACTTAAGTGCCAATTTGCACGCCACTCTTAATCCCGAATCAAACCGGCAATAATACAGATAATTCGAAAAAAATATGAATGAAATAAATGTATTAGGCAAAAAACAAGAAATATTAGGTACCTGCCACTACTCCTCCCCACATTTACGAGTAATCAGTATGAAATTGTAGTAATTGGTGTACTTATTGTATTGACTTTACATAGGCAAATAAAGTCAATGCTTTATTTTCGTATATAAAGGGGGTTGTTTTTTAAATTAGTCTACTTTTAAATATATGTTCCTGGAAACACAAAGAGGGCGTTCAAAATCATCATTCTGTGTGCAGCCCGCGTGCCCGCTAATCTAGAGACACACGAGAGAGTCTACTGCATATACGTACGCTAATTCGCTGAGTATTCGGTATATGTGTAAAGAAGTTTATAGACACTAAATGTGCTCAACTCCAAAAAGACAATGTCGAAGGGCACGGCTAAGTCCGTGACCCAATAGGTTCTCGGTAATTACACCTCAACTGACTTAAGTGTAGAAGACTTAAAACAAGCCGATCTAGTAGTAAACAAAAAAGCTCATAATAAAGTGCATTCTGCTTATATTAAGTTAAAAAATGAAAGACAAGTTCTCAAAAATAAAATTACCTCGCAGGAAAAAACTATCGAAGAAATTAGTGCTGAAACTGAAAAAATTAGTGCTGAAAATCAACTGTTAACCGAGAAGCTTTAAGAATTAAGTGACACTGTTGATAAATTAAAAAGGTATGTGCCTGGCAAAGTACTTAGCGACAACTCTAAGGAATGAGACAAAAAAAGGTTCAAACCTAAAAAGAAAAAACAAACAAATACATTCTAACAAGATGTTTTCTAAAACACCTAACTGTGAGTTCCCCCCCTTACCAAAAAATGATTGTATGCCTCAATTTGCAAACAGAACAACTTCCTCTAATTATAAACAACCCACTCAACCTAACATTGAGAATCATTCTGAATCATCTAACATAAAAATGCCTAAAGTTCCCCCAATTGTAATCAGAAACAAACTATCTAAAATCTAATAAAATCGACTATGGTAGAGCAGTCACACTTCCCGAAGGGGTAAAAATTCACCCAACAACTGCAATAGAGTAATTAAATTCCATTTCACTCATTCAGCTTTTCTGATGAAAAAATGTTGCATATTGTTTTAAGAGGAGCCCTTACTTACGAACTGGTCTGTAACAAAAAGTCATTAGATGGAGACATAAAGATGGCAGGCCCATGCCATTAATGTTAGTCATTTTACCAACTAAAAAAAATATTTTCAATTTAACTCCAAAAAAACAATTACTCTACGTACTTTCCAATGGGGCACCCAAAATAATAATAACTTAATTTCCAAAACCAGACTACAAAAAAATTGTTTCTATCAATATTAACACACTATTTCTTTAATCAACAAAACTTATAAACTCCCTAGAGAGTAGAGACTACAATACTTAGACAAGATGCTTAGACTGCAAAAAAAAGAAAATAAAACCAGGCACTGCCAAAAGTAAAATACTCCAGTTTTAAGACTAATAACAAAAAAAAAACGATTATCTAAAAGAAATAAGAGATGCCACAATCTGACTTAAATAAACCATCAGGATCCCAAGAAAAAGGTGTTCAAAGTTATGGGTCATAATCACACACATTTACGCAACAACAAAGATACTCCTGTAAGGTGGAAATGGATTGTTCGAAAGTGCAGTGATTCCATAACATCGCGATTTAGAAGTTGTGCGTCAAATACCGAACATCTGTGCTTCTAAGGATGTTAGGGTTGAAGTAGAAAAATGAATATTTTGATAAATATTTGCTTATTATTTTTGGTATTGGATGACGAGAGAATGAATTTTAGCTTTTGCTAAGCAAAGGAAAACATGCGACAAACAGATGTTTTCTTTGGGATGGGACATTTAGGAGTTGATGCTGGAAGTTTACACAACCTTTTACAATACAAGCAGAGAGAAGAAGCGCGTTTCGGTTTTATATTCGTTGCTGCCAAATAAATGAGAACGTACTTACAGATGTTTGTTTTCTTTTGATAAAAAAAATAAATTTCTGGAATCACACTCACTTCAGAATCGATTTTAATATTTCGATCATAAATTATTTCACAATATTTTTACTCATTCTATATTAAAAGGCTGCAACTTTCATTATAACCAGTGTCTTTGGAAAAAAGTACAGTATATTGGCAGTCCTAAGCTCAATGACCATCGCCACAAATTAGTACACTGCAAGATTTTAATGACTATTTTGAACAGTGGTTGAAAAACGTTACGGTGAAAGACACCGCACAACAAATGCTTTAGAGGGTTGGCATAAAAGGTTCGACCGCTTTATTGAAAAATACAATCTTAATATTTGCGAGTTGCTGTCATTTAGTTAGAGACGATAGCAAATGTTTTTTTCTTGGACAAATTGATTTTAGTAGGACGCCCTGAAAACGATCGAAAACATATTTCTTTAGATTTATGTGATTTAAAGTACACATTTATCTTGGTTAGTCCTGATATGAAAAATTTTACTATTTTTGTCTGAAGGGTAGTGTGACCAGTGCGTGGTAAAAATAGACGTGCAGGCTTGCGTGACGAGCTGGCATAAGTTTTATTGCAGTGCTGAGTTGGTACATGGCGAGATGGGGAATAATTCATTTTGAGCAGAGCCTAAAAGGTGAGTAATATAAACAAATCTTAATCTTATTAAGGTTATCGCAGTTTACACTTTGAAATCTGAGACCAAACTCGTGACTTATTAATGCCAAACCTATTCATCTTGGGGTTTATTTTATCGACGATGGTTTTTCTTCAATCATCTTTAGAAAAAGAGAAAACATCTATCGAGTATGATATCATCTATTAGGTCTACCACAAATATAATGTGTAGAAAGGTAGTGCCCCCAAACGTCTTTAATACTTAACTTTACTATTGGATGTACCCAATACGTAATTCTTTTATGGGTTTGCCCTAAGTATACCCTAGCATTTCACATTCTGCAGTCTGGCTTCTTTAATTGTAATTATGTTTATCGGGTTTGGAAGCATAAAGACTGGGTTAATATAAGGAGCCCATTTTTTGGCATAACGGTTTTGCAGATGCTCCTCTTTCTCGCAGTATCATAAAACCGACTTCTCTACTAGAAAGGGATACCTTATTCTATTTTGCTTAATAGGACACCGATAATAACTTTAATATCTGTTAAATGAAAGAAAAGATCATCGCAAAGCTAAAGAACAAGTTTATACATTGCAATGTCTTTATCCAATTTTAGTTTATCGCAAGATTAGAAAATTATTTTATATGACATGCCTGATTCCTAAATGTAATTGTTTTTAAAATAATCCCTTTTATACCAATTTCAAAGTTTCAAGCGCACTAAGTTCTAAACGAGCCAACCGGGGGAGGAAAACTGGATGATCTTGGTTTTTTTAATCTCTATATCGGTATAATATTACTTTCAAGTTTTTGTAATAGCAACAGGTTTTTTATTTTTTGAAAAAAAATCGGGTAATCACTTTTGTCAGTTACAATTCGGAAGAGACATAATACGAAAATGATAAAAAACGACAAAACGAATATGCGATTCGATTTGTCGTTTGCAGAGAATTGTCAAAAATTATGCATTGTACATATTAGATGAAATATGTCTTTGCTTTGGACTGCTGATTATATCCTCTTTAAATTTTTTCTCTATGTTTGCTAGGTTCTTCAATAGGCCTTCTATAAGTTCTTATAGATAGAAAGTTCTTGCTTCAATTCTTGGTTTTTCTTTTTGTCTCGTTTAACTGTTTGCTTCGTATATTATTGATCCTTTTCCGTCTCTTGTATTTCTTGTTTCATGACTTACCCGTTTTTTCTTATGACTTCTTAAGGTTTTTACTTTATATCTTATAATTAGTTCTTAAATATATAATGTCATTGAATTTTTACCTATAGATGATGAAATTAATAAACCGCCATATTGGAGTAGTCATATAGATATGTTTTCGAGGGATATCCTTCGAATTCCTCAATTAGGTTCGGATGTATTAAATGAAACCTCTTATTTGTTCATGCATTTGGAAATAATGATTTTCAAGTTATACTCTTATTTCTTTAGAAGTTACTGGATGCTATTTCTTTTAGTCGGTATACCGGTTAGTTATAACCATATGACTAATTCTTATCAACAAACTATTTAAAAAACTGTAGTATATTGCAATCGTCATCTCTGGCAAAATTTACAGTTAGTATAGCAGTAAAAGGAAATGCTGGAAGCGCGAAAGCATTAGGCTAGGATTCATGCCAGTCACGAGAAAACATCAAAAGCGTCTGAATTTTGAAACTACAGAGCTTGTATCAGAGCCACTTTTTTCTAACAGTTCCTTCACATCGATCCCAACCAAAACTTCTGCAGTACAACAGCTGATGCCCCAAACAACAAATCCAGAATAAATCGGTACCGAAGCTATAGATTTTAAATGGTAAAGAACACACAACACAAATTAAATCGGTTAGATGCATAAAATACCTATATCGAATGTGTTACTTCTGGAAAGAGCAAAATATATCATTAGTACCCATGTTAACGAAAATTGCAGGGATGCGGATACCCGGGTTAATTCGGGTAAACTCATTAAGTCGTTAATATCAACCAAAATTAAAACCGAGAATAAAAAAATAATTTTGCTCTTAATTATTTTAATGCCAAAATTTGCTAACAAATGTATAATAACTAAAACTTGAATTAAGGGATTGTCCACAAGGAATATAAAATACTATTAGTTTAGGTTTTTTAAATATAAAATTGTGAGACCATTTTCTATTCAACCCTTACAAAGTTTCTGTGATCCTACATACAATTTTCTTCTATATCAACAAAAATATACTCTGATTTTGGATTTGCCAGTTTCTTTTAAGTTTAATAGAACACGAGAAAAATTTCAATATTCCGATCCTTCGGGAAAAATATGAATGTCCTTTTCACATTATAGAAGGTTCGACTGATTTACTGCTTGTCTAAATTTAAGTACCAAGAAATAATGCAAATTTGATGTGGCTGTAGTTTTAAAAAATATATACACCTAAAATATAAATATTTATAATGTAAAAATATATTGTTATTTATAAAGAAGTATGTGAAATCATTGACATCACTATACTCATAAATGACAACATTAAGAAGGCCCAGGAAGAAAAACATAATTACCAGCAGGACCTTTTCAATAAAATCAATACTATATAGGAACTTACCTCAGTTACAGTATTGCACCTGTTTACCAATCCATTAATGATCTGATAAAGAAAGGCGTTAAGATTCCAGCTTATTCATAATCCTATTAACTAATCATTATAATTATATATTATTAATAATAGTGATAGTAATATTAATATTAATAAACCAGATGTGAAATTCAAAGAGTAAAAAAGTGTTCGTTTTATAATCTCACCTACTGGCATTTTACTAGATTCTGTAGTGCCGAGTGGGTAGCTGGTTAGAGCCACATTCTGCACCGAGACCCCATTAGTCCCCTTGTACATCCTTCCTAGGAACATCCCAGTAAACGTCATTGATACTAGATAATTACCCAGTCTACATTATATATGGCGGTAGTTAATCTGACACTTTCTTTCAAATAATCTAATAAGAGTTAAAAAAACTTAATAAAAAATATAATGAATAGATTTGTGATAGGAAGTATAAATTTGTACATACTTTAAAAGAATTGGACTTTTTATCTATTTTAAAACTTTTGTGTACTTGAATATTGATTCCAAGTCATGATAAAGTAACATATTTCTTAAAAGAATTTCAATTTTTTATTTTTATTTAAATTGTTATGATGTATATTCGAAAAATTGCTAAAGTTGTTATTAGAACTTTACATCACCTTTGTCAAAAGTTTAGGACTGCAATTTTAATTTAGCGCAAATAGACATATGTGCAGTAAGCCTACCTTAAAAATAGAAATTTTTCTGTATAAATACTAAATCAGTGCTTGTTTGCTCAGAAAACATAGCTTTTTACTTCTCTTGTAAAAGGGAAGTATTCTAAAATTTTGGTACAGATCCAAAATGGCGGCTTCATCAAATATTTAAAAATTCAGCGTGAAAAACTACTTAATGGTTTGATTTCAAATTCTGTGCCATAATTAATTGTGGTAACTAGTAAAATTGGCCGAACAAAATGGCGGCCAAATAAAAAGTTTGTAATCGTGAAAAATATCACCCTCTCAGATTTTACATATCTTCACGTTTTAGCGTCCCTAGATGCCAAAAAATATGTTTCATTAATTCCGTCGGTCCGTCTGTCGGTCTGTCTGTCAGTTGGCGGCATAGCTTAAAAACTACTTACCAGATTAACTTTAAATTTTAGTCAAAAATTAAGGGTGATATGGGGATGACCTGGTAATATTTTGGTAAAAATCCAAAGTGGCGGAACCATGCTAAAAAAATATTACTAAAAAAACTAATTATCCAATTTATCTCAAATTTTGCACAAAAATCAACATATAAGTGTATTGGTAACATTTTGATATGAATCTAAGATAATAAAACAAAATAGCGCCCAAACAAAATATTTAAAAAATCAGCCTGAAAATACTAACGTAACAATGGTATGGTGACACTTTATAATAATTCATATATCTTTCAACTTATCATTTTATGATTAATTAGGAAACGTCCTATATAAAAAATAGTAAAGACCTGCACCTCTCTGGTATTAGATATTTTGTTTTATGAAGGGGAGAAAAACTGTTACCAACGGAAAAAAAAGATAACGCCAGTAAAATTATTTGTAAAATGTTGTAAATTAGTATTATAACAATATCCACATATAGATATTGATTGTTCAAGTTGTCATTTTTAATTTTTTGACAAAGAAAGAAGCCATTACGGGGGTGGTTTAGGATAAAGACAATTTGCGGATTTTTAAAATTAATTTCTAGAAAAAAAAACGTCTTTTTAAAAACAAAATGTTTTGTTTACCTGATTGGTTGATTTTTCCGAAAGGGGTAAAATACGGAGCATGCACTTACAAAAATTTTATAAGAATATATTTGTATTAAATTAAAATAATGACTCTTTTTCAACCTAATCATCGTAAAATTGTACTCACATATTCACTTGCAGTAGAACAGTAGAAATAAAGATTTTATTTATAAAAAAAAAAAGAAAAACTCATACATTTAAAACGATGTGATCTAATTACTGCTATTCAAAATCCACGGCACATGCCGCGATATTATTTGTTTATTTTTACTTTCAGCTCGTGTGTATTAAAATACACTTGCATCGGTGTCTTATTATTAAAATAGAATGGCATAGCAATTTTTGATTCAAATCTATATTAATTAATAGAGGACGTAAAATATAAAAATCAGTCGAACAATAATTTTCAGTTCTGGGAGGCATGAAACATAACGCAATAAAAAAAAGTAATCCCGGTTTAGAAATGTACTCAGACGGATACAAAATAGTCGAAAAACACGATTTTTCACTTTGTGCCCTATATCTAAACATACACATAAGTATGATGCATGTATGATATTAATTATACATTTAATTTTTTTAAAATAGAATACCCTGTATATATTTTTTCACATTTTGAGTAAGTTTCTAATACTTATATCTTATCCCTAATATCAATAGTTTTTGAAATAAAGACGTTGTTCAAAAGCATTAAATGATAACATATACCAAATGTTCAAATTGTCTTCCCTGAATTGCTTGTCAGTAAGCTAATGAAAATAAAACCTTTTAATTGCATTGTAAATCATCTCTAGTGCTATTAATTCCATTTCATCCAGTATTCGGCGCTGTAATTCAGCCAAATCTTGAGGTTTGGTTGCATAAACATTATTCTTTAAGTGTCCCCATAAGAAGTAGTCGTTTGGCGCCAAATAAGGGGACCTAGGCGGCCATTTGATAGACATTTTTTTCCAATCCACCTATCCAGAAATATATTTAAAAATGCGTTGGAGTTCCGTCCTGTATGTAATTGCATAATTCGGACCCATTTACTTTTTGGAAAGCAGGCACTATTTGGTTTTCCAAGAACTGAAGGTAAAGCTGTAATGTCAAATTTCCTTCAATAAAAAATGGCTTGATCTTGTGTGTACGAGCGAACTCAGCCCATACATTCAGCTTTTCAGGAATTTTGTGTATGACATTCTCTCATCGAATGGGGATTTTTATCGGTCCAACATCTGCAGTTGTGTCCAATGACGATAACGTTTGACATAAATCTTGCTTCATCCGAAAAGACCATAAGGTAACCAAAATTGGTTATTTTGCTCCCACCTTGACATCATAATGTAGCAAAATTCCATTCTCTGCTTAAAATCGCCTTGCAATAACTCTTGCACTAAATTAATTTTGAAAGGATGATATTTATGTTTCCTTAAAACATGATGCACGGATTTTAAGCAGACGTCAGCTGCTAAGTTTTTCTTAACGAGAAAGAAAGGGTTTTGACAAAATTTTTTAAAATATGTAAACTTTTCTCTTCATTTGTTGCTATATTAAGTCCCTTCGTCGCATATCTCTACAAGTTCCAGTCTCTTCAAATCGCCGGACAGTTTTTAAAACGGTGTATTTTGAAATGGGATTTCGGTTTGGAAATGCGTCATTAAATACATTTTTAACTTCTTCATAAGACCTGACCCGATCGCCATATTTAACCTCTCATCCCTTTCGGTTAAAGATATTTTTGGATTGACACTTTTTGTGACTCTATTAACGATGATGTTTCGATCTGGTGTTTCAATCAAGGTCTCATTAGCAATGAGGTAATAATTCAAAACTAAGGTTGTTAATTGCCTATTGGTGTCCTAACATCCTAAAACGTCTTTATTTCCAAAACTATTGATATTAGTTATAACACATGTTATACCAAAAGTATTAGAAACTTATTGTACATTGTAAAAATGAAAAATATACAGGGTATTCCATTTAAAAAATTAAAATTAATTTGAAAACCTAGACATGTAGCAACAACGACGATACCATCATTGGGTGCATAATATCCCCTTAGTTTAGATCGGCCAACAAATTTGGGAGATTTTAAGCCGTTTCCAGACGTTTTACACACCCTGTATAAACCGAAATGTGCAGAGTAAAGGAAGTTGAACATAGAACATTTTTTTAATGTTTTTGGCTTTCGTGTTAGCTCCTAGATATATTTATTATTATATTTTTTTTAAACCATACCACCCACCCAACATTTACTATTATAGAATTTATAATCGACATTTTGTTTACTTTGAAAGACTGTAGCAAACAGTATGCCCGTTGTTTTACATAATCTGTCACGTAGTTCCGGCCTACTCATAGCTAAATAGAACTGACTAGAAAGCGATTAATTATAAAACTAAAGTTGCTAATCGATTAACGATGATGAGATCAAATTAAAAAAAAAATCAGTGCTTTCAAAAGAGCAGAAGTTAACTGGATGGAAAGGTATGGCCAGTCAGTCTGGAAGCATAATTCAAAAATATGGGAATTAATAAAATGTTTATTTAAAAAAATTCATACCTTACATGAATATTTATGCACGTCACATGCCTATTAACAAGTAAAAAATTGACGTGAAAAAACTTTCCCGTCGGAATTCCCTTGTCTGATTAATGATTATGTCCATATCAACAGTAATTGTAAACTAACCAAATACCAATTGTGTGCAGTGATTCATGAAGCATTTTCCACATACCATGGAGCTTGAGGGAGTGAGTGTGACCCAATAGCGGTCACTGACCATCGGTTACCTCAATATGATTTTCTGGAAATCATATTATTTCATCAATTAATGCTATTTCTTTGATTTTTTTTTCAGTACAGTTGTTTGTGAATAATTTCAGCATCGGACCACTGTATTATACATTGCTTAAACCAAGTTTGCTCGGAACATCCGATTTTTTTGAGTGTTTAAGGTATTTTGTAATTCTTACATTAAAAGAATTCTTATAGAGATTTCACCACATGCACAGCATTTTGCATAATTCTCCATATCACTGACTAAGTTTGGTTCGATTAATTCCAGATTTAAAAGCAGTTTAAGTTCCATCTGTTCTGCCAAATCTTCTAATTTTCAAATAGGAATCGAAACTTCAAAGGAATATTATATAATCTCAAAAAATTCTAAAGATACTAAATATGAAACAACGTAAAGCGTATATAACTAATTATAAAAAAAAACTGCATATGAAAACGTAGCATGAAATGTAGGATAAACCCAACAGTAAAAATACTGAGGGCGCCTATTAACCGAATATCTGTATAAAATATTGTCTTAAAACGCAACACATTTTAACAGTAATATACGAAAGAGATAGCCCTTGATACTACAGAGTTTACTGATTCTATCAAGAAAAGACATAAATTGAACAAAATCTCCTAGGTAATTCCAACATACTTTAGAAGAATTAATTGCATACAAGACACAAATCAGACAAAATATCACAAATAGGTTTATAAATAATGCGAAAAAAGTTCAGTTAATCATAAGGAAAAAAATTTAGATCTGCTTTACAAAAACTACAATTTATTTAGTACTGGAATAAACATGATTATGTCTTTTAATGCTATGTAAATGTGAAACAATATTAAAACTTCAGAAAGTAGTTTAAAAATGTAAGTAGCATTTCTTAGGGTAGATCAGCCTTAATACCGACAGTAATTTCCTTAAATTTTCAGTCGGTGTATAAATTGAAGTATTATAAATGAAATAATCAAGATTCAGACCATTCTCAAGTAATTTTATGATTAAGTGTCCCATAGAAAGTCAGGTTTAGGTCATTAATTACATGTTTTTATAAAAAAACTTAAAAAAAAGAGCGTTGGTCTTTTCAGAGTTTATTTTTAAAAAGTAATCTTCAACATTTTTTAGAAAATTGTTTTAAATCCCAATTTATCTTTACCACCGGTTGAGCAGGTTCCAATAGTCCAAATAGAAATTGAACTTGCAAGTTTATATTGTGTAAAGGTCGTGCAATACCGCATGATCAAACCGCACTTCATTATCAACTTTAGCTTACTATCTTCTGGTCGGTCTTTTTTATTTACATTGTTGACATTTTTACAGCCAATATATCTTAACCATAGTATGTGATTTACTGTATCGAAAGCCTTAGAAAATTCAAGCAAAATCAATTCAAACTAACATCTTGCCTTTAACCATGGTGCAAAAAATAAAATCTGTCACGGAGTCAAGTCAGTCAAGAGCATTTACACAGCATTTACACATGCAAGTCCATTCTCTTATTGTTTTTCGATAGTTTTTTGGTGACGGTGACATTTTGCAATACATTCACATATAACAGGTTTTCTAATTTTTTAAAAACTAAAACATTAAATAGGTACTGCGACTCGTCATATTTTACAAATATATTACGGGTAGTTATACCATCTTGCCTCTTCAAACTCGTCTTTACTTAGGTCCGATACATAATCAGCATAGCTTCTTTATATCGGTATTTGCGAAATTAATTTTAATAGCTTTTTTGGTCATTTAATAGAAGTTTAAATTCACCTATTTGTTTATTACCGTTTCATTAAACAACTGTATTTCATGCTCATATTCACTAAAACGTCAAATTGGACTTCACGACTTTCACAGAACGACTTGATATATCTTTGTTTATTAGAATATATTTTCATATATTTATAATACACTGCTCGAATATAATTTTTTACTTTATATAAGCGCCGTTTTCGTTAAATGTACTTTTTTACTAATATTTTGCTTTTTACTTTCCTGTTCTAGAAAACTATATTTTCAGTTCTCTTTGTGCTTTAGTTCAATGTTGACTAAAAATTCATAATTTGCCCTCCTAAATACCCGCAGATGTCGGTTTTTAGTCGAAACTGCACAAATAATAAACATGAACCATGTTGACGCCGCCATTTTGAATGTTTAAACGTTAATTGTTATTTAACGTTTAGAAAAATTTTGGCGGCTCCAATATGGTGGGTAAGTATTGACTCACACGCAATATTTGAGTTGCCATCTTAAATTTTTCAATAGTGTCAAATTGTATTGTTACACCTGTGTATGTTTGTCAGATGTTAAGTTATTCGATTAAGTGATTATCTGACATTATTTATTTATTATTTGAATTTAAGTTTATTTCAGAATTTCGAAAAGTTTTTTAGTTTATATAGTTCGTGAATCAAAAAATTTGTTATATTAAATAAATAAAAAAAATAACAAAATATTTTTTAAACTGATTAAATAAATGAAATTCTCAGCAAAATGTTGAATGCAATATTTTTTAGTATATTGTATCACTTCCTTGCCCTTATCACAGCTTCCATACGTCTTGGTCACAGTTAAGAGGATATCTATGGTAGAGATGGGACAGCTCAATTTAATGATGCGCTTCACTGACTCTGGCTCACTTTACTGAGTCAGCTCACTGAGTCAACTCAATCGAGCTGCGAAACGAAGGAGCGAAATATACTCCTAACGTCGTTTGATAAGGCTCCCAACTTATGAATTGACTCCCGGACCACTGTTCTGCCTCCCTGGCGCGGCGGCTCGTAGTTTTAAAAGACAGTGGATGGGATATCGTGCTCGGCTAGTACGGCAAAGAATCATCGAGACGAATTGGTCAAGTTTAGTGTTTTAATTTGTAATGTTATACAATCTGCCTATGCAGAATTTCTGTTGGAGATTTATCAAATAAATAAGGCTCTTATTTATTTTGTTTAAGACAGGTATTAGAACTTATAGATATTTCTATAATTAATATTAAAAATGACTTCACGATATTGCCGAAAAAAAAATCAACATATGTTTATTTCCATAATGTTAGAATAAATAATATTTAAGTTTATTGAATTTTTCAACCTACATTATTTTCTTAAATAATAAATTACCTTATTTTGTACGCGAATTTATCAATAGGCAGTTCCAACCATATCTATATTTGTATTTATTTTACATCTAAACAGCCGAAATAAAAAAGACAAAACCTAAAGAGTTAAGACCGCTAAGTCGAGCCGCATCGAGAATGCATGCACATATTGCAGCAATTCAACTCTTTCGGCGGTCGGTGACTCTGCGGCTCTTCATCGTCGCAAGGCATTCCCGCTCCGTTACGCTGTGAGTGAGAGGTGAGTCAGAATCGAAAAAAATATGTACCGCGGAGCTGCTTCACTGAATCACTTAACTGAGCTGATTCTTTGAGCCAGTTCACTCCTGAGTTACACATCTTTAATCTATGGACAATGTCTTGGTAGACTCTCGCAAAGCCGATGAATGTATTCTTGTGCCATATTGTTCCATAATACGTTTATTGCGTCTTGAAAGTTCATTAAGGGTTCGGAACGGAACGGAGCTTGATGACGTTGAATGGTCTAACCTAAGTGATTCCACACGTGCTCTATGGGATTGAGGACTAGGCTGCGGACTGGCAAATTTAACGTAGGCACATTAATTTCTTCAAGATATTTTCGCACTATCTTGGCAGCGTGAAGTCGAGCGTTATTATGTACGAGCACA
Organism: Kuschelorhynchus macadamiae; assembly: GCA_030620095.1. Classification (NCBI taxonomy): domain Eukaryota; kingdom Metazoa; phylum Arthropoda; class Insecta; order Coleoptera; family Curculionidae; genus Kuschelorhynchus; species Kuschelorhynchus macadamiae. Next base: position 847,224 of record JAUTXW010000747.1, read on the forward strand.
AATTTTTCACCAATATAAGGGCCATATGTGTCCACAAGGGTATATGGTAAATATATGGTATCACATATATTTACACACTAAGTCCATTAGCCCTGATATGAATTTCTTCCCTCCAGTCCGGAATATAAACAAAATCTAGACTCGTCATAAAAGAGTACATTGGATCATTCTTCAGAACCCTCTCCAACATGGTTCTTAGCTAATTGAAATGGAGAGACTTTATGTTTTCTGGTAAGACGTGGGCCATTGGGTCGAACCATTGGTCGCATGTTGGAGTCACATAACATCTGCACATTTCTAGCACCTAAAAGTTCATTTTGCAGCATTCGAGCTGAGCAGTTGTTGAGTTCGTAGAGCCAAATGCTTAAAAACGATCATCTACGGCTGTTGTAACTCTTCTGCAAACTTGTCCGTCCCTTCTAGAGTACCTTCTATACCTTTGAACAACTCTAGACATGGTACTGTGTTGAACACCCATCACATTAGCCAGGTACCTTTGACTTGGCCCGTCATCAATTAGTGCAATTACTCTGACTTCTTCCATGGTCAAATGGAAACTTGATAGAGCAGCTATAATACTCGAATTTAGAATAAAAATTAAAAATCCCCTTAGAATATACAGAGATGTCCAAATACATATTATGTTTATCGTTACAAATAAAAAGTCTTTTTTTCTTGACTTTATTAGTTAAAAACATTTAAAAATACAGATGTGTATAAAAAAGGCCTGTACGCACATTTTACTAGAGCAAATAATTCTTTACAACCAAAATAAAGTTAATAATGGAGCAAAAAATTCTTACTAAAAAATCCAAAATAATTTAATATTTTCTTTACTTCTTTGTTTTTATTTTGCCTTAATCTAATGTGCTTCTCTCTCTAAATATCGTATACCTATTAGACCAAACCCATGTCTTGGATTTGGAGTAATAGGTAATCTCTTTGTTTGAATTAGTACCTACAGTACAATAATCTTTATTTTTCTTCGTATTTCAAATAGCAACTTACAAAGGTCTGTATAAATCAAATGTTTGTTATATGTGTCAGGGCAAAATACAAATTTAAATGAATTATTTGGAGCTTTAAAATTTAAAAAACTAACACTGGAACTTCAGGAAGATTTTAACACTTTATCACTTCGAAACTGATATTTTCGTATAGCTGTACTCTGATATTCTAAACTAACTTCTTCATAATAAAAATGGTAACTAAATGTGTTTCATAATAATAATAATAATACCATTTTTCATTAGAAATTAACGAATGTGTTTGAATTAGATAATAGCAATACTTACCAATATTTTTCTATTTAGTACATTTCCACCACTTCGAAGTTTTAACTGGTGTTCTTATACCGCGACTAATCCTACTGTTCTGCGAATTACATTTACTCTATACTACCCTCAGTAATTTTCTTCCGCGATAAAATATATCAAACTTAACGCCTCCTACATCTAATTATCCTATTTCAGTTTACTAAAACATATTTATCTGAATTACTTCTAAAAACTTTAACTTTCCTTAACCTCTGAACAATTTTCCTAACTACCCTAACAACACACCGTCGCGGCGAGAGTTTCATGTTTATTTAAAATATTTGGTGGCTTAATTTCCCACTAATAATTGTGTCTAAAAATTACAGAAACGTTTGTAGAGCTAGAAAAGGTTTTAAGCGATAAAATTAGAATACAAATAGAGCGCTGAGAGACATGCTTGTCCGGAAGAGCAGATTCGCCACGACTGATTCAATTCCATCATTAATGCTCCAAGTCCCATTCTGTTTTACAAAAATCTGCTATTTAGCCCGTTGCAAATATATTTCTCCTATTCCAATACTAACAATTCTCCATATCCATCTCTTTCTTTACCTAACTAGCTTTGCATAACTCCTCCTCTCAATACCAAACCGCAAAGCGTAGAGCTACAGTCTGCTCCTGGTTCCTCCAGATTATACCCTATTCTGTCTAATCTATGTAAAATGAATATACCGGTTTGGGGTTTGATATATAAGGGAAAGTTTAATAGAGAAAGGAATAGATGATTTTCGCCCTTGTGGAAAGCCTGCGCTGGTATTGATTCCCGAAAAGGTGTTATGTGGGAGTTTTTGCACTGATTATCGCCGGTTGGGTGAAAATCCTCGATTAAAAATAATGAGATATGTATTTGCTTTTTATGTATTATTTTGTAAGAAGAGATTTTAAATTTCAAGAAGACGATCTGTCAGGTTGTTCCGAAATCTTAATGTGTAGCAAAATATTTTATTATTTTTTAAATTATTACTTATGCTGATCGACTCTCAACTCAACAATAACTGAATACATCTTCATTTGGTTACATAGACTATGAAGATATTGCTACACAGGGTGCTTAACTAAATTTGAGTAGTGATATCTCATATTTTATGCCCACTGTTTACGAACACGGTGAATTGGGAATTTGCTACCTTTAACTAATAAAAAAACCAAAAAAATAGTACTCTTTTACGCAAAAATATTATAGTATTTAAAAATTGCCTTAATGATTTTTTTATTTCCTTAAGAGCAGGGTTTTAAATAAGAAAGCGAAATAAAGCGTCAAATTAAAATTATTTTCCGACATTTCAACTTCGATTACCCTAAGCATCTTCAGACATCCAATATTACAGTCTTTATTCCAAAAAACATTGATTTAAAAAATATGGCAAAAGTGATTTTAGAGATATTTTTCTAGTACCTAATTAAATACTGACATAGCTGAAATGATATTTTTATGCATGCGGGACAGATGTTTCCTGATACAAAGGGTTTTGTATGCTGGCTATTCAAGATGAGGTCATTCCTACAAGGAACTACCTAAAAACGATCGTCGGCGTCCCTCTAATTCAAAATGATAGATGCAGATATGATTGTGGAACAGCGGAGACAATTCAACATATTACTGGAGGATGACAAGCAATCGCTGCTACAGAATACAAATAACACAATGAGAAGATTGCTAAATACAAGAATTTAGAATTTAAGATAAAGAGACAGTGGGAAATGAGAAGCGTGCGCACGGTCCCAATTATCCTATTTACAACGAAAGTAATGCCAGAAAGTCATCTGGAAAACCTCAAGTAGCTGGGTCTGAAAGAACAGATCTTTAGGATGAGGCAGAAGGCAGTGCTAGTTGCAACATCGCCAACTGTTCGTAAATTCATTGAAAATGCAGAGCCAAATGAAGTCACCTTGGGTCCGATAACCTGGAAAAAGCCCTCGCAGACTTCAGTGCTTTTGATATCTGGGATGAGTAAATGTTCTCCTTAGAGAAGTGCGAATTCCGTTGGGCGTGTGCGGGGGAGAGAGAGGGAGTGCGAATTCCGTTTGGCTAAGTCATAATTATAATAATAATGGTTGGTATTTAAAACTAAGGTGGTCAACAGGAAGAACTATACGAAGCACATCAATAAAGACCCGAATGTGCGAGATGACAGGTATCAAAGATGCGGGGATAAGCCTGAAACCATCCAGCATATCATATCTGCAGATAGTGCCATGATTCAGACAAATTATCTCCACCGACATAAGCAAGTTGCTGCTACCATACACCAGAACCTGACCAACAACTTGAAAGTTTCAGGGGAAAAGACATCCTACTACAAGTATGAACCACCGGCTGTACCAGCATCTACAAGAGATGTACTACGACAGATCCATCATCACAGATAAAACCATCCCAACAACAGATCAAACATTGTAGTACGTGACAAAGGGCTCAGAAGTATGTTTCTGGTTTATGTAGCTATTCCCAACACTCACAACGTAGAAAACACGATTGCGGAAATAAATGGAAATATCAGGAGCTTGGAGACGAGATTAAGGTAATGTGGAAACTTGAGAACGTCGCAATAGTGCCCATAGTCCTGTTCGTCAATGGTGTCATACTAAGGATTCTTCATCAAAGCCAGCAAACGCTGGGCATCCAGAAGAACGTATTCATGCTACACCAGATTGCTGTCATCTTAAGCACTTAGTTCCCGAGTCAGAAATGTAGATGTATCTCATCATTGTATAAAAGAACCAATATATGAAATATAAATATATAATAATAATATTCTGAAAACAACATAATGACAATGCATATTGGATACAAGGGAAGATATGAATATGCCATTAGCTACTCGAGATGGATTTAACAATGTTGCTCTTGCGGATATTCATTATAAAAAACACAAAACTGGAAAGCTCCTGAACATGATAGCATAGAACCTGTGGAGGAAATACCTTAAGAGTTCGCACAAAGCACTGGCTCCATAGTCAATAGCACATTTTCTCTCGGTATAACGTACATGAAACCTAAAGCAGGAAATTCTCAAGATTCAAAGAAATCGTTCATTTTTCTCCAAGAGAGCTGATTATAAACTTAAAAGAAGAGAACACTAGTCTCGGTCTCAGATATTTCTTCTTAAAAAGGCAATATTTAAAAAACGTTACAGGTGTTTCGACCTTGCGGTCCTCAACAGACCTAAAATATATCAGAAAACCCCTAATTACTGACTAAAAATACGAAATTGGTTATCGTTACTATAAAACTAAACAGCCACTGTATGTTAAACTTAAAGATCAAATATAAATAACTACATATTTTATATATGAGACTAACACTGATCTGGAAATATTAAAAGTTTAAAACCCACACTTTTGTCGAATCACATAATAAAAACTTCACTTAAAAACAGACAAAGAAATCCAAACCAATTAAAACAATAAAAAGGAAGCAAATAAAGTAAAGTTAAAAATGTTTCCAATTTTTATCGTCATCGAAATTCGAACCCGTTTCTTCCTTTTTTTAATTTAACGGGGAGTTGTTTAGACAAAAGGCAGGTTTGGCAATGGGCTCGTGTCTCTCACCTTTTTAAAGTGAGAAGAGTTTAGAGAACAAGATCATGCAAGGTCCTTTTGCAAAATATCTTTCTGCATATAAATAGTATGGAAATGACCCAAAAACTGTCCGATTTTATGGCCTATGTCAAAAAACTACATAAGATTTCATTTTAGCTAGAAACTGAGAGTGAGAACAAACTTCCCCTTTCAGACCTCTTACTTATTCGAAAGGATAACAAGATGGAGTTTGAGGTATAAAGAAAACCGTCGGCAACATATAATACAATTCAATATGTTTCTAATTCACCTCATTCGTATAACAGAGTATACAATCAGAAGATATAGTAGTTTAACGTTTTTTTGGCAACTATTCTCTACAAACGGCAACATTTTTAAAAAATTATAATGCCCCTATTTTCAAAATCAGGCGTATGTTCCTTGAGTTGCGGAGAATGCTCTGCTATGTATGTAAGCCAATCGGGAAGAACAAAGAAAAATGTCAAATAGGTTTCAAGAATACCTTGGTATAGTGAATAAATACAAAGATTCGGATATTACAGAAACCATATCGGCCTTTGCTAATCATTGACTGGTCTCCGGACACAATTTTTGGCACGTCCGCACGAATGCCAAAAAATTAAAAACTGGACTTACTAAAGAAAACGAAAATTATCAAAGCTAAAAGGAGTCCAGTACTTAATTGTGTTAAAGATGTTTTTCATTTCGAACCTCATCTGATATTTAATAAAATAGAAAACGCTTAATATGCAAATATACAACAAGAGCTGCGATCACTACACTATCCCTTATGGAAGATACGGGTTCGAATCTCGATGAGGATAAAAATTAGACACATTTTTAACTATACTTCATTTGCTTCCTTTTTATTGTTTTAATTGGTTTGGATTTATTTGTTTGTTTTCATGTATAGTTTTTATGTATGTAGTTCGACAAAAAATGTGGATTTTATACTTTTAATATTTCCAGATCAGTGTTAGTCCCATATGTAAAATGAGTAGTTAGTTATATTTGATTGTTAAATTTAAACATACAATGGCTGTTTAGTTTTAAGGTAACGACAAACAATTTTGTAATTTTAGCCAGTAATTAGGGTTTTTCTGATATATTTTAGATCTGATGATGACCGGAAGGTCGAAGCTATTCACAAATAAGAATATTGAGACAGATAAACTTTCGAAAAAGTATGACAATCTTCTAAGAAAGTCGAGTCAGCCACGAGGATCATCAGTAGACGGAACATCCTCAAATCCGAGGTCAAAAGGTAATACTTTCGGATTTTCACGAATATGGAATTGAAGAAAGAGAGATTTTAGCTATTAACATTCTTATAGATCTCTTGTCCTATTGAGATTGTACCGTTAAACAAGGATTTTCAACGTAAGCCACGTATAAACGCTGCGCAACCTCTTCGGCTCGGGAGGTAAATACTGTAAACACTAACGCTTGAAAACGATTGACCATAGTTTCCATTCGAAACGTTGTGAAACCAAAATAATAAAGACAATGCAAGTCCGACAGAACTTACATTGTCTACAGTGATGTAGTTTCTTAATAATGCATTTTTTACATTGTGTGAGGCCACCATTTTGTTTTGAGACATTGACCAAAATTTGAAGTCAGTCGGATAAGTAAGTAGTTTTTGAGTTACACCGCGTACAGAGAATGACAGAACGACAAAACGACAGACTGACGGAAATGGAAGAACAGTTTTTTCGGGATGCAATGTATACCTGAAACACAAAGATCTGCAAAAATCGATTATTTCTTTCCAAACCCTCTGCTAAGTAGGAAGCAATGTGTTAGATAGAGAGAGACGGAGAAAGTTCTACTACAAATGGAAATGCATTGCTCATAAACGCAGGGTTATCCTCCAATTTCTCGAATGTCTAAAGATATAGGTATCAAACCTAGTAATATTTATAATGAGCAAGAAGGGACTCATTTTATAAACATATAAAACACCGTGCCACCAACCAAAGTTGATGTTGATTTCAGAAAAACGAAACGTCCTGTATATCTGTAAATTACAATAAAAAAAACTGCTCAATTTGAAGAAACTTTCGTATTTTCAATCTATAAAAATCGAACATTAATAGGGAGGGGTGGGGTAATTCCAAAAACACTGTAGTGTGTGTTAAAAAGAAAAATAACAGGAAAACCATATTACATTGTATACAAATATATTTTATTTAATATTTTTTATTAAATAAAATAAAAAGTTTTTCACAATTAGGAACTTACTAAAGTGGATACCCTAAAATAACTACCGTTTACAATTTCGGTATAACTTTTATTCTAATTGTTGATAAAATTCCATAATCTTTGATTTTTTTATCGTTGTGACATAATTTTAATTTTACAACATAGAGAGTGTTCACACATAAGGAGTCTTTTATATATTCCTATATATATATATATATATATATATATATATATATATATATATATATATATATATATATATATATATATATATATATATATATGTACATACACTCTAACATTTTCTAAGTTATAAAAACCTTCCCATCATTTCTCGTTGAATTACGTAAAAAATGGTACGCCTGAATTCTGTTATTATATTATGAGACTTAAATAGAATCACTAACCTAGGGATATACACATGTTTATTTTAAAATCTCAAAATTTAATTAACATTTGGACCACTGTTGAGTAATTGGACAATACACTCATAAAACCTGTAAACAAAGACCGCTGCTTCTCCAGATGTCGATCAAACAAATTTTATTTGGGAGGTGTTGATAAAGCAAATACTAGAGAAGAATGGATCACATTCTTACAAGTCACTAATAATTTAGTGTTTATATTAGACGTTTTTTTTTTGTTACTTCTAATTACTTTAAAATATATTTTTTTGTATTTATATCTTATTCTGCAGCTACAGAAACTTTCTAAATGTATTGGCGATATTAAAAAAATTAACCTGAAAGTTTGTACTCCCAGAAAATACTCAGTTTTCTATCGTACTAGAAACGACCTACAAAAACAATTAAACAACTTTATAGAGCTTTAATCTGCTATTCATTTAAGGATATCCACTTGAAATGGAGCTTAGTAATTTTTTTGTTCTAAAATTACCATTATGGTTTATCATAATAAACATAGTGATATTTGGTGTATTTGCCATAATAGTTCCTCACTAATAGGGATTTTGTATTCACAGCTCTTCATCTTCTAATGTAAAAGTCTTGTTCTCTATTCCGTCTTTAGCTTTGGCTTTACTTTGATTGTTTTCAGTATCTATGTCATTGTCGATAGCCCATGGTTGAAGCTCTCCCGAGGCAAACGTACCATAAACCACTGCACCAAAAAGATAAATGCCAGCGGATATGTAGAAAACTATTTGCCATTCCAGAATTTGCTAGAAAAAATATTTTTAGTAAGTAAGTAAGATTGATAGAGAGTATTTCAACTATTGTGAGAAAACATTCAGTGTACGTAGGGCTTGAAATGATTAATTCTTTAACACGACCCTATGTTTTAATAGACTAGTCCAGGTTAAACTTACTCGTTTTTCGACATAGGTCATATTTTAATAATACTTACTGGTGGTTTCGATACAATATATCCTGACAGAATCGGACTGATTATTCCTGGTAATGTGGCAATAGTATTTCCTAAGCCCATTAGTACACTGGCATACTGCGGTGCTACGTCCAAGTGATTTACACTAAAACAAAATAATAATCTTGATTGATCTTTTTTGGGTTAGCTATTTTTAAAACAATGCCGTAACTGCTTAGTTTAAATTTTAGAGTTATTGAAAAGACAAGAAAGAAAGCTGGAATACAAGGATGCAAGGACAAAAAGATGTAGTAATATTGATTATATTATTAGACGTTATACAGAGGGAAAGTCACATCATGCTGCCTACTTTGAGAGAATATTTTCCTTATGAAAATAGCAAAATGAATAGTAAATTTAGTTAGAGTTAGCCGATACTTGACGGAAATCCATTATAGACTGAATAAAACGTCTATAACCTTAATTTCCACTGTTACATTAAACCATGACAATTGTTTCGACAAACAGTGCCTTCTTCGGATGACATTTACAGTTGAAATGTCTTTTCAAAAACAAGACTATAAAAATATCGGAATTCCCAAGTAATAAAGCTATTAAAGGTTCAACAATGGAGAGTTATGCAAATTTACCTGCTCGTTTAGTAGTAGCCCATATATTTCTATACCTTCTAGAAAATTGAATTTCTTTGATTTTATAGCAGAATGAAGGATTTAAAATTGTCATCAAATGTATGTGACTCGTTTGGTAGATGAGTTGCGTAATGTGAATTATTTAAATTTTTTTAGTAGTTTCATGTTCTTTTATTCTTTGTTCAAACATTTGCCGGTTTAACCAATATACATTTTAGGGCAAGAACCACACTTCAGCATGTACTCCTGATTTCTTCTTTTTGTTTTGAGTGAGTTTGTTATTCTTTATTTTTTTTCCTAACGTATTGTTGCTCTTAAAACTCACTTTTAACCCATTTCTAGAAGGGTGTTTAGAAATGTTGGTACTCAATTTGCCGATATGGGTTATTCTTTTAAAAGTCCTGTGATTATACTAAATTGATCCTTTTTTATAAGATTTTTTGGAGATGATTTTACCTACAGTATCTGCTTTGTATCCGTTTTAACTGCTATTTGTTTAATTAAATTTAGCTCTTTATTGTAATTTTAATGATACAGGTACGTTTAGAAGTCTGTTGGATAAAGGAGTTAAAAGCTAACATTTTTTGTGAATAAAGATGACATGAACTATTTTGAATAACAATATATCTGTGTAGCTTACGCTATATAGAGAAATCGGGTTTTTCATTTTTATGTGTTAAAGTTAGATCAAGCTAAAAAAATTATTTTGTTATATTTCTGCGGTAAACTTAACTCTTGGATTTATAAAAACCTGTAAAACAAGTAATAATATCATCAAGGTACCTATACGAGTACAGAAAATTCTTATTTAATGGATGTTCGTGTATATTTTCTTCTAAATTGTTCATACAGGTTTCAGCCAACAACGAACTAAATAATTTCCAATTATTAAATCTTCATTTGAAATATAAAATTCACCATTAAATTCAGAATAATTTTGATCCACACAGACTGAAGAGCATTTAAAATATCTTGTTTTATTATAGAATTTACTTTATTTGGACACATTTTCTAGTAATTTTATAACTTCGTTTGATGGAATTCTAAGAAAAAGATTTTGAACATCATAAGACATAAATTTTAATGGGGGATTAATACTTTTAATGATGTTTATTAATTCATAAGAATTTTTAATACTCCATTTTGTTTTAAAGTTTATTATTTATTATTACTTTGTTAAATAATTTACTGGATGGAGCTGTTACGACGGATTCTACAGGCCTTACTGTTAAATCATTTTTATGTACTTTAACGAAGGAATACAACTTTTTTCATAGTGACTAAAAAGGGAAATTAATTTTACTGTGTTTTAATCATTTTTTGAAAAAAACGTCTGTTGGATAAAAATTAATTCTGCAGTAGTTTTCATTATTTAAGAAAGCAAGTGTTTTTTTTATTTACATATTGGTATTTACTTACAGCTACTACAGATTTGTCTTTGTCTGCCTTAGTGAAAGCCATGTTGTTACGCTCGGCTATTTCTCTTATATTTTTTGCAATCTTCAATTCTGTAGCGAAAAGTACATTTACATTGTCTTGTGGCTGTAATATTTATATTACATTTATTATATATATATATATATATATATATATATATATATATATTTATATATATATGGCATGGATGGCCATGGCAAAGGAAACATTTCTAACTCGTGTGACATTGGTCAGTTACTTGCCTTTTAGGTTTTCCAAGTCTGCGATTTCCTTGCGTTCGTATACCAAAAATACCTTAAAATAAATGTAAATTTATTTTTTATTCCAATTATATCCAGAATTTTTGCAATATTATATGTCGTATCTTGGATAAAAGGTAAAACTGCACTACATGATGGTCGATTATCCAATACTGGTTTAGGTCTGGAAATATTATAATGCCTAATCGAACGCCTAATCTCTTCAGTGTAATATCCATTTGATTTTAAAGTTGAGTCGGTTTTTTGATTTCATTTAATTTGCATTACATATTGACAAAGCCCCAAAATAAATTGATAATGGATTGCTTTTGAGATGAATGATGGTAAGAACTAAAATATCTATTCGTATTGGTCGGTTTCGTGTAAACAGTATAACCTAGGTTACCGTTCTCTTTCTTTGTTACTGAATTTAATTTAATAAATAATAAAAAATAATTTAATCCGCTGTCGCTGAACACCAGGAATCAATAGGACACATAATTAATGTAAAAGATATTAAGGTTCTCGGGTTAATATAAACGAAAAATTAGAGAATCTATTGAAATATCAAGCACATAGTCAGTCAGAGTCGTGGACTACGTGCTATTTCATGCGTGGAAATGAGTCATCACATTGAGTCACGCTTCGGAGTGCACATGGTCCAGTATAAATACTCGGACTTAGTTCATCGGAGCTCATTCATTGTTTTGACCTTGTGCAGTGAAAATCACTGATGATGTCTCGTGCAATCGCAGACGAAACGTCGAACAGTAATATTTGACACAGTCTAAACCCGAGAACGATGATTTCTTGACTCCAGCCGTGTAGCTTTCGTACTATCAATTACAGATCACGGGCAACTAAAATTTAGACACAAGCATGTCGTAAAAGTAAATAGGATAACTGAGGGTGTTAAAATATTAGAAGCTGATATGGACGTAGATATAAGTCATCATTCAGGTAAAAAAAGTGAGTACTTCATAACCAGAAATACCAAAATTTTAGAAGAAAGATATGAAAAATATAGCACCGAAAACGCTGGTTAAAATTTAATATTTAAGGGGATATTATGTAATTGGAATAGAAAATAAATTTACACTTATTTTAAGTTATTGTTGGTATACGAACTCAAGGAAATCGCAGACTGGGAAAACCTTAAAGGCGAGTAACTGACCAATTCCACACGAGTTAGAAATAAAATAAAAACCATAATATATTCTATTTTTCCTTTGCCATTGCTATTCTTGAAATACAAATAAAGATCTAACATGCCGCTAAAACTCTTTCATCCACTACTAGATATTCAGCCTACCTTTCCCACATACATATGTTGTGTGTCTTAAATGTTTTTTATACAGGTATATGGGACTTACAGCTTCTCGTCGGATGCATGCAACACTATTTCAGAGGTGATTTTAGGGTATTACTGATGGCCACCTACCCATTAGATGGCGAACGTACTAAATTTTTATTTTTGACCAATAACTTATAAAGAGGAAAGTAAGAAGACCAACAGGGCTGGAATTGTAAACAAGGCCCTGCGATTTCACTTACCTTAAAGTAAATTACCGTTAAAATCAATAAAATTTAAATCAGGCTATGTTCGAAACTAAAGAGATATAAAACTGTATTTTATTTTTGAAAACCTAGGCTAATTGTGGAGTATAAAATAAAGTACTGAACTACAAATGTATCAAACTTGCAGTAATCCTTTTCGAAAAAAAAATGGTAAGAAGTAGTAGCAGATTTAAAATCGGGTAACTATAGATTTTTTTTAAGCATCTTACTTTAGATTGATTAGGTTTCTATACTATAATGTGAGAAGTAATCTGTAATCAACTTTTAAACCGGTCTATTCTTATAAAATAGATTGTTTGTATAGATTGGTTTTTAATATTTTTTCACGATCAATGTAAATAGTTCAAATTTAAATTTTACTTTGGCACCGAAAATGTGCGCATGGCCTGCTAGTGTTTATCTAACATTCATAGAGTGGGGCACTCATTTCGGAAACATTCAAATACAATTTAATTTGCCGGTATAAGTACGGAAATATATCCTTAAATCACTCTTTCAAAACACGAAACCTCCCAAAGTTAGAGGGACCGCTAAAGAGGCTTGTATAGTAAAGAATAACTTAAGGTAGTTGTCATCACCATTATGTTTTGTCTTTGTATGATACTGGAATTAATTCAATTCTATTCCATTCCAATTACCTACTTGTAATTATGGCGCATTCATTGATGATGATGCCATCTAGACGGACTTCCTTCAATGACAGCAATGGTAGGACAGCACTCCTCTAGAATGGAATTTTTCATTTCATTGTAAGCGTTGTATTTAATAATTTGTTCGTTGCTCCAACTAACAGTGGGTTACCGCGCCGTTCTGCCAAATGTGCCAGCTACCTTGTCACCATTACACTGGGAGTTTATTTTTCTTTGTTGCTTCCAAACTGCGACTGCCTTTGTCTCATTGCCTCGAAAACAGAAAATCCATTTGTTAGGGAGAAATCTCCCAGTTCTTCAGGACATTCTTATGTACTCTCTGTATAGATTATCTTGCTGGTTGTGTTTCGACAGGCATCACCCTTTACAGCAACAAGAGAATTGCCATGGTTTAGTAAACTATAGTGGAAATTAGAATTATAAACTTTTGAATGACTTACCTAAAACCGGCCCACGCAAAAGCTCCAAGCCCAACGGCCAAAGTTAAACAAAACACTGTACCAATTCTGTCCGACCAAAAAGCTGCTCCCATCATGAACACAGTCTGGGCAATAAATCCGCCACAGTTAAATATTTTCCGAACTTGCGTGGTTGTCAAAATGCCTTTTTCCCTGAACCAATCGGCCCATTGCCCAGCAAACTGCATCATAATCGCCATCACAAGATAAGGAAGGCCCGACAAGAATCCTGACTTGCCTAAATCGTAATTGTGAATATCTGCAATAAAAAACTGAATTAAGACCCCTTTTACAATAATTTCTAGTTCTGCAATAATATCAAATAATTTCAGTTCTATTGGATTAACTCACCTTTAAGATACTTAGGCAATTGTGTTAATAAAGTATAAAATCCCCAGTTTTCGCTAAAATGGGATATCACAATAGCCCACACAGCTGAAGAAGTCAAAATATTTTTCCACGGAATGCTTAATTGTTTATTATCAGTGCTAGTTTCCTTTAGGGAATTCTGTATGTACTCTAACTCTTCTTTTGTAATCTTCTTGTCCGTTTCTGGTGAGTTGGCAACAATGGTTGTCCAAAGAGCATACCATATCAAACCCAGTATGCCTAAAAATTGGTTTGTATTGCTAATATGTTATTTATATTTATAAATAGATAAATAATACTTTTTCCCATGCAATTAATCAAATTATTTTACTCACCAAAGAAATAAAATATACTAGGCCATCCAAAAACGTTTGCTAGGTATGCACAAGCCGGCATCGCAACAACGGTCCCGGCATAGCTGCCAGAAAAAGCGATCGTGGCTAGCCTGCTTCTTTCCAACGGCGGTGCCCATTTTGCCCATACCGCATGGATGCAAGGATAAGTCACACCCTAAAACATATTTTGAAAATTCAGAAATTCAAATAATTTTAAAATTTCAGCTATTTTTTGTGACTCTGACTGAAGCATGATTCTACATTTTTTAGCGCGATCATTTAATTAGACATGTTATTGGTTACAAGCTAATCATTGAAAACTTTATAATTAGAGAGTTTTCAAAAAAGGTATGTTCAAAAATCAAATAGGGCAAACGGATAAAATTAACATATTGGTAAACATACAAAATGGCCCGGTAAAATAAAAAATATCAGTATCAGAAAAATACTTATATGCAATTAAATTAAAATTTTGCACAAAAATCAAGTACAACAAAAGATGAACTTGTAAAATGTTGGTGTGAATCCATTACGGAGGGACAAAACGGTGGCCAAAAAAATAAATGTCTGCTAATCCAAGTGAACTCAAATTTTCCACAAAAATGAGGTGTGTAAAACTTTCGTGATCCTAACTGCAAAGCAAAATGATATGGTTTATTTAATCATAGAGTATAAAGTAAAATTATTAAGAAATAAAAACTGATACAAACTAGGAAAATAAAATATATTAGCAACAAATTGAATTTTATAGTGAGGTGATAAAGAAATGAGGCTGAATATGTTTAGTGAAGGTCTGTGTGTATGCTCATACGTACATATAGAATAAAAATGCAAAAATCTAATTTATGTACTTTTTTCTGGGCTCTCGGATTATGGCATCAAAATAAAATTTAGAGCAAATATGTAAAAAAAACCTGTATATTACGAGGAGATTTGACAGTTGAGGTTATATGAAGTATTTTTATGTATTTGGTTGTTAACCGAAAACGACATCGAAAGAGAAATTTGTATGGGTAACCCCATGAAATTTTAGCACAGACCGATAGAGCTCATTTTCCTGATTTCAAAAATATATTTTATTCTATTCTTATCTTTTGCCGTTTTTGAGATATTTAAGAGATATTTTGAGAGTTTGAATATTACCATATAGTCAGTGCCGTCTTAGGGGCCGGGGCGGCCGTTTTGGAAGGGATTGGAAGCATGTTTTAGAAACACTAACTTCTCATGAATTTAACAAAATAGATGTCCAGAATTGTAATAAGTGGAAAATGATTCAGAAATGCTTTAAGAACAATACTACCATTGACGCCAGAAAGTGTTAAATTGAATAAAACAACATTGGACAAATATTTTGAAAAGAATAATATCCATTATACTCTTCCTGGTAGGCCAAAATCTTGTTTTTCGGGGATCTTCCGAAAAGTTAAACGTCAAAATTAATGGAAATTTTTGAAAAACAATGGAGTTACTTGCTCAATTTGATCCCATCATGAAAGAACATATTAATAATATTGAAAAAAAACTCATTATTTAGGACACAATATTCCAAATGAATTAATAAACTACATTCAAAATAGTTTTCCATTATATTGGACTTCACTCTAGATAAAAACAGAGTCGAGCTGCTTACAATCATATTGGGTTATGTAAATACTAACCCGTTCGCAGTTAGAGTTTCATAGAATATTTACCTGTAAATGATACAACTGGTCGGGATCTTATAGAATGCATGCTGTCAAAAATAAATAACATGGGTTTGGACATTTTGAAGTCTCAATTTCTTTTCTTACGTACAGGTTATTTATATTTTCTTCCGCTTCCTCAAACAGGTGAGCTTACTCAAAACAAAAATAATTCCTAACTCTAAAACCTGTTATTGATACTCGCTAGGAAAGCCTAGAATCTCTTAAAGCTTTAAAATGTCAAATTCGAGATATCTGTGACGCTTTAGTAGATATTTCTGACGATCTTCCGACCTAACTGCTAGGAAAGAGGTTGATAGCCTAGGAAAAAAAATTAAAAGGTTTAAGCTTTTGGTGTGCGTTGTTTTTTGGTACGAGGTTTTAAATAAGATCAACCTGGTTAGTAAGCTTTTGCCGGGTTCCGATTTAAATATCCTTCAGTGTACTAGAATTACATGGCGCCTGGCAGTCACTTCCGGGAGTTCCGGGGTGGCAAAACGATAAGTACTTCCAGGAAGGATGCAGCTACTTAAAAACACTATATAAAATGTAATAAAAGAAAAGAAAAATATATATAAAATAAATATCAAGAAAATAACAATCGATAAATTAGTCAAACTAAACTCAAACTCAAACTAATTTATTTATCAAATTAACAATATCAAAACAACTAAATTACATTTTTTCTGTTTATAGAATATTGATAAATTGGACAATGCCGCGATTATAAAAACCGATTGCACGATGTACAAAAAACTGTGCATGTGTGGCACGACCCATAAAAAAATAATAAAAAAAAAATAATTTAAAAATGAAATAACTATCCGCTATTTAACGGCACGCGGCCAGTTAACAAATTATAAACGCAACAAAGCAAAGACCCGTCCAGGCGCAAGGGAGAAAGAGAAAAAAAATAATATAATATAACGGCAAACGATAGAATGAATGGATGCAGGCAGCACAACCTAAACACACTCGTTTATTTAAACAATGGAAGAGCGTACAAAAAATTAATTATTAGAAATTTGTATTTCAAGAAGATGATTTCTTATAAACCTATTAAATTTAAAAGGTGAAAATTCCTTCACAGTGTTTATATTATTCCACATTTGTACCGATACAAACGCAAATGATTTTTGAAAATTTGCAGTTCTATGTTGAGGTATTCTAAAATTATTTATATATCGAGTTAGATGATTATGATTATAAGAATTAAAATATTTTCTAAGGTACGGAGGTTTCCCACTTTTTAAACTTCTTTATACAAAATGAATGCATATGACATTTTCTCCGATTTTTCATATTCAAAATACAATTATTATTTAAGTATGGAGTTATGTGACTTCTAAATAGTATAATTAATGAAAATCGCATACAAGAGTTCTGGATTTTTTGTATACTATGAGACAAACTTTCTGTGAAGGAGTCACTGTAAACAACATCACCCTAGTCAAACAAAGATAGAACAAGGGTATTACATAAATAATATTTAGTCGCTGAAGGTAAATAATTTTTTAAAGTATAAAGCCTTTTTAGGCGCATATATGCTATTTTAAGCTTATTTTCTATATGGGTTTGAAACGTCAAGCCTGTATCAAAATAAACTCCTAAATTTTTCAATTCATTGACTATTGGTAAAGGTATATTATTAATGTTTAATTCCAAAAAAGAGAATACAAGATGTATTGGCATTTAATTTTAAATTGTGTTTTCTGTTCAAAATGATATGTATAATTGAGAGTCATCAGCGTATTGCTGTATTTTTGAGTATTGTACGATATCATCCATATCAGAAACATACAAAGAAAATAAAAGTAGCCCCAAAATAGACCCCTGGGGAACTCCCGTGCTCATGGGAATGTAATCTGACTTTTGAAATTTGAATTCCTTCCTAAAACCTTCCTAAAACCAACACAATGAGATATGCTTCCAAAAAATTTACTGAATTATACGACAAGCCAAAATAGTGGAGTTTAGCCAATAACATTTAGTGATTTAAAGTATCGAAAGCCTTACTAAAATCGAGCAAGCATAGACATGTGCTTTCTCTTTTTTCTTGATTAAATCTGACTTCATTTAAAAGATGTACAAGACTAGTAGTTGTGCTATAATCCTTACGAAAACCTGATTGATATTCCGGTATTATATTAGCCGAATTGACGAATAAACAAATCTGTCCGTAAATGTGTTTTTCTAAGATCTTAGACAAGATTGGCAAAATGCTAATGGGTCTTAATTCTTTCAGTTCCATTGGATTTGAAATTTTACCTATTGGTTTAATGATAGTCTTTTTCCATATCGCTGGAAAAACATTTTCCAAAATGCAAGTGTTAATTATATTTATTAAAGGTTTTATACAAAAAGGCAAACATACTTCACATCTTTTATAGATAAATTGTCCTCACCAATGGCATTTGTATGTATAGTATTGATAATTTTCATTACATTTCCTTCATTTATCAATTCAAAATGCAATTCAGACCTTACATTTATGTGCTTATTTAATTTATAAAATTCAATTTTTTGCTTCGACGTAGTATCTTGTACGTTATTACAGCTGGAAAAATAATTATTAAACTTTGTAGGCAAATTATTATCTATATTTTGAACTAAATTTAATTTTTTCGCATTATTCCAAAAATCTTTCCCCTTCTTTTCAGATACTAATTTAAAATAGGCTATTTTTTCCCGAATAATGGCATGTTTTGTGAAATTCCGAAGTTCTCTATAATATTGTAGATGTCCTGCAGTTTTTTGTTTTAAATATTTTCGATAAGCTTTGTCTCTTAGTTTCATTAACAATTTTATATTAGTAGTAATCCACGGTGTATAGGGTTTAGTGATGCATGTTTATGACTAGAACTATTTGTAGAAGGACTTATTCGTGTTGGAGTATTAATTAGCTGATTAAGGTTAAAAGTTTCAAGAAGTTTTTCAACCCTTGCCCCTAGATAAAGAATTTTTTAAAAAGTCTATGTTTAGATCCCCTGTAAATATTACATAATCATACATTGGTACCGTTAGCCCAAATATGTCCTCTAACCAGTTAGTAAAATTGTCTATATTTGAAGAGGGAGGGCGATAAATTGTTGTAAACAAGATACTTTTATTCTTAATTGTAAATTTTATACTGATACTTTCACAATCATATGTAACTATATTAAATTTAATCTTTTTCTTAATGTAGAGACCTACTCCACCTCATCTGATACCCCTGTCTTTCCTTACGAAATTGTAACCAGGAACTTTAAACATACTATTGTCATATTCAGATGTCAACCAGGTTTCCGAAAGACCCAAAACATCAAAATTATAATCGCTTACGTAATTTACAAATTCGTCAAAACCGGTATTAATGGAGCGTATATTGAGATGTGCAGCAAGAAAGTTATCACCATTTGTATAGCTTTTAATAACAAGATTAGCTCGCTGGCCAGATGCCCACATATCACCATGATCATCCACCATCATTTTTCAAGTTGTACCCCCCATCTTCTCCCCAGCGCCTACACTGATCAGTACTCCGCCGCAATATAAGAAATATATATAAGAAATAGTGGATAGAAAAAATAAAAATTATACTAATTAACCTAATAACAAAATAAAATTCCCCATGCATTGCTCTACATAAAGGCTGTCGATCCGACGTTGCTTTTTAAATGAAAACAATGATCCATATAAGCAACATTCAAAAGCAAAACTTAGAAAATTAAGTTACATAAGTTGAAACTCAAAAATATATTTTTTTTTTCTCAACGCGATTCAATAATTTGTTACAATCTATATATTTTTAAAACGTACCCAATATTATTTATTTTAATTATATATGGGCTAATGTGCTCTTACAAAATTCAAAACAAAGTGTGAAATTTGTACAGTAGTCAAATTTATACAAAACAAAATAAAAATAAAAAGTACCAATAGTATGAGTAGCGATAGAATAAATTATATAACTGAGAGTGTCACAGAGATTTTTTCTAAAGAACCTAAAATAAATAAATGTTTTTTATCCCTTAAACATAATTATACGGCGAATACCCAACGTAAACGAAAACCTACGGTTGTTTTTTTTTCCAATCCCTGGTTTTTAGCTATAAGTTTCACCATTTAATCCTACATTAAAAATAACAACACTTACATACATTACTACCCTAAGAATCCGACTCATCATCGAAACCTGGGAAATTATTTCACTTAGCTTGTTATGCGAGTTCACAAACACTTTAACCCGACCACTAAGCACTAAAACTCTGCCACTCACTGTCCAACACGAACTTTTAAAATGTCTCTTAGCATCTTTAAACAATTTAAGGTTTTCCGGCGTAAGCATTTAACAACAACTAACAGTATATTAGTACCTTTTAGCAATTTTTTACTATAGAAAATTTTGTCTCGTAGCCAACGCTGACAAAAGGAGACCACTACGGGTCTCGAATTTTTTACATCAGATTTTTTCGCACCCACCCGATAGCAGAAGTTTAAATCTCGTTTGCATATTTGAACATTTATTTTTGTTGTTATTAAAGTGACAATACTTTCGTGAATATCGACATTTTGGTTTTCGCCAACGCCATGAATTAAGAGGATGTTTTGATTGGTCGACATAACTTGCTTTGACGCTTCGGCTTTTATCTGAGATATTTCCTGTTTAATGCTCTGAATGCTCTCTAAAATAGACTTTTCAAATTCAAAAAATTTAGTAGTCAACTCAGAAACATTCTCGTTAGGTCCACTTGAGCCCTTAAAACTAGATTTAACTTTATCTTAAAGATTCTTCTTAAAGCTGTCAATGTTAGTCTCAAATCTGGCGGCCATTCTATCAATTCGTTCATTGAGTTTTTCAGACTCAATTTTCTGCCTGCTGGAGGAGTCGTCAACGTTACTCGTTCCTCTCACCATAGTTGGACACCACTCAAGACTATTTTAAGCACTTTGTTTAATTATTTTACCACTAATACATGGACAAATCTAAAAGATTTAGGACCGACGTGACCACGCAGTTGTCACAAGCTCAGACGCATCGCAACATCTCTCCTCTCACAGAATTCTGCTGCACATACATTCAAATATATTTAGTTATTTGGTAAAGCTCTGCTTTCCTCGTAATCTAATTTGCTTTTTATAAAAAAAAAGTCAGATAATCTATGATCAATATGATATGTAGTTAGAAGAGGTAAATATGGCCCACTTAAGAAAAATATTCTAAAGACAATTAGTAAAATAAAATTGAAAATATTTTTAGCACGCGTTATACCAAAGTTTTACTATGTAATAACATGTTTTGTTGATGTCTTAGATTCTTAAATAACCTACTAATTAACTTTGAAAATAAAATTGCAAATAGCCCTATTATGCGATAGACAGATGAATATGGCCCATAGCCAAAAAG
The DNA here is from genome assembly GCA_030620095.1 of Kuschelorhynchus macadamiae. NCBI lineage: Eukaryota > Metazoa > Arthropoda > Insecta > Coleoptera > Curculionidae > Kuschelorhynchus > Kuschelorhynchus macadamiae. Next base: position 868,398 of record JAUTXW010000747.1, read on the forward strand.
TGGCAGGCAATAGAAATAAACGAGTTTGTATGAATGTTTATTCACTAAATTATACAGAAAATGTTAAATTATTCAAAAGGTTTTACAAAATAACATATTTGGTTGATGTCCTATATTATTATGAAAATAACTAAAATACTTATTTAAAAGAAGTTTGCAGTAGACATAATTTTACCTAGGTAGTTTAATTCTGTCTAGAGTACAAAAATAACTAACTAGGTAAAACATAAGAAAAGAAACATTTATTTAAAAAAGTAATTTTCTTTTGATATAGCCATCGACTTGTAATTAAAACCACATTACTCGCTTTTGAGATTGGCCATATTATAATGTTGATACTAAAAAACAAAAGTGATTGTGATAAAAGTACGAAGATGCAGGTGGTGTCAACACTATTACTCTGAGAAAATACTGTCGTTCACTGAAAAAAGTAACCCTTTGAAACGCGATTTTATAAACACTAGCCCTAACTAGTTAAGAAGCACCGTCTTCAGCGGATGGTGTCAGGGTCAGTTAGCATTTTATTGAGATGTAACATATAAACGTTAAGTTTTTTTTAGAGAGACATTGCCATCCAGAATCCATCAAAGTTTTGACAGTTGATTATATTTGTAATTTTGCATTGGAATAGAAAAGCTGTAGATGAAAACAGTCTAGTTTTATTCTTTCGAACCGGCGTCATAGCTCACTAAACGGGTCATTCTTTGGAGCTTGACAGATGAATAACAATTAAGAAAACCGGTAACAAATGTTAACATCGACTTTTTTAAAACATAATAGTATTGACTTCTGATCCCTCACAACATTGTCAGATTTTCAAAAATCATTTTGAGTCAAGTTATTACTTGACTCAAAATGACTCAAAATGATCCTAACGTCCAGTTACCGATTTATTTTTAATAATGTAAGCCTCGACAAACAATAGGTAAAACTAGAAATTTAATTCTCACCTCAAAGATTCCCTCTATAATTCTCACAGCTAACAGAAGATATACATTGGCATTAGCTAGCCAAGGAGTTACTATAGTCAAAGCAGCAGTAATGGCAATTCCAGTTCCAAATATTATTTTTCCGCCGAATCTGGCTGCAAAGTATCCACCTATAAGCTGCGTGGTGATATATCCATAGAAAAAGGAACTCAGAATGTAACCCTGCATTTCGTTGTCCCAATCAAATTCTGGGCCCTAAAATATTACCAATAAGGTGTTCAGACCTTTTGCCTATGGATATAGCTATAGCTAACTATAAAAAATAACCGTTTAAATTCTGTTAGATATGTGAGAAAAGGGCAAGACATTTATATTTTAACTTAAGTGTAGTTTCTTAAGATGATAAAATAAAATAAATTTAAGCATGGGACACTATTTTAGTAATTAGCAATCTTCTACAAATATTAATATAATTCATTACGTTAATTAAACCTTGTTTAAGAAACAACACTGCCTTAGTTTTCTTTTATTGTTAAATGTATATATTATTTTTCCATTATTTCTATTACAATAGCTACAGTAACGCATTAAATAGATCAGTTATTTTCAAAAATTGCATCCAAAAATTCTTAATTACAAAGTATTTAAAAAAAAGTTAACTAGTAAAGGACTCCACGCACACAGTCAATGAGATTTTGGACGTGTACCAAAATTCACCAAATTTTAGTATATCGTGTATTTTAACCTCCTGATCAAAGTTGTCCATGGGTGCAAAACTATGACTAGTTTTTAACATAAAGGCGTTAAACTTTGTCCAAATCTCTTATAAAATGCATGGGAAAAACAGGATGACAGAAAATATGCCTTTTTAACATATTAAACGTATAGTACTTCTCAAAATAAGAAAAAGTTTTATATAAATATAAGTTCGCAAATGCTTTGTTCTCGATATACAGGGATTATATTGTAAACTTTATTCTCCCTATATCTCGGAAACAAAGCGGATTTGGACTTCTGTTTTGTCTTATTTTGGGAATATATCAAAAAACAATTTGGTGTCATCATGTTTTCTCCATGTATTTTGTATGGGGTTTGGGCAAAGTTTAACAACCTATTCTCGGAAACAAGTCACAGGATTGTTTTATGCTCATTACAAATTTTGATCAGGAAGTTGAAATATATAACATACTAAAATTTGGTGAGTTTTGGTAGAAAATTTCATTGATTGTGTACGGAGTCTTTTATCTAATATATCCAATAATTCCACGTGTAATCCAATATTTTTAGTGACATGTACTTGAAGCTCCAGTGTCTGTAAGACAGATGCTTAAATAATCAAGGCCACTGTTTCTAAGTACTCAGAAATGATGATAAAGCGCAAAGTAAAGTTCTCTTTCACTCTATGGAGTCTCAAAATAAGCAATTCAATTTTTATTGAAATGAATATACAATTAAACGATTAATAAATTTAAACTCTAACAAAGAATATATTAGGGTAAATAATTATAATAGCCTTAATAATTTAACTTACTAGTGATATCTTTGTACCGTTTTCTAAAATTTCGTACCTATCTTGCGTCATAGCCACTACAGCTATACTCAGATTTACCCTTAGACAGTACACATTGAAAAACCCAAAAAACGCCAAGGTAGCTACAATATATCTTCTCTTTTTCCAAAATTTCCATGATGGATGGTCTTGACTTAAACTATCTGTATTCCTAAAATGACACATATAATTCGTTTAAATGTTATGCATAATTCAGAGAAAATTAAAAGTTATTTTCGAAAAGGTTGTTCAAGGTTTTAGTTAGATGTTTTATTTCAAAAAAAAATATTAATTTATATTAGATTGCACCTATCGCTAGGGGATAGCACATTACATATTATTATTATTATTATTACTATTGTTATTTCATTAGTAAATTGAGAACAAACATAATATACCTAAATATCCTTAAGCCATAACATCGCAGGAGTCATTGGTATTGACATTTTAGTGGCATACATTTTAAAAATTTTTATTTTGAGAACATGCTACGTATTTAAATATATAGAGATTATTGGAAATGATAATAATAAGACAACGTAATATATAAACCCTATAAAGCATTTGGAAGTGGCAGTACTTAATGCGTATTTAGATATATTAGTAAGTCAGCTAGATTAAAGATTTACTTCGTTTCTAACAGTTTATTCAACATTTTCAATTCTAAATCTTCAGATATTGGTTAAATTAAATAAAAATTTTGAAAAAAGCTTAGTTATTCGTGGAGAAATATTCAAATGATTTAACTTCTCATTTAGCAACTCAGAGCTAATTCAGATAAAATCATTATTGTACAACAACATTAAAAACCTTAATAAAACTCGAAAACTATATTATAATTAATTAAAAAATTAATTATTGTTAAGGAGTATACCAGAACTGTGTTCTGCATTCCAATTATTTCTTTTCCTTCCTGTAACGTCAGGTCAATCGGAAAGACCATTTTCAAAGCTGAAATTAATTAAAAATGTCCTTTGTCGACCATGACTCAAAGTTGCCTATCGTCTGCATAGAGCACGAAAGGGCTAGAGAAGTAATAATTGACGAACTAGTTGATAAGTATTTATCTAGTCGATACAAAAATAGAAAATCTAGTCTACCCCCAAAGAAAACGATTCTTGTACTCTTTGTTTTTTATTATTTTTTAGTTTTGCTTGAACCAGAGTATAGTTATCATTTTTTTATGTTTAGTTAATTTTTGTTTTGCGTTTATTAGTTTACCTATACCTATTAATCTCAGAATGTATATCGTTCGTTCCTTTTTTTTAATTTCCATTTCTTTTTTTTACTAGAGTTATTTTTTATTTTATGTTATGATTTTTGTCAATGAATTTATAATAATTTTTATTTACTTATTTTTTTGGAGAAATTATGCAGGGGGCCCCCAAGAAAAGTCTTGCCGAGGGGCCCCCTAGACACTCGGCACGCTACTGGTAATCAAGTATCTATATGGCTATAAAAATTTGGCTATTAGATTAAATCTACAGACGCTTTCTCTAACCATATTTGTTTGTTGATACCTTATTTCCTTGGCTATAGGAATATAATGAAAACACAAGTTTACCTAATAAAATAAATAAGTACTGGGGTCAATTGCATTTACAATTTTGCTAGAACGCGGTAATATAATTATTATATAAAAAGCGCTACTACTAAACAAACATCAAATCAAAATAATTACTCAAATTGAAGATTGTGTTCCTAAAAGCTCATATAAAACACGATATATCCCCTTCTTTAGATTTTACCACCTCTCCTACCACACACGTCGGTTGCTGACACATCAAATGTATTGTGTGCAGAATAAAATAATTTAATATTATCAACATTCATTAAGATTTATAATTACTTACCGAAATAACCTGACAAGATATAAAGTTGAATCCCCCACCCACTAAGTCGGGGATGTAGCTATTTACTTTTTTTTTTTGGCTATTTACACATGTACCAAATTGTGAGGCAATATATTAAAACATTTTAAATTTATCAGGGAAAGAGATTAAAAATGGCGTCGCGGTTTTTATTTGCTTTACCTACCATAAATAAATACTGTTTGAAAAATTAAGCTAAATTGGTAAAATAAATAACTACCGATATATCGATAACTATCGATATGACAAACAACAATCTTTTTTGGCTTTTTCGCAACTAAATAAAAATATTTAACTTTAAATTAATAGAAGTAAATATTTAATAAAATTATATCTCAAGATATACAGGTTGTCCGTGAAAATGTAAGAAATCTCCCGGAAATGAAAGAAACACGTAAAAATAATACTACAAATTCATATAAACTTTTTTCGTATAGGCTTCCTCTTCGGAGATATGGGGTCCCAAAGGGCACCAATGTAATTAAGTTTTTTAAAAATAATAATTGAACCACCAGGTATAATTGAAAATATTTTTAATATGATGTATACCAGGTCAGACCCTTCAAATTACTACCCAAGAAAATATTGTGGTTTACAGACAGCTACAGGGGCGGACTAGCTTTGACACTCATGGCCTTTGGAAAAGGTTTTTTGGATACTACTAACATTTTACTTAAAATTAAGTACACCTCATCCATGTCGCTAATCCTAACCGTTTTCGAGAAAAACGCTATTTTATTTACATCAGGAGTATTTTGATAAAATATTTGATCCCATATCAAATGGTAATACCTTACGATAAAAGATTTTGATGCAAAATTACTGTTTAGTTAAAAACTTCGTAAGTGGGTTCAACGTGGAGTACGTGAAGTCTGATACACTCGCGGGCATGGCGAATTGATGATTGTTGTACCCTCCACAATAAACCAGCATTGTTTCTTATCCCATCGCAATGAAACGTGATTCTCCGTAGAAGATCCTCCCTAGTTTCGACCTGAGTTTAATACACAAGTTTTTAAGGTGTCCCGACAAGAAAAAATCCAATGGCGTTAGGTCGGAAGACCGAGGAGGCCAGGCAATAGGTCCTCCTCTACCTATCCAACGGTTTGGATGGAGGTTATTTAGGTTTTCCCAAACAGCAACGCTAAAATGAGGTGGTGCCCCATCGTGCATGAAGTACATGTTTCGACGGGTTTCAAGTGGTAAAACCTCTATTAAATCCTGAAAAGCATTTTGGAGAAACTCCAAATAAAGTTGTCCGTTTATTCGTGCAAGCAATACGAATGGTTCTATTAAAAAATTGCCTATGATTCCTGCCCAGATATTAATTGGTTGGAACTGATGTTGACGATGCGAAACAATAGTAACATGAGGATTTTCATCAGTCTATACATGTAAGTTGTGTGAATTTGTACCATTTTTGGTAAACCCTGCTCCATGCGTGAAAAGAACAATGCTAATAAAGTTTACATTATTTCGTTGCTGTTCCAATAACCAGTTTGTAAACTTCATTCTACGGGGAAAATCTTCAGGAATCAGTTCATGCACTTTTTGCAAATGATATGGATATAGCAGCTGTTCTTGAAAAACCTCATGTACTATGGTTTTCGAGGTATTAATCTGTGCTGATAATTTTCGAGTGCTCGTTGAAGAGTGTCATATACAGCATTTAAAAAAATTTCCTCTAATTACTGCGAACGTACTGTTCTTCCCACACCAGCATCAATACTTTTTTTCCAAACTTTCCTAAAATAATAAAAAAAGGGATATAATTCACTTACATAATTAACTGGAATCGCCCACCATTCTCCCTTAGACGTTGGTCAACTGGATGAAATGTCTTCTGATCTGAAATAGTACGATTACGAAATCTTTCGTGATATAACCTTCTGGCTTCCAAAGCATTACAAGACGCCAGACCATACATCAAACGTATATCTGCATACTCAATAAACGTGTATTTCATATTTCAAGTTAATTCACTGATTATCAAAAAGCAATACAAATTAATTTCTCTACGAAATACAAAAATCAGTAAATCTCGAAATGCAGGGATTAGTGCGACAGTAATGTGAAAGATGAAGTTCTAAAATGCAGGTTATTTTATAAACCGCACATTGTTTGCGAGTGTAGGTTGAACTACAATTTACAAAGTTTTTAACTAAACAGTTAATTTTAATTTTGGATCAAAGTTTTTTATCGTAAGGTATTCCCATTTGACATGGGATGTAATAAACTGGTCAACATTCGAAGCGTCCACCCTAGGTTTTTACCCCATTTTTCAATATATGCTTTATTATCCAATACTCTAAAATCTTATTGACAAAGCCATTATACTTAATCCTAATTTTAATTAAAGATAATAAAGTTAGAAAGAAAGAAGTGTAAAAAAATGTGTAATGTTATCGAAAATAGAAAATATACTCTTGTTTGCACTGTATTACCCTATAAAAATCCTGCAATAATCTACCCTAACAAAATATATGCACACATACATACATACACAAGTAGAATTAAAATAAGTATATGACAATGGAAAGTGACTTGATAAACAACATATTAGAAAAGTAAAAAGTAAATTAGGTGGATAAAAATCATTTACTTAATAGGTTGTTCTCCCATTTGCAGAAAATTTTGAGGACGGGTTTGTCTTTGTTGATGACAACGCAAGGCCGCACAGGGTACGCATAGTAGTGAGTTCTTAAGGGAGAACAATATTGAGAGAACGCAATGGCCTGCCAGATCTCCAAACATAAATGCAACTGCCTGGAGTAGAATGAATTCCTTGCTGAAGCAGCGTGACCATCAGATACTAAGAATGAAAGATTTGGTGAATGTTATTACGAATATATGAGACGCTATTCCTCAGAAATTTATTCAACTGATAGCAAAATATGAGTTTTATTAAAATTTTTATTTAAGCATAGTTGTTAATTAGGTATTGTTGATCAATTATAATAAAACTGTGTATCGAAATTTGTTCGTTAGATGCTAAATACATAGCATATCTAGATCATTTTGTTTAAGGTGCAACTGGAGTCACTAAGGGAATACAATAACGAAGGCCGACTTTTCAGGTGATCAAAATATCTTAATGTTGAATTACATATTGCTACAGATGCTAAACTCTCTGTATAATAAAATAATGATGTTTAAGTAAAAATGTTTATTGTAGATGCAGTTGTGACTACTGTGACAATAAAATAACAGCTCAACTTTTAAATCGACCATAATATAGCATGTTTTGAAACATCCTGTATATTCTTTAATAAAGGCGGCTTCTAAAAAAGTGTAAAACAATTCGGGGACTAATGTACTTTAAACCAGAAAATTATATATAACCCCTCAAATTATGAGTAATTTGTACAAAATGTTTCATATAAAATTGCGAAAAAAAACGGCATTTTAGCTTTCAGTAGCTGTCGGCAAGTTTTGGGGACATACTGTGTAGGTTCAACTTGCACATTTCGTGGGAACAATATAGTGTAATGTTCTAGTAAAAACAATTAGCTCGAATATTCGGCGAAAAAATTACGAGGTCAGGTTTAAAAAAATCTATTTTCAATAAAAAAATGTGTATCTCTGAAAAAAAGGAAAATTTCAAACATCAAGGAAATTACTTTTTGGCATTTTCGTCCTAGACCGCAAAAATCGAATTATGAATCAAAATGCATTATTTTGGTTAAAAAGGGATCATCAAACATTTTAGCTAATTTTACATAACTTTATTGTGTACCTAGTATATCCTAATCATCTAACCCTACACATCAAATTAATACCTCCAAAGAAAGCTAGTTAACCGACCTTTTCAAAAAGCTCAAAGTCATCAAGATCCACAAGATACTTTTTAAGATAGACTACTTTAAAACTGGGGTTAAAACCTGGGGTGGACGGTTCGAATATTGACCAGTTTATTTTATCAAAATACTCCAAATAGATGATGTAAGTAAAATAGCGTTTTCCTCGAAAACGATTACGACATGGATGAGATGTACTTAATTTTTATAAAAATGTTAGTAGTATCCAAAAAACCCATAGCATACATGGCGTAAAAAGTTGACTGTCAGAGCTAGTCTGCCCCTGTAGCTGTGTGTAAACCAAAACATTTTCTTGGGTAGTAATTTGAAGGGCCTTACCTCGTATACATCATATTAAAAAATTATTCAATCATACAACTATACCTGGTGGTTCAATTATATTATTTTTAAAAAACTGGATTACATTGGTGCCCTTTGGGACTCCATATCTCCGAAGAGGAGGCCTATACGAAAAAAAATTATATGAATTTGTAATATTAGTTTTACGTGTTCTTTTCATTTCCGGGAGATTTCTTACATTTTCCCGGACACCCTGTATAATTAATATAATTTCTTATGCTTGCTTAAATAATATTGTTTATATTATGTATCGAAACATTCCGTAGACAGACTAGTCTACATGTTGAGATATGTAATTTTATTAAATATTTGCTTCAATTAATTTAAAGTTAAATATTTTTATTCAGTTATTCAGTGAATATATTTAAAAATAACTATCGATATATTGGTAAATATCGATGTATTGATATTCACCAAATTTACCTATTGTTATTCGATATACCAATGAGTATCGGCATCTAGGGACCCTGAAATGTTAAGATCTGGAATAACTCGGAGGAGATTATTTTATGATTACAACATTTCCCTTTTCCCTTACGAGGGAAGTAAAAATCAGTCGTAAAATAGTTATTTACAAAAATCTACTTTATCCTTTATGAATTAATAGTAACATTCTAAAAAAACATTTGTATAAATCTAGATGAAGTTTAAAACTATGAAGATACATTATTGGATATTCACGGATCAGTATGCCTACCTATTTATTGTTGCATGATTTTATTAAGTTTCCCTATTTCAAAACCAATTTCAGTTTTCGTTTAATTAGATTTTATTTATTTTCTTCCTTGAGCTAACGATAATGATCAACTATGCCAACGCCGAAATGGCAGATATCCATTTTATTTATGGCGTGGCAAACGGAAGTGCTGCAAAAACACACTACAGTAATAAAATACCACACTTTCGCATATTTGTTAAACTGCATTAACATCTACTGGAGACTTTTTTCATTTCAATAACATTGAAAGAAGCAATTTTAAAAGATACTCTAGTACACCATGAAACGAGAACTACAAAAGTTGCAGTTGCACTTAGCGAAGACCAGTGGCTAGTTAATTCATACATTTGTTTGTTGGATGTGTGAAAGTGTATGCATATTTAGATATTACAATAAAACACTATATCATAAAACTACAGTATCATGGGGGCCCAGAGTCAAAATTCCAGGAGTGGGAGCAAACTTTTAATACAAATGATTTTTTTTGGAAAGAGGGGAGGTCATCTGAAGGATTTTTTAATACGTTTAGCGTAACTGTTTATTTTTTATTTTATCACAGCTGATGAAGCAGCGTGACCATCAGATACTAAGAATGAAAGATTTGGTGAATGTTATTACGAATATATGAGACGCTATTCCTCAGAAATTTATTCAACATCTAACTGATAGCAAAATATCAGTTTTATTAAAATTTCTATTTAAGCATAGTTGTTAATTAGGTATTGTTGATCAATTATAATAAAACTGTGTATCGAAATTTGTTCGTTAGATGCTAAATACATAGCATATCTAGATCATTTTGTTTAAGGTGCAACTGGAGTCACTAAGGGAATACAATAACGAAGGTCGACTTTTCAGGTGATCAAAATATCTTAATGTTGAATTACATATTGCTACAGATGCTAAACTCTCTGTATAATAAAATAATGATGTTTAAGTAAAAATGTTTATTGTAGATGCAGTTGTGACTACTGTGACAATAAAATAACAGCTCAACTTTTAAATCGACCATGATATAGCATGCTTTGAAACATCCTGTATATTCTTTAATAAAGGCGGTTTCTAAAAAAGTGTAAAACAATTCGGGGACTAATGTACTTTAAACCAGAAAATTATATATAACCCCTCAAATTATGAGTAATTTGTACAAAATGTTTCATATAAAATTGCGAAAAAAAAACGGCATTTTAGCTTTCAGTAGCTGTCGGCAAGTTTTGGGGACATACTGTGTAGGTTCAACTTGCACATTTCGTGGGAACAATATAGTGTAATGTTCTAGTAAAAACAATTAGCTCGAATATTCAGCGAAAAAATTACGAGGTCAGGTTTAAAAAAAATCTATTTTCAATAAAAAAATGTGTATCTCTGAAAAAAAGGAAAATTTCAAACATCAAGGAAATTACTTTTTGGCATTTTCGTCCTAGACCGCAAAAATCGAATTATGAATCAAAATGCATTATTTTGGTTAAAAAGGGATCATCAAACATTTTAGCTAATTTTACATAACTTTATTGTGTACCTAGTATATCCTAACCATCTAACCCTACACATCAAATTAATACCTCCAAAGAAAGCTAGTTAACCGACCTTTTCAAAAAGCTCAAAGTCATCAAGATCCACGAGATACTTTTTAAGATAGACTACTTTAAAACTGGGGTTAAAACCTGGGGTGGACGGTTCGAATATTGACCAGTTTATTTTATCAAAATACTCCAAATAGATGATGTAAGTAAAATAGCGTTTTCCTCGAAAACGATTACGACATGGATGAGATGTACTTAATTTTTATAAAAATGTTAGTAGTATCCAAAAAACCCATAGCATACATGGCGTAAAAAGTTGACTGTCAGAGCTAGTCTGCCCCTGTAGCTGTGTGTAAACCAAAACATTTTCTTGGGTAGTAATTTGAAGGGCCTTACCTCGTATACATCATATTAAAAAATTATTCAATCATACAACTATACCTGGTGGTTCAATTATATTATTTTTAAAAAACTGGATTACATTGGTGCCCTTTGGGACTCCATATCTCCGAAGAGGAGGCCTATACGAAAAAAAATTATATGAATTTGTAATATTAGTTTTACGTGTTCTTTTCATTTCCGGGAGATTTCTTACATTTTCCCGGACACCCTGTATAATTAATATAATTTCTTATGCTTGCTTAAATAATATTGTTTATATTATGTATCGAAACATTCCGTAGACAGACTAGTCTACATGTTGAGATATGTAATTTTATTAAATATTTGCTTCAATTAATTTAAAGTTAAATATTTTTATTCAGTTATTCAGTGAATATATTTAAAAATAACTATCGATATATTGGTAAATATCGATGTATTGATATTCACCAAATTTACCTATTGTTATTCGATATACCAATGAGTATCGGCATCTAGGGACCCTGAAATGTTAAGATCTGGAAAAACTCGGAGGAGATTATTTTACGATTACAACATTTCCCTTTTCCCTTACGAGGGAAGTAAAAATCAGTCGTAAAATAGTTATTTACAAAAATCTACTTTATCCTTTATGAATTAATAGTAACATTCTAAAAAAACATTTGTATAAATCTAGATGAAGTTTAAAACTATGAAGATACATTATTGGATATTCACGGATCAGTATGCCTACCTATTTATTGTTGCATGATTTTATTAAGTTTCCCTATTTCAAAACCAATTTCAGTTTTCGTTTAATTAGATTTTATTTATTTTCTTCCTTGAGCTAACGATAATGATCAACTATGCCAACGCCGAAATGGCAAACGGAAGTGCTGCAAAAACACACTACCTACAGTAATAAAATACCACACTTTCGCATATTTGTTAAACTGCATTAACATCTACTGGAGACTTTTTTCATTTCAATAACATTGAAAGAAGCAATTTTAAAAGATACTCTAGTACACCATGAAACGAGAACTACAAAAGTTGCAGTTGCACTTAGCGAAGACCAGTGGCTAGTTAATTCATACATTTGTTTGTTGGATGTGTGAAAGTGTATGCATATTTAGATATTACAATAAAACACTAAATCATAAAACTACAGTATCATGGGGGCCCAGAGTCAAAATTCCAGGAGTGGGAGCAAACTTTTAATACAAATGATTTTTTTTGGAAAGAGGGGAGGTCATCTGAAGGATTTTTTAATACGTTTAGCGTAACTGTTTATTTTTTATTTTATCACATTAGCTGATTTTAAAACAGTGCACTATATTTTATTAAAAACAACTTATGATAAAACAAACATATAACAACCTGATCTATAAAACTCTAACCTAAAAAGGAAGACAAATATTTGGTTTAAATATCACAATAAAAACAACTTAAATTATTTTTAGTTTAGTTTTGGGCTAAACCCAAATTTTAAATTTCTTTTGACTGAAATGGATCATTGCGCCGCGCCAGCGTCATCCATACGTTCATAAAGACCCTAGGGCTCCATTGCACAATCGCCGGACCCCTGACATTAGTTACCACCGTAGTTAATTATTTAGATATTAAAAGTATTAAACAGGATTTAAACTATTGAAAAAGAGAATTAAAAGTATTTAAAACCTATATATATATATATATATATATATATATATATATATATATATACATTTAGTTTTATTTTTAAAGATGGAAAAAAAATGTTAAATACAAAAATTTTGATATTTTACCTGGACCCCCTGAAAAAAATTAACAAATGATAATTGAAAGATAAAAAAATTAGCATTATTTTTAAAGATAAAATTTAGTGAATTCATATTTTACTGGGTAACCTATTTAAAATAAGAAGTCAATACTATTTTTTTTTACTTTTCAATTGTCATTTGTATATTTTTTTATCAAATCCTGGCAGTTCAGGTAAAATCTTAAAACTTTTGTATTCAACATTTTTTTCTTACTTTCAAAATAAAATTTGTAGACAACGTTCAAAATTTACGTCATAAATAATATGTGTAAAATGCAACTTTGACCACGCCCGGCACCACCTTTATTCTAACAAAAACGTCTGATATTATTTATTATTAATTATTTTCAAACATAAAAATAGGTAATAATAAAATAATGTCAGACGTTTTTGTCTAACCTAAGAAGAGAGGATAAAATAAAATTTCCTATATAATTTGTTTGAGAAGATGCAAAATTTGCACCATTTTTTAAAACCGAAACTCGAAGAATATTAAAATAGCTATTTCTACAAAACTTAGAGGGCTTATACTCTATTTGAATTCACCCATTATATGTTAATAATGACCAGTGGCGGACTAAAAAGATGGCAGCGGGCTAGGGGGCCCAATTTGGAATAAATAAAATAAAATCCTAGTTATTTAATGAATATGTATTCAAAGATTATGATATTAGAATTGATTCGCTCAACTAAAAAACTATTTATTTTATCAAGGTGTTGCGATAGAAACATTGACATTCAAATTTTTTCTTAGATTTCTTTTTGATGTCAGAAAACTGATCAAACAAAGTATATTTTACAGGAGCTTTGATGATTAAACATAAAGTTTTGTAAGGCTGGAGCCTTGATCCGAAAATGTTGCTCTAAAGCCAGGAATAAATTGTTGATTTCAGAAAAAATGCTTGAAATGTAGTAAATCAATTCCTATTCCTAAAGCTTTATCGGTTAAGTCATTTCTGGACTTATATGTATTGGCACAATAAAAAATTTGAACCCTATTTTTCTCTATTTTTATCATGGATAATACTTAAAAACGCATTGTAAGGTGTCAGAAAACTTTAAACATATTAAGCAGGTAGTAAGAGGCAATATAAAACAGATTGTAAACATTTAAGCAAAAATATTAACAGCGACTGCTGATCAACCAAACAAGTTACAATAAAAGAACAGTTTTGTCGCGGTATATGACGTACTCCTACTTTTAATAACCCCTCCTGTATTTAGTTCACCCCGTACTAACAAAATTGTAAGTAACTGAATAATATTAATCCTTAGTGACTGTTCGATATATAAGGTTTGTCTGTAAATGTGTGATTCAGAGTTGTGTGATACGTCAATTCTAAGAAAAAATCTTTAAATTATGAATTTTGAAGGAAAGTCGAACTGGAAGATTCCACCCTTTCGTCATACCTATAAAAATATTTCAAATAAAGTAGTTATAAATGTAAAATGCACATCTAAAATATTGCACTGACTGCAAAAAATGAAATAAAAACTTTAGTTGAATTAACGGGATATCTTCTCCCCTCAATAGCAACATGTTTTATTTTTAATCATATTATGGATAATACAAAAAAAATTAAACACACCCTTTGATTACTCTACCCTCAAAATATAATGATACTTGGGACATGAGTTAAAAGAATATGTTTACATTGCCGGTTCAAAAATAAAAAAAATGTAAACGCTTGCAATCCCTTAAACACTTTATAAGTCTCCTGCTTTTAAAAAAAAAAACGTACTTTCTGGGAGGGAAAGGGATATCCAAAGCCCCTATAAAAATTTTGTTTTTTAACGTAAAAACCAAAACAGTAAACGTGTATTAAAATGTGTATATAATCATAATAGTTTATTTAGTCAGAGCTAATTTACATTCAAATGGATGTCTGTATACTCTTAAAAAATACTGTTAATTTTTTATCTATTTGTGGAATTATTTTATATTTTGTGGAAGCAACAAGAAGAGTATTTTGTAGTTTGTTTTCCTGAGATACAGACTGTGTTAGATTGGCTCTTAGGAGAAGGATACCCAGTGGCGTACTATAAATTTTGGGCACCCCCGCAGATAAAGGACCTCCTCAAAAATAACTGGTTACTAAAAAAAAAGTCATCCATAATTCACTTGTAGATAAATATATGTAACCCAGAAACAAACAAGTAGGGCCGGAAAATAACTGATGACTAAAATGTCATCCATACGTTCATAAAGACCCTTGGGTTCCATTGCACAGTCGCCGGACCCCTAACATTAGTGAGCCCCCCGAGGATTGCGCCGATGCCAAGACATCTTGTACACCATAATTAATTATTTATGTATTGAAAGTATTAAATACGATTTAAAATATTGAAAAAGAGAATTAAAAGTATTTAAAGGTATTTAAAGTATTTAAAACTTATCAAAAGTATTAAATTGGAATAAAGAAAGGCATTAAAAAGAGAGCAGCTACTTCTCTTTTATATTCGCTTATAGTTTTAACAATGTGAATTGTGTTATTAATGGAAAAATTACCTCTCAAATAATAATTTTGGTAATAACCAAGAAGGTAACTATTTTGATGTTTGGAGTTAAAACATATGAAAATGGGCCTTACGAGTTTTTTCTTTTTTTCTTCCGAAAAATGCAGAGACAATTTTTAGATGATTTTTTTTTATAAAGCCATTGACGAACGAATCTTAAAATCTCATTCAGTTAAAGAGATATACACACACACAGTTCACCCTCTTATAAGAGACATTTCGAAAAACCCGGACATTGAGTTTTAAATATTAATTTTTAAAAGATACAAACGAAAGAATCGTCATAAAATCTCGTTTAGATAAAGAGATACTATAAATTATTTAAAAACAAATTTTACTCCCTTAGGGATGGTTTCCAAAAATCTAGAAATTGATTTTAGATAATTATGTTTGAAAGCCACTGTAAGAGAAGTTTTCCAATTTCTCTCCTTTTTACCCCATGAAGGTGGAATTTTAAAAATATCTAGAAATATATATAACCGTTCTAAATTCGTTTTTATTATCGAGCACCTACATAGTGAAAAGAAGGTCCATGCCAAATTTGAACATTTTATCTTTAGTGGTGCACATTTCACCCTTTTGCACCCCGTTAAGGGTGGAATTGAAACAATTGAGATATCAATTCATAAATAATTATTTGAGAAAATGATTAAGAAATGAATCGTTTTAAAATTTAATTAAAGATACTATAAAAAACTAAAATACGCGAATTTAAAAAAAATCTTTTATCTTGCCCTACTTCACATGCCAAATTTGAAAATTTTATTTTTAACGGTATATATTCATTTGAAAAATACAAAATTGTATTTTTTGATTATTTTTTTTGAATAGCATGAACGAAAGAAGATTTTTAAAAGCTGATTTAATAGATAAGTATATACAAATTTGATACTTTTTGCCAACTTAACTGCAAAATTTAGAATCATTGATACATTTATTTTAACATAATCATTTTTGAAAGCCCCTAGGAAAAGAATAGTCTTAAAATCTCATTTAGTTGAAAAGATATTGTCAAAACACATTTCGCCGACTTTCACCCCATTAGAGCGTATTCTCTTCTCTTGCACAAAATGACATACCAAAATGTTGTTTTATCTTTGGCACTCTCACAGATATAATGGTCGATGAATATGTTTCATAATATGTATAGATTTGATTGAAATTGGTTTGTGTTCTCCAAAAATTAATAAAAAAGTATAATAATTCGCATAAAGAAATCAAGCGTCTACACTAATGATTTCACAATTTTATGGCATCAAGATATCTACGTAACTATATTTTTTTCTCAATTTAATAGAATTTTGACTTAAGTATTCCTAAAATGATTTTCAGAATATTTTAATTCCCTACAAATTATTAATAATCTACCCCATTACACCTCAATAATACCTTCCCTGCTCATATATATCTACTTATAAAAAGTGACCACTCGTTAACCCCTATTCAGGACGACAATTTTTTATTTTGCCGCCCTTTAAAAATATCCCCCAAAACATCCCCCATTTTACGTTGAAATCTCCATTTTCCATTTTTATCTTTATTAACGTTGTTTGATTTATTATTGATAATAACTTTTTTGAGAAAATATTAAAAAAATGTAGAATTTTTTGTATATATTTAAATGCATTTTTTATACATATGGAAGCGCTTGCGTGGGCTTTGCCTTTTTTTCTTAAGAAACTTGTTATAAACTTTAGTTTTTTTTTGTATGGTATCAACGTTTAATATAAAAGGCAGCAGGATTAGTAAGCCTATTAACATCATCTATTTTTGGTACATGTGTATTTATTTTAAAATTATTGTCTCCAAAAGAGATTATAATAATTTATTAATTTGGTATACCCTGCAAAGAAAACAACTTCCCTCTCTATGCCTAGCAACATTTTTCCGAGTTTAGGGTACTCTTTGATCTCCTACAAAAAAACAAGTGCGTACTGCACCTAGTTCTGAAGAGATAAAAATGGATACTCAATGACATTTTAAAGGAACTAAAAATATATTGGAAATAATTAAATCTATTGAAAACTATTTAAAACGTATTGAAAAGTTTTAAAAATATATTGAAAGGTATTAAAATGTAATGAAAGGTATTTAAAGAAAATAAAGCGTATTTAAAAGATTAAATAAGTATTTAATAATATTTAAAAGGTATTTAAGACTTGCGTGTTTGTGTGACGGTTTAGAGTAATTGAAGGCGACTTTTAAAGACTCTATGCTGCAAAGATAAATCGAAAAGGTTTCAAAACGTCATCTGCGATCAAATTGTTAGCTTCCTTGAGTATAGACGATTTAGTCTTTGAGTATGTTAAAAATAAACAAAAAATCTGATTTAAGATATATTAAAGAGAAGTTATATAAATGAACCATTTAGAGCCATGCAACTTGCTGGAAAAGTTGTAATCCTTGTAAAGTGTTGTTTTGAAAAGAATTACTATACTCAAAGATTAGCAAATTGTATAGTTTCCGGTCTTTTTTGTACAAGGTATCAAAGGGTTCCCAATAAATCAGACCAAAACAGTGTGATATACTTTTCTTTAATTACGATTTTTTTTTTATTCAGCAACGTTTCGGCGGTCATTTACCACTATCATCAGGCTAAAATACAAACATTTTATTTATAAATTTTAAATTGTAAATACAAAGGACAGAAATATGGAATGACACTACAACTAGACGTTTTGTTTTTTTTTTTTTTTGGTGATAGGTTGAAAAAGAATAAAATATTACATACATACATTTTAATTCAAAAACAAACAAACGTAATTATAGCTAATACACGTTATATGTATATTCTTATTATTAGTAGGTAACCAAGAGAAAGGAAACAGAGACAAATCTTTTGTTTTTTTATATATCTTATAGAAAAGCATGTATTATTATTATTATTTTTTTTTAAATTTAATAAAGGCATCAAAACATGTAATACATAAACAATTATTATCATACCTTTTTTTTTTTTTGGGAGGTGCGCACCAGTTCAAAGCATACCTTTTGTTGTTCTAATTAGTATGTGGAGTCATATTTCGGTAATACCTATTTTTTATTATATATATATATATATATATATATATATATATATATATATATATATATTTTTTTTGTTATTTCTACACAAGAAACACTCTCTGCAATGTACGAGTTTCAAACTAGCTGTAAACAGCGTATTGGAAGAATGTGATTTGGATAATTTATTTTATAATTTGAACAGGTGAGACACCTGTGGTGTTTTTATTTAAATATTAAAACATTAGTGGGTTGTCAACTGTTTTGCGACTGAAAAATATAAAACTGTTTATTTTTTTGGTTTAAATAGCTTAACGCCAGATGTCAGATCGGGAATTTATTTTCAGAGATTAATTTTATTTGGTTTATATAATGTATTAATCTGTTTTTTTTTATTGATAAGAAAGAAAAAGGAAAATATGTTTTGATGTTAAATGTTCTATTAAATTAGATGTTTATAAAATGGAATTATGTTATCATAATCAGTTTTTTGGTTAATATTGTTTGGAAACTTGTGAATGTATAACGTTTCCAAAACTAGTCTTTTGATACGATTTTCTTCAGTGTGTAATATTGAGAAATTGTTAAAATCAAAAGCATGTAATGTTGTTAGAGAGTGGTTACATAAGCCTGAATGCGAGGGGTTATTTTTACGAATATTATAGTTGTTTTGATAAAAGCGTTTTTTTGTGTATTGTGATGTTTCACCGATATATACAAGAGTAGGGTCAAGACATACATTCTAATTTGTATACCAATTTACTTTGAAGTGTTTTATCATCGCGATCTTTTAAAGAAGTGAAAATATTAGAGATAAGATTGGAAGGTGTCCAGGCGGGAGCAGCATTAAGAGATTGTAGAATTTTTTTCGTTTGATTCTCAATCGTGTGGAAAAATGGCATTTTTATGTATGAAATACTAGACAAACTGTTTTGAGGGTTACTATTGGAATTGGAATTGGTATTATTAGATGCGAGGACTTGTTTTCTTTGTGTTAGTTTGATGTAACGGTCATCAATAACTCGACTTAAGAGGCTTTCTGGATAGCAGTTTTTTTCTAATGTGTTCTTGATAAAATTTAGATTATCATTATGATATTTATGATCTGACAATAGAATTGCTCTGTCGACAAGATTCCTAATAGTTGATATTTTATACTTCATAGGATGATAGGAATAAAAATTTAAGTATCTTCTCTGGTTCAACTAAAAGTAACGTATCATCTACGTATCTTGTATAGAAAGGAATGTTAAAAGAGAAACTACTGAAAGCTTGCTGTTCAAGGGCAAAAAGAGCTAAATCTGCCATTATTGGCGAAAGAGGAGAACCCATAGGACAGCCGTATATTTGTTTGTAAACATCATTGTTGTAAGAGAAAACACAGGAATTAAAAATAAACTGTATAGCAGAAACAAATTGGTTTTTAGGTATATTTGTATTCAGACAATGATAATTTGTATTTATGTAATCGATAGCGGTGGCAATCGGTGTATTTGTATAAAGAGATACCACATCAAGAGATATAAACTTATATTGTTTTGTTGAATCTAATTTAAGATTTGCAATTTCAATTTTCAATTGAAAAGAGTTTTTAATAGTGTAAGGTGATTCTAAAACTTGGTTTTTTAAAATTTGTGATAAAAAGACAGAAATAGCGTAAAGAGGGCTACCAGTATTAGATATTTTTCAACATATCACAAAAAAAAAACAAAACGTCTAGTTGTAGTGTCATTCCATATTTCTGTCCTTTGTATTTACAATTTAAAATTTATAAATAAAATGTTTGTATTTTAGCCTGATGATGGTGGTAAATGACCGCCGAAACGTTGCTGAATAAAAAAAAACGTAATTAAAGAAAAGTATATCACACTGTTTTGGTCTGATTTATTGGGAACCCTTTGATACCTTATACTCAAAGATGTAAATGAGTCTTCACAATATGCACTACAAAAATTTGAGAATATAGAAGAAATTAGACAATTGTTTCACCCACGAATCTTATGGAAAATCAGTGTCTTAATTATATCTTTATTTAACTTTTGGTGTACTTTTATTAATTTTTGGTATGCCAAGCATTTACGTATTAACGAAAAAAAACAGCTGAATATATTTTCTAAATATTATTAAAGTATTTTCAGATATAAACTAATTATAAAAAATTTTGATCCCATATTTGGTATTTTTGGTGTGCTTCATATAAATACAATCATATAAAAAAACTGGCCCTAAATTGAAAGACCGCCCGGGACTCAAATATTCCTAGTCCGCCACTGGGGCCGTTGGGTACCATTGCGATTTCTTTTTTCATTTCTGATATATCTCATTTTAAACTTGAAAAAGGTCACTTAATGGTGCTGTTAATGTGACAAGTATATCTAGTATTAAAAATTTAGTTTTTAACCTGCCAGGAAAAATTATCCCTGGTATTTATGATATGACTACAAATTAATATCACTGATATATTATTTATTTGCAAAATTTGTATTACATCGGGTTTAAAATAGTCTAATCAAATACTCCAGACACTTACCCGTTTTCCATGTTGTCACAGCCATCGTTAATCCCATATGATCTGGGACATTTCTTCCGATCCGATAGTACCATATTGTTAATTAACAAAGCCGCGAAACTTCCGCACTGTGGTACCGGGACAAAAATTGCTACCGCGATTACAAAATAACGATACCTCGCTGATTGCGGAAACGATAGAAAACATTTATTGACATTCACCTGTGTACCATTGTTTGGGGAGCGGGACCATATCAACAATCGTACGGAAATTCTTTCGATAATGGCAATAATAAATAGTAGCGCAGTACTTCGCGGATTTACACTTGGAACTACCTAATGAGATATACATATGGCTTCTACTACTGCCGCATTGCCGCATATCGCTTTAAATCTACTTTCTATTTCTTGTATTCAAGGGTAAGTTCAGGTTAATTTATTTGGTACTATAATTTGGTAAAGTAAAAATCGAATTAGCTTAACCCGAAGAAGAACTAAACCGATAATTTATTTTAACATCTCGATATAAAGGCTCATATTAGAAATAAATGGTCATTTACCAATTTTTGAAAATTCTATTTTTTGTTTGTGAAATATGAAACTGAAATTTAAGAAATTATTTATTGTTTTACTTAAATATACCAAACTGTTAAACGCAAGATGGATTTAAAAACTAAACGTTACCTTCATAGCCAGTTTTAAACCGATTTTGTGCAAAAAAAGGTTTTTAGTTCATCATGTTTATTTCTGTCGAAAATTGGAAAATGTTCTTGTATTATCTAACATCGGTTTGTTGTTCATCTGCCAAATATGAGAGAATTTATGTATGTAGCATGTACATATCTTACTAAATTTCTACCACTCTGGCAAATTTAATTTTTTTTAACCGCAAATACGTATGAAATTCCTATAGTAATAAAAATAGAAGCTAATATACTTAACATCTTATTAGCTTAAAGTAGGCATAGTAAAACCCAACAAATAATATATACTAAGAAATAAAATTGGATCTTCAAAAAATTCAAACCAGTACTAATTAATATACTAATTTGTAAGCTAAAATATTTCTATACATATTAATTTCCAAAAATAAATATATTGCTGTACAACATGCTTTCATTTTCCACTCTTTTAAAGAGGCCTATTTTTTCATAACTATTTTTTTGTGGATGGCCATTAAACAGTCTAGAGTACTGATCATGACTGAGAAAGTGGTAGAGGAGCTTTTTTTCCTCTCCCGAGGAGGTAGAACATCCCACATATACATTCCAAGAACTGACGTTTCTAGTCCTGTGTACATGAGTCGGTTTTCCTTCCCCTTTCTTTAATTTCTTTCTTCTTTCTTACTTTACCCAAGCCGAACAATGTTTTATGAAAAAATGATAATGGCTGTTCCTCAAGTAAAATATTCCGGAGTTGAAATACCTCCCCTTTCAAATCGCCAGGTGAGAGGTACTTATGGCGCTCCACCATCGAATTGTTATTTCTCATTCACCAATATCTGTGGCTTGAGTAGGACAACCTCAACTCTGTTCACCACTAACTCCAATCCTGCAAGCCTCATATTCTCTTTCTAACTGAAACCAAAATAAGCCGCAAAATTCTTTTCTTTCCTGGCTATGAACTTCTTCCATCATTCCGCCTGAACGGTGGAGTTTGCGCCTACGTTGGTAGTAATCTGTCCTGAGCAAGGCTTCCGAATCTTGAATCGATTAGATCTAATGTCTTGTTGCTCACATTAGCCAGAACTTCCACTAAATGTATTTGTTGTATCTATCGCTCTCCCTCGGACAATTCCTACCACGAGCTCTTCGACTTTCTTTGTGCTAAAGTGGATTTACGAATCTCTGAATTCCCTTCCTCTGAAATCATTATCCTTAGCGATGTTAACGTTCATAATAAAAAATGGTTAGGGTCTATTAAAACCGATCAACATAGATAGAGTAGCAGATGCCTTTGCAATCAGCCGGTTTCTTACCAACCTCATCCGAGATCCTACTTACTTCGCACGTATCGTCGCACATAGCCAAGATCCACTGGACCTTTTTCTCACCACTTACCAGGCTTCAATTTCCTCTTCTTTGGGTTTCTCTGACTACGCCCTAATTATTTCCTATCCCTTACAACAGGTAGTTGTAGAATCCGTAACTATTTGGCACTAGAATTCCGCTGACTGGGATGGGTTGCGGGATTTGTACTAAGGATATTTGTTTCACTAGAAAGGATCCTTCCGAAGTTGGTTCACAAACCTCGGATGTAATCCAATTAAGTATAGATACCTTTATACCACATGCTATTAAGGCTTCAAAACCCCACAAAAATAAACCTTGGTTTTCAAAATTCTGCGATATTGCCACACTAGAGAAAATCCGTACTCAACAATTTTCTTAAGAACCCTCCTTCAGAAAATCTACATGCGAAAAACGAGGCAGAAAATCATTACAATCGCATAACTCTCTAAGCCAAATATGCCTTCAATACAGGCATAAAAGGCAAAGTTCTTTCTTTTCCAAATTGGATCCAGTCCTGGTCGCTTGCCAAAAATATTAATCGAAATTTCTGCAACGCAACGGCTCCTTTCTATCCCTAACTTCTGGTGATGAAATCGTCTCCACGTCTAAAGCAAAAGCTGAGCTTTTTGCAAATCAATTCGCCACACGACAGGCAAGTCGTCTTCCGCCGCCAAAGATCCATAGCAGATCTTCTTACCTTCGTAAACCACAACTGGAATAAGTCCATTGAATTCCACAGAGAAATTCAAATTATTGCCTTCGGCATATCCAAAGCATTTGGCCAAGTCTGGCATGACGACCTTCTTAACAAACTGCCTTTCTCCAAAACTTTGTACTTGCATTGCCAGTATTCTTTCCATCAGAAGTGCAATGGTAGACGGCGTTCATCAAACTTTCACCAAATAAACGCAGGCGTTCCACAGGGTTCAATGCTGGCACCTACCCTATTTCTCCTGCACATCAATGACCTACTTTCTTCTACCAGCAATCCTATTCACAGCTATGCTGAAGATAGCACACTCAGTGGCGTAGCTACAAATTTTGGGCTCCTCCACGGTTTTCGGTAAAGGGCCCCCTCTCAAAACAGAAAACTGATGACTAAAAAAGGTCCTTTACTTGTCAATAAATGTAGCCCCCAAAGCATAGCCGGAAAATATATGATGACTTAAAAACGGTTATACATACTCTCATAATCCCCTTGAGCTTAATTTGCAATTATCGCCGGGCCCCCTGACATCGTGGGCACTCCCACCACCGCGGGCAATCTTGTTTACTATCTCAAAAATTAATCTCTCACAACAAATTATCTCCCGGTACTTACACTATTCAAATTCTTGAAGCCAAATATTACCTTTAGGCTAGTGGGGATCACATGTCAGAAAAATCTTCGCTAGCCTCAAGCAGCCGTGAAGAAATTGGGTTTTCTTTTCAGAGCTCGAAAATACTTTTATTCTCCCAACCTGTTTACCCTATACACACGGGGAATCCTATCCTTGACTTTAAAGTCCAAAGAAAAGCTATTCGTCTGATTGATGATCCGAACCTCACAAGGAAGCTTGCATCACTAGAGCACCGTTCAAAAAGACCAAGGACCTTCTATTTTGTTTGCTCCTTTATTCCTAGAGTGTCCCCATTATGGAGTGTTACTGTTACGAGCAAATATCTTTCCATCTTCTCGTAATCAAATTTTTAAATCCCGCATCAATAAACTTTCTCTGTCTTTATTTAAACCAACCATGGTACCTAAGTACTTAGGCCTTCTGCCTTCGTGGTCTGCTCATAGATAAAAAAAGAGTCCATCTATAAGGGGTTTTAACAGACTTAAGGTTGCAAAAATATCGAAACAAATATCGGTTACATCGTTAGCATTTGTCTGTGTTTAAGTCAGCAAAAAAATACATAACGCATTATGTTTAAGAAACTAAATATCAATTCAGAATTTTAATAAACCACTCTTTTACGGCCAGGGTGGATGGGTAGGACCATAGACATAATAACCATTCTATTGGTAGGACGGCTAAGACTAGACTTATAACTAACTCCATGTGGTAAGACCAGTTTTACGAAACCAGCAAGAATTTGCATAAAATAGTACTTTCAAATAATGTTTTCGCTTAGCCGAGATGATTAGGTACTTAAAGAATTTCTAAAAAATAACATTAGGATTTTGTCAAAAATATAAGAAGAGTTCGGAACTGTGCGCAGACTGAATGCATTATCTTAGCTTTAAGATTTCGCACAGCTGTTACAGAAGTAAGACCACAGCTATTGAGACATAATCTGTTTATCATATCAAAAATACGATTTTGTCGCAAAAGCTTCTTCTGTACCAACCGATCAAAAGCGTGCCCCATATTTGCTTTGGTCCAGGGGTGTCCATAACGTCCCCGCAACCCCCGCGGTGCGGAGGGGCCCAACACTGGGGGCGCCCCGCTACTGCATTCACACCAAAATCCTTTTTAAAACTGTATTAATATTTACGTACCTAGCATGATCTATACTTGCTAAAAACCTAAAAAATAAAAACGTTCGAATACATCTTGCAAACGAATTTGCAAGATGCGTCTATAGTATCAAGCGTTTAGACGCATACATTAAAAACGTGTTACTTGGTTTTGAGTTATATGTATAATAACTCAGGCGTTAATTTTGTTGACGGGTTTTATTCAGATCTATAATTATTATCTTTACGTCTTTTAAAATAACATCCAGGCGATGTTTAAGTGGAAGTCCAAAACGAAACATTAAAAAATATACAAAGATCGATGATATATTCATGTTCCTCTTCCACTTCAAATGAAACTTCTACAACTCCTGAGGGTGAGCCGCAGTGTGAGTATGATGTAACGAGAAGTAAAGAAGGAGCATATAAATGTACCGATGCTCAGGAACATCAGGGTTTCAAAAATAGTACCGAAGTTCAAAAAAAAATTCATAAGGAGACAGGTAGTGACCATAGTACCGAGGAAATGGAAGAGATTTCTAATGATAGGGGGTTATTTCTGGATGGCCAATTGACTAAAAAAATAAAAAGAAAAATGTTAGTGTTACCTTCATGTAAACCTAAAGGTCCGTTTCCTTGAGACAGCCAACATAGATGTTTTAAGCAGAATATTATTTAAAAACTACTGCTACAGGATCGAAAAATGACAGGTACGAAAATTGTTATTTTATAAATTATTATTAAATAGACAAAGATGCATAATTTTTTTTACAGATATGACTTATGTAATTTTAAAATGTTCATCTTAATCGACGATTTTTTATTGTTATTTTTCATAATTTTCTATATTCTATTTATCTGTTTTAGAGTCCTTTACACTTAAAATAGGCGCGATTTCGGCGTTTCTCAGAAAATTATACCTAGTTTTAATAAATATCTATTACAAGACCATCTTTGGGCTTTTAAATAATAACCTGCGAAAGTCTATGGCAGTACTAGACGTGGGCGGTTAGGCCGGGTCTATATACGTTATTGGTAATAAAGGAGAAGAGGAGCCCCATCCGAAATTTTGTGGGGGTGGGGGGCGAAAGCTTCTATGTACGCCTCTGCTTTGATCACCACACACATACAAATATCCAATATGCAACTTTGGAGTGAACTTATATAAGTTTTTGCTATAATTTTTTGCCTCCGACCAGCAAACAATAGCTCCAAAAGGTAAGTATAGGTTGCCTGTAATCGGCAAAAAAGAAGCCATTAAGGCCAAGCAGGTTCAAGTTCAGTTCACCACTTTTATGGATCGACGGTGTAATAGAACCACAATGCAGAAAGCTTAGTTAAAGTTTAGAATGTTTCTAGATTTCTGTAAGCAACTTGTCAAATCCGAAAGCTCGATTAAATATTCTAAACCGCAATTAAGTTTTTAGCAACCAGGGAATAGTTTCCTTAATTCACTTAAACGAAAAAAAGATCTTTGCATTAAAAGACCTAGATACTCCATGGAAAATTTTAAAACACTCCACTTTGATACGAAAGATATTGTCAGTTTTCAGATTATCGGACATATTTCAATATAATTATTAACCTAGATGTAGGTAGATTTGAGGTTTCTCTTAAATCGGCTTATATATTTTATTTATGTTTTAAGGAGCAAACTTCGGTAGCAAATATCTTCGAGTAAAATCATTTAGCTTTCCCTCCGTTAAAACCAAAATAGTGATCCAGGTATAAATTCAAATTCAAAACATTAATTTCTTAAATTAAAATGCAAACAAATAATTACAACAAATGAAGAAAAAGTCATGTGATTTCTAAAACTATTCTAAAACAAATATTTAAAAAAATAACATTATGTATGAAACTCTTCAAAACTATAACACTCTTTATTTAGAAGGTAGTTTTTCAATCATCTTTCGAAAATGTTTACATTACCGTCATCTCTAATATTTGCATCTAACTTATTAAACAATTTGCATCCGGCAAAATAAGTATATTTTTGAAAAAGAGCAGATCGATGATTCACAGGCCATATATATATATATATATATATATATATATATATATACCTGCTACAGTCAACATTTGGAATTTTTAGAAGCAGTTTTACATGATTCTCTGAATTTTAGGCCAGCAACACTACGAACTGCATACTTTTGCAATATAAAAACTCTATCCCCATTAGCACTCATCCCCCAATTTAATATTTCATAATATTATTCTTGAGTGAATGTTGGCGTAATAAAAAGATAAAAGTATTTCCTTACTGCAGTGCATAGACATAAACTTAGGTGCATAACAGCAGCTACGCAACTTACTGCAAAGACCCTCAATATGCGGTTGCCATTCTAAGTTTTCGTCGAGAATGACCCCCAGCAGTTTAGATTGATCTGCTAAACGTAAATGCAAATCCGTACCTGCAAATAGATCTAAATGTACATTGATGGGCTTAAGAGAAAAATTAATAATTGTCGTTTTATTTTTATCTAAATTAAGTTTGTCTTTTTCTGATCATTTTAAAAGTTTTATATATGTTTCTTCAGCAGTTAACTTTAAGGATGCGGGATTTTCTTTAAATATCAAAACATTTGTGTCGTCGGCATAAGAACTGACGAAAGTATTTTCTGCAGAGTTATTAATAAAATGTATGAGGACGTTTCCAAAGACCAGAAAAAGGAAAGACCTCAAAATCGAACCCTGGGGAACACTCTTCTCGATAGTCCTGCAACTGCTTTGCGCGCCATTAACAGATAGGGTAGAGTGCTGTAAGAGTGCGCACTTAGCGTTAATTTACATTTAAAAACTAAAATAACAACATTACTATTAACATTTTTTTAATTTAAACTCTTTGGTATTTCAAATACATAACTTAAAAACTAAATCAAAGGTATTATTAATATTATACAAAAAACTAACTAAAAACTAGAAATATGCAAATGCGCACTCTTAAAATAACTGGTTTGTTTGCCGCTTTAAAGTATGCTGGTGCAAATATTGAAGCGATCTGATAAACAGTTATTACACGACCTGGATGGTTAGTGAGCCATTTTTCACATTCATTTGAATAAAATTTCTTCAATGGACTAAAAAAGCACCGGTCCAAGGGCTGCATGCGGTGGCTGCTATGAGGTGGCAGAGTCAGTGCTATAATATTGTTTTTTCGGAAAAAATCAACTGCCTGAATTGAGCAGTGTGACGTGTGATTATCCATGATCAGTAATATAGGTTGCTCTTTTGTGGGTTTTGCGTGGTCCCTAAAATGAGTCGCCCAATCAACGAAAAGTTCGCTGTTAATAAAGCTGCTGTCAGATACCATTCCAATTGAGGATGGCGGCGCACCATCTAAAAGTTCGGCTTTCATCCTTTTTCTAGGGAATATAAAGGTAGGAGGTATAAACTGTCCACTCGCACTCATTGCGCAGACAACAGTCACATTTGTACCTCTCTCAGCACTAGATATTTTGTTGACACATCTTTTGCCCTTTGTAGATAGAACTTTTGGAGGTTTATTGGGGACGGTTGAAAACCCAGACTCATCCATATTGTAAATCGCATGTGGTGGGAACCTATATGTCTCCATCAGTTTCTGAAGATTGTTGAAAAATCGCTCACATTGAGGCCGATTGAACCCTATAGCTCTTGCAAGACTTGTAGCAGTGGGTTGTCTCAAGGAAACATCACTGTTTCGTTTCATAAATCCCCGTAACCATCCCTTGCCTGCCATTTTCGATGTTGTATTAAAACGATGGGATATGTTATTTTTTTCGGCAAACTCATAAGCCAAGCCTCTCACAGCTTTTGCCGTTAAGCCATAGAACATGTTGTCTATATCTATTATGTATTTTTTTAATTCTTCTTCCATTTCCTTGGTCAATGTTATATCAAACCTCCCCAAATTTGTAGCGACACTTGTTCTTTTTAACCTTTTCCTAAAAGTACTCTCCGCCATACCGAGTGATGCTGCTACTTTTCTTTTACTCTCACCACCATCAACTCTTTTTCGAGCCTCTTCCATAACTTCGGCCGAGCATAGAGTTCTTTGCGAGGTTCTCTTTCGTGATGACATTCTGTAACAAACCAAATTACGCGCGTACTCTTACAAACCCTTCATTTGCGCACTCTTACAGACCGGGCATGAATATTAAAATCGAAGGCAGTAACGCCATCTCGGTTATAAGATACGAACAACCGTACCTTAGATGGTTGGCTGAGAGGTTAACTAAATTAACAGTGAAATATGTACGAGTTATTCTAACGTATATTAATGCAATGCAGTTTACAGGATGGAAAAATATTTTAAGAAAACAATGTAAATGCTTCAAACTTACCTGAAAGCTTTAATAACTGGATTTTTTGATGCACAAATTACTAGCGTAGTTATAACATCGTATTTGACAGTAAGGAACTGAAGTTAGTCGCAAATCGATGGTGCGTTCCAAAATATCACAAATGCGCACTCTTATCGCCCGCGCACTCTTACAGCACTCTACCCTACCAGTTGTATTCTATTTGACAATTATGACTTAATAAAATTCAGCGGCTTACCTCTTATACCTATAAAGTTTAGTAAGCAATTAGTGATTTACTACATCAAATGCTCGTGAAAAATCTATAAACATTCCCAATACAAGCAATCTTTTGTCAGGAGCCTCCACAATTATACGTTAAAACTCGCATAATGCAGTACTTTTCTTTAAAGTAAAACCATGCTGCGACGGAGAAAGTAACTTATTTTTATAGAAATATGCAACAAATTGATCTTTGATTATTAATTCAAAAATTTTTGAAATGCTATTTAGGAGACTTATTCCACGATAATCGTCAAGTTAGTTTATCAGGGAAATATTCGTTTTCTATTGAAATATACAGCAATACATTCTTTAGATTTTTTAAAAATATTATTAGAGATATTAGAATTCTTAAGCCTACTTATAACATTTAACACATCCTCTTTACACATGGGTGACAAAAAGAAAGATTTGTTAGAAAGGAGTTTCTGATGTTCTACAAACTCTAAATCTATGGGCAAGTCATAAATGAGCAATGTAAACTGTGTATTAAACCGCTCAGCGATTTCAGCAGTTAGACAACAAATTACCATTTATAACGATTTCGATATTATTCTTTATATCATTTTTTTTAATATTCTTTATGCACTGCCTGCTTTCGATTTGTTTTCGGCCCTTAAGCGGGAACTGCACGCAGTATTATGGATCATTTGCAAGCCTTCCGCCGCTGTATATGTTAAAACTATAAGAGATGTGTATTAGCTTCAATGTGATTTCAATAGGGAAATATGTATAGTTGGGCGCTAAATGCGATTTTTTATGAAAAAATCTAATCTGGAATTATAAAATAGAAGTAGATTTGTCGATTTTCGACCACTTTTTGACGCAAATGCCGTCGCATATAATTTTTTTTCTACAAAATGGCTCTTTACCGCCTTGCATCGATCCTTTGTCTACGTAACTGTGAGATTTAAAATGGTAAATCGTACTCATGTCTTTGTATTTCTGCAGCACGTGGACCCTTTTGAACCCACTTTTAAACGAAATGTAATTTAAATTGCCTATACATAACACATTTTTTTGAGGTCGGACGTGCAGGAAGTTTTTTCTAATACGTAGGTACCTTTTCATCTTACTTTGAACTTGACTAGACCTTGTCGCTAGTTTTTCACTTTTTGCGTGCAGTTCTCCCTTAAAACGTTTATATCATTCTTACTTCTCATAAAAAGCTTTACTTTATCCCTGTAAATGCTATTCAATTGTTTGCAAAGAGGAAGATGCTTTTCATCATATTTAGCTAAGGTAGTAAACAAAGCTACCCTTTCTTTACGCCGTGTAAACTCAGGATTTAATTTTATGTTTTTAGTGCCATTACTAGATCGGTAGTACTTTTGTAGAGGAAAAGTTAAATTAAAGTAATAATAAAATATTTCTGTAAACTTATTAAACCCTTTATTTGGTAAAGCTGTCGTGAATACAATAACAAAATTTTCATTTTTTAGAAAATTTATATTCACAATCACGAATAGTTTTATATGCAAAAAGTCAAAAATTCTCTCTACAAAACTTTGACACATCACAGACATAACAGGTTTGGGAATTTTTTAAAATGGCCACAGCCATGTATTGAAAGAAAACATTTAGATTTTTAATTTTACTATATTAATTAGTTCTTATTCAACCTGTGTTCGCTAATTAACAAAATATCACATTTTGATTCCTCAAGCGCCACATCAAGAATCAAAATTTTATTTGTTAGACACTGCACATTCCGATGACAAAAAATTAGAGGATTTTTAATCGCTGACGGTGGCTCGACAAAAACCTTCGTCAGTTATATGGTTGTTATTTGACAGTTCATTTACAGACAGTGTTGGAATACTCACAATATAATTTGCGTCAACTCCCGAAGTACCTACGTCGATGTCCATATTCCCTGTATTTGCTGACAGACTGCATATTCTTTTGGGAAAACCTTGCAACGCACTCTATTTTCTGGAAAAATTTTTTCACTTTTGACACCACAATTAAGTTATAAGCATTTAGAAAAGGATTATTTAAGACCTCATGATACATTTTATTTATCAATGCTTTCTTCAAAGCCGATTTTCATAGTTAAACGTTTTGAAAAAGAAATTAGTGTCAAAAAATGTAACGTAATCAAATATATTGGCACATTTTTTATTTTTTTAGTGTACAGTTTACATTATAAGCAAAATTATTTAAAACTTACTAAGTCTGAGGTTTTAATATAATTTTTAATCAGTGTTTGATCACTGTTAGCACTTGTAATATTTGACTGAAGAACAGAGTTATTTTTTTGCGGTAATGTTATATTTTTATTAGACGATCCAAGTTTTTTTCTACATTTTGTCAATGAGACACTTAAGAACTTAACACGTCGCTCCAAAAAATTAATTTTATTTATTAATGAGAACCATTCTATATGGCTACAATATTTCTTTTTCGGTCGAAGTAATTTATTAGTAAAACTAATCTGTTCGGCAGGCGAAACATTGTCTACAAATGCTTGAATTCATAGTCACTTTAAGACGCCTTATCAGGTCGGCTTTTTCTCCGGACTGTACGAGACCTCGCTTATTTTAAATTATTTATATTCATATTGATAGGTTACACTAAATTGTTTTATTTCGGGTAAACAATTTAACTCAAATAAAAAATACAGCACGACACAATAAATTACATCACACTAAACTTCTATAAGAAAATTTATATTTTGGCATAAACATACCATAAAAATCACTGGTTTATACAGAGACGATAGATGATATTTTTGGGATCAAGTCCTCGGCATATATCTTACCCATAGACATTACCGCGATCGAAAGATCCTTTTTATTTTATTTATTATGTGTTGAATTGAAAGGCTAGTTGATTAAATTTATCGCCTAGTCCGAAGTACGGATCTTGGGCTACAGAAACTACGCGGGCAAAAAATATTCATTGCAAGTATTAAAGGCTTCGATGAGTCGAATAAACCTTTCAACAACACACAAAACGATGAGTTTTGATGCGTTTTAACGCTCGGTCCCTTCAGACGTCGCAGCCCACGATACGTGCGTCGGAGTTTACGCCACAGAAAAATCACAATCTTCATATTCTGCCTTACGAATTATTACACTTTTTGAGGTTCCGTGTAAGATCTCATCACCCTTGAAACATAAACCTATGTTGCAATTGTAGGTTTCCAGATGGAAGGAAAGGTATACCGTTACAATAAACATTCTAGAATTAGGCAATCTGGTTCAGTATAGAAGTGAGAGTCACAAACACAAAGATATATGATTGGTTGGTGGCTGCTCCATTAGAGTATGTTTGTATTCTATTTTTCAATAACGATGTGTAAAAAATATTTGAAATATTTGTATGTCATGAAAAGTTACATTGATCCTTACGAATTCATTATGAATTACTAATAGATAAACATGCCAACTGAACTGGGTGATATAAATACAACTGAGAGGGATCGCATATATAGGGACAAAACGGAGAAAATTATCAGAACCCTGAAAAGCTATATAACAGCCACTTCATCTGCAGTGGCGGCTCCTCCATTAGGTTATATGGTCAATGACCCCCCAATAAATATTTTCAAACAGAAAATAATAAATAATTTATATTTTTTTAATTTCTTTTAAATTTGGAAATTCCTTCTATTATTCTAACATTTTTGTCAGTTGATGCGTTTAATGTAAATCGTGTGATAGGTTGTGGTTACGATTGTTTATTTTTATAGAATTTATTTTATTTTCAAGACTTGTTTGTTGATTTTGTGATTTATATTAATTGAAAAAATTAATGTTTTAAATAAACGTAGCCACAGTGGTTTTGACTCTCAAGACTTCAAAAGCCGCCAGAGAGCTGAACTTTAAGAAATGTCTCGAATTTAAGGCCGGATGTCGACCTTTGCCGGAACTTAAAATTCTGCAGACAAGACAAAAACAAAAAAGTAAATTGTTATTTTAGTAAAAAATGTGTACGATTTATGTGACTGGATATGTGATTGCGAAGGGATAAGGGCATTTTATTGTGTCGTACCTTTGATTTTTTCAGATGACTCTGTGGTGTAAAATATAATAATTAGGAAATTAGGTGTATGTATGTATGGATACGTATCTATATATATATATATATATATATATATATATATATATATATATATATATATATATATATATTGACCCCCCTGAAAAGTTAGCTGATAGCTTTTTCTTAAGTCCCGTTAGCAACACTGAACTATTGAAGGTAATAAATAATATCAAAAGTAAAGCTTCATGTAGCACTGATGGCCTATCAATTAGAATATTCCTGAACTTGCCACTCCCAGTCATAGAGGCCCTTACAACATTAATAAATGAGTCCTTTATAAAAGGTGTATTCCCTGATTGCCTTAAAACAGCTATAATTATTCCACTTCATAAAGGCGGCGAAAAAACTAACTCATGCAATTATCGCCCAATTGCACTACTACCAGTGCTATCAAAAATCATCGAAAGGCTACTGAAGAATGGTCTTATGCCATTTCTCCTGAAACATCAGAGCAGTTCGGATTTCTACCCAACAAGTGCACCAGCGACGCCATGTTCACGTTGCTTAGAGGCGTCTACTTATCTCTCAATAACAACCACCCAACTGCCTCAGTTTTTTGTGACTATGCGAAAGCCTTTGATTGTGTTAGTCATGAAATTCTGATAAACAAACTAAATTTTTATGGAATTCGTGGTACTTCTTTAAATTGGTTCAAATCTTATCTTGGGAAAAGGCAACAACTTGTAAGGGCTAATGGTTCCGATTCTGATTGTAAGTTGATTACAAGTGGAGTCCCTCAAGGTTCAGTCTTGGGACCTATTCTTTTTTTGTTATACATTAATGATATCACGAACCTTAAAATTAATGGAAGAATTTCCTTTTTGCTGACGACACAAGCATAACTTGGAGTGATTTTGATACAACGTCTTTACACTCTAGTATCTCCAAAGACTTGGTTATAATTAAGGCTTGGTCCGATTCCAATATGCTTTGTTTTAATGTCGATAAAACGGTGGCGTTATCTTATAAGGGAACTTTACAACCACTTCAGGTACATAACACAATATTGAATACGTAGAGTCGGTTAAATTCCTGGGTTTAAATATAAATAACAACCTAAAATGGTTTAATCATATTGACACCTTAAGTAAAAAACTTTCTACCGCCTGCTTCGCCATTCGATCAGTTTCAAAAGAACTAGACGTTCCTTCTGCAGGACTTACTTATTTCTCTTTATTTGAATCCCACCTCCGCTATGGCCTTCCCTTTTGGGGCTGCTGTACCACCGAGCAATTTCGTAGTATTTTTATGCTTCAAAAGAGAGCCATTCGTTATTTGTTTGGTCTAAATAATAGAGCTCACTGCCAATACTATTTCAAAAAACATGAAATATTAACACTTCCTGCATTATTTATTTTGGAAACGGTATGTTTGCTGAGAAAACATATAAACACCCTCCCAGAAAGGCCACAACATGTATACCCTACCAGAAACCCTAGGCATGATATATATCTTCCCATTCCTTCCTCAGAATTAATAAAAAAATCAATTATTTACAACGCCATAAAACTTTACAACAATCTGCCAGGACATTTAAAATCTATCCCTATGCTTGCACAATTTCGAAAAAACACCAAAGCATACCTCATTGAGAGACCATTTTACAGCGTTAATGATTTTTACAGCGAGTAAGTCTCTTTAAATTGTCACTAAATTCGCTTGTTTACTTAAATCTTTTGTGAGTCATGTCCTAACTCGTAACATAGAATTTTGAAAATCATCATATAGAGAAAAGAACTGTCGAACATTCACTTAAAACTTAATTATTTTTGTTAGGTATTGGATTAAAAACAAAATTCAATTCTTTTTTGTATACTACATTCTACACTAGTTCATTATACCTTCTGTTTAACATCACAATTATTTGTATAACTATAATAACATAGAGTTTAAGGTCGCATAGTTGCAATTTTGATTTCAATGTCATCGAAATTATTCACCTCGTACATGTGTGTTTGTTTACTTTTATAAGGTTATTAGGATTCATTAACTGTTTTGCGGCAATGTTATGTTATATTCTAACGTGTGTTTTACGATTTGGTAAATTGATAATTTACATTTTTAAAAAGCATTGACCTATCGAAATTCTTTTCGATTAATGTTTTGATATGTCTTATTTTAGGTATATTTTGCTTTGTCTATAAAATTGTAAAATTTTTCTGCGGCAATAAAACATACTTTTGTTTGTTTGTAAAAACCGATTTCTGTGTTTTTTGAAATGGGTGAATTTGTTTTTCTTTATATCTTCTTCAACTAAATGAGTTTCTAAAAATATTCTTTCGTCAATGGCTTTCAAAAATAGCTATCTAAAAATCGATTTCTGAAGTTTTTGAAATTCTACCCTTAAAAATGTGTTTTTACTCCTTTTGGAATATTTTTTTACTTAAATGAGTTTTTAAAATAATTCTTTACTCAATGATTTTCAAACCTATTTCTGGATTTTTTAAAATTCCACCCTTAAAGTGGTGTAATGCAGTTTTACTTTTTTTGCAATATCTCTAACTTAATGAAAATTTAAAAAAGAAACAATTTTTTTTATTATCTACTTAAAGCTTTCGACAATTTGTCATCCTCAGGATTAAGACCCTACAAGAGAACTTACAGGATAAAACAAATTTTAATTTTTTTTTATTTATAAAAATATTATGAAAAAATATTTTTAAAAAATACTAATACATTTTCGATGAGACCAGTCGAGATATGTAACTTGGCAGGAATCAATTATTGACGAGTAAGTACAATTACTGTTTACGTTCTTAATATTTGTAAACTGATTTATTTTAAAACACTGTATATAATAATATATAAAAAAGAGAAATTTTTTTTTAACTTCTTGTGTACATTCTCTTCTAGGATCTTAACCCGGAGGAATGCTCGGCAGGTAATAAAAAAAATTACGCTAAAAACTTTAAACCCTTATTTGTTTAGAGCCGCATACAACTGAAATCTCAAGGTTGTTCATCAAAAACCAACTGGCTTTCTCGACATTCTGCCTTTAAGGTGATGAAAACTTTTTCTATAATATCTCTTCAACTAAATGACATTTTAAAACAATTTTTTAGTCAGTGACTTTAAATGATAATTACATATCTAAAAATTGTATTTTTTGAACTACACCTTTAGAGATTAATTTTAAAAAAATACATATCAAAATTGCCCATTTCAGAGCTGCTGGCGAAACCGAAAAAAAATCCGCTTGTTTCTTAAATGAAAATCGTTCGCTACGCTTAAAATTTTATTTACCTGCACGTAAAACGTCAAACCAGAAAACGGGAATAAAGCCAACTAAAACCACAGCTTTTTCAGCACAAAGCTTTAAACCCGTGTAACAGTTTAATTTTGTTATTAGTGCATTTCATTTAACAGTTTAATTTTGTTACAAGTGCATTTCATTGTATGATTAATTTAATATTATAATCTACTACTTTAGTATTAAGTTTAGTGATTAATATGTATGCCTTGTTGGTTTGATACCTTAGATTTTAGAAGTTTTCTTATTAGAAGAGGTTACATTGTTCATATTTAAGCGAAATATAAATTCAACACCTTTTGCAGCAAATTTCGGTACACACAGTGTCACCTCTCGATAAGTAGTTAATTTTGTACCTATATCTGAACTCAAGTTATAAAGGGATAATTTTCAGTAAATGGTATTAGTTTAGCGTTCGTTCATAGATGTCGCCAAAAAAAAATCAGTTCAAATATAATTGTTCGATTTATTTAATTTTGCCCAATTTAATAATTATATACTGTATAAGAAAAACTTCAAATTGCACTTTAGACAAACTATTTATTTCCCATATATTTTACAGAGTAGTTATAAATTAAATTTTATTAATTTTGAAAACCTGTTTTCGAGTCCTTTATACAAGTCTTGGGATTTTCGTTTTCCTTGGCTAGATATGCTGCATTTTTAGATTCGAGCGTATATTTTGTATAACTCTTCTGTCGCTGTAAAAAAAAACCAAATCATTAGTACCCCAATAAATTCTTTGATATAAAGTCGATATTATGTATTAATATTGAACTGTAAATACTTGTATTAAAAAAAAGGTTGCCTTGATAAATATTTCGTTTCAGATATACATAGGATTATTTTTAGACTATAGATACTATATATACACCACTTCATACTTTCTCTTAAATCTACATTTTATTATTCGTGTTTCCTTTTGCTGTGAATATGTAACATATAAAGGTATTTTCATTTAAGTTAGACATAAATAAACCAAAGGTATTTCTCGATTCAATATTAATATTCTTACCTTTTTTTTCTGAGACTATATAAACTACAGCCTTCTTATAATTTCTATCAATGTTTGATATTCCGAAATTCAGATCGACTTTTGTTTTGTCCATAGTTGCATAATTACTTGGAGCCTAATATAAACTGAAATTTCGTTACGTCTGCGTCTGATGCATTTCCTAAAATAGTTAATAATTGTGTGAATAAATTCCTATTTTATGGTTAAATAATGAGTTTATACAGTTGGGAAAATTCTATTAAATTAAACTCAACTTACGTTTCATTTTTATGACATTTAACTACTCCTGCATTAGCACATCATTTTTTTTGACTCTTTGGTACTCTACTCCGGACTAATATTTGACTTTTTGAGTGGTCCTTTTCCATTAGTACTAGAGTAATTAATTAAATATTATTTGTTTATTTACGTTTCCATTTCGCCTAGGCGTTGCTTTTAAATTTCAGGTTAGTTGTTTCTGTCAATGTTATTATTGCGTCGTCTCGGAACTTTTCGGATCTATTCGGCTAAGACTTCCATATTAACTTATTCTCGGAACCCTCCATCCGGTACTTCCTCATATCCAGAGCGCAGGCTTCTTTTTCGCTGTTGCCAAGTGTATTCCTGCATTATTTCCTGTATCTTTCTCAACCAATGGAGAGTCGTTTTTCTTGTCTAACATGTTAATCATATCCTTGTTTTATTCCGTCTATGTGCTCTTTTGGCAAGGTTGTTAGCACCTGACATACTCTAGCCAATGGTATTCCGCCACCTTAGTTAACCAAAGTTCTAGATGGAAAGGAAGCTGGGGGAACACATTTTTCACTTTTCTGGTCACCTGCAGATAAACCACAGGTCTTCAGCGCGGGTCTGAGGAAACAATCCAGGAAAATCTTGGAAATCCGTTAGCGGGATTTTTCCTCAACACCGCATTAGTTTTTCGGGCACATTATAGTTTGCACTATGAGTGTTATTTTTCGTGCTAGAAAATCTCTCTAAGAGAGGATTTGACCTGAAGATTGGACCAGACCGCCATTTTCCATGCCCTTGTACTTGGCACGTGAAACCACTTTTTGACTAGAACTGAGTGACCCTATTGGATAGGGTTCAAGTCAGGGGCCAACTGTTAGTCACGGTCCTAATTTCAAGTCAGGGGCCAACTGTAAGTCACAGTCCTAATTTCAACTCAGGGGCTAATTACAACTGCAAGTCACAGACAATTTCAAGTCACGGGCTTAACTTCAAGACTCGGGACTAATCCCATGTCACGGGCCTAGTTTGAAGTTAGGAGCGTCTCAGAACTTCCAGGTGCTGCTGGATTTGGTGACACCTATTGTTTACATTTTATTTTTTTTTCCTTCTTTTAAACCGTAACTGATAATAGATTTTTTTTTTACTATATTTGTGTTTTATTTAGCTCACTCTTTTTCTTTTAAAGTATCAAGAGGAAGCAAGTGCCGCAAAGATCAAGGGGCTTTCCAATTTAAGCCGTTCTAAATTGGTGGCGCTCATTTCTTTTTTTTTTCTCTCTCTTTTTTAAGATTTCTTAAGTTTTCCCACGCCCTACTCTCCGGGTTAATTGAGCTAGGGCATCTACATTGCACGCTCTGTTGACCACGAGCTGTAATCTTGATACCTTTTTGTGAATTTATAATAAAACAGTAATAATAATTATTAAATAAGAGCGTAGCAATCTTGTACCTTGGTTTTAAGAAAAATCCAGGGTTACACCCGCTACTCACTATGCGGTGTGATGCGTCAGTTTGATTCCTTAATTCGATTCATAAATTTACATGCTTTAACGAACTGGCGCATAATTCAATGAACTGGCACATATTTTGTCCACACAGTACATCAATTTTATTTCTATACAAATAGGTCTACATTAATTCTAGCCAGACTGATTAACAATACACACAAAAATATATTTAATGCTGGTACACGGGTTGCTGCGAGGATTCGCCCAAAAGCTGGCTCTTGTCAGAATCTCACGAATAAACTAGATCCTCCACACTCTGCGGATATTTGCAAATCAGCCTATTAACGAATAATGAGTGGCGGATTTTAATGACTATTTTAACGACACAAGCGCATTTTTAACCAAAAAGACAAACCAATAACTATAAACCTAAAATTTGTAAATAAATCTTTTTGATGTTACAAGTGGAAGCAGGACGACTACGAATGCTATCTCTGTCACATTTGCCCCTGATACATTTTAAGGTCTCAGCAATGGTCGGGGTCGTTCCAATTATAGGTAGTATATTAGCTAAGAAGCAGGGTCCCTCCGTCGTTCGTTATGTGTAAAGTCGTATAGCGCTCTAAATTAGGGATTAGGGCGTTCTATCGATAATTATCGATAGGTCAGGAACATATCGAAGAACAATAGATAAATAAAAAAAATATCGATAGGTGAGCAATAATGCCAATAGATAGGTGAGAGTGTCGATAGGTAGCCGTAATTATCGTTAGGTGTAGATAACCGGATCACATATGTACAAGCAAATTAAGCGCCATATGAAAGGACTTTTTTGCTCTTCAATAATTTTGCTCCAAATATATCGATAGGTAGCTACGAAGTTACGAACTATCGATAGGTGGAAACACCTATCGATAGGTTGATAACTATCGACATAATAGATAAATAAAACCTCAGATTAAGAATAGTTTAATCTGAGAATAAAATATATTTATAAGTGATGTGCTATCGCCCATCGATAAGTAAAATCTAACATCGCCCATCCCTACCTTATTTAAATTGAAGTTATAATATATTTTCAACTCCACAATCCTAGGTATATTG
Source organism: Kuschelorhynchus macadamiae (assembly GCA_030620095.1). Classification (NCBI taxonomy): domain Eukaryota; kingdom Metazoa; phylum Arthropoda; class Insecta; order Coleoptera; family Curculionidae; genus Kuschelorhynchus; species Kuschelorhynchus macadamiae. The sequence goes on from JAUTXW010000747.1 coordinate 909,451, forward strand.
GGAAACTTTACACCACTTCTTTGCAGCAACATCGCAACATTGATGTCAAATAGCGGAGAAAATTTTCCCCTACCAAACTACCCCACAAGCGGAAACTGGGTATCATTACAGATCCTTACTCGTGTATCATTAAATCGTTGCACGCTTCTAAATCTACTGTACTTGTGAAAGTCAAGGCTCATATTGATCAGGAATCGCTGCATTTGTTTATAGGCTTTTTTCACAACGACCAAAAAAAAAGGCCTAACCTGGGTTAACCACTCAGTTCTACAATCAGTGGCGCAGCCAGAGAATAGGCTTAGGGAGGGGAACCACCAGAACGATACTACATTTTAGTATATTATGAATTTCAAACATAATTAAAATCCCGAAAAATAACTATTAAGATTCTACTCGTTACTACTACTACTAATATATTACCTTTATTAAAACAAAAAATACAAAATATAAAAAGTTATCTAAACAAAAAAAATTAACTCTACGAGAGCCTAATGATACGCGTGGCGGACTGGTGTAATAAGCGCGCCACGACGATGGTTGATGTAGGAATGGGTGCAAAGCGTAAAAAGTTTATGGTGTAACAGTGCAATCGCACTCTTTTATTAAATTTATTATTACCAATTGCCGATGTTTTTATTAACGAATCTACAGGGGAGCAGGGAACGGACTACGAAAGCCACTCAAACTTATAGGGTATCAGAAAACATATTGACTTCGAGTGCAAATGCGACTTCGAGTGCAAATGCAACTTCGAGTGCAAATGCAAAGGATGGACAAAACCAATCCTTTAAACTAATTAATAAGTCTGCTGGAAATAATGTGCAAGTTACCAGCGCTCAAAAAAGCCCAGAGAAAGGTAATTTTTTATACCCTCGCCTATCACAGCTCAATCTCGAAATGACAACACACAACTGACTTCTCAAAACACAAAGTGTGCAACGTTATCAGTGTACCATATAAACGTCCAATCACTACCTAACAAACTGAATAATCTTGAATTACTACTTGACGAACAGCGACCATACATACTGTGTGTAACGGAAACCTGGGTGACAGACGACGGGATGAATAGCATGACTTTACCTGGGTATAGCTTGACATCAAAATTCTGCAGAAAAATTTCGACTCACGGCGGAGCGGCAATATATGTAAGAGATCAAATCCAAGCTAGAGAAATTAAAGGGATAGGGCAACACAGCATAGAAACCGCCATAGAATGCTGCGCAGTCGAACTAAAAGATGGAAATGAGAAATATGTCATAATAGTAATCTACAGGCCACCCACTGGAAACATTGAAACCTTCATTACCCAAACAACCTCACTACTGACCGTTTCAACGAGTCTATCACCAAACATCATCTTATGCGGAGATCTTAATATAAACAGTCTCAATGAAAACCACATAGATTACAAATTACTGAAGGACTTGCTTGATTCGTTCGATCTGCTGGACTACTGCAAACAGCCAACGCGTGTATTCTCCTCAAAAAAAGGTACTACAATCTCATCAATTGACTATATGACCACCAACATGTGTCAGACACAAGTGAGATGCGCAATATCTGAACCGCACATCTCTGACCATTACTTAACAGAAATGTACATAGATCATGGACAAAAAACGGATGAGACAACAACAAAAACCCACCGGAAAATCAGATCCCTAAAAGAAGAGAACATACATAACTTTAAGTCTAAATTGCAGAATGAAAACTGGGACGACATCCACATAGGAGACCTCGATGAAAGGTTCAACAATTTCCTGGGAACTGTCATGTGGCATTACGACATCGCTTGCCCCCTCAGAACAGTAGATGACAAAGCAAAGCAAAAAAACACATGGATGACGAGAGAACTGATGACACAAAGACAAGAACTGAAGGCCATCTACGACATGTCAAAACAAACACAATCCGATGAGCTCAAGGAACAGTACAAGAAAACTAGAAAGGAATACAGAAAGTGTATCACCGAGGCCAAAATCAATCATAACAAGAATAAAATAGACACAGCGACAAACACAGCAAAAACAATATGGAACATAATCAATGCAGAAACGGGCAGAAAAAAATCGAATAGGATAACCTCAATAAAGGTGAACGATGAGGTTATTACCGACCATCAGACAATCTCAAACTCCTTCGCGAATTTTTTTTCCACCATCGCCGATAAAACCCTGCGCAACCATTTTGGCCCAAACGTATCGATAATCCCAACTGTTAGCAATCAGGTCGAACATTCTATCTATCTACACCCAGTTACAGCCGACGAGGTTAAAACCACTATCCTATCTCTGAAAAATAAAAAATCAAGCGGATTCGACGGGATACCGACAACAATATTGAAAAAAGTATGCGACGAATTAAAGGATCCCCTACACACCCTGCTGAACCACTCAATAAAGCAGGGAAAATTTCCTAACATCTTAAAGCTGGCAACCATAGTCCCAGTATTCAAGAAGGGAAGTCATCACTTGATCGAAAACTACAGGCCTATATCATTATTGAGCTGCTTCAGTAAGGTTTTCGAGAGAATTGTATATAATAGAATAGAAGGCTTCCTAGAAAAACACAAAATAATAGGATCCAACCAACATGGCTTTCGGAAGGGGAAATCTACAGAATCTGCTTCTTTCGACCTCACAAATTTCATATTCCAAGAATTGGAAGAAAACCGTATTGTAGTGGGTCTATTCTTTGACCTATCTCGAGCCTTCGATACGTTGAACCTAAATTTTATAGCAGAAAAACTATATTGCATAGGGATAAGAGGAAAGGCAAATTCCTGGATAATGTCTTTTCAGGAGCGGAGGATAGCAGTGAGGATTGAAGACTGCCTATCAAACGAATATCCCATCAACATTGGAGCTGCCCAAGGATCGGTCTTGGCACCTCTTATATTCCTAATATTCATTAACGAACTGGACATACAGGACTTGACAATAAAATTCGCTGATGACACCAGTGTAATTGTATCGGGAATTAGCGAGCAAGAGCTACAAGAAAGGATGAGTTCGGTCATAGATCAAATGAACCGCTGGTGCTTTTCAAACCAACTTATATTGAATGAGGACAAAACCGTACTAGTTCCATTCTACAAATCAGAGCCAAAAGTCAGTCTACCCCAGGCGGAGCCTGCTGTTAAATTCCTTGGATCATATGTAGACTCCAAACTATCATGGGAAAAACAAATAGATCATATCGCGTCAAAACTTAACAACGCATACTATGCACTCCTAAAATTGAGACAAGCTGTTCCTATACCAACCCTACTAACATCCTATTATGCACTAGCCTACCCCCATCTAAGCTACAACATAATGCTATGGGGAGCCTCTACAAGTATCAACCGGATACTAATAGGACAGAAGAGGATTATTCGATTAATATTCCGAATCAAACCTAGGTGCACTTGTAAAGAAGTCTTCAAGGACCACAACATCTTGACAGTGCCATGTATATATATGCTGAAGTGCTCGGTCTTTGTCTACATGAATCGAGAAAAATTCAAGATGAACTGCGAACATCACGAATACAATACCAGGCACAAAAACGACCTCGTGTTTCCTCTTCATAAGTCTACATTTTATGAAAGGTCCCCATTTTACGCCTGTGCAAAAATATTCAACAAACTCCCATCCCACATCAAAGAAGCCAACACACTCAACCAATTTAAAAAGAAAGTTACGGGATACTTAGCAAAAAAGGCATATTACTCCCTAAAAAAATTCTTCACAGACGAAAATCGTTCCTGACAACACCCACGTTCCTTAGTATACAAAATGTGTGATATCTAAAGTACTATCTTCCTGTATCAATTTAATCTTAGTCTATAATTGGATGTTCTTAGCGTGTCGTCTGTCTGTAGTCAGTGCTGCCTAAGTAATGTCTTTTTTTATATTTAATGTCTTTATATTTTATTTAATGTCTTTATATTATATCTAATGTCTTTTTATATTTTATTTAATGTCTTTTTATATTATATTTTTTGTACTTTCTATTTTATATCAAAACAAATACTATGACGAAACTATTGTCAATGTTTTTGACTTTAAAGTGAATAAAATTGAATTTGAATTTGAATACTATAATGCTATAACCGACTGGCACACCTAACACTCGGTACAAACATTTACTTAAGACAAATCCTAACCTGAGCTCACCAAAATCACTGTTAACTAGTTAAAAGACGATTAAAAACAACTCCTAACCTGAGGTAACTAAAAACGCTGTACGACAGTTAAAACACGGCTGCATGCAAAATTACGTGATTTGATAAAAAAGAATCTGCCTTCCAACAAAAAGTGCAAATTCGTAAAGACCAATAACCTGGGCTAACCAAAAATCCCCTTACCATAAATTTGGTAACTTTCTTGTGTGAGAATCAGCATTACGTCTTAGAACAATTGGAAAATAGTACTCGAGGGTAAACGTTGCAGTCTTGCCACACCATAAGGTAAATATGTTTTAAAATAAATTTATAGGAACAGTAAGCAATAGACATTCCTCCATAGTGGGACCGGCCTGTTCCAAATAAACTTTTACCTATGGACTTGTTGCCTATAAACTGCAACGGAAAACCTATTCGGAAAAGAACTGGAAAATGGAAATTATTTTGTTGCCAGGACACGTTGTGTAAAATCGCGTCACGGTCGGGAGTTTGATATATTTTCTTTTTCGTGCAGTATGAATTTATAAAGACTCATTTGACTATTTTACATCAGCATATGTAATATATTTAAAATTCACAATCTAGAGGGGGCAAAAGGGCGCTGTGAATCAAGACGCATCAAATGGTGTTTTACCCCGCCCTTCATTTTTTTATATTAATTTAGTTTATACAAAAGAATATAACTTGTAGTGACAAAATGATGTCACCAATCGGGTCGGAAGTTAAGAGGTTACCTATAAATGATTTAATTAAAATGGCCCTCTACTGATTCAATTCATCCTGACAGTTTTGGGTGATTTGCATTTTTGTAGATTATATTCCTTGTTTAATTTTCACTTTACTGTGTGTTTGACAAAAAAAATGTTTATTTTCACATTTTTAATTTATTTTTTTTTAATGGTAGAGGGCGCTAAATTTAGAATTCACCCGGGGCGCCGTTTGGCCTAAATCCGAACAATTCTTTCAATATGAAGCTAAATAGAACATTTCTTTGTCAATGTTATTCTGTAAGTATCTGTTGTCTCGTCAATTAGACTCCATTCTAGAAAAGCGCAAGTCTCTTTAGGCGATATCCCCTATTTTATAATAATGGCAATAGAATGAGTAACGTGCCCAGGTGTTGTTCAAGCCAACAAAAACTGACATTTTTTTCGTTACGTAGATGTCACGAATATGTAACGGAATTAAAACAAAAAGATTATTTACGAAAGGTAAAATATTAAAACTTCCTTCCGTACCTCATATTCTGACTCTCGTCTGCGAGTCAATGGAACGTTGAAAAATTCGGACAACTTTCGATTTTTTTTTTTTGGAGGATGCAAGTGAAAAGACATTACAAAATACATTTTACATTATTATAGTCACTTTTCCTCTATAAGACGGTCCACTGAAATTTAAAACCCGACGTTTCACCTTCGAGGTCTCATTTTTTATTTATTTTTTTTTTCGTGAGTTCGACCTCTCAAAAACTAACCATGTATCACACTTAATGTTTGAACAGAAAATTAAAGATTTCCCCATAAGAGACAATGTGTTAGAGAGGGACGAAAAACCAGACTCTTGCCAAATTCATAAAGGTGAATTTTATCATTGGTATTTTGGAAATCAAGGGCTTATTAAAAATGAAAATAAAAAACCCAGGTTCGTATTTAAAAAAATTAAGTTAATGAGACCTCAAAGAGGAAACCTAGGATTTTAGATCTGAGTGCACCTTCTTCTAGAGGAGAAAAAGTGGCTATGAAGATGTAAAATTTATATTGTAATATTTCTTCAAATGCAGCCTGAAAAAAAATAAGAAGGAAAATGACGATTTTCGGTTTTCTATGGATATCTTCGGAAATAGTCTGAATTTTCCGAATTTATTAACGACATATTATTTGACATTAAATTGCGCAACTTTGCCCATTGCTATTTAACTAAGCTCGTGTTTCTTACGGTTTTTAAAATGCCAATGCTATTCCTTCGAATTTGTAGCACCTTGTATTTAACGGGTTTTCACGTAACATTTCTGATTCACTGAATCCTTGGCTGATGAGAACGTTTTCACTGAAAAGTGTTACTAAGTTACATTACAAAGAACCCACAGTAATTAAATACCATAACCAATTATCGGTTTTTGATTATACTTATCCTCTCCTTTGAATACTACCCTGAAAAAGTAAGTAAAATTGTTAATAAGCAAAATAAATTGACTCAAAACAACCGTATATCATTCGTCAATATCATTTATTTTATAATATCTATTTATTTAATTTAGTCTTAGAGTATAATTATAATACATTATATATAAAATTGCAATAAAATTAGGTACACACAAGTACAAAAAATACAATTAAAAATTCAATAGACTGAATTGTTAGAAAATAAAATAAATAAAATTTTAACAAAATGATAAACATGAGATATTTTTATTCAAAAGTTCAACTTATATCAGCGGTAAAACCCGCTATTTTTTCAGTATCTCAAAAAACAGACTATATTAGAGCTAAGCTGCGATTTATAATACACCTCTTTAATCCGGACACAAGCCATAGCGCAATTGCATATTCCACATTATTTTATTAAGTTGGTATATTTAATTATTGTTAAAGATTAAAAAAGAGCTAGATACTATATTTATTCTGGCTTATTCCACATTATTTATTTATTTTACCGCATGTGGCGCGTCACTGCAAACCATACATCTGTAAAAAATTGACAAACATCATCATAAAACTTTACTTTCTATTTCCTACGTTTTTTTAATTGGAAAAATCATTTTAGTATTCAAATAGAATTTTTTATTCCAAGACGCAGCTTCCCAAATTTCCCAAAATATGATAAGGTTATAAGAATTTGAATTTAAAATATTACATATAGGCTGTAATATATGATAATCACTATATGCTTAATATATAGTACAAACACGAGGTAACAACATAATACATAACAAAAAAATGTTAAAGAAAATAACGTCGTTTTTTTTTGTAGTCACTTGTTTTTACTGTGGCGTCGTAATTTGCAAATTTTTAAACCCCTGCACCCCCTAAACACTTTTTTTGGCTAGGCTAGTAACAAAATACAAATGAAAGCCACGTACATATTTTTGTTAATAAAAAATTGTATGTAGATACATGTAAAGTTTTATTACTTTTGAAAAAAACTTTTTGTTTGGTATTATATTTTCAGAAAAGATGTATAGATTAAGGAGAAGATCACAACGATAGATATGTAACATTTTTTCTAATATCCAGTAATCCGGACAAATCGCTAATCCGACAAACCCCTTGCATTTAACTGTCTAGATTAAAGAGGTTATACTGTATATCGGTACCTTCATGTGTGGAATATTTAAATGATCTAATAAAGCATGTTGTAACAACAATAATGGTGGACTCATACCAAAACTACAACCACATAAGTGTAACTAACAGAAATTCGAAAATTTTAAAACTTATAATAATGAACAAAATTACTTAATCAGTAATAATTTTCGACACAGTTCTTCGTGACTCAGAAATGGTCAGAACCACATATTGCTAATACACACTAAGTCAGAAAGGGCTTAATGAATTTAGGCATAGTTACGCGTATAGCAACTTTTGTGAATTTTAGACATTTATTTTGTTTGGTCTATTGTGAGGTGGCTTAACACAAATTGCATTCCTTTTTAACATTATATGTGAATTTTATCGAAAATACAGCACCCCTTTTAGTCCATTTGAATTGGATTAAAATTAATGGATTGTTTTTTAATATTTTTATCATTCATTTTGACGTAAGGTTCCAAACTATGTTCCTACAATTTTTACTTAGGCAGTAATATTTTACTGCTCACATAAATTTCGTCTACTCTTCATTTTAGATACAATTTATTCAAACTAATTTATAACCAGGTTTTAAAGTTTGTTATAGGTTTGACATAAATCCAAATCCTTCATTGCTTTCAACCTTGTGTGAAAAAAGTATATTGAATAAAAGTGGTTTTCTCGATTAGTCATTTAAGCTTATACAATTATTTAATGGTTTGTGTTGAATATTTTGAAATCGCTATGTTACTTTTGACTTTTTTACTGATTATTTTGTAACCCTGAAATACACTTCTTCCAATAACTCAAAAGGTTTTTAACTAAAATATTTTTTTAATTATTTCTTCTTTTTTAAGGAACAATAGTTTATGAAATTAAGACAAAAATGATTCTACGAAATTGCATTTTAAATTGAATAGAACAAAATACATATCGTAAAAAACTAACCATTGTCCTTAAAGACTCTCACTTAATTTACGTTAAAATACAATTACAGTTGACATTTATGTTCATGATAGATACTGACATGCTTATTGTTGATATATTTTAGTACTTGTACTATTGCAGTCAGCTAGTTATATTTTCAGTTCTTTTATTGCATATTATAGGGAGGAGGTTGATGGTAAGCTTGGGGATTCATCTGTTGCCTTTGAAGGTGTGCTACAAGAGCGGGACTTGGCTGATTACCTCCTGGGCCACCTTGTTGCTGTTGCTGTTGTTGTTGCTGCTGCTGCTGTTGTTGCAAAGCCATCATCTGAAAAACATATGGTGCCATTTTTACCGAAATTCAAAAGGTATTGCATAATCGTTTGGAAATGGGAACTGTTACTAGACAATAGGGTGGTATCATAACTTACAACTATAGGTACTTTTTTCTATTTGTAAGTTATGAAATGTTTACAATACACGAATACATAGAGGTACTTAGTTTAGGTAAGAGAAAAAAAGTAAAATGGTCAGCGAATAAAAATTGTTATTCTCTGAGATAAGGAAAATATTATTTAAGATTATTTAGGAGTCATATGTCACAAGATAAAAGAAAACAAATATGTTTAAAACTTCCTTATACTCACGATCTATATAATACAGATTACCCAGCACTTTAATTTCTAAGACGCCAAGGAAAACTTACATCTTCAATGCACAGAATGCAATGCCATATTTCAAAGATATTTTAGCTGTGAGGTCGCGCATGTCTATAATCCATTGTTTTATAACTTAAAAATCAAGTATTCTCTCTCTTTGCTCATTAGGCATTAAAACAAATCTAGATGTAATATAAATATTTATTTCTTTAATTTTGAATAAAAGTTTAGTTCACTTCTTCAAAAATAGAAACCTCCCGAAAGATGTTTAATTTAATAAGTAGAATGTCTTAAAAAAAGTTTTAATTAGTATTTTTTTATAAATATTGTATAAATCAAACATAATTAAGTATCATAATTCAGAAATACCAAAACTTATTAGATTCTATATACTTTTTATGATAGTGTATTTCACATACGAAAAGAGATACCAAACAACTTGTGCAAATTTGTATGTGCCGGTCTGATAACACAATATCTGAAGACTAAACTAAAACTAAAAAAATGTTTTTAGAGCTAATTTCTAATTAATTTATGACAGTCAACTGAATGCGGGATATTTTGATGTCTATTCCAGAGCACCTTATGCTTACAAGTCCATCTAAATATTTCTTCTGCGTGTGTATAATACATACTGCAAATGCCGTAACAGACAGCAAAATATTGTAGGGATGTTTTTCGCAAAGAAAGCGCCAAGAAATAAAATGCATTAAAAAAAACCTACTCTATTCTGTATTTATTTTAAATTTCTTCTCGAAAAACAACAAATAATTCTAAACGGACGACTTTCCCCCTTATACACTCAACCAGAATTGAAAATAATCTTCCTGAATATTCTCGACAAGACCGGAGGTACAATGACGTGTTTGTTTGCTCGTCGGCCAACGCAACAAATGTTATTTATATTAATCAACGCATTTTCTAGATTGGGATCATAGCATCCTTAATGTAACATGGAGCAAAAACATATCCACATCATTGCTTCCAACGAAAGCCAGAAATCAACAGTGTGGTATTGATTAAACATACTACCATTTGTATAATGTATATCTTATCTTTTCCGGCCAAGAACTTTTGATAAAGATGTGTGAAAGCGCATTTTTATTGATTTTTAGTACCATCTGTATAGTAAAAAATCGGTAAATTTCCTTTACCTGGAACTTCCCCTAGTTATGAATCTTTTCTTATGAATAGTGAAGTGTAACCCAATTTTGTTCCGCACATAGTAATTTTCTAACAGATATACATACACCAAATATTTTTATTAGGCGGCATTTTGTTCCACCATATTGGATTCGTACCAATATTTTACCAGCCTATATCTACAAAATAAATTGAATAAGTAGTATTTACACTAATTTTTTAAGACCGCCATTTTGTTCTGTCATGTTGAATTCTTTCTTCTTTATTTCTATTTCACATTTAAGGCTCACACAAAAATTTGAAATTAATCTAACACTTTTTTCAGGTTGACTTTTTAGTTATTTTATTAGGCTGCTATTTTGGATTCATATCAAAATAATACCAGTTTATTTCTATGTAACATTTTATTTTTGTGCAAAATTTGTGGTAATTTGGATAATTAGTTTATTAGTGATATATTTTTAACACTTTACCAGGCCGGCATTTTTTTCCTTTGTATTGGATATTTACCAAAATATTATCAGGTTATCACCGTAAGATCTTAGTTTTTGACCAAAATGAAAAAAAAGTCGGGTAAATAGTTTTTTAGCTATGCCCCAATTTGACAAACAGACAGGCCGACAGACAGACGGAATTGTGAAAAAATCTAGAAACGCTAAAACTTGAAGCTATGTAAAACCTTGAAAGGGATTTTTTTCCACGATAACAAACATTTTATTTGGCTGCCATTTTGTTCCGGCAACTTGAATTCGTCCCACAATAGGTCTGTTCACCGAAAAATGTGTACATTAAAAGTGGTAAAACGTTAAGATTTTTATGTTATAATATCAATTAACTAAGTTTGCTTCCTAAAAAATTATCCCTGTTGACAAGAGAGGCTCTTGAAATTACTCGCTTCGTTTAAATCAAATAAACCCGCTTTCATTGGCCTGACATCACATACACGCTGTACTGCAACTGCGAAGGCAAGGCGTTGTTTCGAGTTTCAGCTGTGTCTAGTTGAAACTGTCACCAGCTGTTTCAACTTGAAAGAAGCTACTGGCACGATCTTCCTAGATGTAGCCAGAGCTTTTGACAGAGTATGGCACAAAGCACTTGTCTACAAAATGCAAAACGCAGGTTTTGCAACAAAGACATGCAAACTGATTGCCCACTATCTGGATGATAGATCGGCAAGCGTCAGAGTCAAGCTCTCCAAATCGATACCAAGAAGACTAGAAGCAGGAGTGCCTCAGGGATCTGTGTTAGGACCGCACTTATATAACGTGTATACACATGACATCCCCAAGACACACAACACTTCTTTAGCCCTATACGCCGACGACTGTGCTATAGCGGCAAAGCATAGAAATTCAGGTATCATTTGTAGGAGACTACAGGAAGAAATGGATCTGATAAGTGACTGGTGTATCACTTGGAAGATCAAAATAAATGCACAAAAAAGCCAGGCCATCCTCTTCCAATAGAGGAGGATGACACCCCCAGAGGCTATAAGCATTGACGGAGATGACATCCCATGGACCAACACGATCAAATATCTAGGGCTGATTATGGATAAGGGGCTAACATGGAACCCCCTATAGAGGCAACAAGAGCAAAGGCAAACAGGGCTATGGCCAGGTTATACCCTCTCTTGAACCGAAGAAGCCCCATGGCTCTTCGTACAAAGCTGACCATGATAAAAATGATCGCAAGATCACAGTTGACATATGGTGCAGTAGCTTGGGCGTACGCAGCGCCCACCTACATAAACCAACTGGCAGCAACAGAAAATAAGTACATAAGGACTGCGGTAGACGCACCTTGGTACGTAAGAAACGCCCAGATCCAGAGGGACCTGGACTGGGAGCCTCTCCAGACAGCAATCAGGAAGAAAGCCACGACAGGCATAGAGCGGGCAGCAGCACACCCATTCGAAGAACTCAGGATGCTAGTGGACTACGACCCCCAGGAGGAGCGGCGGGTACACCGGGTCTACCACCGTAGGCCCCGCGATCACACACCGTTACACTGACAACACACACACTCTCTTCGTTTTTTCAGACACTCTCCTATATTGACGCGACAATATAGAAGAGGTGCGATGTGAGTACACACATCCGGATGTGTACGAGCTGACACACCTAAGATAGCGATGACTTATGGTTTATTTAGGCCCTAGGCCCGTTAAACCGGTAGTACCTATCATCGAGAGGCGGCTTCCCAGGAGGGAAGTCGGGTGGATGGTGGGTCCTCTGGGCCATTGGGCCCTTCGCGCAGCTGTGTCACTCCTGCTACAAAAAGGGATAAATAAATTCGGCATTTACAGCAGTGAATAGTGCTGTTTTTTTTTTTGTTAAATATGGTAAAAGAAGTCATTTATTGTTGCTAAATATAGAGGAGGAAAACTATATACCAATTCATCTCTATATCAGGCTTGATTCCTGCACAAAATTTGAAATCAATCTAATAAGTAGTTTTTTCATGCTGATTTTTTAAATATTTTATTAGGCCGTCATTTTATTCCGCCATCTTGGATTCACACCAAAATTATACCAGTTGATTTCCATATATTGATTTTTGTACAAAATTTCAGGCAAATTGGGTACGTGGTTTTTTAGTACTACTTTTTTTACATTTCACCAGGCCGCCATTTTGTTTCGCCATCTTATATTCATGTCAAACTTTTACAATATGATTTCTACGCAACACTTGATTTTTGTGCAAAGTTTCAGATAAATTGGTTAAGTAGTTTTTTAGTAACAATTTTTTTCTTTTTCACCGAACCGACACATTGGCTGTAAGTATTTCATCCCCTTATGATCCTCGATTTTTCACCAAAATTAAAAATCAAGCCACGTACAAATAGATCGACGTGATTCAGGAAACATGTTTTTTGGCATCTACGTGAAGATCTGTAAAAACCTGGGAGGGTGATTTTTTCACCATTACAAGGCTCTTGAAAATGGAACAAAATAAAATGATAAAATTGCACGTGCAATTCTAAAAAACTCTAAAAGGCTAAAAGAGTTTGAACGAAAGTTTTGACGGCTGGATTCAACTAAGGAATCACGGGTCTTGAGTTTAGACCGCGTCAAATTGGAATTACTTCCTACGTTGCGCCTGCGATTGCACGAGACGTCTTCAAAGATATTCATTTCGTGCAATAAAAATCCCTGAAGAAAGTAAAGATCCTGAAGATGTCCCGTGCAATAGCAAGTGAAACGTCGGAAAGTAATCCCAATTTAACAAGGTCTAAACCCATGAACCATGATTCCTTAATAGACGTCTATGTCTTACATCATTCGAGTTCCAAAAGCGGAAAATTGAACTTAAATATACACTCTCGTCTTAATTTTCATAAAACAAATATTTCATTAAATTGAATTCCTTTATATTAGGGATCAAACAGATACAAACAATTTTCTGAGAAAAAATTAGCAAACGTCTTTTGAAAGGCCTACATGAATTTAAATAGAAAATATTAATTGCTAACTTACCTGTTGCCTCATTCGCTGCTGCTGTTGAAACGGTGTTTGTTGGTTTTGTACACCAGGTTGCATGACTTGCGCTGGTCTAGAGTAAGGAGGGGCTGGTCCGCCTAAATTTTAAAATTTACCAGAACACATTAAAAAATCATAAATCTTTAAAAATGTTTACTCTTTTTCGAAGCTATGGTTATTACGTAAAACAGCAAGTTAAAATAGGACATCATACCTTGAGCACCCATTCCGCCCATAGTATTCATGCTGGTGTTCATGGTAACATTGGGCGCCTGCTGCATGTAAGGCGCTCTGGGATTCGCAGCCATTTGCCGAAAATCGGGTTGGGTAGGTCTCGGTTGTCCAAAACCTTGTTGCTGACTGCCAAACATGTTACTTTGTGTTGCTGAAAATAATTATAATTCACTAAAGAATAGCGTAGATAATTTAAACAACAGTACAGTACAGTACAACCAAGTACCATAGTTGATTACAGGGAAAAAATGAAAGCAAATCAAAATAGCGAATTAACAAACAGTTGTGTAAATAACTAAATGTAAATCACAAAAATAAACGATATAAAATAACATCAATTCTAAAGGAACGTATTATAAACAATCATTTTACAGAAGCTAAACTTTAAATTTAATTTTAAAAACCAGCATATCTTTTATATTTTTAATTTTTCTAGCTAAACTATTATATAACAAAAAGACTTCGTGTAGAATTGATCTTCCAATTAGACTAATTGAATCGTGATTTGTTAAATGGGCATGAGTCACCCAAACAACCATTTTCAATTTTTAGTTTTATTAAACCCTATATTAATCGAACTATCATTTCGTGTTAAAACGGCATCTGTCCTTGCATTTACAACCTTGTTATAGGCGCCCGAAATGATCGGAGTTTGTTAAAAAGACATCAGTCCGTGACTTATGCCGTTTTAACAAAATTGGTCCGGCAACGTCAGGTGAGGCAGAACTGTTGTGATTTTTAGGTTAGGATTAAATCTGTCAGATTGAAAGTTGTTATCAACCTGATTGCAAATAATTGTTTTCTTATTTGTTATAATTTACAACAATAAATATATAAAAATAATGGAAAGTGAAAGTGATGTAGACAGTGTCACTGAACAAACTGATTCACGCAAGAGAAAAGGCGATCCAAGCAAATACGTTAGAAACAAGGATCAAGGATGCTACAACTAAAGGAAAATTATATGTTAACCATAAGGGGAATAACGTACAAGCTAAGAAATGTATATTATCTTGCGGGTAAGTGTAAATATAATGTATTTTATGTTTGCAGCACTGATTTTCCTTTGTTTCCTTTGTAGGTGTAAAAGGAAATGTTTGGAGAGTCTTGGTGAAGGTAATTGCTTGGATATGTTTACAAAGTTTTATGACATGAACAGTAAGAACCAGCAGGACATGTTTATCCAAGGCCTGATTGATGTTCATTCAGTCCAGCGACGACGTCCAAGAAAGGATTCTTCTAGATTAAACACAGCAAGTTTCAAGTACCACTTACTAAAAGGTTGTACACGACTTGAAGTATGTCTGAAAGCTTTCACGTCTGTGATGGATATTACTCCAGAGCGAGTAAGAAGAGTAAGGGAACTAAAGCAGGAGGGGAAAATACCAGAAGACAAAAGAGGAAGATTTGTTAGTTATTGCCTTTCTATATATATAGATTTGGAAGGCCTCAAGTTGACACATGTTGCACATGTGAGCAACTTAACTTAAAGATAAAGTCACCCCATTTAAATGAAGTTGCTAAACGCGCTGCAGTGGCTGAACTAATAGTCCACAAGCGTAAAAGTAAAAAATTTTATTCAGCCTTAAAACACGAATCATCGGATGAAGGTAAGAAAGAAGATAACGTGTTATCTTTAGCTTTTGATTTCATGCAAAATATTTCTCTGCCTAAAGTTCCTGTTCAAGAACTTTTTTATCTTCGCCAGTTAACTATAAACGTCTTTGCCATCACTAATATTAAAGCTAACACCAGTTTTTTGTACATATACCATGAAGGTGAAGGGAGGAAAGGTCCTGACGAAGTATGCTCGTTTTTGCATGACTTCTTAAAGCAAATCCCAGAAAAAATTACAGAACTTCGTCTTTTTTCTGACAACTGCTCAGCTCAGAATAAAAATCAAACTATAATGAGGTATATGCTTTTCCTAACAGACTCTGGCAGATTTAAAAAGATTCAGCATTATTTTCCTGTGAGGGGACACAGTTTTCTACCCTGTGACAGGGATTTTGGAATTATTTCACGAAGACTAAAGAAACATGACAGAATTTTCAACCTTCACGAAGTAACTGAACATATTATTTTGAGTGGTAAACCAGGCAAATTCCATGTCAAAGAGGTTAAAGCAACAGACATTTTGGACTTTAAAATGTGGTGGAGAAATTATTACAAAAAGACTGCCTTTTCTGAAGAAACAAAACACAAACCAAGGAAGGATAAAATTAATTTTGCAGTGAGTACCCTGTATCAATTTGTGTATGACCATGAAATGAAAGGCCACATAAAGGCACACCCTTTGATCAACGGACTCATTTCTCACACCTTTTTTATGAGCCTCCAGAGAGAATTACGTGTCCCGCCTAATAGATGTGCATATCTAAGCGAAAAAGTGCCCATTAAAGCTTCAAAAATGGCAGATTTTGCCAAACTAAAACAATATGTGCCAAATGAACACCAGCCATTTTATGAAAATCTTTTAAATTGGCCAGTGAATAACAACGTCCAAGAAGATGAATAGAGACGAAAGCTATTTTAGTCAAAAGTATTTTTTTTAATGTTAAATAAATAAATTACGACTTAAGTTTGTTTGTAAAACATATTATATGTTAGTATTATTTAAAAAAAATAAAAAATATTAACCCACAGAAGGATTTTTATATCTCGAAAGTTTTCAATTTGTTAAAAGGGCATCAGTCATGAAGTTTCAAAATTTTGCAAAAAATACAGGATATAAATCGAAGACAACAGTTATCGCAAAAAACGTTCATATGATGATATACAACATCTTGAAATTATTAAAAGAGTTATTATTTTATTATCTTGATAATTTAAACATTTTTTTCAATTTTCTCAAAACCTATTCTCTTTGACTAATGCCCTTTTAACAAATCACGATTCAATTATATATTTGTTATTTGTAATTATTGATTTGTTTTTCAATATATGAAATTTAATTTTCTTTTCCTAAATAGTGAGTTTAATAAAATATTTATTTTATAAATGCATAATTTCTTTTAAATCCAAATATCCATTTGGGTTTATACTAGTGATACCTATACGAGACAAGACGAGATGAGACTTTGAAAAATCTCGTCTTGTCTCGCAAGGAAAGTGGAATGTCTCGTCTCGCCTCATGTCTCGCGCGAGAGTCTCGCAAACTTTTTTTTTCTCTCTAAATGAAATACACAAAAAAAAATAATTCCTAATTTTTATTTTAATGATCAAAAACATAGTAATCTAACAAAATAAATATAAAAAAAACGAAAATCGATCATAGATACAAATAATAAAATCTATCGATTTCATTTCAACGAACAAAAACAAAATAAAATACAGAGATAAATGCAATTTGTACTTCTGAATACACAAATTGCTTAATTTAAAAACATATGATAATCATTAAATATTATGTAATTCGAAATATTATTATAGACAAAGTTATTTATTATAAAGTATAATTCCTAACATAGTTAAATTTACAGTAAGTGTATTTACAGCAAGATGATGATTATTTTAAACTCAATGGCAAGTACCAAAATCTAAAAAAATATTCCAGCCTCATCAAAATCTAAAACACAGATTTAAGTACTGGCATTGGTTCTTTAGAAACGTTTAGTATGTCGTTCTGAGGTAGACCCTGTATATGAGGAAATGATGCTATAAAATTAACCACTTGTTTATTCTTATTCATAGAAAATATAATTGGAAAGACTTAAGGCACTTAAAATTTTCTAGATGACTTTAAATTTACTCCGATCTACGAAGACTTGAAAGTCATCCTAAGTTAGAATAAAAATTTTAAAATCACTTAAAAATCTTATTAAAGACTTAAATTTCATCAAGAATCTACTAAAAAAGACATCACAAGTCTTTAATAAGTAACTTATATTTAACAAAGACTATAAGTGCGTATACAAATTTTTTGGAGTTATCCTCTCCTCGACCTTACCCCATCACGGAGATATGCAAACAACAATGTTCAAATTAGCTAAAAGACCTAAACGCTTCTTGTTATTTTTGTATCTAGTTTGTAGCGTCTGTTTTGTATCTTTATTTTATCTTTTAATATGTATTTGGACATTTCATTTTATTAATTTTAAGCTAACTATAGCGAGAGTTAATTGTATGAACATCGATATATTAGATAATTTATTGTAGATCCGATGATGCTCGCAGGAGCGAAATGTAATATTTTTAATTATTGATCGATATTTAGACTTAAACCAACCCAAACCAAAAAACAAGTTCTAACCGTCTTTATTGACAGATCTATAACTAAAACAGCTTTTTATAAATAAAAAAAAAACTCATCTAAGGAAAAAATTTAATGACAACAAAAAGAGATTTGGTACATTGAGGTTTGAAAGGACCTGCCGCATTAGTCGCATTGGTCTAATACGTCGGTAATTTACGAACCCACTAATCGCAGAACCCGAACTGTTCCGACCCGCTGATGTGTCGGCGAATTAGGAATATGCAGCTGGGACAAAGGACAGTGCGACCGACGTCACGTCGCGTCGTCGGTCTTTGAGGTAACAGAATGTATGGCCTTATTTTTAAAGAGGATAGTCGTAACTTGTTGCGATGACCAAAATTATTATGCCGACATGCAATTTTCAAATAAATATTAAAAAGAGCACGTAATGTAATTCGCGATAATTAGAGTAATTAATCAATATTTGGTATTTTTATCTGCGATACTTCGAGACTTTTGCGAGACACTCGTGCGTGATTTGAGACGAGACTTCTTGAAAAGCTCGTCTTGTCTCGCAAGGAAAATTAAAGTATCATCGTCGAGACGACACTCGAGACGATACGAGACTCAGAAACGAGAATATCATGGGCATCACTAGTTTATACAAATGTTTGTTTGCTCAAAAAATGGTAATTTATGAATACAGTCGATTGCTATTTTATAATGTTTGTAATAGTTTTGAAATAGTCCGACTAAACAGCTAAACTGATAGTAAAATTGTATTTTTGAATAAAAGAAAAATATGGTTAAGTTATGCTAGATTAATAATTTCTTAATTTATGTAAAATGCCAATTAATAGAGAAACAGTATCACTAAGATTTTGTATGTGTGTATATGATGCTTCCAATTAAGTGACAAAATTTTAATAATTTACTATAATTTACAGTTTTGCCATTTAATGAAATGTCAGTATGTTCTTTAAATGTCTGCTTATTTCTACATATACGGCCATTTTTTAAACTGGAAGTTCATTTGTCTGACCGAAGCCAGCCAGTTAAGTTGGGCATTACTGTTAGCCATCAATAAAGCAAAATAATAATGCCTATAAATAAAGCATAAATAAACTCTTGGAATAATGTTATATGGAATAAAATAAGATATTGAAGGGCTGCTACGAGAACTTTTAGCAAATTCTCTCCCGAATTAATAAGTTAAGTCTGGTTTTGAAAGTCAGCAAGCCGTTTGTTTGTAGAGAGTTATATAAAAATATACAATTTTATGAAAATTCTTTATCTTCAGAATATCACAAAAATATTTAAAATTATATTTATGTATACCAGGGTAATGTAGGAGTTTTATTAAAAAACCAAATTGTGTGTTTTTATTTTAAAAATTTCTATGCGGTATTTCTATCTTTTTTTTTCTTATTTTATTGACAAAAACTGGCATTTTATTCATTTTTGTTAAATTAACCAAATTTTCTACACAGCGTTTACTACTCAAACCCGTTTCCTGACTAAAATTTAATGAAACGGGTAAATGTAATCTTTTAAGTAAAAAAAAATAAATATGAGAGCTAAAAAAATTAGAAATGAAGGAAAATTAAAAAAACGAACAAAATATTGACTTCTATTTATCCCTACATTACCCTGGTATAAATAAAAATAATTAAATTTTTTTCCCGGATTTTCGAAGAAAAAGAAATTTTGCAAAAATTGCGTACTTTATATGACCCTCTGTATAAATAAATTTCAAAACCAGAACGAACTCATTAATTTTGGAGAGAATTTGTTAGAAGGTCTTGAAAACAGAACTTCAATATCTTGTTGTTTTCTAAACGACTCACCCTGACAAATGATATGATTACATTAAATATTGTCAATTTTGATGGGTTAGAGATTTTTTAATTATTTCCATAGAAATTTAAGAATTGTCGAATAATATTTTGGTGTTTATTGTTTTTTACTCAAGTAAAATAGTCATGTCGAGAAAACAATTGACAAGGAAAATGTTTCTCTCGTAATATTAAAGTTCGTTGATTTGTGACATTTTTTACCAGCAAAATTTTTGCCGGCAAAATTTTCTCTCTTGTGGTATTATATATATAAATAATACAAAGTTTATTTTGAGATAATTTTTTCCCGATATTTATGGCCAGCAGTTTATATGAAAGTAATATCGTCTGCAAGTAATTACCTCTTAAATCTAAAATTGAATTATAAATAACACTGTTTCTAGTATAGAATCCTGAAATTCATTAAAAGTTGTATATTTTCCAGAACTTTTTTTAACAAACTATTTGCGTCTGTTTGAGTAATTTTGAAACGAAAATATTTTTTTCTTATTATACCAGTGTTATACAAACACTTTAATAAAACTGTATGAATAACCCTGTTTAAGGCTAGGGATACTAAACAGCATTTCTTGTTTTGTCAACATTATTTTGTAAGTCTAGAAATAGCATCATGCTATTTCAGTATGCTTAGACTGTAATCCTAAAATATTTTAGTCTTAATTTTTAGTATAATGACATTTTTAATTATGTAATGCTTTGTCAACAAATTCTATGTATTTATGATAATAAAGCATGTTTTGAATCAAATAAAACTTTACTTTCGAAAACAATATTGATCAGAAAAAAGTATCTTTTGTTTTTCTAAAAAATTGATAATTTGTAATCAATTATTAAATATAATTTATAAATTTTCTTGGTTACTGTTTGAGACTGCAGTACTTAATATCAGACGCCGAAAATTCGCTCATTGCAATTATTTATTGTTTTTAAAAAAGCTCTTTAAAATTTAAATTAAGCCTATTTTAAAATTCGAACCCCATAAGTTAGTAAATTAGGCATTACCTTGCATTATTTGAGGATTATTTTGCATGTTGCCTTGAATCATCTGATTATTGCTAGCGAAATTACCATATTGGTTAGCCATGCCACCCTGCATGTTTCCATACTGATTTGGAAATATTCCCTAAAAATTAATAAGCACTTTATTCCTCGCACACTGTTATTTTAAAATATTATATACCTGACTGGACTGGATAGATCCAGGATGCTGTTGTCTAAGGGGCTGTCTAGGAAACCTCTGTATCTGACCATATCCGGGGTTTGGAGCATTTCCAGCCTGGTTGTTTGGCATCCCAGGCATTCCGTAGTTGTTTATCGGATGTCTCTGTCTCAACATATTAGAGAGCGCTTGCTTGGAAGTGTTTAACTGGGGCCGTTCAAACCGACCTACTAAAATTTGAAGTCATTATAACTCCGTACTGTGCAATTCAAAAATGTGTTAAAATTTAACTTTAAGTGGCAATAACTTGTAAACAATTTAGTGTATTTTCGAATGATTTTTACATTGTGTATATACGTATTTTAGAAATAGTAGAGTAGAACAAAAGTAGAATTTTTACACGAACTTTGCCAATATGCATTTTCCCACCTAGATTAAACACTATTTTTTAAAAAATTAACTTTTTAATTGATTTGGATTCCTTAATTAAAACTTTAGAGGATCCTGTAGCCTTAAAAAGTGGATCTAGCAGAAACGTTTTTAAATAGGGTCTATATTGCGCTTCCAAAAACCTATTATTTAAAACATTTAAAGACACGAGGAAAAGTGTGTAGCCTACAATATCCAAGTGTATGCTTGTGTGGACAAACTTCACGAAGTTCCTGCTTTAATTTTTTTAAATGCCTTATTAATATTACGTTGGCAACATTCGTTTCAATAACCGTTTCTTTAAATGCTGATGCAATATGCTAAACTGTAGTATGTCCACATAAAATGTTTGATCTTCTCACGGTGTTTTTCTCAGAATTCCAATATCTGACCATTCGCTGATTTTGGGAATCTTTGTTGAAGCTTTCGTGAAAACCGACAATATATTTTGTATTTGCCAAAAGTGGAGCAATACTATAAATTATCAAATGACATATTTTTGATTTCTGCATTTTCATCTATCAGGTAACATCTGTGAAAAAAAATTGTACTGCTTGAAGTACCTCTTAATGAACTGTGTGATTATGCATTGCATACTTTAAAGAATTTCAGAATTGGTAATATTTATGACAAAGAGTAAGAGTAAGATGCATTATTGAGCTACCAGTACGTTTCGTGAATAAAAGAAGCTTCGTTGCAACAAATTTTAAAAAACCTAGAAATAGTAAACTTCCCTTTCCTCACTTTCCGCTAAGTTTTTCATAAATAACCAAATCCCCTGACTTCTCCAGGTTTTTTACATCGCTATATACCCTGTAAAACTTTCCCTAAGCCATCTTTCTCCATACAGACATTACGAAACATAACACCTCTAACCATCTTTTCACGCATAAAATATCAGCCTATAATAGCTTTGTTCACAGATTAACTAACATACCTAATAATGAAAGTAGTACTAAATAATTAAATATAATCAAGAAAATCTTACAGACAAAACAGTTAAATAAAAAATAATATAAAAAAGAAATTTAATTTGACTATTCCACAAAGAAATTAAAAGAAATATACAATTTCATACCCTACTTTATACTGAAAAAATAACACCAAGTGTTGCTCATTTTTTTAAAAATAATACATTTGGTAAATAAATCAAGAACAATAAGACAAAAACCAAAAACAATGTACCTTGTGTTTATAAGTTAAATTGTGGAAACTATTCGAAATTTTATACTGTGGTAATAAATTTAGCTACAGAAAGCAAAGAGATAATTCTAATTATTTCAAACATTTAATTCAGGAAAACCATACTTTTGATGAGAATTTTGAAATTTTACATCTTCATCACAAGAGCAAAACATTAAATTTACTAGAAAGCGTAGACATAAATAAACATAAAAACAACAATACATTATTAAACGATCAGTTAGACCTAAATAATTCCCATTGTTACATCTTTATCAGTTTATAACAAAAAAAATCCAAGTATTATACATGTAAATTATTCACAAATAATTGTAAAAAAGTTTACATACTTATTGTCTGCATTTTGTATCACACTGTTATTTAAGATTTTTCACCTGATGAAACCACAGGGTTTGTTACAGCGAAACAATTGTCATATGTATTTTTCAAAATAAATTAAGGCAAAATTTTACACATCTGTTTTTATTTGCTTTGTTAAAATGGAACGGCTCACTTTGTTGTAATTGTAATACATTTTTTAACACACAAGAATGTCACTATAGCACAAAATCTTCATGTCTGAAAATTACATGAACATAAATAGTAACAATTTATTGTTACTTTAAACATATGAGAGAAATTTAGAGAAAAACAAGTGCAGCAGCAGAGGAATTTCGTTCCGGGTTGCCGAAATAGATGTTCTGTAATCAGAGTCATTTAATACTTGTTCTGTATGTAGACAATCTAGAATGTTCACTATAGTTGTGACATCAGATTTGGATTCTCTATAGTTTTTCAATTTCACAACGTTCCGAAATGGTAACTATCTCCAATCTTTTTCAAAAATAAACAGGTTTAAAATAATTCTAACTAATAACAGACTAATTAAACATATAACCACTGATGGTTTCTATCAATTTGCTGGTTGAACGCCTATCAATGAAAAGTATAAAAAGTGACATTTTATTGTATGGTTACATAAAAATCAGCAACAGTAATTTTCTGTTGAGAATGTCTTTAAATGTTGCCTAATTTTTATGATAGTTATTCATCTCAGTATAATTAATACATACCTGCCATTGGGGAATATCCGTAACCTTGTTGAGGATTTTGATTTTGTCCATACCATTGTTGTCCGGGAGTGGCACCATATTGCTGACTTGGTTGCATTCCTAAAATAGTATAATATATGAATAAAATTGCGCTTAATTGAAGAATTTTGAAATAATCTAATAGAACAAGCAACATTCCGCATAAAGAATAAATTTCCGACCAGTTCGACTGGTCGATTCTATTGGCGCCGCAGTGGAAGGAGCTTACAGCAGCCGCTGGACATTGACTTTTGTTTTCCTAATTTTGGTTATATTTGTGTAATTAAAATAATTATGGACCAGTTGTTACATACATAATTAAGGCAATGAAAGGTAGTAATATTTTTGGATTCTATTTACTTATAAAATAAAAGTTAGGTACATTAATATTAGATGAATAAAAAATTAGACACCTTAACATGGGACGAATTAAACAAAGTTTAGTTAGTTAACGCAATATTAATTAATACGTATTATTAATAGCAAATACTAACCACGTAAAAAATATGCTCCATATACAGGGTGCTTCGTCGGCCTATTAGAAGTATTTGACGAACGAAGAGAAGGAAGCCTTTCAAATTTTGATTACTTCCATAAGAAGCCGCAATTTAGCTCTTAAAATAATTTCGTAGTTGCAGTGTTACCAGGTCTACTGGTAACTGCCATCAACTTCATAATTTTGAATGGGACACCTTGTGTTTTATTCTATTTTTGGATTCTACGAATTCTACCAATTATATTTTATGTCTATAACAGCGAGATGAAACGAAAACACGAAATCGAAAACTACAGCACTGTAGGGGTCAATTTGACGTTTGCAAAATTATACAAATCATCGTTTTCATAGCACATAACGCTACTAGGTACGCATGATACCCTAGACCTCTCCTAATCACGATACCGATTGCGTCCAGCGTTTTTAGGATAGCTAGTTCAAAAAAATTAGACAATAATAAATAAAAATAATAATACTTTTTGGTACATATACACAACCGGGTTGCATGTTATGTAATCGGAATATCCTAACAAATCCATGCTTTAATCGACAATAATCCTTAAGAATTCAAGATTCAAAAAAAATAAAAAAATTTTTCAAAATATCGGTTTTTTCCGGATATCTCGGAAATACTCGGAACTTCAAAACTTTCTAAACGGCATATTGTTAGGTAACTTTACCATAATTTGACTGACACTGTATCTCTTAAGAAACACTGTTTCAGCGGCTTCAGCAATACGGCATCGTCATTAACCCAAGTAAATGTGTTTTTGGCCAGTCCCAAGTCAAAATCCTAGGATAATGCGTCTCACACGCAGGCACCCAACCACTGCCAGAAAAGGTCGAAACTATTCTGGCCTACCCAAAACCTGAAACGGCCAAGCAACTTCGTCGCTTCCTGGGTATGGTGAATTTCTACCGGAGATTCATACCCAAAGCAGCCGAGATTCAAGCATCACTGAACACACTCCTCAAGAAAAAAATCAAAGGAAGATCCCCGTTACACTGGACCACAGAAGGTCTAGCCTCGTTCGAAGCCAGCAAGAAAGCACTAGCCCAGGCTACCTTGTTGTCGCACCCAAATATCAACGCACCCCTTGTTATATTCTGTGACGCTTCAGACTCTGCCATTGGCGCTGCCTTGCAGCAGTGGGTAAATGATCAGTGGCAACCACTTAGCTTTTTCTCCAAGAAGCTCAGTCCTACAGAATGCAAATATGGCGCTTATGACCGTGAGCTACTGGCTGCATACCTATCCGTCAAATATTTCAGACACATGGTGGAGGCAAGAAACTTTAGTATTTTCACGGACCATAAACCACTGATATATGCATTTCGTCATAAGAAAAGCCAAGTATCACCTCGACAGTTCCGGTACCTGGATTTTATCGGTCAATTCACGACGGACTTTCGGCATATAGCAAGGAGCGATAATGTGATTGCAGATGCCTTATCTAGGATTAATGAAGTTCATAAGTCAATCGACTACGACGACCTAGCAACATCCCAGAACAGTGACGAGGAACTGACCAGATTTTGTCAAGACGATTCGGTGTTGAAAATGAGACAAATCCAAATTCCTTTCACTAACAACACAACCTGGTGCGATATGTCAACTTCAATAGCTAGACCATTTATTACGAAGCCATTCAGGAAACCAGTTTTTGACAGCATGCACCAACTAAGCCACCCCGGCGTCAGAGCCACAGTGAAACTAGCAACTCAGCGCTATGTTTGGCCATGTATGAAGAGTGACTGCAGGGAGTGGGACCAATCCTGTCCTGAATGCCAGCGTTCGAAGGTCTCGCGTCATGTCATTAGTCCAGTCGGAACGTTTGCACCGCCCTCTAGCCGTTTTGAGCATGTTCACCTTGACATAGTGATAATGCCGTTATCTGAGGGATACAGATATTGTCTGACCATGATAGACAGATTTTCCAGGTGGCCTGAAGTAATACCACTAAAAGATCAGAAAGCAACCACCATTGCACGAGCCTTTTATGACAACTGGGTGTGCATGTTTGGCGTTCCACTACGAGTCACCACCGATCAGGGCCGGCAATTTGAGTCTTGCCTGTTCAAGTAAATTAATTGTCTAAGGCTTCCCTTCGATGTCATAAGTCCCGCTGGACCGAGAGCCTACCCACAGTTTTGTTCGGTATCCGAATGGCTTGGAAAGAGGACCTCGACGCTA
Source organism: Kuschelorhynchus macadamiae (assembly GCA_030620095.1). Classification (NCBI taxonomy): domain Eukaryota; kingdom Metazoa; phylum Arthropoda; class Insecta; order Coleoptera; family Curculionidae; genus Kuschelorhynchus; species Kuschelorhynchus macadamiae. The sequence goes on from JAUTXW010000747.1 coordinate 935,956, forward strand.
CAGCTGCAGAGATGATATACGGCCAACCCATTCGCCTGCCTGGAGAGTTCTTAGCATCCCGCTCACTGAATATCTAAGATGATGGCTCCAGCAACTTCGCCACTGAACTAAGTACACATTTTCTTGAGCTACGCCCCACCAATGGATCTAACCACGATGCAAAGAGAAAAACGTTTATTTTTAAAGATCTTCAAACAGCCACTCATGTTTGTGTTCGCCATGACGCTCAGAAGAAGCCTCTGCAACATCCTTACGATGGCCCGTACCGCGTCGTTAGCCAGGCGATTAAGGCGTTCGTCGTTGACATAAGGGGACGCCACGTCACCGTCAGTATCGATCGACTCAAGCCAGCGTATATCTTGAACAAGGGCCCAGAGGACTTGCCACTGTCACAAGATATGGAGACGGAATACGTCATTCACCCAGCAGAAATCCTTAGAAACGATCAAGTCACTCTGCAACCCGCAGATATTACCAGAACCAGATGTGTCTCGCAACGAGAAGAAGAAGCACACCAGCCACCAGATGGGAACCATGCTCCCGCATCAGAACCCATCAGCAGGTCACTAGAGCGACAGACCAGATCGGGCAGACATGTCCGGTTTCCCAACCGCTTCCAAACTGGATTGTCGTGAATCTCAATCACTGGCGGGGGGGTGTTGTGGCGACTGAATGTCTCCCACATTTGTCTGCCAAAGTTAAAATTTGCGCATATCATACTGTATATATTTGTTTTTCTTTTCATTGTTACTGCATAAAATACTGTACATATTTATTTTATTTTACATTTACTTTTTTAATCTAGGCTAATTATCTATTGCTATTGAGAAATGTAACAATTTGTAGGTACTTAGTATTCTGTACATAATTGTGAGAATTTCCATCGGCATTTAGAGTCTAATTTAGTTTTAAGGTTCTTGTATGCTATCCGTTAATTTTTATTTTTACAACACTTCTTTGTACGATTTTATGTTGTTGCCCGTCCGATAATAGGAACCATCACCTGCTGAACTGTTTATTGCATTTAGGGTTTATGATAGGAAAATACCGAAACGACCCTTCTTAGTAAAGCTTTCTCCAAATTCCCATTTTACTATCTGTAATGAATGTTTTTATTTTGACCATGGGAAAGTTTACAGTTCATATAAAAAAAGAATTGGATATAAAAAAAACCCTTTTGCCAAGCGAGGAATTTTGGCACAGGGGGTGGAACTTTATGTTTCTTGAGATTTGTATTAATACTAATAAGCCGATCAAATTGAAATTAATAGCTTTTCAAACTGTTTCACCGATTACTGTTAAAATTAATTATATAGAATAAAGTTTGTGTTTCATAAACGCAAAAAGACAATTATCTTATACTGATCTTAAGAAAAAGTTTACTTCTAGCAAGTTCTTGCGTAGTATGGCGTGGAATGATTAATATAGTAAGGGTGAATGTACACCTCAAAAAAAAACCACTGATCAGAGCGAAAATAATGTGATTTGAATGGCTGTGAAACTTACGACGGACTTCAAGGTCGATGCACGAGTACTAAAAATACGTTTTATATAAGAACACAATAAGTTTTTTTGACCCAGCGCCATACATCCTGAATCGGACTTTGTCAATTTTGATAGGTTGTTAGCTTTCATAATTTCTAACTACTGAACCAACGAATATTTGTTTGTCGAATCCGTTTAATACAAACTTGGAAAGAGTTTACGCTAGTGGTTGATTATATCTTGAATATTAACAACATGCTTTTTAGCGTGTTTACAATTTTGAACGCAATGAATATATTGAAATGGAATGTTTCAAAGCCACTTATTTGTGTTAAATATTAATGTTATTTTTCAAAAACGTTTATATTCTGAAAATCAATTTGTAATTTATCAAAAAAACAGATAAACATTACTAGTCTCGAAAAAAATAGCAATAAGGTATATATAACCACTATTAGATATATCTTAAGCAAATATATTTTCTATTTGTCGTGTTAAAGTACAACTACTCCCAGTGTAGAAGCAATAAAGAGTCAGACAAATTAGCCAACATGCTGGACAGAAAATATTTTTGTGCCTACCTCCAATTTTTCGTCACTTAAAGCTGTAGTATAAATCATTAAAGAAAATACCCATAATGAATTTAAAAAGTGCAACGAATATTCCATAAGTGACCCTCTTTTTAAAGAAAATGTAAACAGCAATATGAAACAGTTTCACATTTACTCTTTGGCTATGCTTAGGCTTTTCTAAAACTTACAGATGTAAAAAAAATTAAAAAGTTCCTGTAACTATATATTTGCATACAATGCTACCCTGATTTAAACCGTTCTGTTATGCCAGGTCGTTGACAGGCCATTTTTATTACACTATCTATTGGGATCGTTTATTGTCGTCAAGATTTTTTTTCCAATTATTCTAGAATGTTTAGACATTTTTATTAATTTTACAAATCTCTATAATTTAGTTATTCATACAATGATTGAAAATTTCTGTACTTTTAATATTATTTAGAACAGAATTTCGACGTCCTTTGATTCTTATCGAAATATTCCTTCTCGTTTGTCCGATATAGACGGCTTCTGTCTTGGCAACTTATTTGACAAAAACATGATTTACTAATCGAGCCAAGTTTATTTTTATTATTCACTAAATATTTTCTAGAATATTTTTATTGAAAATAATAGTACGTTGTCCTAAATTATTTAGTTTTTTTTTGATATTGTATTGCTATACTTCAGAATAAAATTAATAAATTTAAAAGTTTTTGCACATGAGTTGGTAACATTACAGAATTGGCTTTGAAGTCGTTTTTCTGTTCGGTAAAAAAAGAAACAAGGTAAAACAAGACTATAAAAAGGTTAATTTTCCAGGATTTACATAATTTGTTGAGGATAACAAGACCCGTTGTAATTTATTTATGATAAATATTAAAACTACAAGCTTATTTTCGGTTTTCTTGATGTTTATGCAGGGTCACGCCAACCCAAGATGAGGCTCTCGTGCAAATTCTAATGTGTGCCTAAAAAAAGAGCCTCGCTTTTTGTTTTTTTTTCTATATATTGTACAAACATAATACCTTCATAAAAATCAACTCTAAAAAAAAGTTCCTCACCTTACTTATTGTCACAGCGTTTAATTATTATATATTATTTTTAAATTTAAGTAAAGGCACTTTCTGAATACGTCTAAAAAGTTTTGGTTGTTAATTCCATTGAAATTATGCTAAGTCCAATCTAGCAAAATCGAGAAGAAGTCTGCAATTTTTAACTGACCTTACCATCACTAGTTAAGTCTCTCCCTGATGTTATCACCTATTTTGCAAGAATTGGATGAATTGGAAGAATGTTCCCAACGATGACGTACAAGAAATTAGATACTGTGACTCTAATGCCTCCAATTCCAAAATACAGAATAATACAGTAGGATTTCTGTCAGTTTATTTATCAGTTATTATTATTTTATTATTATATTATTTATTTAAACACATACCCGGGTTTTGTCCATATCCACCCATCCCATGTCCCATTTGAGGGTTATTCCCCTGAACTGCCAAACCTATTCCCGGCTGTCCTTGACCCATGGGATTATGGCCCATAGCCATCGGGTTGACGTTCATAGGACCAGGCTTCGGTTTCCGTTTACGCTGGCCTTTTCCTCTTCCCTTGCCTAGGGCAGCTGGACTTTGATCCACCGAAGACGGAGTGTCGGCTTTCAGGTTCGAATCCTTTTTTCAAAAGAAAAGTTAAAACAAATCCTGAAGTAATACATATACAATACATATAATCTCCCTTTTTTTGAACATATATGTATTCAAGAAAAATTTTTTTTCATAGATATACATACATATTTTTAAATTTAACCCATCTTTATTGTTACACATCTGGTTACCTAGGTATTGTTTAGGCTCTAATCTGTATGAAACTAAATTCTGTAGCTACTAATACAATACATTTTTATACTAGGTTTAGATATAAAACATAAAAAAAACATATATAGAAAGATAATGTATTATAAGATAAGGTTTTCAAATATTTAAAAACATTTGTAAGCAAAAAGAAAAAATAATGAGAAAAAAAATAGGAAGCATAGGGCGAGGATTATTCTATGATGGGTTAGTAACCGAACACATTTAAGTTTGTATTTAAAAGCTAATATTTCTGAGATAAATCGGTCGGAAACTATAGTTCATTTTTCTTCTTCAAATCAAAAATCTGAAAATTGTGAACACGTCACGGAAATACATTTATAGTTCAAACAAATTGATGTTTGATATTTTAAAATTCTGTCGTCTGGGCCTTTAAGAGGCGCATGGCGTAACAAAGTATTATTTTACGAGGATATTGGCAGGTTATTGTACAGGGTTTTTTTTTATATATTGCCACCCCCCTTATCTTTTTTATTTGACATTTTAGAAAAATGTGTCCCAAATAAAAGTTTAATGGTTTCAAATGAATTTTTATGAAAACATTTTTTTTCATATACAGGGTGTTACAGAAAGTCTGGGCGTGGTCCAAGTTTCTTATTTCAAATAGGTACCCCATTTTTTTATTGAATTTTCGGATTCTCCTGAGAATTTTACACATTTTTTATAAGGGATATTCTATACTTAAATCTAAAGCCTAAAGAGATATTGTTATTTTTTAAAAACTATTATGTAAAACAGGTAAACATTTTTCTGGTCGTAAACTGGTCATTGACGGTGACTGTTTTACTGTTTGGTAGACTTTCTGTCAATTTCTGGATAAAATGTCACATTTCCGATGAGGAAAAATCCGACAACCTTCGCATAGCTTATGAGAATAACGAAAATACACAGGCAACCAGAACAGAAATCACCATCTTCCAACGAATCGCCATCTAAACAAACATTTTTTGAAATATCAGACGTGGATTTTTTTCCTTCTACGGGGTATTCCAAAAACATCGAATTTTGGAAATATGCATATGAATCTAATTAAGGCAACACATGTTTTTAAAAAATATATGTATAATATTAACGAAAACAGAAAAGAATATTTTAAAAACTACACACAGCGTCAAAAAACTTGGACCCCTTCATAAGTCGCAATGCAAATAAGCTTTCCTCAAAACCGCGTATCTTCAGTAATAAATGAACCAACGAAGTGATTGAAAAATGATTATGTCAACGAATAGCGGGACTACCACTTTTAGTTAACTGAGCCATGATATTGTAATCAGCAAGCTAATAAGGAGAGTTTAATTTTTTTTAGCCAGACCTCCCATTTAATTTGCATTAGGTCCTGTGTTGAGAAACTTTTAAACACTCTGTAGAGCGTTCTAATTACAATAGAATATTTCATGTGGTTAAAAGTGGCAGCCCTGCTATTCGTTAACATACACTTTTTTTAATCACATGGTTGGATCATTTATTACTCAAGATACAAGGTCTTGAAACAGAGCATTTTTGCATTGCGTCTTATGAAGGGGTCCAAGTTTTTTGACGCTGTGTTTATTACAAAAAACTACATATTATCAAATAATTCAATAATGAAATGAAATATAAATATTATAATTGCTGAATATGTCCACCATTCATTTCAATACAATTTGTATAATCTGCTTCGATTTTATTAATCGCATTAATAATGAATTGTGCATGATTATTGTTTAAATCCTCAATGGCTTCAATTATTCTCCTTCTTAACACCTCTATATCTTCCGTGGGAGTTTCATATATTTTATTCTGCAAAAATCCCCACAGAAAAGAGTCAAGAGGTGTTAAGTCGGGACTATTGGGCGGCCACCGAATCGGTCCAGTCCGACCAATCCACGTTTCAAAATTTTGATTTAAAAAATTTAGGACCGCAAAAACATTGTGTGGTGGGGCTCCATCTTGTTGCCAAATAATTTGGTTGTATTGACGGAGGGGTAAGTCATCCAAAATAGGTTCCAGATCATTATTTAATAAATTTAGATATTTTTCTCCATTTAAAGATCCATCAATGAAAATCGGTCCAATAATTTTGTTGTGAAGGAGCCCGCACCACACATTTAAAGTTTTCCGACCTTGGGTTTTAATTTCACGCATGGCCCGAGGGTTTTCCGTTGCCCAAAATCTAACATTTTTCCGGTTGTGAATCCCGGCAGTACTAAAGGGTGCATTCATTTTGCTTTATCTTTCATCAGCAACATTTCCTCATTAATAACCGCAGTACGATTTATTTTTTCTTTTAACAGTCATTCGATTTCGAAAGCCAAGTTCTTTTAAATATTTTTGAAAGTTTTTCGAGATGGAATAGCTCGCATGGGGAAATGCCGCTGATATTCTCTTCTTGCCGCGCAAGCATTATTATTATTCTTGTAGAAAATGCGAAGAATATCACATCTTTCTTCGTCAGTGTAATGCATCTTTTCAATGAATTGACAGAACGACAGATCACCGTCAATGACCAGTTTACGACCAGAAAAATGTTTACCTGTTTTACATAATAGTTTTCAAAAAATAACAATATCTCTTTAGGCTTTAGATTTAAGTATAGAATATCCCTTATAAAAAATGTGTAAAATTCTCAGGAGAATCCGAAAATTCAATAAAAAAATGGGGTACCTATTTGAAATAAGAAACTTGGACCACGCCCAGACTTTCTGTAACACCCTGTATATGAAAAAAAATGTTTTCATAAAAATTCATTTGAAACCATTAAACTTTTATTTGGGACACATTTTTCTAAAATGTCAAATAAAAAAGATAAGGGGGGTGGCAATATATAAAAAAAAACCCTGTACACATGTTATGTAGCCCTTACTAGTTTGTTTTACAGTTTTACTACATTTAGTATGTGTATTCGCTGGGGTGTTATTGTGAACAAACTAAAGTATTAAGGAAAATGGTATATCGTTATTGCATGGTACCTAACTGTAAAAGCACCATCACATCGACACACATTTATCAAAGTGCCGTTTGAGGATAAACAGATTTGACTGAAAGCGACACAACATGATCCTATTTAATTGCAAAAAGCACTATATAGTCTCGAGTAAAAATTATTTTATATTTATAATTCAAAATGCGTTTGGAAGAAGACATCCGTGGCTACATAACATAACATCAGACAACTATTTTTTAGTTAATAATTTTGCTTTATCTGCTTTATTTGCCATTTTTTTTTTGTTAACCGGACGGCCTAGGTATAAGCATTCTGGGCAATCCTAAACAGCCTCTCGAGAGATACTATTAGCGAAAGAAAAAGTAAACAGCCTCAAAAACTATGTCAGGTGACTGGGCTATGTACGGGTTTCTGAAGACCATTTTAATATATGTATATTTAAATATTCTTATAGAAAGTGTCTAACGGACAGACCACTGGATCGTGTACTAATAAAAATTACTGCACCTTCCACATTACATGTTTATTTATGTTTTGTTTAACAAACCTGGTGCTAATCTAATGGGTCGGAGCCACCTAACAGTATCCAATGGCTGCATCGCCATAACTTTCTCTCTCTGTCCTGCAACAATACCTAACTTAGTACCAGTAAATTAATGCACTTTTTACCCCTTTTAAAATAAGTAACATACCTTTTTTAGAAATAATAATAAAAATCTTGAGGCAAGTCTAAAATATTATTTACTTATTAATTTAAGGTGAAACATAAATGGATTGCTTAAAACTTAAGAATTTATTTTTAACATTCATGTATTTCTTACTATAAATGATTATGTTCTTACCTGTTGATTTTAACACCTCTCATTTCTGCTGATGTAATTAATGTATTTTTAGAAAAAAGTCAGCTACCATTAATGCATCTATATGTCGTAGATTATCTGACTGAGCTTTTGATAATCCTGTCAGTCAAGCTGATTTTAAGAAAACAATAGAGAACGGGTTACAAACAATAAAAATATAATGTCAACAATGTCACAGACGGGAACAGCAGTAGTTATTTTTATTCTGACGACGCTGGAAACACGCTTCGTGACGTCACATCCAATTACAGAACGTTTTGATGTAACGTCATATTTAGAGGCTTCGGGTGAATTTTAAATCACAATTACGCCGGAAATAATTATTTTCTGTGCAAAAATAATTGATAAGGCTGTTTTTATATAAGCATATGTAGAAAAAAAAAAAGCTCTCAGAGAGATATAATTAAAATAAAAGCGTTGGCTTGCTTCCTAATTTCTCTGAGATATAACCCCTCCAGTTACTAGACTTATACTAAACATATGTTTTTTTAGTGTTGCTTTCATTTCAATAACTAGAAGACTAAATTAAGAACTTTATTCTAGATAGTACACGATAATATTGTCAATACTCACTGGTTTATCAGGAATAGGTTCTAAATCCTCAGGTGGCAACGGAGGAGGATCCAAGTAGTAACTGGCAGGTTTTTGCAGATTGTGCGTATGGAACTTCAACAATCGATGAGTGTCTTCGCCCATCAAAGGTTTTCTCTCCAACCGAACAGCGCCGAACCATGCCCAAGAAAGCGGTGGGGGATTCTTCATGCCTTCCAGTATATCCCAGCTACTTACACGCTGCTTATCTGATATCTAAAAATATACTTAGTTATTGCCAATTATACAGAGTATAGGCAACAACAATGAAACATTTCATAAAATTACAAGTACAAGTTTTTGGTATTCCTTTAGTCGTATTTTGTTAAAAAAACGTCCTGTTTTAAAGAAAATAATGGACCATCAAAAAATTCTAAACATAAGAACATTTCCTATACTATTCTATTCACGGTTGGTCAAACGCAAAGCATAAAGTTAAAACTTCGGCAACTTCTTACGTCGAGCTTGAATTGTGTCTTACATTACGGGTGCGTTACGTTACGTCAATCTATAAACCATGCTTTACCATTTTGACGTGTTTTTCAGTTTGAAAAAAAAATAGTATTTGATATGAAAAACCATGTCAACGAAAACTCAATTGCTGGTGTCTGCATATGCTTAATACGGAGGCTCCTTTAAAAATTCCAGTAAAATGATTTACTAACAGTTCCTAGTAACACACCGCTTCTAGTGTTAATGATACCATTTTTTATTTTTACCACTATATAGATGTCGAGAGATTCATTAATCACCATTGTATGTGGAAATTTTACTACAGTCACTACCATCAACAAATGTTTTTGAAGAAAATAAACAATAAATCTAAAATACAAACCATACTATTTATACACACTTAACAAAGTAAATGATTTGCTAATGATTCACATACAAAACCAAAACTTTCCACATGAAACAATTTATTATAACAAAACGCCATTTGTTTTGTTATAATGAACGAAATAAAGATATATATACCCCTTATGGCTTTCTCTCTGTCTGCTACCCGTGCTTCACTTTTCAGTTGGTTTATAATCATTATTATTATTATTAAAATGTGTAGGTAACTGAAATACTTATAAAGTAACAATAAAAATATGCTTAAATATTATCAATATAGAAATTAACTAAAACTAGATAAAAGTTAAACATTGGCACAAAAGGTAGGATTTTGAAAATTAATCAATTAGCCTTCCAATCCTACAAGTAACAGTTTTGATATTATACAATGTTTCATATTATCCATGAAAGGAATTTCCATCCTATTTTGCTAGTATTTAAAAAATATTATTTTATTGAATTTTTTCATATAAAAAAACAATCTTTAACACTGTATAAAATGATAATTATATTTATTTTTTTAAATATTAATGATACTAATTGGTTTAAAAAGCGATCTTATATGTTTTTTGATGAATTTTGCAGTTTTTTTTTGAAAATAAATTGTGTATATTTAAATATACATTATACAATTTTTTTTTGTAAAAATGAAAAACCAAATACGACATAATCATTTTATTTATTTTACATTTTAACTATTAATTAATTGATTTGTTTAGTCTCACATTTAGTTTACTTTGGTAATTTTTTGACAATGTTGATTTTTACATCTTCCAGTTTTTTTGCATAAAAAACGTCTACATTTTTAAAGAAAATTGAATGGACCATACCAGCCCAACACAAAAATATCTGCCTTGAAATCGTAAAGAGATAATTGATTTTTCTTCGCTACTCCACAGTCGTTACAGCTACGCCTATTCAAAAGCCAAGCGATAATGGCACACATGTCCATAAGGTGAAAAAAGTTAATAACGAATTTTCGTTCTGTACAACGCCAAAAGTGAATCAATCAAATCGACCCCACCCATAAACTTATTATAGACGTGTATAACACTTTGCATTTTACTATAATGTCTTTTTTACATCATATCTCTTTATAGTTGTTTCAGGATATGCACGTCTGAAAATATAAACAAAGACACCACTTTATTGTCTTGCCATTTGACAAGTCGAAGTTTTTTGGTAAGTTTTGCTTCCTCTAAAAAAAAACCAGTATTTGATATGAAAAACCATGTCTGGATAACTTGAAAACGATCAATTGCTACAGAACCAGTTGTCATAAAAGCAGTAGATAATTTTGGTTTTTCGGTATACGCTCCTTCGAAAAAATTCTAGCGCTTATATCTGGTAAATGATTTACTAACAGTTCCACAGGATACCTCAAAATAAACAATTCCACTTGCTCCAGCTAAACAAAATAATTTGTATCCCCATTTTTTATTTTTGGGATTGTACTATATACTATTTGTCGTCTACAGAGATTCCATTGGAATCAGGTTCTGTGCATTGTATGTTCTACTATTTCCCTAAATTTTAGGAACCACTGGCAACTAGAATTGTCAACAAATGTTTTTGAAGAAAATAAACAATAAATCTAAAATATAAAACAATATCGCTAGTTATGATATATACACATAGAAACAAAGTAAATGAATTGTTCAAGTTCTTTAGAAAAAAAAACTTTCCTATATCATGTAAAGGTTAGTTTGATGTAATATACAAAACGTCCCATTTGTTATTGTTATAACAACTGTTTCAGGGACCAACTGTGTACCCCAATATGTATACCCCTCTTGATTTGAATTTTTCCATTTCAACCCAATTTTTTGTTTTTGCGATTTACGGTCACCTTGGATAACACTAGATGTTTCAGTGAGAAAACTTTATGGAAGATCATTATTATCATATTGTTCGGAAAATTTGTAGGTAAAAGAAAACGACAGTAAATGTAACAATAAACAAAAATACTACCAATATTATTGGGCTGAAATCATCTTCAACACTGTCGTCACTACTAAAATCATCAGATCCACCTCTGGTGTTAGCACCTTTACGCTATGTCTTTTTCCATAAAATATCTTCGGATCCATTGGTCAAAAAGCAAACAACAAACACGTTAGGATTTTCGCACAATGTATATCCAGATATACAAATAAACCGTACGCTATAAACCGCGCCTCAAGCGAAAAACACGTGCTGTATTTACGCGACCGTAATGAATATACAGTTTTGATATTTTTACTTTTCAATTTGTTTATAAATTAGACACAAATATTTAGGCACGTATACCGGCACTTTTAAGACGCCATAACCTTGAAATAGTTCAAATGTCATCAGAACTTCCTAGTATTTCAAAAATACCGCAAATGACCGCGTGTCGGCTATTGGGATGTATTTTAGGATATACAAGGTTTTTTGCATATAAGAGACAATAGTTAGATTTTGTATATTTAAATATTCTAAAATTGTTTTTGAATAAAACAATTTCTGGGGATTTCTCGTCTAAATTCAAATTTAGTTGATTTAAATGTATTAAAAATTGGAGATGATCATATTTTCTAAGACCAGTTGCATATCTGATACAATTATTATCTAAAATTTGTAATTTATATTTATCATTAGAACTGATACTTTTATGATAAATTGGATCACATTAATCAAGCCACTTAGGTTTAAAGAATAAACAAGTTTTATAATTATTGTTAGGGGTTTTGTATGTATTGTTTATTTTGTATTAGTTGGTGTAATAACTTGAAGTGATAATTATTTTCGAAAATAATTGAAAAACGGTACCAGATATGCAAAATTCGCAAGAAACAAAAAAGATCCTACAAAGGGCAAAGGATTCAAAAATAATACTATCACTAGCATGCTAAAAAAGGCAACTATTACAAGATATTGGTTATTTTATACAGTATGTCAAACTTGAAATTCAATCTTGAAAAGTGTAAAAAAAAATCAAAAAACGAGAAAATTATATACAATTTAACACCCTGTATTTCAAGCATGAGCATGTGTTTATATACGAATGAAATGAATATAAGAAATATCTACTAGACATTAATTAACACCCTGTGTAATGATAATTTGTAATAACAGTAAGACAAAGTAAATCTAGAAAGTAATGCTTGAATGCAAACTAATAGCTTCATGGATTTTTCTGATACAGAATTGTCATTTAACCAAAATTTTCTATTAAATTATCATTATAAAAAAGGAAAACCAGTGTTGCGCAATCAAGCTGCTTATTCGCCAAATATACATTTTTGAAATTATAATAAATATTTACTTAATAATCGTACCATCTTTTGCGGATTAAAAAATTCATTTCACATACTATCCTGAAAATAAACATCTGCAATAAATAACAAAGATAGAATGTGAATGTGCTGGAATAACTAAATAACCCTTGTACTTTTTTAAATGAAAGATACAAAAATCCTAATAATGAATAACGACTAAACAAAGAATGCCTAGCTCTTGTTGACAGCTGTAGTTTAGATATTGTAAATAATTAACGATTTAATATACAAAATATTAAAGTAGGAGAACTTGCGAGGAATTGTCTACATACCAACAAATCGTGTTTTTTATCCACACTATCGAAGCTGATCTTATAACCTTTGCTGTCAGTCAAAGAACCGGCCGGCTCGACAGTGATGATCTCCGTAGCGAGTCTTGGAAGAGGCAACAGCTGTTTGATATGCATCAGAGACGCATTCTGTCGTTCGCCGACTTCTTTTTTTATTTTCTTCATGAGATTCTGATGCATCTTTTTACCATCGTCCTAGTCAAAAATATATTATACATTTTCCTGCACATCGAAAATTCTTAACTTCCACTAAATTTACAGGGTTTTTAATTATAAATGCATTCCATTAACGTTCGTATTTTTAAAAGTTGAATACAAAAGTTTCTTCAAAACAACATCAACTTTGGTTTCTTAAATATAGAACTCTATATATTATACGCCCATCAAATGGGTCTCTTATTTCTGATTATAAATATACTAGGTTTGATACCTTTATTTTCAAAGACACCCGATAAATTTGTCAAAAACCTGGCCATAAGAAGCAATGTATTAGAGAGAGAGACCGAAAACGTTCTTTGATATAGTAAAGTTAATAGGAACACATTGCTTCTTATGACGGGTTTTTCTTAAATTTCTCGGGTATCTTTAAAAATAAAGGTATCAAACCAGATATATTTATAATCAGCAAGAAAAGACTGTCAGACACCAGACCAGACAAATCTGAACATCAATTTAATAAAGTCAGTGAAATAAATGTACAGAAACTGTCGCACTAAAGTCGAAGCCGGTGCCAAAATGTACAACGTTATCACGCCAAACAAGGGCATCAAACGAGACTATTGCCCGCGATCCACATTATTTAAAATCAACCACGAACAAGCACTTAAAATCTCGAAGTAGAAATGCGGAAATATGGGAATTTCCCTAAACAACACTTTGTACTCCCTTAGATGGACAAGTGTCAGATCCTGCCAATCATATTGATTAGGTGAGGCAATTAAAGATAGAAACACCTAGTGAAAACTCACAAAGAAACAAACATCATTATCAAAAGTATAGTCACATACAGCAGCGAAGTCTAGCAACTGAAAGAAAAGACTACACGAACACTAAAGCATCAGGAAAATGAAAACGTGAACAAATCACTAACTAAACAGTACGAGAAAAAATAAAAGTGGTACACACGATAACAGACGAAATAAGAGCAAAACCACTAAGGTCATATGGACACGTCCAAAAATCGGACGAACGCCGCCAACCTAAGCAAATACTCACTTGGGACCCAACAGGACAAAGGAAACGAGGAAGGCCAAGAAAAAGCTGAACAAGTTACCCATTTGATCGATAATATGCAGAAAGTTTCATTTAAGAAACCAAAGCTTATGTCAAAACTTTATTTACAAATCTTTTTCTACATATTTAAGTTGTTTATCATGAAAGTACGCTTTATTTTTAGAACTTATAACACTTGAAAAAAGGTTATTAATTTCTTAAAAACCCTGATCGAAGCTGTTACATCACCAATTATAAATTCTTCATTATTCAATAATAGTACCCAAGCCTATTTACCAAACAACCAAAAACTGATGAGAATAAATGCCCCTTTAAATTTTGCCTTATTTAAAAAGTGACGCGACTTGCCTTATTTAAAAAGTGATGTTAACCGTTGGCCTGCCACTTTTAATAACATAACTGGAATTACAATCTTAAGCTATGTCCCGATATGCAACAGAATATCGTAACGTAACCCTGCTGCGCAACAAAACATAGTGACGGTAAATGGATATTTTGTTTAAATAATAGTTGGCACTGAACATGTTTAAATAAAGGTATTACTGATTGAGTTCATTTGTCGGTACTCTTCTCCATTATAACATTATTGGATAGCATACAAATGACAAAATAAGATAACTTTATTGTAATATTTTTAACCTCATTTAAATTTACTAAAAACATTTTGAATTAAAAGTCTTTACATTGCTCAGTCCTACGGAAAAATCTGGGCATATAATAATATAGCTGATCTGAAAACATTAGCGTTTAAAAATTGAACATTTTATGACTCAGCAAGTGTTCCCTCCTCTACCGCCTCTAAAAGCAATTAAATTATTAACTTGCAAACACCAGTATTTGGGAAATAGTAGAAGTTAGGTATAGTGTATATCATAAAAAATAAAATAATACAAAGATGCCTATGGAACGCCGTTTTACTTTTTAGTCATACGCGTCTTTGATACCAAATTTAATTGCAAAACATATAAATGATGCTACCTGCATTCAATTTTTATTCGTTTTAATTTTTCCGATATCGAATTTTTGGGGATACCGATTTTACCGAATGACATTTTTATGATAAGCAATTTCTTTGCAGACCATTTCGATTGATACCACAAAAAAGTAGTTGTTTATCCTTTTTTAACACGTATACAGCCTACTTAAAATTTCTATATACATGCGTCTTTCCATAGTTATTGCATTTCTTCTTATTAAAATGTAATTGCTTCAAACTGGATCGCATTAAATTAATATTAATACAGAAAACATTAGAATGCATTAACGACTTTGTGGAGATTAATTTGTTTCAACCGTATGAAATTAATTTATTTTTACCGCATATCAAAAAAAAAATTAAAGCATCTTTTACGATATAATTTTTTGTAAATATCAATTCCAATAACACCCTAAAAATGTAAAAACGTTGATAGTCGTTTATCTGTAATTTATACATCAAAAAGTTATAACACGGACCCTTTACCATGGAAATTAAAATACTTGAAATATAGATTTGAATAAATAAATAAAAGTTGAAACGAGATTTAATTGTATAAGAGTTGTGGAATTTAAATGATTATCGAGTATAAGGTAACTGGTGTTATTTAATATGCATTGTTTTGATTTCTAATTTTTATTAATGTCGATTCTCGTGAATATCAATTTTCATTGAATGCAGCCACCTTGTTTCAATTTTAATTATCGGACGTGGAGCGATATAGTGCAAACTAAGAACAATAAGAGCAGAAATCTGTAATTTTTTAATACCCGAGTTTCTGGCTAGGCATGCGTTCGAAGATTTAAAAGTGCATCTAAAATTAAGACTATGTTGTGCATGACGTTATGACGAGTCGGATGCGAATAATGAAAAACATATTCGTAGGTAATCAATGACAGTTAAAACGTGTTTAATTATTGTTCGATTGGGAATACTTAGTTATTAAATCATTGCGGAATACGACATACACCCCTATATTTAAAATGCGACCACGTACAAAATTACAGATCATAATGAAAAAAAGTTAAAACGAACGTATCTAGCTCCCAACATCCTATTCCAAAACAAGCTATTCTATATATTTATACCAGAATAAAGAAAACAAGGTTTTGAATTTCCCAGCTATAATTCACAGATTACCACACAATGTAATTTGTAATGGCAAATTGCAATTTCTCCTGGAAGCTGTGTGCCGGCGACATGCTCTACTACAGTTTTGTTTGGCTTCTTAAACGTGATTTAAAGTAGGCTGTCCAGATTTTTTTAAAATGAAAAGAGTATATTTTGACGAAATGTAAAAATAGGTACCAGCGTATAATAATTATAATACACATAATAATATGGACTAAAAATAACAAAAATAATTAGAAAATGGCACCAGATTTCGCAAGAGATCATTTGTCCCAGATTTCTCATAATAGAGGATATTTATCATATTTATGGAAATAGTAAGAGTACCAGAGTACATGGACCCGAAAAAGAGAACATTCCTCTTAAAAAGAGTATATGTGGTCACCCCATTTAAAGCAAACTGTAGTAAAGTTGTATAGGTATATCACTATATCTTTATTTACAATATTTATTTGATAATTAGGACACTATTTTCATGTTTCTCTCCCTTGTTTAATATGTGAGTAATTATTATAATTTATAGGTATGTGCACTTCACTTTCAAAGCTGCGTGTCGATCAAGATACGGATTTACAAAAATGAACACATCAGTGGTGTATTTAGAATGCCGTCTTAGAGGGGGAGGCAAACATTTGATAACTAAAAAAAAGTTCTAGGTTCTTGTTGGAACAACATAAGCATGAAGACTAAAAAAAAACAAAGTTCTCAATGTTTGTGCTTTATATAATGTAATTTTTGCTTGGGTTATTAGCTCGGGGGGGGGGGGGGGGTGCAGGGTGCATTTGTCTCCTGCACGTACTCCAACCGAAACTGTCGTATGTTGGAATGCAGAACATGTTATATTGAAGAATACCCCAAAACAAAAACATAGCATTCATGACCTATTATCTTGGTAATTTTGTTCACAAGGTCTCTTTGCTCAATACACAAGTGTAATCTACAAAGCTGATTTTTTTTCTATTTTTAGTTTTTACATTCTGGTACTCACGCACATATTATGAAATCAAGGGCTTTTAAAAAACGCAGGTCTATCTAAAAAAAAAATTAGTTGATCTGACCGCGAAGAAGAAACGTCGGATTTCAAATCTATGTGCACCATCTTGTTGATAATGCAAAGTAGCTATAAAGATATAAAATTTATTTTGTAATATCTCTTCAAATGCAGCCTGAAAAAAATAAAATATGTATAGCTGATTTTTCGGTATTTTACGTACCTATATCCTCGGAGGTAGTCATAATTGTCTAACTTTGTCAACTACTTATTATTCGATGTTAAATTGCGCAACTTTGCTCTATTTTAACCGACATTGTATCGAATTTGTAACACCCTGTATATGTTTGCGTGTTTTCATTCGTTGGGACCATTCCGGTATACTACCTCAATGGTTGAGATATTCCAAGTACAACCATTAGTAATTCTCACATTGAATGCTATTTTTTATCTAATTTTTATTTCTCAATCTAGAGTGCTGTGATTTGGCAAAAACTATTAACTTACCTCCAAGAACCCTGAGAAAAATAAAATTATCTGTCTATTCACTAAACATCTTTTACGCCCATTTAAATATTAAACGATTTTTTCTAAAAAATCTTTTTTTTTAATGTCGCTCTTCGGGTTAGCCTTTGCGAGTAATATATAATGATACTCCCCACAACAATATGCAGTATTTTAAAAAATCGGCAAATAAAGGCATAATATGCATTTAAGCCTAAGCAATTTCTAGTCACCCTCATATACGAAGGTTCTGGTTTGACACGTCATGGTTGAAGTTACAATATCATAGTAAATCAAAATAACAAACAAATATAGGGCGTCCCATTTAAAAAACAAAAGTTAATAGCAGAAATTCGGAACTAAAAGAAGATACGGCAACACTGTTACAGTAAGATATAAAACAAAATAGATAAAAACCCAAAGTGGAGGTGCTACAGATAGAACGTTTAAACACGCATTTCAGATTTGAAAACATAAAAATAGCTTTTTGGATAAAAAATCAGATTCAGCTTTTGCTGGAAGAACATTCATTGCTTTATTTTACACCTACCAATAAAATAAAGGTTGTGTTGTTTGATTGAAATTGTTATATCATTGTTTAAACGGGGGCTTAATAATGGTTGTATACATATATATATATATATATATATATATATATATATATATAATATATATTTGATAAATTAAAAAATAAATCCGAATTCAATAGCCGATTCAAATTATAAACCTTTCATTAACAACAGAATCAGACACTATCACTAACCGAGAAAATAAGTGTTACTTCACATTTTTTTGTAATCTGTGACAATATAGCTTGTACAAATTTATTTAAAACTAAAATCTCGAAGTGTTGAAAGTAGTTTGCCGAACCGTCGGCGTTGCACGTCATGCGAATATTATTTTTTACCTTCGCCCTCCCACTTCATATACTGACGCGCGTCTTGTTTTTGCGGGGATTTAATGATTGAAATGCAAAGGCCACAACGCGTAAGGCTCAAATATGTGGTGGGGGCCCCGAGAGACATCAGAGAGCGAAATACAAAACTCAGGATCTTTTCTTTTTTTTGTCATCATGTAAATTTTGAGTTGCGGCCGAAAGACCCCCAAATACGTAAAACCCATTGACCGTTTTTTTGTCATCGCAAAACTTCGCCTCGCCCAGATGAGCCCCAACCATCGTAAGTAGTTAATTCGGCCTTGTTGCTTCTAGAAAAGCAACCTCTTTAACGCAACATGCGAGTCGCCTTTTAATACTCATTGTTTATAAAATTATGATTAACACCACGATACACTTACAACGGTATGCCCAAATAAAATTGAAGTTTACAAATATTAGATTATCTAAAGTGGTCATCGTGAGGATTCGTAAAATTTATTTTTATTAAAATAATTAATTTAAAATAAAAGTTAAGAATGCTGCAAAAATAAATGCAGGGGATACTTCCATTTATATTTTATAACATTTGTTACTTGAGTTGCTGCACTAGTGCCGTCTATTGACATTTTTAGTTTTTACTTGCAATTGAAAAATACAAACCAGGTTCAAAAGAGCCCTATACAGGTAGCTAAAACCATACTGTTCTATTATTATAGTAAATATATCCTAAATTACCATTTTTTAAATTTATCTTAAGAGCTTGACGGTAAGCAACAATACACATTTTTGAAAATGTATTATTTTGGAAATTTAAAATATCTTATATCTGTCACTTTTGTTTATCGATTATAATTTCAATCTCGATTTCTACTGCCTGCAACTGCACAGGTAGGACGTAATAAACTGTATTGAAAATAAAATCTTTAGATTCAAAATAATTAGTTTAATAATTTTAAAAACATTTTATTGAAGCGTAAATTCTACAAACGTTTTCAAATGACAATGCATTACGGCCTATTTGACTCCCAAACGCTGTACATAGATGTGACGTACTTGCGCGAGAAAGACGAGTTTAAATTCGGTCCGTATCATCGTCGTTTATTGCATAAATGATATTAAAAAATCAGCAAGCAAGATTATTAGAATGCAATCCAATGTTAGCGCAATACGCAAACCAAAGAAGTCGGCTCATACTTCAGAACACAGAATACCAGACCAGAGAAGCTCCAGAATTTTACAAACCTTTTTGAGCGCGAAGACTTCTCTTTCGTATGACGACACATTCGCAAATTAATTTGAGTTATCGAACACACTCACGCAAACACATTATATTTCTTTTGGGCGGCTATAGATGGCGAAACTTCCGATAATAAAAATGCATTCGAGGTGCTTGTATTCAATCGAAATTGATATCAATGGAAATTGGTTTCAATGAAAATAGATAATCATAGAAATTGCTGTAAATGAAAATACCATTCATAAAAATTGATAATCGGTTATATTGTTTCCCACAAAATACTACAAAGGTACTCGTTAAATATTGGATAAATATTGATATCAACAAATTTGTAACTAATAAAATTATATTATAATAAAAAAAATGCATTTTAATTATAATAATATAATGAAAATTGAATTAATTTTGTAAAGACCCATCCAAATATCCTGACATACATTTTAACATCTAAATCAAATTAATTAATTGTTAAAAATCTATATGAAGGCTTTAGCTCTAGATGTTCCAAGGATTCAGTTAAAATTACATTTTTATTATAATATTATAAAATAAATTGCCATAATGAAGTCCCATTCAATTTAAATTAATACCGGGCATATAGCAGACTAAAACGTAAAACGGCGTTCCATAGATGCCCTATATTTAATACAAAAAATTCAAAAATATTTATTGATTATAATTTTCTTTAAAAATAAAAAAAATCTTGTGGATTGTATTCAATGTATATTTCGATCACAAAATTAAGTTAAATTTATATTTATATAAAATTAACTTTAAGAAAACATGATATTTTATAAACAATAATTAGAAAAACCATAAGCTTTTTCTATTTGTTGATTTTACTATCATGATATCATCTGTCCACCAACACTGCAAAACTTACCTAGCAAAGTGTAAAAGATTTACTCTAAAAATACCGATGTAATATAATCAGTGTATTGGTGTCTTCAACCACTGCATCAGAGTTACAGTGTTAACAGATATATCACATAATTTTATCTGTGTAAAGAAGCCTGTATTATATGGAATTAATAAATCAAAATTAATGAACTAAATCTGTCGGATTTTGTATTAAAAGCATTGTTAAAATTTCACACTGTTTACAATCGGGCATTTTTAGTAAAGTGGAAAAAAAAACCTTTTAATATTAAAATTAGTTTAAACCAATACCTGGGTATCGGCAGCTAGAGCTGAATGAACTAGCGTGGCTAGCATATCAATAATAGTGGTAAAAAGTTCACTGTTTGTGTGCAGATCTATAATTCCATGAGTCACAAGTTGTACCAAAAGGAGAGCCCAGTCAGTAGTGGCAGAACTGTTCCGTTGAAAAGCCTAAAAAGATAATCTAAACTAAATTTACTCCAAAACCAGAAATATAAACGAATTTGGTAGCACATTACTTACTTAACATCATTTATATAAAAATGTATTAACTGTAAAGTTTGTTCATAAATCTACAATTAAAAAAAATTCTGTCGCCCCCTCGGTGGAAATGTTGCATTTCCATAATGGAAAACCATACATTAAACGCAACTTTAATTCATTCAACTAATTATTACCTCAAACACTCCTCCGACCAAAGCAAATCTCAACTGAAGTCCATCTAAAGTTCTCTCACTATGACACGTGTCTTGCAGGTTTCCTTCCTTGGCTTGCTGAACCAACTGAAATAAAAACCTGTGTTACTTTGCATTAAATTTGTGATTTAAACGTTTCGTTACCTGTGTTAATTGTTGATGTAATGAAGAAAGCAATCCTTCCTTCTGGCCTTCTTCTTGTCCCTTCAAACATGTCAGGACCAAACTAAGAAACGGCTGGTGCGTGAGCATGCTGTTATTTTCGGCGGTGCTTCTCTTTGGCATTGGCTTTTGGTCTTTGCAATGCCAACCACCGTTTTCTAGTACCTGTCCAGCAACCTTGAAAGACCACAAATATATGTCTAGAATAAAGTGCATTTCTACATCATAAATAGTAAGCCTTTTTTACACAATCATTACGAAAGAATGCCGTTGGTTTCGAGATGAATCTAGGTATATGAGAGCCAATTATTATTTTTGGTTGACTCTGAACGAACCGATCTCACAATAATTCCAGACTTTTTTACAAACATTAACCCCAGATTCCCTAAAAAGGTTTAAGAGCTAGACCGCGGAAATTAAAATTCGCTAATTATGTTTTGATTATGTCATCGATGGAAATGTAATTTTAATTTAATTTCAAGTTAGGTCTGATTTAAGTTTAGACATCTTTAGTGACTACGGCTGTGATGGTTTAGGTTACGTTTATGTTAATTTCTGCGTCGTTACCAGATAATACTGAGAAAAAAATGCAAAAAAAAAATAAGAAACAGTGACAGATTAATGAAAATTTCGTGGTTCCAAAGACAGAAATAACTTATTTTAGTGTTCTAATTCATACAAAGTTATTTCATTCATATTTTTATTCATACAGTTAATTCTGTTCGAAAAAAGCAGAGCCATTTATTAAGTCGAACGTCAGAAAGGGGGCCGTTTTTTTACTTGCAGTTCTTTAAGAGCTCTTTTATACTAGTTTACATTGCTAGACCCTCTGCAAGATTAAAAAGGAAACGCAAAAAGCCTACCACAATATTGTAGATGGAACAATAATTATACAATTGTATAAAAAATAGGGTCAGCAAGGACCAAATTTGTAATAATTCCACAAAAATTACTTTTTTTTATTTATCAGCAGACCACGAAAGCCTAAGTACTAGGTACCGTGATTGCTTTAAATAAAGAAGGGAAAGGGACTTGCAGATTAGGAGAAGAAGGAAAGGCTTTTGCTGGTAACACATTCCATAAGCGAGAATCTGGAATAAAGGAGCGAACAAATGGGAAGTCCTTCTGGTCTTTGCAGTTGGAAGGTGAAGGGATGCTCGTATCTCCCTGGCAGGAACGACTAAGGAGGAGATAATGAATGATAATTCATCACAACACAATCCGTGGTATCTGTAAAACAGAGATAGATCGCCCGCAATTCGACGAGGCTCTAATGATGCAAGCTTCTTTGTGATGTTTGAATCTCCATTGATATGCTAGGGTAGGTGCCAACACTGAACCCTATGGTACGCCTGCGTTGATTAGGTGAAAATTTGATGAATGACCGTCAACCACTACAGAAAAACTTCTGTTATAAAGAAATCTGGCAATCCAAGTGCAAAGTTTTGGGGGAAGACCATAGGCAGCATTATTGAGAAGTGCGTCATGTCAGACTTGGTCAAATGCTTTGGATATGTCGAGGGCAATAATTTGGGCTTCTCCGTAGAATTCGATGGACTTATTCTAGTTGTGGGTTACGAAGGTAAGAAGATCTGCTGTGGATCTTTGTTGCCGGAAACCGTATTGTCTGTTGTGTATAAGTTTATACCTTTCAAGGTAATTTAAAAGATCATTATTGATATACTCCATTACCTTACTCATACTTGTAAGAGGGATATGGGTCTGTAGCTAGAGGAAAGAGTTTTGGATCTGTTTTTGGGACCAGGCTGTATACAAGCAGATTTCCAGAAGTTTTGATTCATATTTTTGGCAAGGGATCAAAAGCATTGACTCCTATTTTGACAAGAAAGAACTTTGCTTTTTATGCGGTTGTGGAAAACATTTTTGGCTTCGAGAATTATGCTCTTCGCATGATCCATTTCCACACAATGTGGAAGTTGATTTCTTTTCTCCGCGTACACAAAAGGCCTTGCTCAATAAAATTAATGGAAGGATCGTGAATTCCTTAATAATCTCACATATAAAACAACCGGAAAAAATCATCAGAAAAGGAAAATCCAAGTTCAATGTTGAGAATCGTGAGGGATAGTTAAACACCACAAAAAATGAAAAAATTAAACTAAATATAAACCAACATCGCACTTACTACTATTCTTATTTGCGGTTGAGCATGACATTTTTATGAATTCCGAAAAGTACTAAAAGGCAAGATTAACAAAAGCAATGATTATTTACCATATAAACAAAGCGATGGTTTAAATCTAATACTACCAGATCGTCTGAGGAAGATAATACTATCTGTGTTAAAGTACATCTTCAAAACCGTAAAAATATTAGACAAACAAAATAAATGTAAAAAAAAAATATTTAAAAAAAGCTTTAATTTAAAAACTAATAAACTGAAAAGTATAAAACAATTAAACTTGCATAAACACAGAACTTTTAAAAATTTGATGTGTGATGACGCCTCAAGCTTTTGAGAAACTATTCAATTTTTTTCCTGTGTTTATATAAGTAATTATTTTTTACTTTTCAGTTCAATAGTTTATAAACAAAAACTTTTTTTGAAAAATATTTTTTTACATTTATTTTATTTTATACTTTTTAGCATTAGTTTTTACCGCACCCTTCACGATTGGACACCATAATATTGTATTGTCATCGGGTTTGTATGTATACCAATCTCAGTCAATTCCGATAAAGTGAAGTGTTTTGTACTATTAGCATTATTTTCTATAAGACATTTACGATTGGACACCATAATATTCTATTGTCATCGGAATTATGTATGTATACCAAATCTCAGTGAATTCCAATAACGGGAAATGCTTTAAAAGTTACTTGCATGATTTGACCCAAACGTATATATAATAACTAACTAACTAGCATACAAGTGAAGTTAAATAAAAGCTTTAAAAAAGTCATTTTTATTTCATATTTTGGAAAGTTTAGAGGTAAAAACTAATTAACCACTTATTGCAACCTCGTATTCCTGCTTTCAAGTTTATTTTTTTTCAAAAATGTATACTTTTTGGTGGAATTATTGTAAATTTAGTCCTTCAACGCGATGATAATTTTCAGCTTTTTTCTTGACAGAAGATGTCAGTGGCAGAAATTTAACTATAGTTTCCGATCGATATATCTTAAAAATATTTATAAAATTTAATATTTAGGAAAAAATCGTAAGGATCATTTTTGTCCAGGATATTCTCGTCATAATTTTTTATATTTACATAATTGTTCTGTCTACAATAATTGGGCAGACATTGGTAAAAAATTAATTTCTGCAACTTTTCGTAAAGTATTTTTTTGCAGAGGGTCTAGCAATGTAAACTTTGTCTAATTCAAATGATCTTTCAACGAGCTTTAATTTAATAAGAATGCGCCTGATAACTAATTTTCCAGAGACTCGACTCTTCAGTGGCCGAAGGGTTCCGTTTTGTTGGTTTTACCATTTTCTTTTTAAAAAGTTTACTCCCAACCAACTTACAGTAAGCTCATGACTTTTTATTAACAAAGATAGATTATACTTTGAATATATGGTCCGTCCAATATAAAATAAAATAATAACCTACGTGGGTCCCAACTTTGTATTGTATGTCGTAAAGTTGGGATCCATCGAGAGATTTCTTTATGTATGCTTGGGATGCCTAGGGAGTTAATAAATTTTATGGACTGTCTATTCGAAGTTTAAAGGTCAATTTATACATATCAGTGCCGACATCGCCCCGTAAAATATTTGTCATAATTCATAAAAAACGAAATTGTGTGAGACATGTGTAAACGTGTTAATTTAAATTATAGGCACCGATAGTTTTTTCACTGACACATACATCGTTACGGAATTGAACAGACACATCACTGACATGTATAAACCGACTTTAAACAGAAAACCCTTAAAAAAAACTTTCGTTTTGTAATTTGTTCGTATTTAATTATTTTTTCTGCAATTAGGATACATTGATTTTTTTTACTTCAACTATCATTCTTCTGCAAAACGCAATGCGAAATATTCACTATCACAACCATCCCGTCGGTAATATAATACAAATAAAACATTTCTAATTCATTACCTTACCTTAAGCACCCTTCCTTGTACAGCACCTGACAACTTAGCAATTAAAGGCGCTACCAACCAAATCGAACTGGTTTTGTTCCTCGGTTCTGGTTTCTTCGAATCTTCCATTTTCAGACAGTTACTAAACGGGGCATTTAACTGGAACACATCAATGGCCGCTTTGGCAACAGTGTCCAGCCACTGCGATAACTCGGGAGTGTTCACACTATACTGTTTGAACATGAGCTGGAGGTCCAACCAAGACATGCGCAGAGTCCAAAGTTCCAGATTCTAAATAGTATATGTTGTAAGTGTAACCCAATATAGTTTCGCACATAGTCATTTAGTATACAGTTTTTTAAAACAATTTTATTGAGCGACATTTTGTTCCACCATATCGGAATCGTACCAATATTTTAACAGTTTCTACCTATGCTACACTTAACACTAACACCTACGTAACACTTGACTTTTTTTGAAAAATTTGAGATAAATTGGATAATTTGTTTTTTAGTAATAATTTTTTAAACATTTCACTAAGCCGGGCAATCGGGGAAGTAGTTTTCAGCTACGCCGCGAACTGACCGACATACATACACACCAACAGACAGACCAATGGAATTGAGAAAACATTTTTTGGTATCTAGGGACGATAAAACGTATAAATATGTAAAACCTGGAATTTTTTTACGATTACAAATATTTCATTTGACCGCCATTTTGTTCCGCCATCTTGAATTTGTACTAGACTTTTACCAGTCTATCTCTATACCATAATTAATTCTTGGACAAAATTGGCGATCAATTTATTAAGTAGTTTTTCAGGCTAAAATTTTAAATATTTTTTTGTTTCACATCATCTTCGATTCGAATCAAAATTGTACCAGTTGATCTTACATAATACTTCATTCATTATTGTCAAAACCAAATTGGATAAGCAGTTTTTTAATAATATATTTTTTAACATTTCACTTGGCCGCCATTTTGTTTCGCCATATTAGATTTTTACCAAAATGTTACCACGTCATCCCCATATGACTCTAAATTTTTGTCCAAAATTTGAAGTCAATCGAATAGGTAGTTTTTTTAGCTATGTCGCGAACAGACAGACCGACAGAATCAAGAAAATATGTTTTTTGGCATCTAGGGACCCTGAAATGTGAAGATCTGAAAAAACCTCGGAGGATGATTTTATCACGTTACTTTCCTTTTACGGGGGAAGTAAAAAGTATTTAAACCCGAGTTTAAGCCCCATTTCACGCTAAAAGTGAGAAACTGTCATTTATTATGAGTTTTATCAAAATCGACAAAGTTTTTGAGTGTTTAAAAAATGGTTTAACCACATCTGTGCTTTGGTAATATGAATAATTATTGATCTCTGTTGTTAGGTATAAGGAAAGCGGTAATCAAGATTGAGAGCCTGATATGATATACAAGGTAGCCCAAAATAACCTTATTAATTTTTGACGATTAGCTTTTTCTTTTAATATGTAAAGATACCGTTTTGCACTCTTTATGTTAAATCAAATTCGTCATATAATTTAAAAAACATATAACGCAATCCTAAGAGGATTGGTATATCACACAAACAGATCCAGCAACAAAGATGTTTAAGATTCGGTACCTGCTTCATGATGATTCAACGGACCGACCGGGTGTGTTTTTTTAGTTAGCTATGATTATTATTACTCAACAAAAGAAGGGGTGACGTGTAGAAGTTTCAAGAAAAAAGATAATCGTCAGTCGAGTTACGGTGCTTATAATCGTCGGTCTTAAGCGATCATTTTTGTGTTACGCAATTTTCTTCCAATATAGACTTATTCGTGTCTAAAGCATTTATTCATTATTATTTATAGTTCAGCGGCGGGGCTCAAACTCTTTTGATTGGTCACTTCTAAACAATCCAGAAGCAATAACTGTGAGTAAAAATGGCAGTGCACGGCTAGTTACCACTAACATTGCGAATCTTCCTGAAATTGATGAGTTGCCTACCAAAAAATAAATAAAAATCTATTTCGCCATTTGCAAGCCCTATTGTTTTGGTAAAGAACAAAAACAATAAATGTGCGTAGATTTTCGAGCCCTCAACGCAAAAAGCGTAAGAGATAGCTACCCGTTGCCTCGTGTTGATGATCACGGTTGCAAATTTCTCACTACATGGCTAGAGGACACCATCAAATTCGATTGGCAGAAGACTCAAGGCAGAAAATGGCTTTTGTCACTCCTGATGGGCGCATGAATATGCCATTTGGTTTGTTAAATGCACCAACAATGTTCCAAAGAACCATTAACTTTATTTTGGGTGCTATGTGATTTTGTACAGCATTGATATATTTAGACATTTTAACACCAGCTATGAGTTTCATTTCATTTTCCAAACCAACATAGACTACCTTGGCCATGAGATTAGTGCAATTGGTACACCACCTGGCCCGATCTTTAACTTCGTTGACAAAGAGAAACCAGTTGACTCTGAAGAAAAACAAATCCATAAAGACTATGCAGTTACGAATCACAGGTTAAAAAGGAATTTCCCTGATGGGGTTAAATCGTACGTTCCCAAAGCTGCAAGACGCGGGGTAACCATGTATCACCATACGCTCGGCATTTTGCTACTGATAAAACTTTGGGGAGTATTAGTGCCAACTATTGGTTTCCGAGGATGAGAAAACACGTTTCTCGATGAGCCTTCACAAAGTTTTGTAATTACATTCCTGGAGAGTATATTTAAAACATTCGGAATACCACGCCGAATTATTACTGATAGGAGCTCCGCTTTTAAGAGTAGCTCAATCGGTAATTTTACTAAAGAATTAGAACGTTACAATCGAACCTTGCTTAAGGTCATATCTTCTAGTTATGAAGATGAAACAAAATGGGACAGAGCACTAGACTACGTTGTCTTTAGTATTAACACTGTAACCAACAGTACCACGAAGAAAAGTCCCAGCGAATTATTGTTTGGATATCATCCCAAGGCTATGAACGATTCATTTTAAAGTAATGTTATAGCGGATGTATTCGACTAAGCCAAAAGAGGCGTTTAAGATACTGGCAAACCAATACGAAGGACTCAAGAAAAGCAAAAAGCTTATTTTGATGTAAAACTATGTAGCTGATCTTGCTCTTATACCTAGAACAACTGTAGCCCCAATGACGGCAGAAGTAAAAAGCTGGTACCAAAGTTTAGTGCACCGTACGTAGCCAAGGAAGTACTTGAACAGGACAGGTACGTCTTGGAAGACCTGCCAGGTTCACGACTTGCACATAAAGCGTACCAGAGTAGTAGTAACGCAGAATCGAGAGATGCAAATGTCTATATACAACACTGCTTCCCCAGGATTTCGTTGTGTCCCAAATATTGGTAATACGGTATATTTAAAAAGCAATATATACTGCCAGAAATCTTTAAACAAGAAACCTCGTTAAAGTTGGCTACTTAACACATACTACACTATTAACATTAACACTAACGCCATGTAGATGGCATTGGGTCTTTGCCCTGGTTTATAAAGAATTCATTAGAAACGTTCAGTAATATAGAAGCAAGTAAACATCTATATGATTACCTTACTATTTGTAAGCTCTGACTCCCCTAATAAAACTTGAATGGCCGACTATTTTTACAACGAAATGGATGCTTGTGGCGGCCATGTTGGATAAAAGAGATGTTTGTTTAATCGGTGGCGTTGAATTTTAGGACGGGTATAACATGTCATTTTATCAGTAAACTATGCATGGCATTTATTTTTT
Organism: Kuschelorhynchus macadamiae; assembly: GCA_030620095.1. NCBI lineage: Eukaryota > Metazoa > Arthropoda > Insecta > Coleoptera > Curculionidae > Kuschelorhynchus > Kuschelorhynchus macadamiae. The sequence continues at coordinate 965,170 of JAUTXW010000747.1, forward strand.
ACATTTCAAACAATAATAATACTCAGAAAAATCTAATGTTTTTATGTCGAGTGATGTCACACCATCAACATTTTTAATTCCAAAAGAACAAACCAAATCGTGAGTGAAATTAAATAACATCTATTAAGTGTGACAGACGAAGAAGGTACATTCGCTCTTTTTTCACGTAGGCGGCGTTGCTTTCCCCAGGATAATTAATCATTCGTTTATTCCATTTAAATGTTCCTGTTATCTATTAAATAATTTATATTTACAAAACCGTTGCTGATAATTCGTTATTAAAACCTTTAGTTCTATAGGAGTTATATCCCAGGTAACTGAAACCAATATATGATTCTCCATTTATGTGTATTAAGGGTTATATTGTTATTCCAAAAACGTTGCACATACTTAATATAAAACTTTGATTTTTATAACCAAGTAACAGAAACATCACGGTTACTTCTACAAATTATTAAATATTAATTGGGAATATATACTTCAAAAAACTGCTGTAGAGGATATCAGTATACCGGAAAATACCTGATACATATGATATAGTTAAAATAGTGAAATTAGTAAAGATACCTCAAGTATTCGACTAATCATACTCTTCTGATCCAATTCATCGATGCTCGCAGCTGCTTCTGGATAACAAATCATATGCAAAAGCCTTTGAGCCTGTGAGTGAGTTAATAAGTCATCTAATAAATTGTCGCTATCACAGAGTTTCTCGGGATGGCACAAACATCTGGAACACAAAAAATACAAAATAAATTAACCTGGAATAAATGAAACATGTGTGATGGAAAAGGATATTAGTATATATATATATATATATATATATATATATATATATATATATATATATATATATATATATATATATATATATATATATATATATATATATATATATATATATATATATATATATATATATATATATATATATATATATATATATATATATATATATATATATATATATATATATATATATATATATATATATATATATATATATATATATATATATATATATATATACAGGGTTCGCCAAAATGGAGAACGAGTAAAGATATTTACTTGAGATTTGGATAAGGTTCATACTAAGAAGTGAACTATATTTTAAAAATATTTTCGAAGTTGCGGCGTTGCCAGCTCTATTGCAGACAGACAGGAAGTTTCTTTTTTTAAATACAATACCCTGTATATTATTGCATTGTCAAATTCTACGAACTATTCTGAGCATTTTTTATGTAGTATGTTCTATACCTATTTTGAGCAGTTTTGGAAATAAAAATTATTTTCTAATTTTTAAGGGTCAAATCGGCTTCAATGTAAAACACGATATATTTTTAGAATATTGTCCCAGAATTCTGAAATTTTTATACGAGTTTCCGAACATGTAGGTTAATTGACGGCTGAAGGTATTTTTTAATAAAAGGTTATACAGGGTGTATAAAAATATAGTTTATTCGCGAGGAACAGAATGTCCATAACTCGATTTTTTTTTAAATGGAACACCCTGTATATTTTAATTGCATCAAATAGAGAGAGACATTGCCTTTCAAATGACATTAGGTGTTCCTATACCTATCTCTGATGGGTAATGAATTAAATGGCATTTAAAAGAAAAAATCGACCATTTTATTATTTTCTGGAAAAAAAATCTATGTTAAAAGCACTAAATAGACAAGTAAACATTTTTGTCAATAATATATCTATCTTAATGATAACTAAATGAAAATACGTTTGTTGAGAAAAATCTATAGTTTAATATTTACAATATGTATTCACAAACGCTTTAGATAAAAAATTAACGATACAACCGAATAAAACAATATTACAAAAATATAGCTAACAACAGAACTATCCCCAAATGAATTGTCAGTAACTGAACTGTTTAAAGTGTCCTCCATTAACTCTGAGGCATTCCAGAACTTGTGTCATTACATGACTCGTTGCTTTTTGAATCTCTTCCGCGGATAATGCCAGCAGTGCTTCTCTTGTCCGATTTAGGAGTTCTTCCTTTGTTTCTACTGGCGTCTGATAAACTATCCCTTTTACCCTGCCCCAAAGATGGAAGTCGAGAGGGGTAAGGTCTGGGGACCTAGGTGGCCAAATCCATGGACCTCGTCGGCCAATCCATCTGTCTTCGAAGATTGTAGTAAGTTCCGCACTTACTTCGTTTGTACAGTGAGCCGGTGCCCCATCTAACTGATACCAGCAGCTCCGGAGTAAGTTCAATGGTAACTCGTCGAGAAAATAAGAAACTGTAGTTATCAATATTTCCAAATATTTTTCAGAATTTAAATTTTCATCGTAAAAGCAAAACTTTATTTTGTCATTCATCATGAGGCAAAATACATTGAAACCGAACTTGTATTGAAAACCTTTTTCTCTGATAAAATAAGGATTTTCTTTGGACCAAAAATGTGAATTTCTTCTGTTAAATATCCCTTCTTTTGTGAATTTGCTCTCATCCGTCCAAATAACTTTTTTTAAAAAGTTGGGATCTTCTCGTGTACGCATCAGGATCATTTCGCAGTATGCGACGCGCTGAGGAGGATCAGTAGGCTCTAAAGCCTGGGCTGTTATAAATTTATAATTATGCATTCTATGTTTGTGCAAAATTCTTTCCACCGATTTGTAAGAAATGCCTAAATCTTTCTCTGCGCTATTAATTGATGCGTGAGGGTATGTATGGAAATAAGACAAAACAGTAATTTCATTGTCTTCGTTACCTGTTACAGGTTTGACTTGAAGTCTTGGTCTTTTAACATTATTGTACTCTCTGTAATTCTTCTCTATTCTTTTAAACTTTTTCTCGTTCATTGGGACAGAATCTGGATAAAGTTGATTAAATTGTCTACATGTTCTTGATATTATTTTATCACATTGACCGTGTACATAAAACAAATTTAGAATTTCTACACTTGAGTAAGAATTTGCCATTTTAAATTAGTGAATTTTTGACAACTATGCATATTAAAAACAAATGTTCTCTGTTTGGTTTCCTGGGAGATGACAGGCGGTAGTATCGTTAATTTTTTATCAAAAGCGTTTGTGAATACATATTGTTACTATTAAATTATCGATTTTTCTCAAGAAAAGTATTTCCATTTAGGTATCATTAAGACAGATATACGTAGAAATAACTTGCCAGTATTTGACAAAAATGTTTACTTCTCTATTCAGTGCGCTTAAAATAGATTTTTTTTACAGAAAATACTAAAATGGTCGATTTTTTTTTAAAATGCCACTTAGTTCATTACCCATCAGAGATAGGTATAGGAATACCTAATGTCATTTGAAAGGTAATGTCTCTCTCTATTTGATGCAATTAAAATATACAGGGTGTTCCATTTAAAAAAATCGAGTTATGAACATTTCTGTTCATCGCGAATAAACTATATTTTTATACACCCTGTATAACTTTTAATTAAAAATTACCTTGAGTAGTCAATTAACCTACATGTTCGGAAACTCGTATAAAAATTTCAGAATTCTGGGACAACGTTCTAAAAATATATCGTGTTTTACATTGAACTCGATTTGACCCTTAAAAATTAGAAAATAATTTTTATTTCAGAAACCTCTCAAATTAGGTATAGGACATACTACATAAAAAATGCTCAGAATAATACATAGAATTTGACAATGCAATAATATACAGGGTATTGTATTTAAAAAAAGAAACTTTCTGTCTGTCTGCAATAGAGCTGGCAACGCCGCAACTTCGAAATTATTTTTAAAAAGTTCACTTCTTAGTATGAAACTTACCCAAATCTCAAGTAAATATCTTTACTCGTTCTCCATATACTTCTAATACGCCACTGAGTTTGGCGAACCCTGTATATATATATATATATATATATATATATATATATATATATATATATATATATATATATATATATATATATATATATATTTAGTGGGTTTTATTATTTTATGATCTTAGTGCGGGTATATTAGTGATTCTTTTTCTAAGCTATCCTTATAATAAATGTGTCTGTATTTTGGTTTTACTAGAGAGGGCAACTTATTTATTAAAGTAAAGCATGGAATAAAATTGAGTTAAATTTTATTCGGAATTATATTAGTTTTAATTTCTCTAAAGCTAAACTAAAACAATTTGAATATTGTTACCTGCGTGGTGAAGCTATGAAAGTGCTAAAGAATTTACCAGAAGAAAAACAGAATGACTTTGGAACATTAGTATGTCACTTAGAAATGCAATATGGTGAGGCACATCTACAAGAAGTGTATATAGCCCAACTGCAACCCGTACACAAAAATATAACGAAAGTATTCAAGGGTACGAGACACATATCGTGTGGCTAATCACCTTGATGTATCTATTGCCATGCCAAGTTGGCAGTTTTGAAAACTACCTGAAAATCCAAGTAAATGAACAACAAAGTGACTGCGATAAATGCATTCAACCATTTTTAATGGCCTATCGCTCTGCAGTTCATGATTCAACTGGAAATACACCTGCCAGTATAATATGTGGATCCGATTTACAACTTCCAGTCGACTTTCTGACTGGACGTCCTTCTGGCAATAAGATAACTACTACAGATTATGCAAGCCAGGAGAGTAAGCGCCTTAGAGCAATCCATGGAGAGGTCCGCGTCAGAAACTACAAATAGAAAGCGATAGGATGAAGTCACGTTGGGACCTGAAAGCCAATCACAATGGATTTACAGTGGATGAAAAAGTTTGGTTATACAATCCAAAGAGAAGGAAAGGACGCTCGCCGAAGCCGCAGAAGCCATGGGAAGGCCCGTACCGTGTGGCGACCCCTCTGAATGATCTGGTGAACCAGATTCAGAAGAGCTCTCATGCAAAAATGTGGTGCACCTCCATCCATTAACCCGTTACCAAGATACAGATGTTTGATCGGGACGATCACCTCTAGAAGGGCAGTGTTACGAATTTATCTTAGTAATAGATTTGTAAATTTTAGGTTTATTTATAATTTGTTATTATAATGAAGTAAACTTACCTTAGTTTTTTCCCATGTAACGACTATGATAGTATAAAAAATCCTTCTGGAATGTTCTATTAAGTTTAATTCTTTACACCCTGTAGTATTTAGATTATTCTAGAGTTTTATAGATCGTTTCATCAAACAAAAGTATTTTTTTAAATTGTCCACGTTTCGCAACTTTATTGCACTAAAATGCCATGGATTACAACATCAGTTTAAACTAAACAATTAAACCTTTTTAAGAATTAAAATTAAAATGAACATTTTAAGATATACAGAAATTGTTTCAGAAAGAACCTGATAAAAATAAGATCAGTTTTATCCAAATGCAATCAACCTATAGGATAGTCGCAACACAAGTTATTAATACAAAATTAATTGTTATATTATATTAATAACGCGTGTTGCGACTCTCCAATCGCGATCTCATTTTTATCGGGTCCCTTTTGTAACCATTTCTGTAAATCTTGTTTTTTTTTTTTAATTTTAACACTTATTTATTTAGTTTTAACTGTTGTTGTAACCCATAAATATTTTTTTCTTTTATAGCATTTTAATGTCCTAAGACTGCAACAATATAGTTGCGAAACATCAACAATTGAAAAAAAGACTTTTTTTTATTGAATCCTAACCCCAAATAATACACCACTCTAACATAACAACAAGAGGATCGTTAGCGAAAACGATTTAGAAACTTAACAATAATATTTGCAATTTTACTTAACACTGTTTTAATTTGTATAGTCAATAAATGTTGCTATTATTTTTAACTAAAAATAATTGCTGAAACTTACCTATCTAATACCCATTGCTGAGAGCAAATTTCCCTTAGAACGTGGTTAGCAAAAGCCGACAGGGAAGCGGTCGCTTCTGGATTCCCTGAACTGATTTGCCTACAAATATATCACTAATATTAGGGGTAAAATACAGCTGGAATTTTCTGGATCCCACTGTACGTATGAAAAAGAAACCATAAGGTAACTTTAAACGTGAAAACAAATATAGAATGGTACGAGTGTACCCACCTGAAAATATGGATCAAGTAATCATTATCTCATGACGAAGTTGTCAAAAAGCTACTATGGAAATATGTGAAAAGAATTTTAAAAGTACTACATATTTTTCCATTTTTTTTTTAACTGTTCTTGCTTCACGTGAAAATAGGAATAAATTATAAACCCAAACCGGTTAACAAAAAAAAATAAAAAATTAGTGACTCGCTTCAATAAAGCAGCCGCGTAGCTCAGCACCCAGAATTGTTAGTCCGCGACGCACTGCATCCGATCAGTTGCTTAAATTATTCACACAATGTCAACTTTTAAGGCTTACATGATAGTTAAAGAAACACACTTGTGACGTAGATGTATTGGCGAAAAATTTTTTTGAAGACAAGCACGTGTTTTATTTGACCAATGAATCAAATCATAAATTGTCATTAGATTTAATACGGAGTACACTGTTTGATGCGACAGGCAAACTATGTATTGACTAAAATATGATAAAAGATACATATGAACTTGGCAACTAGCTAAATATTCTTGGGGTAACGAACTGTCAATATTTTCCTTTTCTTTCCCAATCAGTTTAGATTTCGATAGGGACATTCTATTCCTATCTTTGAATTTACTAAATAAATGTTTAGGCTCAAACTTTTGAAAAGAATAAGTGGCGATAACATGGTAGTGTTATATAGACGATGTAAAAGAAGTGATTTCTTAAGTAGGCCAATTTACACAATTTTACAGGCATAGCTATTTCTATTCAGAAAAATGTTAATTCTTTATTTTGGGAATGTACTGGGTACCACGGTATAATTTACAAGTTCTTCTTGTAACTAATTTTTTTTATTAATGATAAGCAAAAAAATAAAAATCCATCTTTAAGGGGAAATGTTTTTTTCCTCACCAAATTTGCATTCAATTTTTTTTTATCAGAAATATACATAGTGTAACAAAAAGTAGGTTTTTTTAATGGTACACAGCATATTTTTATATTGTTAAAAACAGTAGAAAAAAATTTCCAAAAATACCATACCTGATATATTTACGTGTTAAATTATTTATCAAAGATATATACATTTAAGTCAAAAAATATTTTAAATTGTTTATTTAAATAACTACAAAGATTTTTTTTAAGGTAGCAACATACACAAACGGATAAAAATTATAAATAAAAACCACGATTGTATGCCATTAGAATTAATTTATTTAACACATTACTAAAAAACAACTAAACAATAACTTTTTTAAATACAACAAAAGATTTTTTGATATATTATTAATCGCAACTTATTTTATCCCTCATTTTGAATATTCAAATGCTCTAAAGGAATTTCAGTAAAATTATAATTCCTATTTAAAATTTCAACTATTCAAATGTCTTTTATTTTGTGCCAAAAAAAATTCATAGGCGTTAGTTCTGGACTATTAGGAGACCATGCAATTATTTCATTTCTTTCAATTCATTTCCCATAACTCTGAAATGTCGCACTTGTTGGATTGCATGGGAAGGAGCAGAGTGTGGAAAAGTTATATTTCTTTATTGCATTATGGGTAAATCATCTAGAAGATTGGAGACCAATTATTTTATTGTCCAATATACCATATAACACATTGTGTCTGACGTCCTTGATATCGCTCCTTTTTCATAAGTTTTTTCAGATGCCCAGTTCTTAAAGTTTTGTCAGTTAAATAAACCACTTGTAGAAAAGCTTGACTCGTCAGTGCATAGTATTTTCTAAATCTCTACTCTTGGTATCTCGGTACAACATTACATAACAATAAAATGTAATCTTTGATTTTTATGATCTGGTATTAGCTTTTGAACTTTTCGATTTTATAGGGTTTAAAATTGTGACGTTTTAAAACTTTCCGTATACTTTCACGAGAGTTCATTCGTAAAGTTCTATAGAACCAACCCATAAAGAGGTCTCCCCACGCAACAAAAGTCAGGAATCAACAGTGAAATTGAATGGTTGTGGTATGAGCCAGAGAAGTAGTTGTTTCTGTGATTCCATTTCGACCCTTTGCCCTACACGGGGCTCCTTAGTCTATGGCGGCCTGATCAGCTCTAAAAAGAGCGGAAAATTAAACCTGATAACAAACTAAAGGTCAGGGCAAATTTTTAGTTGCCCTAGCTATGGAATATTTTCAATGATGATTCGATCTTTAAGATCTAAAAATGTTACCTGTCAGGCTCAATACCCTTTTCTCTGTAAATATAGCAGGTAAATATATTATGTTTGGCACTTTTGGAAAGCTCTTTTCACAGTCTTATTTGTACAGGGTGTCCCATTTTCGTAGGTTTTACGGGGTTTCCAGCTTATGAGTAGAGATAGAGAGATGCGGTTTTCGCGACACCGTGCTACTTTTCGATGAAACTAAAGAGGCCGCAAACAGATTTGCCCTAACCATTTTAGTTTCCGTGCTACAAGGTGATTTTGAAAATTTGTCATTTTCGGACACCTATCGTAAAATATATTTAAAATGTTTCAACTGGTATTTATAGATTTTTTCACGTAGAATTCAGTGGCGTACTCAGATTTTTGCTGAGAGTCATAGTTTTTGACATATTGGCATAACCTACTATTTTTTAAATGGGACACCTTATATATTATTTTTTCATCTTATTCTTCGTGTCGAGAGCTTTTCAAAAACATACCATAAGTCATATTTATTTTCATAAATAACATGAAAAAATGCATTTTTCTTTAAACGGATTTATGGCATAGCAGATCAATCGAAATAAGAGAAGGTGGCTGTGGAGCCATGGAAAAAGTTAACAAATATTTATTAACGAAATAACAAAGTAACAGCATCAGAATAAATTAGGAAGTAGGTAAAAGGTAATAATTATAATTTCATTAAAACTACAAATATTGTTCAAATTGTAGACCAGTATGTGTCCTACAAGTGTGACAAACTTTAAAAATTCTTTTTAATGCATTTTCTATTGTAAATGACTGTCTTTGTAACTCTGCAAAAGCGTTTTCGGTGGCCATTCTTAGTTGTTCTAAGTTTTCGTATCGCCTTACATAAACCTTGTTTTCTAAATGACCCCACAAAAAGAAATCTAAAACTGAGAGGTCAGGGGATCGTGGTGGCCATCGAACAGGTCCGTGTGTTCCTATCCATCTTCCAGGAAAATGGTCGTTAAGCCAGTTTTGACTTATTCTGGCATTGTGGGCTGGAGCTCCGTCTTGCTGGAAATAAATCCTATTTAGTTGAGCCAAGGGAACATCATCCAAAATTTCTAATGCGTCTTCTAGGATTCGCACGTAACCAATCGAATTCAGATTTCCTTCATATATTTGGTAAACTATTTTTCGGTTGAAAATAAAACAGGAGACATTGTATCCAAATCTGCCCTGACGCTCCCTAGGAAAAATAACATGGTTGTTTTCTTGACTCCAAAATCGCGTGTTGTGTCTATTTAAAATCCCTGAACTAGTAAAATGTGCCTCGTCTGACCAAATAATCTTTTTTTCAAAATCGATATCTTCCGCCTTCATATTTATAAACCAATTGCAGAACTCCAATCTGCGCTCTGCATCACCAGGATGCAGATGATGCACAAGTTTGTATTTATAGGGTTTGAATTTGTGCTTTTTCAAAATTTTCTGCACTTTGGTTTTCGGTACACCCGCCTCTTCGTCTATTTTCCTGCAAGATGTTTCAGGAGCTGTCTGAACGAGGGCTAAAACGTTGACCTCAGATTCTTCGTTGTCTTTATTGTAAGTTCGCGATCGAGGCTTGTTAAAAGATCCATATTGGCAAAGATTATTTTTAATTTTTTGAAAAATTCTTTTTTCTGGTTGTCTTCTCTCGGGATATCTAAGATAAAATAAAGCGAACCAATAAAGTTAAAAAACATGTTTACCAAAATGTCCAAAATAATTTGGAAGCCCAAAAACAGAAAATAACTTCAAAACATAATTCCGATGGTAACGAAAATAAAGACTTTACCTTAGGACAAACTGTATTTAAACAAAACCCCCAAAATAGAAGTAAGAAAAGTAATAAATTTTTAGGACCATATAAAATTACCAAAATATTAGAAAGGAACCGCGTTGAAATTACACAAAGTAATAACCCTAACAAAAAAAGATACACAACTTAAGAAACCTTCTCGTATTGTTTCACACACCGGGGCCTTCAGCAACCCAGGATACGTAGTATTCGAAAACATGAAAGACAATCCGGGACTACTCCCACACAAACTCGGCAATGCCCAAAACCAAGAAAATATATGGTCATTTATTCAAATATTTGATATATCCAATATAATAAGTCAATTCAATGCACTTCAGTCTCAATACGTACGTATAAAAAACGCATTTGAAAATGAAACTAATATTTCTAAAAGCTATAAAAATAATTTCTATAATATCTACAACTTTATTATCTTACGAAAATAAAATAATAAGTCAAATTACCCAAATTAATCCTTTATTTAAAAATAGACAAAAACGAGGTCTCATAGACGGATTAGGATCAATAATAAAATCAATAACCGGAAACCTAGACCAAGAAGACGCTCGAAAATATGAAAAAGCTATAGAAACTCTATCTAGTAATCAAATAAAAATAAAAACACTTGTAAAAGACCAAATTTCACTTCTAGAAAAATCAATCCAAACCTTCCAAAATGATATCCAAAACTTAACAAAAAATCAAATAATTCTCAAAAATCGAATAAACCGAATTGAAGAATTATTACATACCATGGAAGTCGAAAATATAGGAACCTACTTTTACTTTTACACCGAAATGATAATTTCCCAAATAATTACCGAATTTCAAATAATATACGAAATATTAGAAAAAATACAAATCGCAATAACTTTTTCCAAACTAAATATTTTTCATAACTCTATAATTGAGCCCAACGAGCTTCTAAGAAGTAGAATTAATCTCTAAACACTTAACAAATAATAAACTACCATTCCAAACAAAATTAGAGAACATCTTACTTTTTGAAAAAATAATGGAAATAAAAAGTTACAGCAAAAAGAATCAAATAATATTTATAATCGAAATTCCAATTGTTGAAAAAAATAATTATAATTATTTTCACCTATACCCTTTACCGATTCCACAAAATAACTCCTTTAAAACAATAATACCGAATTCTCAATATTTAATAATTAATGAGCAAAACCATATCTTTTTCAATAAAAAATGTAAAGAAATCATTCCTGAAGAATTTATCTGCCAAAATACAAATCCCATAAAAACCACAGAAGATTCCCCATGCGAAACGCAACTTCTGAAATTCTCAAAAAACCTATCCAATTGTTGATTGGTTCCTGTCAAAATCGAAAAGGTCAAAATCCAAGAACTTGAGAATAACAAATGGATTGTGCTTTGTCCCGAATACACAGTAGCCAAGTCAAAATGCGATGAAAATAGTGAAAATATACCCTTACAAGGAAGTTACGTATTAGAACTAAAATATAATTGTGAAGTGCGTATAAAAGACATACTTATTCGAAACTTCAAAAATTCCAAAAACAATTACAAAAATATTTTGCTTCCAAAAATTAATTTTACACACCCGGTATATAAATCCGCGACAGACTTAAAACCATTGAAACTAGACGATGTAGATCTAAAAGACATAAGTGTTATTAAAAGTGCTTTAGAAGTTGAAAAACAAGAAATCAACTCCATCGAAAACACTCCAATTCATTTTAAAACTATTAATGGCTGGACAATACTAATTTACATTATTTTAATTTTACTAATACCATTTTTTGCAATCAAGTTTTATAGAAGGAAAACGAGAAACTTCAAGAAAGAAGAAAATGAAGAAATGAAATTAGAAGAAATCCCCAGCCATGTATCCCCGAATTCTGTAGCCAACCCCAGAATTCTACACTAAGGGCGGAGGAGTTATGGGAACAGTCAACACAGCACCTTATGATGGGAAACTGTAACGATGAGATGTTCCACGGAAGATGAAAACCGCTGACATACAATTATTCACATATAAATACTTTTTGTAAACATGTTAAGGCGTCTTTAAGCCACTAACTGTCGTACCGGTTAATTAAAGTCCGTATTTTTCAAATTTTGAGTTTTTTTAAAAAGTCATTCGTACATGTAAAACCTAAAACTACTGGGAGGTTTGCGTAATATCAGTCGTGTCACCTACTTACACGGAAAAAAACTGTGGGTTCATTATTTCATTTTTTACATGATCATTTAAATAATCAGAAATGCATTCAACTAAATTCAATTAATAATTAATTATTTCGTTTTGAATAGTTTTCGAGTCACCAGTAAAAACATTTTTAATTTTTTTGTGACGATCTTTTAGTTTTAGGCAAGCAAGGCCAGTAAAACAATTTTTGTAATATTTGACTACTACATAACCATTTGTACGCCGAAAACCAGGATGACGATTAAAACTCTGATCTTATTCCTTCCATCGATTAAATGGAGGTTCCAACAAAATGTAAATTATATCGGTGATCGGATTTATCAATAATGTAAATTAATAAATTCGACACCAAATAAAGTTGTAACAACACCATAAATAAATATAACACAAAACAGTCAAGTAAACTGCAAAGGAACTAACCGGTTGCAACGAAATCCGCGAAAATAAAAGTAAACAACAAACTGAACGACACGTGGGTGTAGTGTACTGCGTTAGCAATTTACCGCGGGCGTTGTATGGCGTTGATTAACATTAATCTTACATGCGGTCGACGTTATTGCGAACGCGTTGTCATGGCAACGTAGTAGGAAAATCGTAAACTAAACATAGCCCCTCCAGCAAAGTAGAAGCGGTTTGCGCCACTGTTATAGTTGTTATAATAAAGTTCGATTTGAAAGTTTAAGTAAAATGACGTGCCGCCAACGTACAATATTTATTCGAGATGTACAGTTTATTTTTTGCCAATTAGGTGAATAAATGAATGTAAAAACTTAAATTTTAAGAGATATATAATAAATATAGTTAGATGTTTGGTTATTTATTTTTCCTGGTGAAGTAGCACTTCACCTACTGCCATAATCTCAAGCGGGCCTAGGGCCCCAAATATTGTAGATGCGGTACTGGCTTTTGGGTGCTAATTGTTTGTGTTCTGTGTTTTGTGCTAGACTAAAACAGGCGTATAATTGCAGTGATATTGATTTTATATTTTGTTTTGTGAGTATTCAGCGTCGTAGTCGTGATAAAATGAATTACAAGCACCAATCGGGAGCAGCTTAAAGAAAAAAATCTGCGGAAAATGAAGCAAAATTGGAAAATCATGTAAAAATAGACATTTTTTTTCAAGGTATAGACAAAAGTAACAGCTGTCAGTCGTCTAATCGTAAGTCGGTGTAATTAGAATTATTTATATTCTTTAGAATGTTGTTTTGTATATTTCTTTCTTTTTTGGTTAAGTTTATTTAGAATAGTTTATATGGAATATATTATGGTTGATATATAACCTTGTTGCATTTTTCTGTGATATCTATCCGATTTGTCTGGAGCTATTCTGAATATTTTTTTGCGATTTATGAAATCTAAATTTTTTACGGTTTTACGATTTGGCACCAGGGCTCCACGTTGTCTTATTACGCCACTGCACAATACGTAAAAAAGCATACAACAGGAGAAGATTCCCCCCCCCCCCCTTAATTACGCCATTTAAGTTTTTTTTGCAGCCTATGCAATATTTTATAGATGCCTTTTTACATTTTTAGCTACTGTTCTAAAACATTTTTTTCAAAAATGTTGATGTATCACACAATAATAAACAACATAGTAGCAAACATCAAAATCTGATAAATGGAACAGTGATTACGAATAATCATTTGGTTATCTATAATTTTGGGGTAAGGGGCAAAGAAAATACAAAGAGGAGGGTTTACTAGTCGGTATTAAGATTTTTGCTTACATGTTTTACTATCTGTTTTATATTGTCACTTATTGGTATAATCTTTTCTTACATTTTAAAATGCAATTTTTAAACTATTATGTATCGGTAGAATAAAGAAAAGTGAATTGGTTTTAATTTTTTTATAGTGTCACAACACATAGCCCTAAAAGGAACGCATGCCACAATGGTTTAGGTCTTAAATTGTACCACCAGATTTTTGTCTTATCTCTACAAGTATCTCTAAGACCTGCAAAACTAAATAACGAATTATTAATTACAGCTTGTGTAAAATATACTTTGTCTTGTCAGTATCCACCAATTTTTCCTGACATCAAAGAGAAATCTAAGAAAACAACCCGAATTTCATAGTTTCTATGATAACCCGTTGATAAAAGAGTTTTTGCTGAGCTAATTAATTCTAATGAAACAATCCTCGAAAAAATGCTTAGATTTTTTTTATTTATTTTTAATTGCGGACCGCCCCGGGCCGCAATGTACGCTACTTATAATGTACGCAACCTACTAATAAGTGTCAGGACAATTCCTCGAATATTTCTAAGAGAAAAAGTTCATATAAAGATGTGGACAAAGACCCTTCGTTTTCAAAATACATGGTGTTAAAATTTTAAAGATTTTACTTTTTTTGATGTGCCTCGTACATTTCTAGAGATATTTAATCAAATTTAACACACGATAACTTTGTAACTTTTTTGGAGTTATCTATCGACTCCTTGATAGCCCCAAAAAGTCTGCTGTAGCGACACTGACCTAGTATGGTACTACTATCGGCTTTTCTGCGTTATTCTAAAAGTCTTATATCCTTATGGACTTTTTAATATCTGGTCAGCTTTTATTATTTACATTACAAGCTAAAAACTATCAAAAATGTCCAAGTTTTTAAACACATTTTTCTAAATCACTTCAAAACGATGCAAGATATCAAAAAAGTCCAAGGAATATAAAATTTGTAGAATAAAATAGAAAAGCCGATAGAAGTACAAGACTAGGTCAGTGTCGCTAGAGCAAACTTTTTAGGGCAGTCAAAGGGGTCCTAACCCCAAAAAGTTACACCCTGTATAAGTTTCTAATACATATTGTATTTATTCCATCGACATTAATCATGGTTTATCATGTATTAAATTTAAATTAAAAAGCTTTAGGATTGTTTAAACTTTTAACACCCGGTATCTTGGAAACGAAAAGCGTTTTCAACTTAGAAATACTTGAAGAATTGTCCTGAGAAATATCGGACACCTAAACTGCTGTGCATAATAACTGCAATTCTAAAATTTTTGTGTAAAATTCAAATTGCTGTAACTTTTCAGGGATGAGAGATATTGGGCTACGGTTTTCAGCGTATTATGGAGATATGTTTTGAAAAAAAGCCCAGTATTATGTATTTTTTCAAAGTGCGTTTCATTTTATTATACAGGGTGTGAGATGACACCGTCTTATTTTTTTAAATGTTTGTTAAGAGCGAGAACTTGTTACAGCAACTCTTAAGTTTTCTTTTTTCGACCAAAATGATCTTTGGCAAGATGCAAAAAAACAATTTGTAGCGATTTGTCGTATCTTCACTTGTTTTCAATATACAGGGTTTTTTCGAAAAAAACGACATCGTTACATTATTAACACTTCAACACGACACCCTGTACATTAGTCGGACATTGGTCACTTGATTTATTATGGGTATTTATGCCTGTAATCATATTCATAGGAGCAATGTATACATGATGTAACATAAGTAAAAGAGAAATAACAAAATTGGAAATTAATATTTTGGTTGAATTTCGTACACTCCCTCCTTGAATCTCTTGTCAAATCTAAAATAATGAAAGCTCGCCAGTTTTGTGAGAATTTTTGAAAATAATTAATCCTTTTGTCGAAACGGTTTTTTAGGTTTTGTCTTAAATGCATTTATTATTGAATATACAGGGCGTTATTTAATAACTAATTAAGAAACGGCTACATTCTGATATTCCAGTAAATTTTTCACAATTTTTGGTTTGTTCAGCCAAAAACTAAAAAGATATGATACATGTTATGTTTCGATATTGATATACTGAGTGTTTTATATTAAGAAACCATACATTTCAATTTTCTGCCAAGCTATTGCCGTGCTATAAAATGGAATAATTAAAATAGCCCACTAATCACCGAATTAAGTCGAAGCCAATTTGGCATAATAAGACAATTTTAAATGCATTGGCACTATTGCCAGATTTATACACTTTTTTTTTTTGAAAATAATAAGTAGACCTTTCACTTTTTTGATACCTACTTCAAATACCCTTTGTATTTTATGAAATAAAACAAGCTTATTTAAACACCTTATAAATATTTTTAATTAATACGTTGCGTACTAAGGGTGCAAAAAAAAACAAAAGAATAAAAAAAAATTCCACACTTTGCTATCAAATATTCAAGCTCTAGACATTGCAAAAGAACCCTACTAAATTACTAAATTATATAAAATTTTATTTATTTTAAAGAAGTTTCCTTCAAGAAGAAATGTAAAATAAAATATTTAGTTAGTATCTTGTGGGTCCCCCCTTTTATTGATAATCTCCTGACACCTTCGAGGCATTGATAAAATAAGATTATTTATAAAATACTGTGGAATGTTTTCCCACTCTTCCCTAATTGCAACTTCAAGCTGGTCTAACGTTTGCGGTGGATTTGCTCTTCCGCGTAATTTAAATTTTAAATGACTCCAAACATGCTCAATTGGATTGAGGTCTGGAGACTTTGCCGGCAAATACAATGTATTAATTTGGAAGGCTTCCAAAGTCTCTATAACGGTTCTAGCTCGGTGGGGCCTTGCATTGTCATCAGCTAAGATAAAATCGTTTCCAAAATTATTTGCAAATGGTAGAATGATATTTATTAGACATTCATTCCTATAAATTTCGGCGTTGACAGTCCCACGAGTGATAAATAATTCTATTTTGCCATTTCTCATAATACCCCCGAATATGGTTAAACCTCCGCCACCAAAGGCCTCTTCAGCAGTCATATTTTCTTCGTTATACCTTGTATTCCTTTGGCGCCACACCGTTATTCGTCCATCCGAATGATATAAAGTTACTCTGGATTCATCAGTAAATAGACAATTAGACCAGTTATCCAAATTCCAATTAATATGTTCCGTGCACCATTCGAGTCGGGAAGCTCGATGCTGTGGTAAAAGTCGCACACATCTGGCTCGTTTTCGATTCCTGAAAGCAACAAACACGGTTGACAAAAGTAAGTTGTCTTAATAAGTCATTACTAGTAGTAAGCTGATTATAAAATAATAAAATTATGAAGCACTTGGGAGATATACGTATAAATACGATTTTTCCCGATTTTGTTTTTATTTTTTCCTTTATAATAAGTAGTATTAAAAATTACATATTTATTGTCACTTCTTCCCCTTTACAGAACCTCCGAAATCGTTTAAAATTTTATCAATTTTTAGACTGCATATTAATTAGCACCAAATTACGGAATTTTCCCTTAATTTAACAAATTTTGTATCTTTACGGTTTTTGAGATCCTACCTCTGCATACACTCGAGTTTGTAATACCCTGTATAAAACCATCCATTTAAATCTCAAATAATTCATTTAAGTAAATTTTAATATCTAAATAAGTATTTATTTATTTACCTAAGCCCGTTTTTGTTGAGTTTTCTTCTCACCGTGGAATTGTTTACGAGAACACCTGTTTCTGCTCGTAAATTTGAATTAAACCAAGAAGAACTACGTAAGGGGTGAATTCTAGCTTGTCGAATCAAGTTACGTTCCATTGGGAGAGTAATTTTCGGAGGCCTACCACCACTTGTTCGGTATCTGTGAGACCCAGTTTCATTCATCCTTTGTTGTAAACGGGTTATCACACTAGGGTGTACATTGTATAGTCTTGCAACCTCAATCTTTTGCATTCCTTCATAAATAAGCCTCAAGCAATTTTCTCTTTCGATCTCGGAAAGTCTTCGCATTTTTCACATTTGTATTTAGTCTGACAGATTACCAACGATAAACATTCAGTTGACATGGCTATTCAATTATGTCATTTATTTTTTCATAGCCGCCTTGCAGGAAACTTCTCTAAATAAAAGAAGTTATTTATCACGGTTTTTTGCAATGTATACAACTTAAAATTTTGACAATAACGTGTTCCTAATAAGGGCGGATCTAGGATGATGTCAAGGGGGGGGGCGAAAATAAATAAAAATATGAAAAAACGTGAGGTTGCAAGACTATTCAATGTACACCCTAGTGTGATAACCCGTTTACAACAAAGGATGAATGAAACTGGGACTCACAGATACCGAACAAGTGGTGGTAGGCCTCCGAAAATTACTCTACAAATGGAACGTAACCTGATAGAACACACCCCTTACGGAGTTCTTCTTGGTTTAATTCAAATTTACGAGCACAAACAGATGTTCTCGTAAACAATTCCACGGTGAAAAGAAATCTCAACAAAAACGGGCTTAGGTAAATAAATAAATACTTATTTAGATATTAAAATTTACTAAAATGAATTACTTACTTGAGATTTAAATGCCGCTGTAGGATATATACAGGGTATTACAAACTCGAGTGTATGCATAGGTAGGGATCTCGGAAACAGTAAAGATATAAAATTGGTTAAATTAGGGAAAGTTCCGTAATTTGATGCTAATTAATGTGCAGTATACAAATTGATGAAATTTTAAACGATTTCGGAGATACCGCAAAGGAGAAAAGTGACAATAAATATGTATTTTTTTTATTACTACCTAAATAATTATAAATAAAGGAAAAATAAAAACCAAATCGGGAATAATGGTATTATACGAATATCTCCCAAGTGTTCCTTAATTTTAAACAGCTTACTACTAGTAATGACTTAAAGACAACTAACATTTGTAAACCGAGTAGGTATGTTGCTTTCAAGAATCAAAAACGAGCCAGATGTGTGCGACTTTTACCACAGCACCGAGCTTCCCGACTCAAGTGGTGGACAGAACATATTAATTGGAATTTGGACAACTGGTCTAATTGTCTATTCACTAATGAATCCAAAGTTACTTTATACCATTCGGATGGACGAATAACGGTATGGCAGCAAAGGAATACAAGGTATAACGAAGAAAATATGGCAGCTGAAGAGGCCTTTGGTGGCGGAGGTTTAACCATATTTGGGGGTATGATGAGAAACGGCAAGACAGAGTTATTTATCACTCGTGGGACTGTCAACGTCGAAATTTATAGAAATGAATGTTTAATAATCATATCATTCTACCATTGCAAATAATTTTGGAATCGATTTTATCTTAGCTGATGACAATGCAAGGCCCCACCGAGCTAGAACCGTTATAGAGACTTATTTATAATGTGTTTAAATAAGCTTGTTTTATTTCATAAAATACAAAAAGTATTTGAAGTAGGTATTAAAAAAAGTGAAAGGTCTACTTATTATTTTCAAAAAAAAAAGTGTATAAATCTGGCAATAGTGCCAATGCATTTAAAATTGTCTTATTATGCCAAATTGGCTTCGACTTAATTCGGTGATTAGTGGGCTATTTTAATTATTCCATTTTATAGCACGGCAATAGCTTGGCAGAAAATTGAAATGTATGGTTTCTTAATATAAAACACTCAGTATATCAATATCGAAACATAACATGTATCATATCTTTTTAGTTTTTGGCTGAACAAACCAAAAATTGTGAAAAATTTACTGGAATATCAGAATGTAGCCGTTTCTTAATTAGTTATTAAATAACGCCCTGTATATTCAATAATAAATGCATTTAAGACAAAACCTAAAAAACCGTTTCGACAAAAGGATTAATTATTTTCAAAAATTCTCACAAAACTGGCGAGCTTTCATTATTTTAGATTTGACAAGAGATTCAAGGAGGGAGTGTACGAAATTCAACCAAAATATTAATTTCCAATTTTGTTATTTCTCTTTTACTTATGTTACACCATGTATACATTGCTCCTATGAATATGATTACAGGCATAAATACCCATAATAAATCAAGTGACCAATGTCCGACTAATGTACAGGGTGTCGTGTTGAAGTGTTAATAATGTAACGATGTCGTTTTTTTCGAAAAAACCCTGTATATTGAAAACAAGTGAAGATACGACAAATCGCTAGAAATTGTTTTTTTGCATCTTGCCAAAGATCATTTTGGTCGAAAAAAGAAAACTTAAGAGTTGCTGTAACAAGTTCTCGCTCTTAACAAACATTTAAAAAAATAAGACGGTGTCATCTCACACCCTGTATAATAAAATGAAACGCACTTTGAAAAAATACATAATACTGGGCTTTTTTTCAAAACATATCTCCATAATACGCTGAAAACCGTAGCCCAATATCTCTCATCTCTGAAAAGCTACAACAATTTGAATTTTACCCAAAAATTTTAGAATTGCAGTTATTATGCACAGCAGTTTATTTAAAAACACCCTGTATAGTAGGTTGCGTACATTATAAGTAGAACAGGCTGTTGGATTGACTGAGCATAAACGACTGCGGACATATAAGGGTGTTACTTTTGTAATAATAATAGTATATTAAAACAACTTTTTCACAAAACATGATTTTATAGCAGGTTTGAAAACGAACTGCAGGCGAGTTTTCTAAAGGGCGAGTGAGATTAACTGTCTTATGAAATGAGTATTTTAAACTATTTTTTTCTATTTTGTTGCACTACACTTTAAAAAGACCATTATCTTTTAAAAAATTGAAATGGACAATTGCACTCTATTTTTGTTTTTCAGTTTAAAATTCTGAACGGTCTAAAATTCGAAGTGGCCAGGACTCAGCATTATCAACTTTATATCAAAATGCTGCCTTCAATTGGGAGAGTTTTAAGCAAAAATTAAATATATTGTTGATAACTGAAGGCAAGGATAAGGGAAGTGATGCCATAAAGGCAGCTTTACTTTTAAACTGTGTGGGGGAGTAAGGTCGAAATATGTTTAACGCGCTTGGTTTAGACTATGAAAAATGCAAGTTCAGGGATGTTGACAAATTTAATGAACAGTTGTCCGAAAAAACTAATGTATGGTATATGAAAGATAGGTGCATATTTTTAAAAGAATACGTGAAGATGTGTGGATTTAAACAAGTTAAGCCAAACATGCAGAATAATAGTTGGCATTTAGGACTCCTATCAGGTCATCCCCATATGACTCTTAATTTTTTACTAAAACTTTAAGTCAATCTGCTAAGAGTGGTAAGTAGTTTTTAAGTTATAACGCGAAGTGACACACAGATCGACAGACGGACCGATGAAATTGATAAAACATATTTTTTGGCATCTATGGACATTAAAAAGTCAAGATATGTAAAACCTGAGGAGGTGATTTTAGAACATTAGTTTAGATTATGATTTGGGGTTGAATAACGTATCTATTAGGGTGGTTCATCTTACTCTTCGATCCAGGTTAATGCGTAAAGAAAGACGCTGTGCTAAGAACACCTTCTGTTGACTATTACTATAACTACATACAGTACACCCCACTCTGGTCTATATCTAGTTATAATCTCTCTGTTTATAGAACTGCATCCAGTACACTGCAATTAGCAAGATGTCTCGTCAGGGTGCTTATTTCTCACATACATATTAAACAATTGCAATATACTAATAATAACAATCTGCTATACAGGGTGATACTTTACCATACTACACATTGTATTTGGCCGCCATTTTGATCCGCTATCTTGAATTAGTCACACAGTTTTACTAGTTAATCTCTATACCATAATTAGTTATGGCACACAATTTGAAATCAAATCGTTTTTTATTTTTTAATATTTTATCATGCTGCTTACCAGTTGTTTCCAACATAATACTTGATGATTGTGCAAAATATGAGATAAATTGGATAAGTAGTTTTTTGATAATAGTTTTTTTAACATTTTACTAGGCTGTCATTTTGTTTCGCCATATTGGATTTTAACCAATATATTACCAGATCATCCCTACATGACCCTTAATTTTTGATCAGAATTTGAAGTCAATCTGGTAAGTACTTAGCTATTTCGCGAACAGACAGACCGACGCCACGGAATTGAGAAAACTAGGGACCTTGAAACGTGAAGAACTGAATAAATCTGGGAGGGTGATTTTATATAAAAAATATATAAAATATGTATTAATGATAATGTTGTATCAATTGTTCATCCTTTTCGTAGGATATACCTATAAGAGTCAAAGATAAGTTAAAAACTACATTAGAGGACCTTGAAAGTAAAAAGATATTGCTAAAGTGGAGTATCCTTCGGATTTGCAAAGAACACAGGCGATTAATGATATGGAGATCTAACAAATAGTAATTATTTAATGAAATTTCTACCTAATTTGTCTGATATAACCTATTCTCTAAGTGACCTTATAAAAAATAATTTAGAATGGGTTTGGAATCCTGAGCAAAACCAATCATTTGAGTTAGTTAAAAAAATGTAAATCTTCCTATTTTAAGATATTTTCACCTATAACACTTTAAACTCTGTAAAATGGAAAACCTGTTTCCGTTGGCGTCAAGAACATTAACTAAAACAAAAGGATCTTAGACGTAAATAGAAAAAGAACTACTGCAGTTTGTTTTACCTGGAAAAAACTTAGTTTTCGTACATCAGCTTTCCTGAAATTGTTTGTCATATAATGGTCCTAACTTAATACTAAATGAAGTTGTTCATGGAAAAATACTTAATGAGGAGGAATGAAGTATTGAATCAAATAAAACATTTCATCTAGAAGGTTGGCCCAAGAATAAAAAAAACTTTCCATAGAGAGAAAATATTAGAAAATCAAGAACGATATAACAGCTCATGAAAGAAAAAATAGTTGTGCCAAGGTCTTTACAGAACGAAATGAAAAAGAAAGTACTGTGCAGCAGAGAAAACAAAAAAATAGAGCAAAAAAATCTTATTTTGGAATTGGATGGCATTTAACCTTGAGGAATTTGTGGCAAAATGTAATGTTTTTCAGAACTATGTTAAAGAACTATTGATTAGTCATAAGTATCCAAATTGCCTTTTGATAACATAGCCACTGACATAACGGAATATAAAAGAAATACGTATCTTATTGTCTTTTTATCTTGTCTATTCAAAATGGCCTAAGGTAAAAAAGATGGGAAATAAAACAGCCAGCGAAGTAAAAATTATTCTCAAAGAAATATTTTCTATCCATGATGTTCCAATAGTAGTCATTGCAAATCATCAACTTTTTAATAGCTTATTAAGGAATGAATTGGAAATCAGTAGAGATATGAAAGAAAAAAAGTTAGATAGTCCGTGCTATCTTAAGTTTAATAGGTTGGTAGAAGAACGAGTAAACATCTTGAAAAAACTGATGTAAGGGGATTATATTTTGCATCTGGTTAACTAAAATGCAAAAATACTCTAATATCAGGGACATCTTTAGCACTAGCTAAGCCCTTAAGGAGTAGAGAGTAGAGAACAAAGGTTTCAGTTGCTAAGAGTTCATTAGTACTTCCTCAAATTCAGGGTAATGTAAAAGATATCTTTGAAAATATAGAAGACTGGCAAAAAGGTATCATGATCGAAGAGCGCAGAGAAAATTAAATTTTAGAATAGAACAAAAGGTATTTGTTCAGGATGCTAAGAACAAGACATGGAAGAATGAGTCAAATTTTACAAAAAGCTCACATTCCAAGGTCATATATAAGTAACGCTAAGTAGCCAGACTAAATAAAAAGGAAAACCACGAAAAAAAAGAATCATATAGGCAAAGGAGAGAGAAGAGGAAGATGGAGAGCCAGATAGTGAACTTTGTGGGTTCTATGACTTTGATAGTGATAAAAGAGAAAGTGAGGTCAAGTCAATAAAGAATGTTGTAAAAACAAAGAGTGGAAGGCTAGTTAAAAAACATAATATTTTGGATTTGTAACTATTATAGTCTAGCTTGTCAATCTGTCACTTAGGTTAATTTAAAATAAAAAATATATTTACATTAAATATCAGACCTCAAACTCTTGAGTATATTAGTTTTTAGTTAAATTTAATTTTTTCATAATAAAAATTTTTCTAAGAAAAGGGGAAGATGCTATGTAGATTGCCCTCATATTAGGTTGCGTACATTGTAGCTAGAACATGCTGTTGACAATACTGTACATAAAAGACAGAAAACAAGCGAGGGTGTCAGTTTTTGTAACAATAAAAATACTTTTAATAGTTTAGAATAAAATAAAGATTGTTTAAAACAAAATAAATGTATTTTATTATTACACCACATAACGATTATAAACATTGTTTTGTAATATTGCATGACTCTTCGCAACTTATGAGAAATTTTTTGCAGTTATGAGGAGAATTTTTTTAAAGTAATTTTGCACTTTGGTTTATTGAGAAAAATGTTCCAATAATGGTTGTCGAAAATTTTATTAACAAACCATCAGAAGTACTTTGTTGCCACATTTCGTGTTACAACAATACTTTTTCAAACTCTGGGGACAAATATAATTAGATTATAAATATTTTTTAAAAACTCTTAATTAATCTAGTTATATTTGTCTCAGACCTTGAAAAAGTATTAATGTAACACGAAATGTTGAAACTGGAAATAATGGTTTTACTTTAGACTTTACTGTCCTGTTAACAAAGTTGCTAGAAATGCAAGAATATCTATTTTTCCTTATATTTCTTTTTAAATAAAGGTTACATTTTGATTTCTGATTAAACAGGAATCTACATACTTTTCAAATCCCTCCAGCTAGATATCCGTAATAATTAAAGATAGCGATTAGTAGGATAATGAATGCGATAATTTAGCACCCAACAATTCAAAATTTAGGAACGCTTATGAAATCGTCCAAATTAGTATCCTAGTGACATTTCGCAAGCCATTTTGATTATGTTTTCCACTTTTTGTAACTTAAATTAATGCCACACTGCATAATTGCATCCTATTTAACTGCTGGCGCTTCACTGCTAACGTGTCTGTTTGTAGTTTTGCATTGTGTAGTCTGTGCTAAATGAATATATTAATCAAATAAATTTAAAGTTCATAATACACTTTGCAAGAGTTTTCTAGTTTTTTTTTGAAAACTTTGGATTAAAAATAATATAGAAAAAGTTTTTAAATACTGTTGAAATAATCCCGTGTCTGTACCTAAAGAAACTTAACTTACCGAAGCAAATTTCGGATTAATTACTGTTATTTTGATCCCACCCTACATATTTTTTGACCAAAAATTGATTTTTAAATATGTACAATAAGCAAGATAATAAAAATAAGAATAAAACATTTTTGTTTGTATCTTATGGCCTTCAATACATTTAAACCTTTTACCAGATTAAAATGATGCAAATATTATTCCATAATAAAGGGACTCCCGACAATTAGTTAGCAGTTTTCGAAAAAATATGTTAGTATTTTAATTACTGAAAACGTTAAAAAAGAAAACAAAAAGCCTTCAGAGATATTTTAATAATTAGGGTTACATACTAACATAAGTGCTAATGAGTTTCTCTTTTGTCAGATTTTGAACGCATTAAAAGACTACACATTTAGTATATACTAACTAGTACATTCGTCCGCCCAATCGTGAAAAGCGTTGTATCCCAGTTTTTTAAAGTAACCTATTGTTTTATTTGTCACTTCATCGTCAACAGATTCTATACAGTAGTCCGCAGACACAGATGGAGAAGCACAAATTGGAATGATTGACTTATTACATTTCTTATTACACAAAAATCCGCAAGAAAGCCAAATGTCTAATTCCAATAGGGTGTCATATATCTGATTTAAGCACGAACATTTAAAGGGATTTCCAGATATATCAAGATTACGTACTTTTATACCTCGAAGAAAACTGTCTGGGATGAAGTTTAATAAATTGAGACTTAAACTAAGATCTTTGATAAAACTATTTGGGAAGGCATTAAGGTTTACTTGTTTCAAATAATTGGAATGCAATGTTAATTCATATATTGTCGAAGACACATCTTTGAATGCACCCTCATGTATAAAAGATATGGCATTAGAGCTTAAGTCAAACCATTTAGCTGATGCCCATCCTTTAAACATACCTTGAGGCACTCCTTCCACTAAGTTGTTATAAATTTGAAAACTTCTAATGTTTAATGTATTTTTGAACCAACTCCCCGAGATTCTCCTAAGGCGATTATTACCTAGATCAATGTCTGTAAGATTCTGCAAATTAGCAAATGCTTCTTCATCAATGGTCGATATATTATTTCTTTTAAGAGATATAAAGTGAAGGCCATGTAGGTTATTAAAAAGTCCCTTCGGTACATGACTTAAATGGTTGTCTTGTATAACTATAGAAGTCAGACGCAGTAAATCCTGGTTAAATGTTCCGGGATGAATGACACTTGTATTGCAACGTTTGATGATAATTGTTTCCAAGGACAACATATTACTGATAAAATTTGTTTTCAGTTCTGGCAGTTTAATATTTTCGCATTCTATTCTGACTGATTTCACACTATCACTTTTTATAGAAACGTCATTTATACACTCATTTAAAACTATTTTCCTTGATTGTGTGCGCGAAAATGTGGTATATTTAATTGGGATATTTTTCACATACTCACAGGACTGGGAGAATATCTTTAAAATATTTAAAAACACCAGCAAACATCTGAGCCAATGCATTCTTGTGTTTTAACTTGCGACTTGCGACAAAGTTTACAGAAATATTTAATTCTGTAAAATTTGCTTGCGACTACCTATTCAGTGTCAAGTGTCAAGGAGAGCGGAGAACATATTCCGATAATGGAAAATATAGCCTTATGCAAATTTTGAAAGATCGTTCAGAATTGTTGAAAAAATTAGTACATATATACAGGATATCTCAAAAACGTATTGCAGACCCAATATATATTTTTTAAATGGAGCACCCTTTATATTATATGTTTATCAAATGGGGCTCTTCTTGCTGATTATAAATATATACCAGGTTTGATAATTTTATCATTAAAGACATACGAGATATTTGAGAAAACATTGACTCCACTGTGCAGTAGAACGTTCTCCAATTGTCTGTAACATATTGCTTTTTATGGCAGGGATTTTGTCAAATTTCTGGGGGTTGAAAGGTATTTATAATTAACTTGTATAAAATACAAGGTCGTCGACTAAAAGAAATGTTGGGACTGCCACATATTTTTTAGACATCCTGTATATATATAAATAATAATTTTCTACAAACTATGTAAAAAACCCTACAACTTTTATATTTAACATTTTTTCTCTCTCTTCAAATTAACTCAACATTGGGGTAGCGAATTATCAGGAGTGCTCCTTTACATCCGGAAACTAATTTAAGTGAATTCTGCGAACTGTTAAATGAACTAATTTATCCAGGCATTTATTTACTGAATAATAATTCACCGAAATGTGCATTTATGCATTTATCTCGAACATTTTCTGGCTGTTCATTAAATTCAACCTTTGTAAATTTACCAAAAATAGTCCGTTAATATAGATTTCGCGAACGGCACGCACAACATGTTCGTATTATCAGTCTCTAAATTGATTTTTATACGTTAGACACTTTGTTAAAAAAACAATCTAATTTTTTTTTAACCGTTCAAGGTAGACTGCAGCATGTCCATGGACCGAGTTAACAAAAGAAATATTTTTATTTTTCATTTTTCAACGTACATATTTTCTTCATTAACATCCTTTCCTTAATAAATAAAAAGAAATATCACTAGCATTGGGTAATTTCCTGTTTGATATACAGGCTGGGAAAATAAAACATTTGACTTTTGAAAAAATATATATACATTTCTTAAAATTTTACAGTACACCACGTTATACAAATAAAAAAAATAATGTTAATTTGATTTATTTAATTCCTGTACAAATATCGTACAACTAAGTTCAAAATTAAAAAAATCGGTAAATTTCCGTTTCGCAGAACTTCCCTCGTTATGATTAGTGGCGGCTATTCGGTGGAAGTAAGGGTGGTGCCTCTTCCCCAAAAAAAAAACTGGCAAATTATTTTTTAACACACTTTAAAAATCAATACAATATACTAATTTTCAATATTAAATCTAATTAATTTCTATAAAAATTATCAATAATTGCAGTGTTAAATTTAATGCATTCATAGTATTGCCGCTGGCCGCTCGTCAGAAACCTAGAGGCAAACACAAAACGAATTGATATACTTGCGCGTACGTATGTGCGCCCACCGCACCGGCAGCAAACTCTTTTGTGTCGATCCACTAACGGAATAGCCACGTGCGAGCTCCGTAAAAATCTTCCAGCGAGAAACGAAAGCAATGCCTGGAAATAATGTTTTGCTATGGCAACGAGAGTATCGCATGTAGGAAGACCTTGTCTGTCCTACTTTTCTCTAACTAACACTTCCGCTATTTTTTTACCCACGAGCCGCCACTGCTCGGAGGGTGATTTTTTTACGATTACAATACTTCCCTTGCATACTCAACATAATATATTTAACTTCAGTTAATCAGTTACATTTTTGGTTGTTTTTCTTGAAAGTAAATGTCTCTGAAACAGCACCTTTAAATTATCTTTAGATATTTTTATTTCCATGTTCTTCTTTTCTTGTGTGTGCTAGGATCTTTAGTGGGCATATTGGTTTTACAAAAATAAACAAAAATGTTTTATATATTGTTGGCCCGAATAGTTTAAATTCCAAAATACAGCCGTTATTCTTTCATTTTTAAATTAGACAAGATGTGTTCATCAACAGAGAATTTAAAAATTTTGTCTAAAACAACTAGGTCAAGTAAAAATCTAAGAGCTTTTTATGTTTTCTCGTTAACTTGTGAAGTTTATTTATATCTATCCATATAGTTTTTTTTAACAGCTTTTACTTACAACATTTTAAAAACTGAATCGATTCGGCCGATACTTGGTGGAAATCCATAACTTAGATTTATGGTACTAAGTAAAAACAAAACAATTTTTACTTAAAACTTCCACTATACTAAAAAGAAAATACCTTTCATTCTCGCCAACACTGCGGTTTCTTCAGATGATACAATTAGGATGAAGTAAAATATTTTATACCTAGTGTACAAACATGGAAAAAATCCATTGCACACTAGTTATAAAATATTTTACTTCATTCTAATTGTATCATCTGAAGAAGCCACAGTGTTGGCGAAACATGTCATGAAAGGTATTTTCTTTTTAATATAGTGGAAGTTTTAAGTAAAAATGGTTTTGTTTTTACTTAGTACCATAAATCTAAGCTATATGTATATAATTAATACGTAAATGTATATTAACTACTATTCTTTTATCTGTGTGGTATTAAAAGTTATGGATACAAAGATAAGAAGCTTAAATGTTTAAAAACCAACAAAATAAGCTACTACTTCTTTACTACACCATTTTTGTTCAAGATAATGTAAATCTATTAAGCAGTATTTGATTATTTTATTAAGTTTATTATAGACATTATTATATTATTTATATAGTTATTTTATTTACCGACTGAATATATAGCATTTTATTTGATTTTGAATTGTCTAACATTGCTATAAATAAAATGTCTACAAAATATATTATATTTCGTAATTTCTAATTATTTTCGGTTTATTTAGAAAGAAATACTTAAAATTAGATAACAAATTAGTCTGATTTATTAATGATGTTTCTTATTGCAACTTATAATTTTCTTGAAGTAGTATAAATTATACATTAACACAACGTGAAATAAAAATTAACATGGATAGTGATAGATACTAATTATTTTGTCATTTACGCACACATTGGTTTGCCCATTGATGCAAATCGTTATATCCAAGTACTTTCATATATTCATTCATCTTGTTTGTTACCTCCTCATCTGCTGACTCTTCACAGTGATTTAGAGACATTGTGGGAGAAACGCAAATTGGAACGGCGGCTACATTACATTTCTTAAGACAGAAACTTCCACAGGTTATCGTTATCCAAATATCTCTGTCTGACATTATACCGATGATCTTATTCAAGCAAGGACATTTGAGAGGATTTCCAAATATCGAAAAATTCCTTACTTTTATATTTCGAAGAAATGTCTCTGGAATGTAGTTTAATAAATTGACGGTAATGCTGAGTTCTCTAATAAAAACATTTGGAAAAGAATCAAAATTAACTTGCTTTAGATAATTCGAATCAAAAGACAAATAATCTATTGTTACTCTAATATCTTTAAATGCATCCTTCTGAATAACGGATATAGCATTGTAACTGAAGTCAAACCAACTGGTTTTTGTCCATCCCTTAAACATGCCTTGAGGTACTTCTTCAATTAGGTTATGATGTATAAAGAATCTTTGTATATTTGTTGTATTTTTAAACCAACTTCCGTCTATTAGCCTAAGATTGTTATCGCTGAGGTTAACATCTCGAAGATTAGGTAAATTAGCAAATGCCTCCCCATCTATTGATGATATGTTATTTGAATTAAGAAACAGAGAACGCAAATTAAGCAGATTATCAAAAATATCTTTGCTTATATGAGTTATCTGATTATTTTGAATGGCTATTGATGTTAGGCTTGATAAGTTACTAGTAAAAGCTCCATGATCAATTTTTCTTATATTACAGTTTTTCACAGTGATTTTTTCCAAACTGGGCATATTGCTAATAAAATTTGGTTTGAGGTCTGGTAAGTGCGTATCTTCACACTCTATTAAAATAGATCTTACATTGTGAATTTTCATCGATGCTTCACTTATACACTCACTTAATAATGTCTTCCCGATATTATTTCGCCAAAGAATCGTATATTTTACAGGAATTTTTTGAATATAGTCACAATTCTGCGAGATTATGTACACGATATTTATAAATATCATTAAATAACTCAGCAAATGCATGTTTCCACGTTGACTTTTGGCGACCTTATAGCTTGTTGCGTTATCATTTAAAGTTAAATTGGGATTTATGAGAATAATTTACGAACGTTCAGATATTTACGTTTGTATAACCCCAAATTAGTCATTTGTTTAATATTAACTAAACATTATTTGCAAGAAAAAATTTAAACCCATTTTCCAATCTTTTGTGCACATATTATGGTAATAGTAATTGATTACTTAACACACTTAACTCACAGAAAAAAATATATTTTCTGGCGAGGTCTGTTCTGGAGGTGTCTTGGGATGAGCGTGTAAATGATGGAACGATATGCATCAGTCAAGCTTCTCACTAGTACGAAAAAGTATTTCCACCTTAAAGAGTTCTACTTGAATTAAGCCTGTTATCAGGGACGCTGGTTGAGCTTAGAGCGCCCGCGTGCAACCAAATTTCTAGCACCCTTGCTTCAAATGCAAATAACTTCTTTAATAACTTGGTATATTTAAAAAACTTTTTTAAAATAAGTAGGAACAAAAACCTAAATTAACATAAACTAAAAGGTCTAATAAGCTAATAAGTAATTATGTACTATAAACAATGTTTGTAGGTATGCAAAAAATTAAAACATTGGTATAAAGAAAAATTACAAAAATTGAACTTTTCTTCCTTTAAGTGCTGCAAATTCTGAGATCGTTTGGTGCATGTTTAAGGTGTCCAGTATTACAGGCACAATTGAAATAGTGGCTAAATTAGTCTTTGTTGGATTGTTCTGGACCTTAATACTTTTTTATTATTTTCAACTTACTAAAGGCCGTTTTACATGCTGCAATTCTTTCTTGCAAGTTGCAATAGTCTTGAACTAAAGCATGCGCAGTGGCAAGACATTTGTACCTTTTGTCAAACTGCGCATGCCTTTTTTCAAGACTTTTGCATATTGAAAATAAGAATTGCAGCATGTAAAACGGCCTTAACGACCTCTCACCAGATGCAACTGAAACTGCTAATGTAAGTAAGATTTTTAAAGCTATAGTAATATTAGAAAACTTTGACATAAACAACTGTTAAAAAGGCATATTGTGAGAGCGAGGTTCTAGAAGTAGAAGACTCGCGCACCCAAGAATTTCATTCTGCGCATTTTCATCGTGCAAAGATGACCTTGCCATTTTTCCTCTAGAGATCAGAGAATAGTATCTAAAGCTAAAGAAATCTGAAAAATAGTATCTAAAGCGGCACTCTCCGAATTGGTTGCTATTTCTGCGTTTCCCTGTATATTTAGAAATTTTTGGAGAGAACGAACCAATTTTTTTTCTTTCTTTTGATTTTTGTTCTCTCTTGTAACAAAATTCTGCACCTGATAATTTTTTTCTGATTGATTCCTAGGAAGTTAATATTTAAACTACAACACCTAATGGTGTATTTGACCTCCCTTCCATAATTTTAAAAAGTCATCTGCAGTATGAAATATTTTTTTAAAACTTCCCCAGATACACCGTCCTGCAGTTTTTAATAATACCACTGCTACTAGCAACAACCTGCTAAACGTTTTTGCGATCTACAATAAAACTTTATTACTTTTACTAAAAGCATTAGGTACCTATAAATTGGCAAATTAAATTAAAGTAACTAGTGTTTACTATAACACGTTAGCTCATAAAAATCATAGGCACATAACGCTATCATAAATATAATTCTTTTTTTAACAATTTCTGCAAAAAAAACACAAAACAAACAAACAAAACAAATTGGAGTTCTTGATAGAGAGCGAAAGGGCTTGCCTTTATCGCGTACCGACCATCGATAACAATTCACATAATTTTACCAAAAATCTTAAATTCTTAAACCAGTAAACCTACGTTGTGTACGCGTCACGCGGCGGGGCATTATTATAATCGTAACTTGCCATCGTCGCATCCAAAAGCAATTTCGATTAACAGCTAAAAACGGAAAAACATAGTACGGAATTAGCAATAGCAATCGTGTATGGGAATATTAGTGAAAACTGTAAATTGCTATTTAAAAAGCAGACTTTTATAATATGCGATAGCAGTCAAAAGCTGCTTCGCTCAAATAGCAGCTATTAATAGCAGTTTACTAAAAAGCAGCCCATCCTTATTGTTAAGGAAACTCCTAATTTCTTATTTATTTCTTTATTATCTACAATTTATTTTAATTGTCAAATTAATTATTACTTATTTTGGGCATAAATGATGCGTATCTTAGTTATTTTATTATCACATCATTTACAGGTATATTTAATTTTATAACTATTCATAACACACAAATTTGGTATTAACCCTCTTAAGCACTCTAGAAGTCGTGCATCTGATTCTACATGCTCGACGAAAAAGGAGAACTACTCCGACCGGCATTGAGATAGTACGAAAATATGTACGGTACTTGCTTACCAAACTTCTAACAGTTTCGTGAGTTCGGTCTATATTTCCGACAGGAAAACACTTTCCTTCTCTCCAATACTCCAGTACATCGAAGTGACAAGTGAACAAAGAAAAATCCCAGCACCACAAGAGAAGGGCCCTTCGAAGCCGACGAACTGTGCTGTTTAAGGTAAGAGTGCCTTTTACCTCTTTTGTGCGTTCTTTCTTTTACTCATTTACCACTTTTTTCACACCTATCATACAGTCCACTGTTTACATGCGTTACCGCATCATTTTGGTCCTTCGAGCCGGATTTGAATTAGTATTTAAATTAATTAATTCTAAATCTTTAAACGCCATTAAAAATATTAATTTTTTCATTTAATTTCGTCCGGCAGTCCGACCGAGGCGATCGATAATCCTTGAGCATTATTTTATCGCTCAAAACTCGTGCGCGAAGTTCCAGCCGGTACTTCTCTCTACGTATTTTTATAAAATAGATATTTCAGGGATTTAAGAGCCCAACTCATCGTTTTAATAAGGTTAATAATAGTTCATGTAGCTAATTTAATTTGTATTAAAGCGTTTGAATGCAACCTATATTTTCTGGTAAAGACTTAAAGTTTACATATTTATAGTTGCATTTCACACAGTTTTTCAATTGTTTTAAACAAGAATATTATATTATAAATTAATTTAATATACATCAATTTCTTTCGCCAAAATTGTCAATAATTTAAATTTAGCATGTCGGATAAACTGGCAATACTTAAACTAAAACGAACTACAGCATATAATAGATTAAAGGAGACATATGACGTGGGACTTGAGGTCTCAGAAGATAGTTCCAAAAAATCTACCTTTCTTGCAAGGGTCGAAGGAATTGATAAAGTGTACGACGATTTTCAAACAGTTCATAATCAAATTGTTTCTTTAATATCTGAAGATGAGTTTAGTACATACGACTCATTACGAGTTGCTGCTGATAAGGTGTTCTATGGCGCAAAAGCGATAAAACATGAAATTTTAATAAGTGATTCAAATGCAAATGTCTCTTTAAATAATTCTCTCATAGGTACTACACCTAAATTCACAGCTAGGTTGCCAAAAATAGTTTTACCCATATTTGATGGGGAATTTAAGAAATGGTCAGGTTTTTTTGATCTCTTTAATAGTCTTATACACCAAAACACTGAACTTTCCCAAGTAGAAAAATTTCAATATCTCCTTACGTCATTGGATAAAGAACCATTATCTTTAATTAAGGGTCTTCCAGTAACTGACAATAATTACATAGTAGCTTATGAAATAATTGAAAAAAGATATCAAAATAAAAGATTATTAGCTACTTACCATTATAATGAAATTTCTCAAGTCTTTTCTGTTCAAAGGGGAACTTCTAAAGAACTTAGAAATATTTTAAATATTTTTTCGGAAAATTTAGCCGCCCTTCGTGTTATGCAATTCCCTGTCGATCAGTGGGATTTTCTTTTATTGAATATGCTTCTTCAGAAATTGGACATAGCTACCAGAACTGATTTTGAAATACAAAATACTTCAGACTTTCCGACTTACTTTGAATTAAAATATTTTTTGGAGAATAAATGTAAGGCATTAGAGTCAGTTCAGTTGGCTGTTCCAAACAACAATAATTCAGGGTTTAAAGTAAACAATAAACAGAATAATTCTCATTTAAGTTCTAGAAACACTAAAACCTTTCAAAATAAAAATTCGCTTCCAGCATTCATGACTTCAACTTCGGCTAATCAAAATAATACATCTAACCACAATAACACCCTTAATCATAGTAATTTAAAATGCATCATGTGTTCTTCATCACATGCATTATATAGGTGTTTCGCATTTATTTCTAAAACTCCCAAAGAAAGATTTTCTTTTGCAAAACAACATAATTTATGTACGAATTGTCTTGCTTCCCAACATTCTGTTCGGAAATGCATTTCCTCATCTAAATGCAGGGTTTGTGGATTATCTCATCATACATTATTACATGTAGACAAAAATGCGGAGACCGTTTCACCTGTCGAACAACAGTCTTTTACAGATCCAACGTTGCCAAGTTCTTCACAATGTCCGAAAAATTCGGAACCAAATATTAATCTTGCCATTAATGCTATGACGAGTACAGTAACTACTCATCAATCTACCGTCCTTCTCTCCACAGCTGTTGTAGAAGTCAAGGATAGTCGAGACAATTTTCAAAAAATTCGAATCCTTTTCGATACTGCTAGTATGGCCAACTTTATTTCTGAAAAATGTGTGAATAGACTTGGACTATCTCGTATTCGATCTTCAATTCCAATTGAAGGATTAAACGATATGTCAGCTCAATCCAATAGCGGGATAACCCATTGTACTATAAAACCTTGTGGCCAGCTAGATCCTAGGTTTTCTTTTAATGCTATTATTTTACCAAAAATATGTTCGGATCAGCCGAAAATTAATGTCGACCCTTCACTGTGGTCACATATTCGCCACTTAAAATTGGCAGATAACTCTTTCCCTATTCCCGGACCGATCGATATGCTAATTGGTGCGGAATTGGTTCCTTTAGTTTTAGGTTCTGGTCGTGTTTTTGGTCAGCCTGGTCAACCTACTGCTCTAGAGACCATATTTGGCTACATTCTTCAAGGACGTTCAAATAGTGCTGAATTATCTAAATCTCATACAGTCTTATTCAATTGTCATACATCTGTAGATATGAATCTTGACTTGCTACTTAAAAAATTTTGGGAGATTGAACATATCCCTAAAATCTCTTCTTTGTCCTCTGATGACAAAAAATGTGAACAGATTTACAAATCTCTTACTTACAGAGACATTTCTGGTCGGTTTTGTGTGCCCTTGCCATTTAAGACCAATGAACCCACATTTGGCGATACATATTCCCAAGCCTATCGTTTCTTCTGCACACTGGAAAAGCGATTATCTAAAAATCCTGAACTTAGACAATCCTACTCGGATTTCATGCAGGATTACTTGGATAGCGGACACATGACTCTTGTCGCAAAGTCCGACTTCAAATCACCTAAAGCATATTACATGCCTCATCATTGTGTCACAAATAATGAGAACCCGAACTCTAAGTTTAGAGTAGTATTCAATGCTAGTTTTCGAGGATCTTGTGGCATTTCTCTTAATGAAACCTTATTAGTTGGACCTAAACTGCAACGTGATATTTCAACTATTCTGTTAGGTTTTCGATATTATGCTTTTGTCTTTACTTGTGATATAAAACAAATGTACAGGCAAATTCGCATTCAATCTCAATTTCGAGATTTTCAAAGGATTCTTTGGCGCTTTTCTTCCGAGGATCCAATTAGTGAGTATCATCTATTGACTGTGACATATGGTGTGTCATCCGCTCCCTATTTGGCTCTGAGAACTATACAAGAGCTAGCCAATCAGGAGGCACTTCGGTTTCCTCTGGCAGCTGCCACGGTGAGAAGAGATATCTATGTTGACGATGCGCTCAGTGGAAATAATGACCTTGAAACAACTTTACAGCTCCAAGAAGAGCTAATTCAATTAATGAAATTAGGAGGTTTCGAGCTCAGAAAATGGGCTAGTAATCATCCAGCTATTCTCGCAAATATTCCTTCTTCTGATGTTCAAACATCTATTAGCTTTGATCAGGAAGAACCTTTATTTATTAAGGTCCTTGGATTAAGATGGTGTCCACAAGATGACATATTCTCATACACTTTTAACCCAATAGAGCTACAATGTACTAAGAGAAGTATTCTATCAGAAATTAGTAGAATATTTGATCCCGTAGGATTTATTTCTCCCATTATTTTACTCGCAAAATGTCTTTTGCAAAAATTATGGGCATCGAAGATATCGTGGGACGATACTCCCTCGGATGAAATTGTCCTAACTTGGAATACATATAAGTCTGAATTATATCGTCTTACAGAAATAAAAATTCCTAGACGTGTAATAGTTGATGATCTTCAGCGTATCGAATTGCATGGTTTCTGCGACGCCTGACAAATAGGCTATGCAGGGGTTATATATTTTCGTACCGAGAGCATATCTGGAGTCGTTAAAACTTTTCTTGTCACTGCCAAATGTAAAGTCGCCCCTCTAAAAACCATTTCGATTCCTCGTCTAGAACTCTGCGCAGCTGTTCTGTTGGCGGATCTAATCTCATTTGTTAAAGAAGTCTATTCAGAGTTCATCTCCTTTGATGCAATCTATGCTTGGTCTGACTCATCTGTCACTTTAGCCTGGTTAAACGCCAGTCCTCATAAGTGGAAAACCTTTGTTGCGAACAGGGTAAGTCATGTTCAAGACCTAATTGATAAATCTTCCTGGCATTATATTCCGTCGTCGGAAAATCCTAGTGACTGTGCCTCACGAGGGTTAACTCCTGCTCAACTTCTTCAACATTCTCTGTGGTGGTGTGGCCCAGCATTTCTTTCTCAGTCTAAAGCATTCTGGCCTCCGCAGCCTACTGTGGCTTCTTATGAATCCACTGGTGATGAAGAAAAACAAACGGTCTTAATTACTTCCATAAATGAAAGTATTATAAATAATTTGCTTCATGACTTCTCAGCTCTACTAAAAATTCAGAGGATTCTTGCGTATGTTTTTCGATTTTCATCCAAATCTATAAAACATTCTCAGTATATCACACCTCTTGAAATGAATAGGACTCGTTTATGTATCATTCGTCACGTACAACGTGAAATATTCTCAGATATCTTTGATAAAATTCTAAGTAATACCCTCTTGCCCAAATCTTTTCGAAA
Organism: Kuschelorhynchus macadamiae; assembly: GCA_030620095.1. Classification (NCBI taxonomy): domain Eukaryota; kingdom Metazoa; phylum Arthropoda; class Insecta; order Coleoptera; family Curculionidae; genus Kuschelorhynchus; species Kuschelorhynchus macadamiae. The sequence continues at coordinate 1,002,995 of JAUTXW010000747.1, forward strand.
GCTTGCCCTTTTCATCGATTCAGATGGTTTAATCAGGGTGGGTGGTAGGCTTAGAAATAGCAATTTAGCTTATGATACTAAACATCCTATTCTACTACCCAAATCACATAGACTTACTGATTTAATTATTGAGTGGATCCACAATTCTAACCTTCATCCTGGTTTGAAAACTATGCATTATTTAATTCTTCAGCACTTTTGGATATTATCCCCCAGAAGCGCAATATATCGTTGCCTTTCTCGATGCATACGATGTTTTCGATGCAAACCAAAATCATACAATCCTTATATGGCGGATTTACCTTCTTTACGTGTCTCTCAGATAAAGGCATTCTCTTCAGTCTGCATTGACTTTGCAGGTCCTTTCTCTCTTTTGATGTATCGTCATCGAAATGCTAAAACTTTCAAGGGATATGTATGTATCTTTGTATGTACTGCCACTAAAGCAAGTCATCTGGAAGTTACTTCAGATTTAACTTCTGACGGATTTTTAGGGGCCTTTAAGCGTTTTGTAGCCCGCCGTGGCAGATGTTCATTCATTAGCAGTGACCAAGGCACTAATTTCAAGGGTGCCAGTCGGCAGGTCCTGGAATACGCTGCCAATGCAGCTGAACAATTGTCGATTAATTGGAGTTTCAATCCACCAGGAAGTCCTCATTTTAACGGTTTGGCCGAAGCCGGCGTGAAGTCTATGAAAGCGCATTTATACCGAACTACAGGTTCACAAATTTTATCCTTTGAAGAGTTTCACACTCTTGTGACTCAAATCGAGTCTGTGCTAAACTCGCGACCCCTGTGTCCAATAAGTGCAGATCCCAATGACCTACAGCCTCTGACCCCTGGTCATTTTTTAACACTGGAGCCACTTGCTAGTGGTATCTGTGAGCCTGACCGTAGTCACTTAAATATAAATAGACTAAATCGGTGGCAGTTGGTTCAACGATTGCATGCAGACTTCTGGAAGAGGTGGTCCCAAGAATATGTCCACTCTCTTCAAGAAAGGCATAAATGGACTGACGCCGTCCCTCAAATTAAACTTAACTCGCTAGTTTTAATTAAGCACGACTCGAAACCCCCTTTACAGTGGGAATTAGGTAGAGTTACAGATACTCATCCTGGGAAGGATGGCGTTATTCGAGTCGTAACTATAAAAACGTCTCATGGTCTAATGCAACGACCTGTGGTAAAGGTTTGCCCTTTACCTGGCAATTAAATTCGCTTGCGCGTTCGCTTTAAGCTATTATATGTTGTATCGTCAATTTACTTTAAAACATTCGTTTTGGTGGGTGGAATGTTAAGGAAACTCCTAATTTCTTATTTATTTCTTTATTATCTACAATTTATTTTAATTGTCAAATTAATTATTACTTATTTTGGGCATAAATGATGCGTATCTTAGTTATTTTATTATCACATCATTTACAGGTATATTTAATTTTATAACTATTCATAACGCACAAATTTGGTATTAACCCTCTTAAGCACTCTAGAAGTCGTGCATCTGATTCTACATGCTCGACGAAAAAGGAGAACTACTCCGACCGGCATTGAGATAGTACGAAAATATGTACGGTACTTGCTTACCAAACTTCTAACAGTTTCGTGAGTTCGGTCTATATTTCCGACAGGAAAACACTTTCCTTCTCTCCAATACTCCAGTACATCGAAGTGACAAGTGAACAAAGAAAAATCCCAGCACCACAAGAGAAGGGCCCTTCGAAGCCGACGAACTGTGCTGTTTAAGGTAAGAGTGCCTTTTACCTCTTTTGTGCGTTCTTTCTTTTACTCATTTACCACTTTTTTCACACCTATCATACAGTCCACTGTTTACATGCGTTACCGCATCACTTATAATGAAGTATTACAGTTGATACCTGGGAGCTGAGGAGGTTTTAAGTTTTCTCTACAAAATTACAATATTTACTTAACATTTCGGGCAAAATTATTTTACCACACAAAACAACTCTCAATAATCAAGAAGAGTAAGATAGCAGTACGACAAAATACACTTACATTGGCGAAAATAATATCTAACTATGCTTACAAGTGGTCAGAGGTTGCGCGCCGTGCCGCTGAATGCGGAGAAGTCCCTATAATTTGTGCATGGTTGCTAGATTGCAAATCGCTGTTGGCCAGAGTGGTTCGTTTATAAGTGATGGAATGGACAAAATAATGTCTGGCATAAATATTGTATTAAAGTATGTAAAAAGTGTACCCGCGTACCCCGCACGCCCACTTGCAGCGGCCCTGACTGCCACTCATTATTCGTCCATTCGTTCATTCGTCTGCTCACATTCGATTCGTCAATTCATATGAATGAACGTATTGGCAAATCAACGAATAGTGGGTAGCGGGCTCTTTAGACCCTCGGCGAAATATTCTTCCGAATCTAATCTTTTGCTTGTTGTGTATTTCTAACATTGAAATGCATGCGGACCAATTAAATAAAAATGGATGAAAAATGTGGATGAATATTTGTCAATTCCTTGACTCGCCAATTCTTTCATTCATATGAATTGACGAATCGAATGTATGCGGACGAATCAGCGAATGGATGAATAATAAGTAGCAGACTTTCTGAGATGATCTGATGACACGGCATAGTAGAAAGTTGGAGGAACGACTCGACAGAATAAACGACAATTTGTACAGCAATTAAATTATGTAATGCTAAATAGTTATATAATAAGACAAAGATATTATTTTACTCACAAAAGAAGATTGGAACCAATGAAGACGTCTATATTCTGAAAAATTGAATTAGATTTACATCAAAGATAAAATATTTAGAACTATCCTTGGTGGTTAAGTTAATTGGGAAACTTCATATGACGCGAAGCATCTCGTATTAGTAGTTCTCAGGTAAATAGGGATTACCTGGTCAATAAAATTTAGGTTGTATTATGTCCAGACTCATGTTTGTTCACAGACATAAAATACAACAAATTTAAAAAAAAGTTGTTTGCTTGAATATAACCGGGACAATGGTTATTACAACCACACCAAATAGAGACATGGAGTAGATGCTTTTCCCGCTCGATAATATTTAAAACAGTTGGTGTAGAGCCAAAGGTAGGATGTGAAATAACTCGTTGCTGCCTAAGGAATGAGGCAATTCGTAGAATGGATTTCCTAGAAATAGGCACTGACAGCAGTGCCCGCGAATTTGCCAACTCTACAAAATGTATAAAACTGATAATGAGAGTGCTGCTGAGCCAACAATACATCTTTTTGTAGACGAATCAAAACCAGAAAATGGGGCAGACTAGAAATTGTATTTGTAAAGCTTGCGAATTTAATATAAATAGACAATAGATAATACTACCGCTGTGCACTAGCTGAATTGGCTAACACAACTAATTGCAAAAGAGATTGAACGTAGACCCACAAAGAGTAAAATTATCACAATCGCACATACACTAGGCTTGAAGTATGTATATAAAAAATTTACCACAAAATTATCATAATGAGATAGTGATAGATGAGAATCTATAGTCATAGCAAGATATCTGGTTGATAAAACATAAGATAATTTGGTAATTTCGTAATCGACTTGGTAATCAAAGTGAATTGGATCCCTTTTTTTGGAGAAGTTGGTGATTCTACTACCTGCGGCTATGAACGTATTTCAAATAATATTCTGAGAAAGTGTATATTTTATTTAGCCGATATATTGGCGCATTCTATTGATAAGAATGTTTTTCCTGATAATTTAAAGCTAGCCACTGTTCTACCTTTACATAAAAAAGCGGGACCATATTAATATTGAGAATTATCGCGGCATAACTCTGTTGACTAGCGTATCCAAAATTTTCGGGAAGAGGATCAGCTGGTTTTATTTTTTTGTACAAATATTCTATTGTCATGGGACCAGCGTGGTTTTACTATGAATAAAAGTAAAGAGACAGCACTGTGCCAGTTTCAGCGTACCATAATCAAGTCCCTAGATAGAAGATTATTGGTATTGGGTATGATTATTGACTTTTTGCGTGCTATTGATGTAGTAGATCATAAGCTGTTGCTTTCAAAACTGTTTAGATATGGTGTAGGGGGTAAACCTTTAGATCTTCTAAGATCATATTTGTCTGGCAGGAAGCAGACCGTGCGAGTAAATTATACTCATAGTGACTTAAAAATGGTTTAATCAGGGATTCCTCAAGTTTCGATATTGGGACGGTTCCTCGTCGTTTCTGTAGTTGCATATGCTGATGAGACCAATGTTTTAGTTATTGCTAATAGTTTTCTTTCACTAAAAACACAAGTTTAATAAAAAGTATTACTATGGTCAAAAAAACAAACTAAAGATAAATAAAAATAAAATTACAATAATAAATTTTTCAATGAGATCTAATAATAATATGGTATACTTTAAACTATTCGAAAATTCGGAGAATCCATCGACTCTTGCAGAGAAAACCAAATTGTTGGGTATCACTTTTGATGAAAATTTAGAGTGGTGTCTTCATGTCGACGAACTTTCATATAAACTGCGCAGTGGCTGTTACGCATTAAATTTCATGTCCTTGCACTATAGCAAAGATGTGCTTCTAACTCTTTATTATGGTAATATTCACTCTAGAATTAGGTATGGTATACTAAATTGGCGTATGAGTTCTCATATTAAGGGAGAACTGCACGCAAAAAGTGAAAAACCAGCGACAAGGTCTAGTCGAGTTGAAAGTAAGATGAAAAGGTACCTATGCATTAAAAAAAACTTCCTGCACGTCCGAACTAAAAGAATGTGTTATGTAGAGGTAATTTAAATTACACTTTGGTTAAAAATCGGTTCAAAAGGGTTCACGCGCTGCAGAAATACAGAGACATGAGTACGATTTCCAATTTCAAATTTTGCAGTTACGTAGACAAAGGATCAATGTAAGGCGGTAAAAAGCCATTTTGTTAAAAAATAAAAGATATGCGAAGGCATGTGCGACAAAAAGTGGTCAAAAAATGGTCGAAAATGGACAAATCTACTTTTATTTTATTTTTATTAACTCTAGATTCGATTTTTTCATAAAAATTCGCCTTTATGATCCATATTACTGCGTGCAGTTCCCCCTTAAAAGGATTTTTATTTTACAAAAGTATGCTATACGTCTGACTGCCGGCGTAAAGTTCTGCGAATCATGTCGCTCAGCTTTCTTATATTCTGTATACTGTAACAAGCGTTTGTTTTTTTTTAAATGTGTTCAGATTATTTGTTGCGTTTAGATTGACAAACAAAAATCTTTTTTGGCTTTTTCGCAACTGAATAAAAATATTTAACTTTAAATTAATTGAAGCAAATATTTAATATAATTACATAAATTCAATTAATTTAAAGTTAAATATTTTTATTCAGTTGCGAAAAAGCCAAAAAAGATTTTTGTTTGTCAAGCGTTTGTTTATAGAAGTAAGGTCATCTCATAGTTACGATATGAGATCGAAGGTGCTTCTGTTACCTGAAAATCACCGATCTACTACGTATCATGGTGGAAAGAAAACATAAAAACCCACCATGTTACAGATATCACAGGTAAACACTGGTTATACCTAACAATCGTGACTAAGGTAACTTGTCAACGTCAGGTTGTTAACACTTCGAAATCTCAGTTACAACTCAAAATGGTTTGCCGACGCGTTTATATAGCCTTTAGAAAAGGATGGAACGATCTAGAAAGTTCTAGAATAATCTAAATACTACAGGGTGAGAAGAATTAAGCCTAACAGAATATTCGAGAACGATTTTTGACACTATTATAGTCGTTACATGGATACAAATTAAGGTAAGTCTACTTCAATAAAATAACAAATAATAAATAAATTCATCTAAATCTTAACCAATCTATAATTAGGGCTAAATTCGCAACAACATATTTACTTTACGGGATGTATACTATTTAATGAACTAAAATAAGAAATTAGAGATGTTTCCAACATAAATATTTTTAAAAAACGCTTAAAAAATTTGCTGTTACGATGTCCAGGAATTTACGTAAATGTATTTTATTTTGTATTGTCTTGTTTATAAGTATATCTGTGTATTTAAGTTTTATTTTTTACATTTTTTGAACTTCTGACTTTTTCTCCAATTATTGTATATTTTCGTTATGTACTTTTAAATTGAAGAAATAAACTATTGATTTTTATTTTATTTAACAACAACTAAGTGGGACTCCGCCCCAGGTGGTATTTTTATTTCGTACCACTCAAAATTGTTTACCTTAAAAATTCCGGATCTTTCATACAAATAGTTTCTTATTTAAAATGATCCGCAGACTTCAGAGTGTCCGAGCTTATTCAATAGAACTGAATAATTGACTGTGTGACTGTGTCAAATACCTTCGAAAAGTCGGAGTAGATGAAGTAGATGAATAAACTTCCTCCTCTTTAGTTGATTTTCTGCTCTGAAAACCAAAATGTTTATTAATAATTTTGGGGAAATAATGTAGATGCTAAATGTTTGCATATGTTATATTCGTCAGCTTTATTGCCTGATTTGTATCAAATAAATAATTTTCCGGAAATACGGAAAAATACCAGATTTTGGAGACGTATATAATGTAAACTGAACGAGATAAGACAAAATTATAGGACTTTATTATAGCAAGGGGCACTATCTGTACGTGGACCCTTAAAAGTATCTACTCTAAAAATCTCTTTATATATTCTTAAAATAGATATATAAAAATCAGAAATATTAGCAGTAGGGTATGATACAAGATCTTTCACTGTAAACTCTATGGAAGTAATCAGAAAACAGATTCGGTAGTTCAGGACCTAAAAGACAATGTCGGTTCTCGTAAACTATTTCAGCGGGCAGATCATTGTTGCCTTTGCTTACCATTCAAAATATTCCAAAATTGTTTTATATTTTGTTGGTTAGGAAAAGAATGTTTTATTTTTTCAATAAAATTATGATAACATCTTTAATATAAAACCTGGCATGGTATTTTTCATGGGTAATTTTTTGAAATTGTTAATTAATTAATATCACCGTCGGAATTTCCTCTGGGATAAACGTTTTAAATTTGCAATATATGAATAATTGAGTAAAGTACATCATACAAAATATTAATCACAGTATCGAGGCAATGTGTAAATAGGACCTCATCTTAGCTAGTTTAAAGTCATAATAAAATCTGATTGAAAAGATAAAATTAAAACTATGACGCGGATGCATATCGTCTGTTGGAAACGGTACATTCTTCGCTAAGCTTGCAGTGGACTCAGTACCGCTAGAAAATACATTAAATTATTAAACAACAGGGTCATAAGCGCAGGAACCGTGGGGACTCTGGGACGGTAGCCTTCACGGCCCATCTCACTGTGGGGGCGGAGCCATTAATACAAATATTATGTAGATATTAATGCAACACAGAAAATTTCGATTTTATGAGCTCTACCAAAATAAATTTAATATTGGCAACGCCGCAACGTGTCGAGGGTTTCCCCGGTTAGTTTCCCGACATCGGTACTGTAATAAATACCCCTTAGTAATACCCCAATAGGCAATAATAGGTAACGATATATATATATATATATATATATATATATATATATATATGTATATATATATATATATATATATATATATATTTTGACTTGGTGGCTGTTATTTTTTATGTTTTTGGTTCAAGGAGTTCTGAACTGTCTTTAAGAGTAAGTTTAAAAGTTTTTTTTCAAATAGTGCTTAGTAGCTTTAAATTTAAAATTTCCTTTCTAACCTCATATGCTTTGTAGAAAGCATTACATTGAATTGGGCGGAGTTACGCCAACCACGGGTGCAGCAGTGTCAAAGGTGCGACAAATTTGGGAACGTGAGAAATTAAGGATTTTTTTATAAAAAATATCAGACTTACACAATGTGCTCTAACGCGGCAAGATTCTTTAAAAGAGATAAAAGATGCTGAAAGTCGCAAGGAGTGCCGAGGTGGCTTCCAAAATAATTTAGTTTATTTTCGATGGCTGTGGCCTCTTCGCGGCTGCCGACAAAAGATTTCACAAAAAAACAACAGTAATAGTGTTTCTGTATGTGTATGAGCAAGAAATTATTGGCAGCTTAGAAGAAAGGCCGTCATTAAATATATATTTGTTTGTTAAAAAAAACATCTTGTCATTTTCTTATCAACCTCTGTAGAGTTGTGAAGCCTCTAAAACCAAAACAGGGTGTCGTGTTTCATTATTATTTGTTTATATCAATAAAAACAACCGTGCAAGTGAATATCAAGGTAAGTTATCTCTCTATGTATACATTTTTCGCATTTTCGTTTACTTTGTTGTAATTTTTCTGTTTATCGATTTACCAGTGTGACAGTTATAAAAAATAATAGTGCAATTTTTCGGTTCTATTATTTTAAATTTATTAAATACAGGAATAAGAGTCTTATGCTAAATAGTCTTTTTTAAAAAACTACACCCTGTCTACCAAAAATTGCAGATCATATGGGAAATTTTTTTATTAAATAATTCTAAAAAGACTAAAATTTTATGAATAATAAAAAATAAAATTAATTTATTTATTATGCATCCTACTTTTTGTTCCTGTATGTTATTTCCTTTTTCATAACAATAGAAATATGTCACTAAATTACTAGATTATACTGATTATAGCCTTTTAGTTAACAGTAGATAATTTATTAGTTAGACTAGACGATGTGTAGCAATCAGTGCGTTGGACTTATACAAAGTTTAGAAACAATATCTATAGCGTGTCGTGTTACCAAAACAGGTAATCAATTCCGGAAAAATATTATACCCAACTGTTAGCTAATATGATATACAGAATTTTTGTGATATATAGTGTTTAGTTTTTTGTAGCCACTTTGGTATTTTTGAAATCGATTATAACAAACTGCTATAACGCAAATTAGACGAATAATAATTAAAATTCTGACCCAAATATATAATAAATACATTTTTGACAGACAAGTGTAGTAGACAATATAAAGAACAATAACGATTGTCCAACATGACCCTATATACCTCTTAGGTTACAATATATATTAATGAATTCGACGGGTTCCTGGAAGCAACCATTTAATGTACTATGAATGAATTTATAATGATATTACTGTTGTAGTAAGAGGACATTTAAATGTAAAATAATGCATTTAAGTCGAGGGCGTAGCAACTCATCTACATTTATTATTTAATCATGCCTAATACAGATCGCCTTAAGAAACAAAGCTGATATAAATTTCATTATTATGAATTAGTCACATCCGCATCTAGTGAATTTACTTGCAATTATTTGTGGAATATTGTTATGTTAATATTTCAGTTGCTTTTATTTCCTTCCTTGATGTCATTCTTTTTGAGGCATAGTGCTCGCAGATTCTCCTAATATATTTTTAATAAACTTTCTTGACTGGATGGTTACTTCATGAAAATCCATTATCAACAATGTAAATAAAACGATTTAAACTGTTTTTTAGATTGTGACATGTTTCGCTAACACTGTAGTTCGTCAGACAAACGGTATCTGGTCGTTTAATTGATACTGGGCCTTTTTACAGTTATTAATTTCGATTGACTCTAAAAGTGTCAGTTTTGTACCTTTGTTTATTGTATGTAATATTTCAAACTGTTCTTCAAAAACATGGCTATTATCTACTAAATGTTCGGCGTATGCTAAATCTCTTTTATTTTTAATAAAACTTCTTTTATATTCTGCTAATCTATGTTGAAAAGTCTCTCAATCTGGCCTATATACACTTTTGGGCAAGATCCACAGTTTAATCTATAAACTCCTGATTTATTATTTTTATTTGTTTTTTTTTTATAAATTTACTTAAATTATTATTCGTTTTAAATGCAATTTTAATGTTCTTTTTACGCAATATAGAAGCCACCTTTTCTGTAGGTTCATCGGTATAAGTATTTTTTTCTTTGGGTGGCAAAGGGTAAATTTCTGAAAGTGTTTTTTTAATAGTTTTTTTATTTAAAATATTTTCAATTATTTTGGCGTCATATCCATTTTTGTTTAATTAAGTTTAATTCTTTTTGAAAAGTATCTTTGTTTAAAGGTATATTAATTAATCTGTGTATCATGCTATGAAATCCTGCTAGTTTCTGTGCTGATGGGTACATTGATTTGTTATTGATGATTGTGTCCGTATGTGTAGGTTTATGAAAAATTGAAAATTCCTGTTTATTTGCTACCTTTCTTATGTGCAAACCTAAAAAGTTTATAGAGTTATTAGTTTCCATTTCGATAGTTAATTGTATATTTTTGTGTATGGTATTTAAAACTTTTAAAAATACTCATCGTGCCAGTTAAACTGACTAATATATCGTCTACATATCTATACCAATAGAGACATTTTTAAAACAATGGGTCTATTTTAATTTTTTCTTTCAAGTTATGCATACATGTTTCAGACAAGAGTGGGATTAAAGAGCTCCCTATAATAAGCTCTTCCTTGGCTAAAAAAAACTCTTCATTAAACTGGAAGTAATTTTGGTTCATGCATACTTTTAAGGCATCTATAATTTCTGAATGTAATATAGGAGTGGTTTTGTTTATAATAAGATCATTTTTTGTAATTTCAACTGTCCCTGGTTGTGGTTTGTTTGGGAAAAGGTTTTTGTACATCACACGATATAAAAATTGAATTATTTGGCACTTTAATATTTCTAATATTATTAATTAAATCAATCGAACTTTTAACGGAATCGGTCGGTACAAAATTGTTTTTTTTTCTATAACACTATCTATTATTCTTTTAGAAAGTTTAAAGATAGGAGCAGGCACAAATGAGACCTATAAGTCCAGTAGTGTGAAATGTTACATACAATAAACAAAAGTAAAAAAAATGTCACTTTTAGAGTCAATGGAAATTAATAAATGTAAAAACACCCAGTATCTCTTAATCGACCATTTAGATATGAATAAGTCACCTCTTTTGAACCTATTTTGTAAAGAATGTCTCGGTGTTATTTAGGGCTCTCGTAGGCCATAAAAATCTTTATCTAGAAATATGTATGAAAAAATATGTACGAAGCTACACTGTTAGCGAAACATATGTCACAAGTTGTAAATAAAGTGAAAATCTAAAACTGTTTAAAGTGTTTTATTTACATTGTTAATATATTTTTGCTAATTTTTGTCTTATTTTCTTTTGAGTTTTCTACATAACCATCACAATCATGTTTCTAATCACCGATTTTTTTTTATGTTCATAAAATAGCGTAAAGCAATGAACAGTAAAATTGGACCATATTCACCTAAATGAAAAATTCATTCTCTTTGAGCAAGTACCAAACGAATTTATGTCAACCGGCATCGGGAATGTAAACCAGTGTATTTCAATTTACTACAGGTACCACCACATATTCAAACAGTAATTTCTACTTTAATTAATTAAACGATCTTCAAAAAAATCTGCAAAAACTAGAATGTTTTGCTTTCCCTTAATTATAATCAATTCCTGAGCCAAAAAAGTTAATCCCGTTTTTTGGCAAATGTCCACGTTTCAGATTACATAGAAACCAGAAAGCGATGGAAAATCGTGTAATCAGCATAGCTCCAAATACATTTCTAATTTGGAATAAAAATTAAGTAGTATATGCACAGAGATGTACGGATTAGATTTAGATTCCAATTCAGTATATAAAAACAAAAACATAACTCAGGGAAGTATTAAAAGTATAGTTTCAAAAGTATTTTAGATATTTTATACTTAAATGTGTTATTTATCATTGTTTAACACAGTTATATAAGAATAACCTTATAAATTAAAAGAATCCACAAAAATTTTGATAACTAGGTCCAAAAAACATTTCGATTCTCAACCATATTATTAATTGAATAAAAATATAGAAACACAATTTAATTTCAAAATGATTGCCTCTTGTTGCGGGTCTATAAACCTTGTATTCCAGCACAGAAAAATATAACGTTATATTTTTTTGTGATCCCAGGTATTTATTACAACATATTTGTTTTAATCCTATATATAATCTACCTAACGAAAGTTATCAACAAGCTCTAATTAATAATTATAATTATAATTATATAATATTCATGATTTTTCAACCCAAATTTGGGAAACGCATCGCATTGGATTTTTGCTATTTAAAACAATTTAAGGGTGATTTTTTTTGGGATCTTTTCCCTTTTAATGCCCCAAACTTTTTTATGTGATGATAATGAGCTTACTTGTTAGCTTCGCCAAATTTTCTTCTTCTTAGGAAACTTTTATGTCTCTTGCACTTTTTTGATATGTAGCAGTGTTTAAGAGTTATTTAGCAAAATACCAGATTGTAGAGTATTAGGCTTTTTCCCTCCAATTTGTCATGGTATTTGGTTAAATAACTTCCTAATGCTACCAGATATCGAAAAAAGTACAAGAGACAAGAACATTTTTAAATGGAACGGGAAATTTGATGAAGTCACCAAGTTGGATCAATATCGTCAGTCGTCACACAAGCATGTTGGGGGCGCTGAAAGGGGCATGACCTCAAAAAATGATCACCTTATGATTGATCCAAACGTCAATCATACCATTTTATAGATACTACTAGAATGTGTCGCAATTTCCATTAAACTATCTTTAGAAATGAAGAATATAAATTAAAAAAATTTTTAAAAAAATTGCCATCCTGTATCTTGAAAAATATTCGTTTTTAGACAAAAGTATAGATGCATGTTTATATTTAATATCTTTTAAAACGCTTCTTTCTAATTAGATATCTAATACCAGTTTGAGACACTTTCGGTGTTACAGTTGAATAATCCAAGTGAATATATAAGCTTATAACTAAAAAACAAAAATGCAATACCACAATTACTTATAGTTGTCAAATACATATACATACTTTGACGAACTATAATTATATTCGTTTATCTAGAGTTAGGACCAATATAGCTTTGCATGATCAAGTACCTGAAGACTGTAAAACATTTAATACTCTTCCAACTGCATTAAGAAATTAAAAACATAACATAAGTTTATCTCGGCTTTAAAAAAAAGATTTATATAGGGTGGAACATTTAACTCGAATAAATTCAATAACTTGAAAACTGTTCGTAATTTCGAAAAACTGTTTAACGCGTCAAATTAATTTATTTGTCCAAGGAACTTTTGGTAATAACAATTTGATTGTAGTGTTTTTTTTAATCACTGGGACCATTCTTAAATTGAACTATTTTCAAAAAAATGGGGTCTCAAAAAGTTAAAACAGGGAAATTTGGAGTTTAGGTAGGTATATAACATGTAACATAAAATATGTTTGGAATATTTGGGTGATTAAAAAAAAATAACAATATATAAGGCGTTGCATTAAAAAAATGTGTATGACGTCATATCACTTACACATATGATTTTACAATAAATCGTTATTACCACAAGATCCGGAGACGAATAAATCAATTTGATAGGTAAAACAGATTTTTCAAAATTATGAACAGTTTTTAAGTTACTGAATTTATTTCATTTAAATGTTCCACTGTTTCCATTGCATATCTAACTTAAATTGCACTTTTTGAGATTTGCTAAAACATTCAAAACGATTGGTTTTTATTAGGCTTCGATACCACTGTTTCAAGTATTGCTTAAGAGTTGCAGCCTGTTATTTTTTTATTAATCAATATATCAAATTGAGATTATAAGAAGTTGTATGGTTGAATCAGTTGCAGATTTAAGGTATAACAGTATCTTTAGGTTACTTCCCGTTTGACAAGAAGTACTATCAACTTCATAATTTTAAATGGAACACCTTATATATTTGCCAAAATTCGAATTTTACATAAAATTCTGAGTATAAAACATGTTATATTTCCTATACATATTTTCGATAGTTATTGAAAAAATGGCGGTTGAACAACAAATTTTTAGTTTATGTAGTGCTTGTTTCATACATTACATTGTAACCACTGGTATGCCCAGGGGACAATGAATTTGTAGGCTGACTGAAATCAATAGATTCAGGAATGCGACAAGTTAAAGCTTATTTGCTATGGTATTACGAATAAAATATGATATATTAGCATGTAAATGATTAGATATTTTAGTACTATTTAAATATCTATGGTTGTACATAAACAATAGCCATAACCACAGTTTAAGAACGAAACAGTTCTCTCACTCCTTTGTTGTGCTCCAAAAAGCCGGTCGTAAATCACAGCGAACCCCTGCAGCTAAGCTGCAACAAAGCTCGATGCCAGGTATACGAAGCCGCGCGTTATTTTATCGCAGTGAATACATCTACCGGAACGATCAATAACTGTATTAGTTATTTTAGGTAGTCATATTAATAGTTAGAGTAGTAGATGTTCAACTTAATAAAAGGTTAACTTATGGACTAAATTTTACCAGTTCATAAACCTACTTGATTGATAATACCTGATGTTTATGCAAAATTTGAGATAAATTGGATAAGCAGTTTTTTGATAATATTTTTTTAACTTTTCACTAGGCCGCCATTTTGTTTCGCCACTTTGGATATTTACCAAAATATTACCAGGTCATTCTTCTATGACCTTTAATGTTTGATATAAATTTGAAGTCAATCGGGTAAGTAGTCTTTAAGCTGTGCCGCGAACTGACAGACAGACCGACGCGACAGACGGACCGACGGAATTGTCAAAACATATTTTTTGGCATATAGGGACGCTAAAACATAAAGATGTCTAAAACCTGAGAGGGTGACTTTTTCGCGATTAAAAACATTCTTTTTGGCCGCCATTTTGTTCGGCCATCTTGAGTTAGTACTACAATTTTACTAGTTGATCCTTATACCAAAAGTAGTTATGAAACACAATTTGAAATCAAACCATTAAACAGTTTTGCAGGCCGAATTTTTAAATATTTTATTAAGTCGCCATTTTGTCCCCCATCTTGGATTCTTACCAAAATGACACTAGTTGATTACAATTTAATACTTGATATTTTTGCAAAATTTGAAATAAATCGGATGAGTTGTTTTTTAATACATTTTTTTTAACATTTCACTAGACCGCCATTTTGTTTCCCATATTGGATTTTTACCAAAATATTATCAGGTCATCCACATATGACCCTTAATGTTTGACCAAAATTTAAAGTCAATCGGTTAAGTAGTTTTTAAGCTATGCCGCGAACTGACAATCAGACAGACAGACGAACAGACGGACCAACGAAATTAATTAAACATATTTTTTGGCATCTATGGACGCTAAACTGTAAAGATGTGTAAAACCTGAAAGTGTGATTTTTTCACGATTACAAACATTTTATTTGGCCGCCATTTTGTTCTGCCATCTTAAATTATATAACTATTTTATTAGTTGATCCCTATACCACCAACAGTTATGGCACACAATTTGAAATTAAACCATTAAGCAGTTTTTCAGACTGAATTTTTAAATATTTTATTAAACCGCCATTTTGTTCCGCCACCTTGAATTCATACCAAAATAATACTAGTTGAATCCAACATAATACTTAATGTATTTGCAAAATTTGAGATAAATTGGATGAGCAGTTTTCTAATAATAATTTTTTAACGTTTCACTAGGCTGCCATTTTGTTTCACCATATTGAATTTTTACCAAAATGTTACCAGGTCATCCCCATATGACATTCAATTTTTGCCCAAAATTTGAAGTCAATGGGGTAAGTAGTCTTTAAGCTATGCTGCGAAACTACAGATAGATAGACAGCCAGACAGACCGACAGACGGACCGACCGAGTTGATTGTTTTATCAACTTTATCAACGTTTTTTGGCGTCTAGCGCTAAAACGTAAAATGTGTAAAACCTGAGAAGATGCTTTTTTCACGATTACAAATATTTTATTTGGTCGCCATTTTATTGGGCCATCTTGAATGAGTACCACTATTTTACTTGTTGACTATTTTACTAGTTGATCCCTATACCACAATTAGTTATGGCACACAATTTTAACTCAAGCGCTAAGCAGTTTTTTCAAGCTGATTGTTTAAATATTTTATTAAGCCGCCATTTTGTTCCGTCATCTTGGATTCGGACTAGAATGTTATCAGTTGATTCCAACGTAGTTTTTTAGCTAAGCCGCGCACAGACATACAGACCGATGGAATTGAGAAAAAACGTTTTTCGTCATCGAGGGACCCAGAAACGTGAAGATCTGAAAAAATCTCGGAGAGTGATTTTTTTACGATTACAATACTTCCCTTTTACGACCGAAGTAAAAAGTTACATTTAAACGCACTCTTGTTCCAAATTCTATATTTTTGCTTACCGCGTACAACGCTCCGTAAACACGCAGGTTTAAAATCTTAAGACACCGCGTACCTAACCACTGCGAAGTAACGTGCCGACTAACCGCTAGAAGCGGCAGTTCGTAGGTGCGGGAGGCGCTTCGTAAGAGGGAAATTTATTGCGGAATAGCCAAGTGCTTGGACTATTTAGAATATATATAGACTCTGCCAAAACCTACTCTTAAATTATGCATTTAATTTCAGAAAAATATCATTTCTTTAGGTCTTTCTGAGAAAAAGTGCATACTATTATATATTTTTGAAAAGGTAGAAAAAAAACACACATTTTATAGTCTATAAGTATACAGGGTGTTTCATTTAAAAAAGTAGTAGTAATAGGGTCCGATAACTTTTTGACCTGACCCTGAATACTAATTCCGAAGGCGTAATTGAGTTAGTTGAGATACGAGGGGTGCCTGAAAATGCTGCAACATTTTCAATTTAGCTCTGTATCTTAAAAACTAAAAGGGGTATGAACATTTTTATAACGGCATCTTTAGTTTTACGAAAAAGTACCACAGTGTCGCGAAAATATCAACTTTCTATCTATAAAAATAACGGAGACACCCGCAAAAGTACCCAAAATGGGACACCCTGTACATAGACTTATCTCATAATTCCCAACTCTAAATATTAGTTTAATTTTAAGAGAGAGAAGAATTTTTTTTTAGTATAAAAGTTGTAGGATTTATTACGTAGTTTATAGAAAACTATTATTTATGTTTACAGGATGTCTCAAAAATGTGTAGCAGACCTAACAGAGATAGAGGAATTAAACCTAGTATATTTGTAATCAGCAAGACCCATTTGGTGGACATATATTTAAAAAATGTCGGGTTTGCCGCATATTTTTTGTGACGTCGGTCATCTATACATAATTATTAATTTTCTATAGTCTACGTAATAAACTCTAAAACTTTTATATTAAACAATTTTTTTTCTACTAAAAATAAATAAATATTCTTAATGAAGGAACATCAATATGGGGTGAAATTTTGACTAATGGAAAGAACACTTTATTTATTGCAGAAGAGACTATGAATGCCGATGTCCAGAGGACTGAGTGTATTTTAAATACTGTTATGCCTTTTAGTTACAATTTTATTGATCAGCTCATTGTTATAGATAATAACGCTCGACCACCAGGGCCAAATTTGTTACTCAGGTATTAGAGCTATCGTCCACTTAGCTCCAGCCTTGTCATGTTTTTTTAAGTCAAGCTCTGTATTTTGGTAAATAAAAAATTTTAGGTTACAAGGTATAAAACTGAATCTAAAACGCCCTTGAAGCTTGGATGAATATGATTCAAAATAAATTATAATATATTTTTAAGAAGTCAAAAAAACCTTAATTAATTTCGTGATTGTGAAAAATTGTCAGATACAAAGAAGGATATATCGTTTTTTCGAAAAAAAAAATGGTATTTCTTAAACCAGGATTGATATCTAAATTTTGAGAAAATTCTTTCCTTTTCATATTTATTCATTTGGTGTATGTCAAACATAAATTAAAACATATTTGCAGTTTTTTAGCCTTAAATTTTAGTAAAAAAACACAGTTTTGATACACACCCTGTACACACCAATTTTGAAAATATTAGATAAATAAAACACCAGTACTTTTTTTCTGGAAAAAAATACCTATCCAATGCAAAAAATCGCTTTCCGGGAGCTTATTTAATTCATACGTTATGTTAACATGGAAATATTCAAAAAAATTGCGGTTGTCTTGAATTGAATAATAGTTTATTTACCTTAATGATTGTTATGCAATATGCGGATTGTTTAATTTACTGAAAACCTGTTTTCAATAATTTTCGGAAATATCAGTTGTGTTACACCAGGACAGCGACGGCACTGCCAAAAAACTATTAACCCACGTGCTGACATTATCTCTGATAAAGATCTACGCCGAAGATGCGTTTTGGCTCCGAAAATAAATTGTAAATCGGATAACTGCACATTATTGATAAAATCGGGGTTACTTGCAGGGTCACAAGTTATTATATTCCGATTTTTATTAATCTAAAGCCCGAAATTTAATTATACGGTTATTTCTTAAATTTAAAACTCGAGAATTTATCTGCGAATCTCCAGTTCAACTTACGGGTGTGGTGAAAACTGAGGAAGAGCATGACATTTTATTAACAAGCGAATATGGAAATTTTGACAAAAAAAAGGTATGTTCGTGAAAGCAGTTCCCTGTCGACTACTACGAGAATCAGGTAATGAACTAAAAAGGCACAAAGTATATTTTTTTAGATTCAAAAGCGTCTTCTCTTCATGCGTTTTATTCAAGGACGTCAGCTTAAATATTTCCTATGTTCTAAGATTATTTATTTTTGTGTATTAACCGCTGCATTTCTTTTATTTACGATGTTATTTATTACAGCGAAATTTAGAAATTGACCTATTGTCAGTATCAGCTTGGGATAAAACCATTAGCCTGACCTATACTAAGGTGAACCCTCTGATTTGTAAGAGGACTGAGTGGCGAATTGGCTACTTTTTTTGAGGGTGACGATTGAACTCGACGGGGCGTATTTTTTTAAAGGCTTTCAGTTTATGAAAGTTTGGATTCAAGACGCTGATTGTTACTTTCTGTTTGTTTTGGTTTGAAGTATATATGTATACTAATACATAATATTGTATATATTTATATAAAATAATAAATTATACAATTAAAATAACTTTTTAAAAAGTACAATTTACAACCAAATTCAATTAATATCTAAATAATAATGATTTGAATTTAACATATTTTCTTTGAATTCCAAATCTAAAATAGGTCTTGTTAGGATTAAACCCTAAATCTTCTGTAGTCGGCTATACCGGATGCTGACTCATAAACACTAGCTTTGCAGCCGTATAGATATATTATCTGGGGCAATGAACAATTCATCGGTGTACATATCAAAAATTTCACTGTCCAGTAAACTAGTGTTTTCTTCTTCATACGAGGGGTCTTCTGAGTATAGAGTTGTTTAAAAATACAGTTATCTTCGTTTAAGATATCTAAAATAGAAGAACTTGAATTTGCCTCGTTCTCCTGTAAACTTTCAAGTTTATGCCTGCTATGTCCGCCTATGTCGGATTAAATAATTTTAAAATCGAGTGTTTGTCTAGCTTAAATTTGTATTTCTTTGAGATGCAACCGGTCAATTTTGGTGAAATATTAATTTCAACTGTTTCTGTGTCTGCCTGCCTTTTCTTGTTGTGCTTTTTTGCAACTAGTGGCCGGTTTTTATTCATTTGTGGATTCCGATCTTTTTGATTTGATCAAGATTTACTTGTTAATTCGTATATTTAAAGTTTGTGGACTGAGACTGTTTTGGAAAAAAACAATTTAAATATATACCTAAAATGCGGGACGAAAGTTAAAAAAATTGATTATATACATGATAAAATTGTGGTAATAAAAGTTTGAAATCTCAAAAAGATCCAATCGAAAAGCCTGTATTTTTTTTATATCTTGTTTATATTATTTTGCAACATTGTTTAATGAGTGTAAGAAAATGCCCGAAAATAGCCTAAAGGAACTATATCACATTTAGAATATTACTTAAAATTTTTGCTTCCCAAAACTAATTTTTCGATATTAATTTGCGATTTTGTATCGATTTAAGTCACAAGTAAATATGAATTGTGTGTTTTCTTACTCTTAAAGTGGCTTTCTATTATAAAATCTGTCAAAACATCGTGGAAAAAAATGATTTATAAAGAGAAAGCAATGAAGGCTTATAATAACACGATGAAGTTCTCTAAGCTTAACTTTGTGCCTAATTTTAATTTAATTATTTAAGAAATGTAGGTCAATGTCCTAAAAACAAAATAATAAAAAAAATCAAGCTCCAGGATAATTGCTAAAAATGGCTAAAATTGCGTAAAATTAGAATATTGATTAAACATCCATTATTTTACCAAATTTTAATAGTCTCAAAATGAATTTTTAAATTTATTTCTAAACTATTTTAAAAACAATGATTATATTATATTACAAACGTTACTTAAAATAAAAATCATTATATTATTATTTTTACGCTATTATTTATTGCTATTCTAAAGTGGTTGGCAGCACTAAGGGCCATAAGGAGCTCTGTGCAACTATAGTCTATACCTTTTCACATAACGTAAAAACAATTTTCAAAAAATGTTGTACCTATACCTACTTGTTTTTAGGTCGGTTAGCTTATTTTTCACATTTTCCAAGACAACGAACCTAAGTTAAAAAACCCTAACAATGTAATATAGTCAAGAAAATGTGTTTTGTTTTTGAATCAGATTGGACTCGCTTTAAATTTTTCTTGCACTACCCCAGTAGATAACTAAATTTTATACATATTTTGAATTCTTGCCTCACTTGCCTTACAAAATGATAAAACGTTCTTATAAAATAGACAACAGGTAAAAGAAATAAAAAATATACTAATATAATAATAATAAGATACTATGGAACGCCGTTTTACTTTTTAGTCATACGCGTCTTTGATACCAAATTTAATTACAAAACATATAAATGATGCTACCTGCATACAATTTTTATTCGTTTTAATTTTTCCGATATCGAATTTTTGCGTATACCGATTTTACCGAATGACATTGTTATGATAAGCAATTTCTTTATAGACCATTTCAATTGATACCACAAAAAAGTAGTTGTTTATCCTTTTTTAACACGTATACAGCCTACTTAAAATTTGTATATACATGCGACTTTCCTTAGTTATTGCATTTCAACAAATCGATGTTAATAAAAATTGGTATGAAATAAATGCCATATACAAAAATCTGTTTAAATATTTAATAAATTGACTCTTATTAAAATGTAATCGCTTCAAACGCATCTCTTACGATATCATTTCTTTTTAATGTCAATTCCATTAACACCCTAAAAATGTAAATAGAATAATGCTCATTATTTTGATTTTGATTTTCGTTTATCTGTAATTTATACTACATCAAACGGATATAACACGGGCCCTTTACCATTGAAATTAAAATATTTGAATATACATTTGAATAAATAAATAAAAGTTAATACGAGATTTAATTGTATAAGAGTTGTGGAATTTAAATGATTAGCGGGTATAAGGTAACTGGTTTTATTTAATATGCATTGTTTTGATTTCGAATTTTTGTGTGAATATCAATTTTCATTGAATGCAGCCACCTTGTTTCAATTTTAATTATCGGACGTGGAGCGATCTAGTGCAAAGTAGGAACAACAAGAGCAGAAATCTGTAATTTTTTAATACCCGAGTTTCTGGCTAGGCATGCGTTCGAAGATTTAGATATGCATCTAAAATCAACCGACTCTGTGTTGTGCACGACGTCATGACGAGTCGGATGCGAATAATGAAAAACATATTCGTAGGTAATCAGTGACAGTTGAAACGTGATTAAGTATAGTTTGATTGGGAATACTTAGTTATTAAATCATTGGGGAATACAATATACACCCCTATGTTTAAAATGCGACCGCGTACAAAATTACAGAGCATAATGAAAAAAAGTTAAAACGAACGTATCTAGCTCCCAACATCCTATTACAAAGCAAGGTATTCTACAATCCTTTGATGATTTCCTGGTCTAATCTACAATCAGTCATATATAGTAGAGCAATAACAATGATGTTTGACTTAGTGTTAATATTTATACCAGAATAAAGAAAACAAGGTTTTTAATTTCCCAGCTATAATTCACAGATTACCACACACTGTAATTTGTGATGGCAAATTGCAATTTCTCCTGGAAGCTGTGTGCCAGCGACATGCTCTACTGCAGGTTCTTTGGCTTCTTAAACGTGATTTAAAGTAGACTGACCAGATTTTTTTAAAATGAAAAGAGTACATTTTGACGAAATGTAAAAATAGGTACCAGCGTATAATAATTAAGTAAAGTCTTGTCACTTTCGCAGAATTCAATGACTTACAATAATAATTATAATACACATAATAATATGGACTAAAAATAACAAAAATAATTATAAAATAATACCAGATTTCGCAAAATAGAGATCATTTGTCCCAGATTTCCCAAAATAGAGGATATTTGTCTTATTTATGGAAATAGTAAGAGTACTAGAGTACATGGACCTGAAAAAGAGAACATTCCTCTTAAAAAGCGTATATCTGGTCACCCTAATTAAAGCAAACTGTAGTAGGCTTATATAGGTATATCACTATATCTTTATTTACAATATTTCATTATAACAATTTAATGTTTGTCTCCCTTGTTTAATATGTGAGTAATTATTATAATTTATAGGTATGTGCATTTCACTTTCAAAACTGCGAGTCGATCAAGATACGAATTTACACATCTACCCAGTGGTGTATTTAGAATGCCGTCTTAAAGGGGGAGGCAAACATTTGATAACTAAAAAAAAGTTCTAGGTTCTTGTTGGAACAACATAAGCATGAAGACTAAAAAAAAACGAAGTTTTCGTGTGTTTGTGAAATACTTTATATAATGTAATTTTTACTTGGGTTATTAGCTCGGAAGGAAGGGGGTGCGGGGTGCATTTGTTTCCTGCACCTACCCAAACCCGAAAACGTCGTATGTTGGAATGCAGAACATGTTATATTGAAGAATACCCCAAAACAAAAACATAGCATGCATGCCCCATTAGCTTGGTAATTTTGTTCAAAAGGTCTCTTTGCTCAATACACAAGTGTAATCTACAAAGCCGATTTTTTTTTCTATTTTTAGTTCTTACATTCTGGTACTCACGCACATATTATGGATGTAAGCCAGGGCAAAATATGTGATAGTTTTATAAGTCATAAAAACTGATTAATGGTTGTGTCTTGTATTAGATTTAATGCCTCCACATCTAACTGTAATAACGGTAAATATTCAAAGCAACGTGTACCCTTCTTGTCGTGTAGAGATACTAGAGAGTCTTTCGAAACGAATCCACGACAATATGGTGATTTCTATTACCTTACCTCCGAGAAGCCTGGAAAAAATAAAATTATCTGTCTATTCACTAAACATCTTTTATACCCATTTAAATATTAGTTAAACGATTTTTTTAGAAAAACTAATTTTTTTAATGTGGCTCTTCGGCCTTTGCGAGTAATATATAACGATACCCCACAACAATATGCAGTATTTTAAAAAATCGGCGAATAAAGGCATAATATTCCCATTTAAAAAACAAAAGTTAATAGCAGAAATTCGGAAGTAAAAGAAGATACGGCAACACTGTTACAGTAATATATTATATCATAAAACAAAATAAGTAAAAACCCAAAGAGGAGGTGCTACAGATAGAACGTTTAAACACGCATTTCAGATTTCAGAACATAAAAATAGCTTTTTGGATAAAAAATCAGATTCAGCTTTTGTTGGAAGAACATTCATTCCTTTATTTTACACCTACCAATAAAATAAAGGTTGTGTTGTTTGATTGAAATTGTTCTATCATTGTATAAACGGGGGCTTAACAATAATGGTTACATATATATATATATATATATATATATATATATATATATATATATATATATATATATATTTGATAAATTAAAAAGTAAATGAGAATTCAATGACCGATTCAAATTATAAACCTTTGATCAACAACAGAATCAGACACTATCACTAATCGAGAAAATAAGTGTTACTTCACAGATTGTTTTGTAATCTGTAACAATAGCTTGTACAAATTTATTTAAAACTAAAATTTCGAAGTGTTGAAAGTAGTTTGACGAACCGTCGGCGTCGCACGTCATGCGAATACTATTTTTTACATAAGGACCGCCAGTGTCTCAGGCCCCGCCGCGCGCCGTCGCGTCGGCAGTGGCCCCAGCACAGAACTTGCGCGTCATGTTTTTGCGGGGATTTAATGATTGAAATGCAAATGCAATGGGGGTTCGATGTATTTGGCCCTAAACTTCATTGGCCCAAACAGTTAATACCCCTAAAAGACATTTGCCCGAACCTACATTACACATAACCGTCACTGGCGCTAACAGTCGAAATCCCGACACATTGGAATGCATGGAATTTGTCCTTGGCCTTAAACGTCGAAATACATAAATATGTACGCCAATGACGTAAGAAACTTCTGTCACTGTTGCCAAAGTGCGTTATTGTTCAGATGAAGTACATATTTCCGAAAATATTAGTAAAATAATATGGTGTTTTTTAATTTATGGTTGATAACATGTTATTAATATTCCTAAATAATAAGTTTTAAATCGTTCTCAAAGAATTTTGTTTATAAAAATAGCAAATAGCTACGTATTAATTTTACTGCGTCGTATCAGTGTTAGGATACAATAAAATAAATTTTACTAACATGATGTAAATTGTTAGTTGGTTCGGTTGTGAAACATGCAGAAATAATATGCAAGAATGCAAGCTTTTACTGTGTTCCGGATACGTCCTGAATTCTCAGCTCTTCGCCCATTCAAATGCGATTTCAAGAAAGGGAGTACTAGAAAGTTAGATTCGGCAATTTAAAAGGACTATCAATATTAGGACATCAGAATAATCAGAAAGTATATTGTAATGTACAAATTTCATATTGGTAAGTCACCTAGATTCTTTTTTTGTGTAGGTATACATTTTTTTCTTAAATGTTCCTCCTTCGGATTTTCTACAATATATTGGGTTTTTAATGTATAGTGCAC
Source organism: Kuschelorhynchus macadamiae (assembly GCA_030620095.1). NCBI lineage: Eukaryota > Metazoa > Arthropoda > Insecta > Coleoptera > Curculionidae > Kuschelorhynchus > Kuschelorhynchus macadamiae. The sequence goes on from JAUTXW010000747.1 coordinate 1,027,836, forward strand.
ACTAAATGTTAGTTGAAAGAAAAACCTCAACAAAAACATTTGTATTTGGTTGATAAAATGATTATGACATATAGTTGTGTTTGCATTTTTAGGAAAACCATGTAAATTCATGGATGTATCATCCACAGTGGACTCCATTTTGGCAAATCGGGGTATGAATCTTAGACAACAATAAAAAATGAAAATCAGCTTTGCATATAAAATTATGAGTAGACAGACATAGCAGTGAGGAATGGTTCTATGATCCATCTGAGAATAAATACAGAACTGCTGAGGTAATTCATATGTCAAAATAATTAGATATTTTAATAGAAATGAGGCATTTCTCCTTTTCAAAATGTTTTCTTCTTACAAAGAAACATTTGTTAAATAGGTAGCTAAATAAAGTGCTTAGAAGAAAAATAATATTTTATTTCCTCTTTAAAATTTTAGTTTGTAAAGTTAAAGCCAAAAATGTTATTTCCTGATAAAATGGTGAACGCTTTGCGTCAAATAAAATATTTAATCTAGCGTCATTCTGCTATTCTTTAACTTTTTTACAATAAACATGCTGGGAGACCACTTCGGGAATATCCTGAAAATTTCATCCAAATTGTTGAAACCACCGCAGAGTAATCGATATACATACATAAAAAAAATACATAGGGTCAAATTGATAACCTCCTTCTTTAGTCTTTTAAAAATTGTATTAATATTTGTGACATGGCCATCTAAACAAAATAAAGAAAATGCCTGCAGATCCGCCATTTTTTGTCCGATTTCAAACATTTAAAAACTGATATTCATAGAATTTAAAGTTTTATCGGAATGTAAAAATTAATAGATAATAATATATTTTATTTCCATATATGTAGGTACCCATTATATAAATGTCTGTGATTAAGTTATTAAGAATAAGTTTGAAGACGACTTCATAAAGTCAAATTTTCAATGTGGAATAAAATATTTTTTTTTACTTCTTAGTTTTGTTTTTTTTTTGAAGTTTTTTTATTTTTTATAAAAATTTATGTTTGGAGAACAAAGCTTTCTGCAGTAGATATTGTGAAGAAACGCCCCAGAAGTGAATCCCATACCTTGTGTCTGTGAAATCGAAACCAAACTTATTCTTAATTACCTAATCACAAAACTATATTTATGTAATGAGTGTTTTGATGTCTAATACCAAGAGTATGATGTTTTACTATCTGTATTAATTTGGTGCTGACTTCACAGACTAAAATTTTCCAGATGGAATAAAATATTATTTTCCATTTTTAGGTGCATTTTTTGAAGTTTTATTTTTTATACAGTTTTTTATTTCATCCTTTTTAGTTCAATTTATATGAGTTTTATTTTAAGTTATATTTAACAAATAACCATATATATCTATGTAAATTCCTAATAAAATGGTGTACGCTTTTATTGCGTCGAATAAATATTTAATATAGCGTCATTCCGCCATATTTAACCTTTTTACAATATGCTGGCTGTGGGACCACTCGGGCAATATCCCGAATATTCCTTGAAATTTCATCAAAATTGTTGAAACCATCGCAGAGTAATATATGTACATACATACAAAAAATTCAGAGGGTCAAATTGATAACCTCCTTTTTTGAAGTCTGTTAAAATTTGCATTAATATTTGTGACATGGCCAGCTAAATAGATCCGCCATTTTTTGTCCGATTTCAAACATTTAAAAACTGACATTCATAGAATTTAGTTTTATCGGAATGTAAAAATGTATAGATGGTACAACTTCTGATTAAATCAAATATATTTATAACATGCCTAAGATAAAACTAGAATAATACTTCCACAAATAAGCATTTAGTATGATCAATTTTTTTGAAATTATATGGGCTCATTATTTAAATATAATATGTAGTTTTTTTTTGTTTTCTTTTTAAAATTCAAATAGCATAAGTTCACCAGGACCTGGTTATTTTTCTAAGTAGTGCAATATCTATTTCATTCATTTCTTTTTTTTTGAATAAGAGTATTAATTTTTTTGAAAGTAATTAAGAAAATTCTTTATTTTTAGTATGCCTAGGGACGACCACTATGTAATAAGATCACCAACAAGATGTAAGCTCTAGAAAGTTAGTATGTATGTCATTGATTAAAATCTGGCCTTCTTACCAACTACACCAATTCAGTTATTGCCAGGGGCGAGGCAAGTGAAAACAATCCCTTTGTGAGTTGAGAAGACATACATCATACGAAGAAAATATTTACTGTAATGTGTTTTAAATAAAGTTAATGTTTAATATAATCTTAGGTTTAGATTTATTCTGAAAATAAACTATATCTTGACATTCACCATTTTGTCAAGTAGGTATTGTATGCCATTACAATGTGTCTGACCTACAATGAATAGACTTACTTCTTAAAACTTTTTATTTCTTTAAACTTTTATTATTTTTTATTGCTTTATTTACCAACAGTACACTCAAAGAATCTATGTTAATTTAATTAAAATTTGGATGATTAATTTATGCAATTGAATAAGTTAGTTTTCTTTACATTAAGGGTCAGTTATCCAAAAACTATTTAACCTTATTCATATCCTCAATTAATAAATACTGCAATTCTTCCCATGTATTACTGGGGAAAATCAAAGTGGAGTCATCACCATAGGCAACCACTTTACCCCCTCGTGCCAAGATTACAAAGAGTGTTGATATACATGTTAAAAAGCACAAGACGCAGCACTGTACCTTATGGTACTCCAATTTTGATTTCTTTAGGCTGACTCATAGCTTCTCCTCCTACTTTAACATAATTAAGTAGATACATTTTGAAATCATTCAACACGGATTCTCCACATCATATAGCTATCCACAATGTCCAGTAACAAAGATATATAACTTTTACAAATATTTGTGATTAAATACACAAAATGATTTAAAGTATCATTTTTTAAAATATAGCTATTATTGTTACATCCAGGGTTAGGCTAACTCCAGACTGGACTGGAAAAATTCATAAAAACTCTCAATACATAAACTTAATTAAAGTTATCATAACAAGAACACAGTTGTCTGTATTTTAAAAAGAAGGCAATCTATCTTGTTAATATTTTCAGAATTTGAAAGCTTGCTTCTTTAGCTTTAAGAAGCCAGTTATTTTGATAACTTCTTCAATTTGTTAAAAATAGTTCGTTCACACCTTAAACGTAGCTTCAAAATCCACCTAGCATATTTAGTCAAAAGTAAGGGTAGCTGTAATTAATTTCTTATGAAATTATTTGTAATCACAGACTTAAATTATTCATATTGTTAACAAGTGATATGATTTGTAGAATTTTAATCAAAACCAATGCAAACTAAGCTTCAAAAATGATCATTGGAAATTGAATATCAGTATTTTTTTATTGTAAGGTTAAAAAACTCACAAAATTATACCTGGCTTCAAAACTGTTTTTGTAAAATTAATAATTTTGGTCTGTTGCATTTGGAGAAATTGAAAGAGCAAAACATAATTATAGGCTCTGTTCACTATATCCGAGCTAGGCCCTGAAGAATGTTGTCACACCAACCAAGTTATTTGTTTGAAATTGTTTTTAAATAATTTTAATAAGAAAATTGGATTTTATTGTATTTAATAAATCAGTGGTTCACCAGCCCAGACAAATTGGCATTTTATCACCTTAACAAAAATATCGAACCTTATATTTTTTTTATTTGAATTAATCTGTGCAGGTAATTTTTACTCGACTTCCAAAAGGAGGTTATCAATTCAATCCTATTATTTTTTTTATGTAGGTACATCGAGTACTCCTGATTTGACCAATTGCGCCCAAGACAAAATATCTTACATTCACCATACTATCAGGAAAAAAATATGCCTGTTAATATCATAATTTGAGTTAATGTCACAAAGTTCAATATTACTGATCATTTTAAATTTTAACAGTGAATATAGCTGGTTTTCTATAAATGTGTAGAGATGGCACATTTTATGCAATATTAATATGGTGATTGTGGTTAGCTACTTATTTATTTTGGATGTCCATAAGCTTTACCAAGTTTAGGTAGGTAGTAGGTAGGCCAGGTAGTAGTATATACATATATATATATATATATATATATATATATATATATATATATATATATATATATATATATATATATATATATATATATATATATATATATATATATATATATATATATATATATATATATATATATATATATATATATTATATATATAGAGTAATTTCGGGTAATATGGAATAGTATGGCTAATATGGAATAGCTCTTTAATTTCTTGTAGGTGGCTACATCTACATTTTTAAGGCCACACTAATTTCAATATAACCCTAAACGAAAAATAACGTCAACAGGTTTCAACAGTTGCCGTTCTGGTGGTCTTTATTAATCGTTTATGCAAAATTTTGTAGAATAGATCTTCAAGTTTCTGCAGTGCTGTTAATTTTTCAAAATTATTGTTTATTCTGTCAGGTAAGTCTATCCTAATGTTAAAGCTAATTTTTGATAGGGTTGTGAGAAAATTATTTTTCAAAACAAATGGTTAGCGTGTATTTTTTTTTGTAACAGGTGTTTCGGGTATTATGGAATATTCCATATTATCCTCATATTGGGGTATCCCATATTACCCGATGGTTTTAGTTAAAGTTCTAAAGTGTAATTTTTTTTTGTAGGCACTATGTCTGCAAAAAAAAAACAATGGGATTCTGACAATATGCAAAAAGCCATAGAAGCGGTTAAGAGCAACAGTTTAGGCTATTTGTCTGCTGCAAAACGTTATAATGTCCCTCGTGCTACACTTCACCGTTTGTGTAAGAAGGAGGGTTCTCCTGACACAATTTGTAAAACTACTTTGGGCAGGAAACCAGTGTTGCCACCGGAATTGGAAAGAAAACTTGTAGAATATTTGTTGCTTATGGATCAGAAGTATTTTGGTTTAACTCGAAACGATTTAAGAACTATGGCTTTTCAGCTGGCTCGCCGTAACAATCTGGCACATCCGTTTTCATTATTACGCGAGTCCGCCGGAAAAGATTGGCTATACTCTTTTATGAAAAGACATAAAAATAAATTAAATTTTCGAAAACCAACTGGAACTTCTTTGAATAGAGCTCTTGGTTTCAACAAGGAAAGTGTCAACGAGTTTTTTGACCTTCTTGAGCAAGTTATGGAAGAAAATAATTTTCCCGCTGATAGAATTTACAACGTTGATGAAACGGGACTATGCATTGTACAATGAAAATGTCCCGTGGTTATTTCAAAGAAGGGCAAATGACAAGTGGGTGCACTAACATCGGCTGAGCGAGGCTCTTTAGTGACAGCAGTTTTATGTATGAATGCTGCAGGTGGGTTCGTGCCACCCATGATTATTTTCCCTCGTAAAAATGCAAGTGAGCAGCTGAAGAAGGGAGCTCCTCCAGGAACGCTATTTGCCTTTCACCCTTCAGGATGGATACAAACCGACTTATTTACTAAGTGGTTCCAACATTTCTTGGAAAAAGTAAAACCCAGCGAAGGTAATCCAGTTCTTCTTATATTAGATGGCCATCACACTCATACGAGAAATTTGGATGTGGTTATAAAAGCTCGAGAGAGTTTTATAACGATTTTATGCTTGCCACCGCATACTTCCCACAAAATGCAGCCACTCGATAAAACCGTTATGGGTGCCCTAAAAACGTTTTACAATGAGGAAATCAGAATCTTTATGCGTGACCATAATAGAGCCGTGACACATTATGATATGAGCGAGCTATTTGGAAGGGCCTTTTTAAAAATCCAGACTGCAGAAAGATCAATAAAAGGATTTAGCACAACTGGGATATATCCGATTCGCCGGGATATTTTTTCTGACGAAGAATTTCTTCACGAAGCCCAAAAACACCATGGCGCACATCATGTAACAGGAGATTCGTCTGTAAACGAGGGACCAGACTTCGATTTACAACCAAGTATTCTTCCCAAGGATATCGAGCCCATACCAGAACTTAAAAAGAAAATTGGCACTAGGGGAAGAAAACCTGCTCGGGTAAAGGTGATTACCTCAACACCCAATAAGGACGAATTAGAGGAATCTATGAGCACATCGCGTGATAAGTTAAAAGAAATATTGTTGATAAAGCTGGTCCTAGTTCCTGTTCTATCAAGGAAAAGCGAAAAATAATCAAGAAAACTGGTCCAAGTTCCCGTTCTGTCAGAAAGAAGCAGGATTTACCATCAACTTTATCACCCGCATCATCTGATGATGATTTACTCTTATCATCCCTAGTTAGCCAGAAAGAGGTTGATTTGGAAACCTCCTCTGATGATGATATACCACTATCATCTTTTGTCAGAAAAAAGTCGGCCGGTGATGACACAGAGTGTATTTTTTGTCAAGAACAGTTCGCAACTAGCAAGAGCAGAGAGATATGGGTGCAATGTGCAATTTGCAACGGCTGGGCGCATGAAGCGTGCTCACTTATGGAAGCTGATGTGTTTGTATGCGACTTTTGCAAATAATTAATTATATGATTAGTTGTTTTTTTATAAAAATGTATACGTTTAAGAATTAAAATCATGTTCGTTTAGTTTTCTTTAATATTTACCCTATCCCATATTACCCCATATGCTAATCCCATATTACCCTCCACTTTTATTTGACCGATAGAAATGACTAATTCTTAATTTTCCTTCCTTAATCAGAATGTTTTTTTCTATTCAAAAATGGTTATAAAGTACTTATAAGAAATACCCCAAAGATTTTATTTTCATAGTTTGAGAATAAAAACTGTATTATTTTTTCAGTTATGTGAAAAAAAATAAATGGTATTCCATATTACCCGAACTCTATATATATATATATATATATATATATATATATATATATATATATATATATATATATATATAAGGTAATTGTATGATTAGTATGCATCTGGTGATTGTGGTTAGCTACTTATTTATTTTGGATGTCCATAAGCTTTACCAAGTTTAGGTAGGTAGTAGGTAGGCCAGGTAGTAGTATATACATATATATATATATATATATATATATATATATATATATATATATATATATATATATATATATATATATATATATATATATATATATATATATATATATATATATATATATAAGGTAATTGTATGATTAGTATGCATCTGGACACAACAAACAAATTAATCAGTAAAATTATATGTTTTATTTAAAAAATTACAAAACTTATTCCTAGCTATTATATATTATATTTATTTTAGCACTTAATTTTTTCTTTTTGGGTTAAACTTACATTTTACTTCTTTTAGTATCTGAGTTTTATTACCTGACTGTATTAAATATTTTAAGATTCATTATAACTATTGTTCTATGTTTTGTTCTGTTTGTGAGTATTAAGTGTATTTTCTTTTGTAAAATTATGCTTTTTTTGTATAATAATATATTAAATAAATACAAACATTGTGAAATTTTAAACTATAACAATAAAATATATTAACAATGACAGGCAAATAAATAGTATTTTTATCATCTACAATGATCAATTATCATCTAATAATGTACGGGAATATTGATTATAAATAGAACTCTCAATTTTTTTAAGGGACACCCTGTCTATTATATGCCCATTAAATAGGCATCTTTTTGCTAATCTTAAATATGTTGGATTTGATACCTTTACCTTTAAAGCCAATGGAGAAAAACCATGCCATAAGAGGCAAGTTATTCATATCGGTGTTATGTTTTCTCTAACATCTCTTATAATAGGTATATTGTCAATTTTCTCAGTTGTGTTTCACGATAAATGTTTCAAACCTAGTATAATTATAATTAGCAAGAAGAGACCCATTTGATGGACATATACAGGGTGTACCATCAAAACAAAAAAAATTGTCATGCTTTTCCGAAAAAACACCCAGTATAGATAGAAAATAATGGATTAAAAATCTACAACTTCTACATTTACCAATTTTTTTTACAAAAAGTTAAATGAACGTTTAATTTATGATCAATCAAAATTCGTATGCAATCATGAAATGCTTACTTCATTTTGAAGTATTCAAGATTTTTGTTTAATTATATAATATGATTTGCTCTTAAATTCCAATGGGATTTGGTTATATATTCTTGGCACCATTTATTATTAGTTTATTTTGACAAATAATGACATTATGTCAAAGTCAGTTAAATAATATTTAACATATAATGTTTAAACCAGATTTTTGTCAATTAAAAAATATTTTTCTTAGTCGGACATTAAACAAGGCACTACAGGTATTATATGGGATAATGCTTTCAGTCAATGTCTATCCTTCTTGAAACACTGTCTCAACCTTAAGTATTATTAATCTTATAATATGATACCTTAATGTACAGCTGATTTAATTCTGATATGACAGAATCTATGTATAAAGCTATTGTAGGATACCTTTTTTACTGGTTTGGAACTATTTATTTAAAATTAACATTTACTTGAATAAAGACTATACCATAATTTTTTCAACAATACGCAGTCTTATAAGTTTGACAGCAAGTTCCCAACATATGGTAAAATCAACGATAAGATCTAATATTTTTAGGAAATTTTATAAGATTAGGCTATAAAAGTTTATATTTTAATAAGTTAATTGATAAGATAATTTACAAGATCTAAACTACTTTATACCAGTTAATAAACTTAAGAACCTGAAAGCATGAAATTAATTGAAGGTATCTTCGAAAGACTTTTGTTCTTTATAATTATATCATCTACCTAACTTTTTCTTAAGCCATACTTAGATTTTAAAAAAATTAAAGGTGAGATGTGCAATATCTTGCATACTTATTAAATTAACTTATTACTCAATTGTGTATACCAACTGAAGAAAATATATAAATAGGCCACAGTTAATATTTTTAAAATATGGGGAAAAAATCTTCAAATTTCTAATCCACTTTAGCTATATATCTTTAATCAATATACAAAATATGTGATACACTTTACAGTAACAAAAAAAAATTATTAAAGATAAAATTAATAATAAAGTTGACCCTACATTTATCATATGGTGCATCTTTTTTAGTTCTTAAACTACACACTTTCTCAGCAACAGTAATTGTAAGTACTACTATAATATACACGTCACTACTATCTGCAATGCACATATGAGCAGAACTAACTTCCTAAGCCTTATCTACGATACCTATATCAAACATCAAGAAGACTTGGTCCTAAAACAAATTATAATTAATAAAGTACCTGCACGAATAACAAGCTTAGGGAAAATCATTAACAATCTTATAAAATACTAATCAATATGTGTCTGATAAAAACTGATTTTTAGATAGGTATTTGCTTGGGATCAGGATACAAAATTAAAAAACTTAAAAAAAAAAAAGTTGAAATTATGTGTCTCAAAAAGCTCATAAAACATATTAGTTAAAAGATACATGTTCAAGCATCAGGGCTTTTGTGGATTTTTATATAGTCTTTAGTAGACAACTTTGTTTTATTTTAGGTAGGGAACAATATCCACATTAATAACAGATGGGGACTCAATCCTATATACTAACAAATAAGATTATCTGAGTGTAAGAGTCCAAAAACTGAAATGGTTGCAACTTTATACCATATTCACACTATTCTAAAATAAACATACTCACTTTATATGTAGAAGCCTTGTTTATGTATAGATAAGGGTAGAAGGTTTAAAATCATCTCAATGCAAACATGCAATAACCTCTTCCTGGGCTTTCCAACAATAATTTTTTTTTTCAATATTCAATCTCCATTATTCCATTAATTAGATATTATCCTGTGATAAACAAATGCTTTATAATAAACCAAAAAAAAAAAAAAACAGTCAATATACGGTTAACAACAAATATATTTATTTTTATCAATAAAACTTGACAACACAGCAGGCCTATTTAAAGAATTTTTAGCCAGTAGCGTAGCTCGCCAATTCGGTATTTAAAGTGTTGGGCTAGCGGCGCATTCCACACATTCCAATCTGTCGGGATTTCGACGGTTTGGGCCAGTGAAGTTTTGGTCCACTAACTGTTTGGGCCGGTGTGGTTTAGGGGAAAATACGCACTACCGCAATGGGCACAACGCGTAAGGCTCAAATGTGGTGGGGGCCCCGGGAGACATCAGCGAGCGAAATACAAAACTTAGGATCTTTTCGTTTTTTTATCATCATGTAAATTTTGAGTTGCGGCCGAAGGGCATCGCAAAACTTCGCCTCGCCCAGATGAGCCCCAAACCATCGTAAGTAGTTAATTCAGCCTTGTTGCTTCTAGAAAAGCGGCCTCTATAGAACAACATACGGGTCCCCTTTTAATACTCATTGTTTATAAAATTATGATTAACACCACGATACTTTTTTGGCGCGAACACTTCTGTTTCGTCTGACGACACACTCGCATATGAATTTGAGTTATCGAACGCACTCACGTAAACACATTATATTTCTTTTGGGTGGCTATAGATGGCGAAACTTCCGATAATAAAAATGCATTCGAGGGCTTGTATTCAATCGAAATTGATATCAATGGAAATTGGTTTGAATGAAAATAGATAATCATAGAAATTGCTGTAAATGAAAATACCATTCATACAAATTGATAATCGGTTATATTGTTTCCCACAGAATACTACAAAGGTATTCGTTAAATATTTGATAAATATTGATATCAACAAATTTGTAAGTAATAAAATTATATTATAATAAAAAAAAATGCATTTTAATTATAATAATATAATGAAAATTGAATTAATTTTGTAAAGAACCGTCCAAATATCCTGACATACATTTTAATAGCTAAATCAAATTAATTGATTGTTAAAAATCTATATGAAGGCTTTAGCTCTGGATGTTCCAAGGATTCAGTTAAAATTACATTTTTATTGTAATATTATAAAATAAATTGCCATAATGAAGTCCCATTCAATTTAAATTAATACCGGGCATATATCAGACTAAAAAGTAAAACGGCGTTCCATAAGATACTGAATTTTATTTATTATGAATGATGCAATTATCTAAATTTTTTAAAACTGTAAAATAAAGTAATTAATATCAATTTAGAAAATTGCTCTTGTATTGAGGCCTTGTTTCTTTGTAATTTTAATCGAATAATGTCAGAATTATTATCAAGTATTATTTGTTGGACTATTGAGGTCGCGGAAAGTCTAAAAGTTTTATTAATAATTATTTCAAGTTGCCTTATTGTTTACCATATAAAGCACTGATAAAGTTTTCATAACAAGATTTCTTTTTTTTTTCAGGGTAATCACTTTCGCAATCTTTTAGTGATTTCTTGTTTATTTTAGTACAAATTTCGTCTGGAAATTATTTTTGTAAATTTTATTTTTTTACGACCGCTATGAAAAGATATCGCCCCTGCGTGCAGAATTTTTTGGCATATACAGCATCTTTCATATTTTACTCATAAATCCTTAATTCCGCTACTGAATTTGAGTGTATGCTTTAACTGCAGTCGTAGAAAAATTGGTAATTCGTCTTTACCCACAACTTTTCTCCTACAGAATTTCACTACGTACATATAACACATTCTATACGTGCATATAATTATTTGGTAGTTATTTTTAGTTTATACTTGTTTATTTATTTTTCATTACTTTATTTATATAGCATATAAAAAATAAATTTCCACCTTTATTATTTTCCTCCATAAAAAAGGTTTCATTCCAGGAAATGGAATTATTGGAATTTAAAAGAAAATTTAAAGATTTTATTAGGTTGCCATTTTATTTTCCCATACAGGATTTGCACTAAAATTTTACCAGTCTAACCTTCTTTGACACTCGATTTGGATGCAAAATTTCAAATTAATTGGATAAGTAGATTTTTGGTACTGCATTTTTAAATATTTCATTAGGCCTCCATTTTGTTCCTCTATAATGGCTTAACACAAAGAAATCCAGTTTACTTCTTCCTATATATTTTAATTTTGTGCAAATTTCGAAGACCATGAGATAAATAGTTTCTTAATAATGTTTTTTTTTAAACATTTTTTGAGGCTGCTATTTTGTTTCGTCATATTGGATTTTTTCCAAAATGTTACCTTTCCATCCCTATATGACCATTGCTTTTAGCTCAAAATTTGAAGTCAATCGGATAAGTAGTTTTTGAGCTATCACACATATAGACGGACAGACAAACTGACGGAAATGGGAGAACACGTTTTTCGGGGTCCAGGGACCCAACAATGCAAAGTTCTGTAAAAATCTCGGAGGGTGATTTTTTCACAATCACGTCTCTCATACGAGGGGAGTAAAAAGGGCAGTCTTTTTTTTTCATGCTCATATTACTAATGGCAATAAACAGTGATCGGTGGTCCTTGACATAATCGTTAATATATGTAGTGTGAATTTTGCTAGGAAAGTGTCTCCTGAAAAACCATATTAGTAAACCACTAACATGTCGAGTAACATGCAACTTTTAAAATCAAACTTTTTACAGCCTCTGTTTAATACTCATAGTTCTGTACGCCTATGACGTACATACACCCATCTGTATTTCCTATGTTCTAGACTGAAATAAATTCAATTCTAGGAAACTCAGACTTTTCTGAATGAACAAGTTATTACCGTATTTATATACATACGTCTTGTTATATAAATTGATACTTGATATTAAGTAACGATTCGCTGAAATTAATTATTAATTGTAACATAGTCGATAAAAGGGGTGGCGTCTACATAAATTTAAAACTTGCTCTACATTAAAGTTTATTGCTACGAGTGGGTGCTTGGTTTTATTATTGTTATTTACGTTTCAATATCCCAGAGCCATAGACCAATCAATTTAGACGGAAAAATAACAACTCACCAGACTTTGCACGTCCAAGTGACTTTGCCAAAATCGTCTTCATGTGATATTTTTTACCTTAATAACTGACAACACGACTGTAACTAGGATTTTTTGATTTGTCCAGGGCCGGCATGAGGTATGTGCAAGAGGTGCACCACAGGCGGCACCGTATTTCAACTCGCACCGGCCGGCCTACCGTAGCGCGTCTAATGCTAAATTTCGGTCAGAAGTGATTTTTTGAAAAGTAGAGTATTCGGCTAATAAAAAATGAATAATAGTTTGTCAAAAAAATAATTAGAGTTGCTATTGTGGCCCTCTAACCGCAATAGTGTAAGCTAACAATTATATTGGTAAAATAAATTTAAAAGTAATCACCGAAAAGTAATTTTTTTATACTAGTTTCAAAGATTGTTGTGGTTACTGTTAATAGTTTATATGTAAACATTTTTAAAAACCTTTTAAAATTTTATTTTCTTCGATTCAATCAAGTGTATAATGTATCATATTTTAATAACATTGAAAGCTAAATTGTGCTACATTTTGTCGTACTAAAAATTAAGTTCCTTTATATATGCACTTGTAGGCAAAAACAAAGTTGGCCGTTTGTCATAGTCAATGTTTATCCCGTTTTTTTTTATTGGTATTTTGCTTTTTGAGTTGTGGGGTTGTTTTAAGTTGTAGTGTTGAGTCTTTCTACAGCTTCTGGTTAAATTTTAACTACTCCATTTTGAAACATGGTTCGTGTTAGTAGGAGATTTATTACTGACATTTACTTGGAGTGTGTGGGAAAGGAAGAACTTTTTTAACATAATTTTACAAATGATGGATTTGGAGCATTAAAAAGAAAAAAAAATATCCTGGCTTAATAAAGATTTTCTGATTGACAAATAGGTAACTCTCTGATATTCCTAAAGAACTAAGACCATCCAAAAATTATGAAAACAGTTCGGATAGAAGAAATGGAAGAAATTGGCCAAAATTAAACAAAACACTGATATGAGTATTAGGGAAATGGAAAGTATTTAAAAAAAAATTGGTTGCAGGGGCCAGAAGGAAAGGCGGATGTCATTAAACAAATTTTATCTAAATGAATTAATAGTTATAAAAAACAACCTTTTTGTGATGCATTGTCTAAACAGGGATCTTTAGCGTTAGTAGTAGATTTAAAACTGTAAAAATATCGGTATAATTGTGTAAGAAAGCAGTACAAAGAAGCGCTAATTTTTCCAAGATTAAATGCTGTTATTACTGAAAGGGGAGCTTCGTTTGATTTACAAAATCTTGTTAATCACACAACAGAAATAATTTTATTGATAAAGGAAGTTAAACATAAAGCAATGGATAGTGGTTCGAGATGTTTTATGTTATTTTCTAATTGGGGATGTGATGGATCTTCAGGAAAAAGTAACTGATTTTATAATTTCCAACCAAAGTGTCTTTGTTGTACCTTCGGTTCCTATTCAGATAGTATCTACAGAAAAAAAAATTGTTGTATGGAAAAACCTCCATCTTTCTCCAAATTATTGCAGGCCAGTCTTTTTTGAATTTCTAAGAGAAACACCAGGACCAAACATTATTAAGTTAATCATTAGTAAGTACACAAATGAAATGAAAAGTTTAAATAATACCATAATTTTATGTTCTGATATACAACATTATATTTATCATAATTTGTATATGGTAGACGGTAAAGTCGTCTAGGACCTTACAGGAGATTTTTTCGAGATATTGACGTTGTTTCAGACGTAACTGTAGTTAGTTAGGACCTTATTCAAAAATATAGAATTTTGCAGGTTTTTTCCCATAATTCCATCTGATTGTTTACCCATCGGCCAGTTGAGTGAAGAAGCTACGGAAGCAAGAAATAAATGTTTTAAGATATTCAAAGGGACAATAGTAGAAAATGTTCAAAAACTACACCAAATGAAGATGTTTTGCACTCCCTTCTTGCTAAAGACATTATCCTAATACAAAGGACAAATCCTTTTTTTAGTCATCCGTTAATGATAGTTGTTTATTGTTTTCCTAATTCAAAAGTTAGAAGTTGATAATTGTTTGCGGTTCATCGTTAGGTGTCCCGGACTGGAATTTCTAAAAAGCGGTCCCGCAAAAATATGCACGCGGTTCCGCAAAATCTGGCGTCGGCTTTCATTGAGTTAAAAAGAAGCAAGCATTTTACATTTTTTCAAACACGTGATGCTAAGGATTATGCAAATGATAAGCAAGATAAATATCAAAATATATTATGTATTGGAAGATGAAATGTCAGATTGTCAACTTTTTGTTTTAATTTTTTTTATTACCAAATTACATACACCGTAAATTTGTTGCCTTTAGAGCTTAGAGTGGTATACAATATATTAAATATATATTTTGCACATTTCCTTCAGACGTGTAGGTAAAAACAATGTTAAAATGTTAGGTTTTAGTGATATAGTGATAGCATATGTGTTAAATGCGAGCTACATATTGTTGGGTCGTCTTCCTTTTAGATCGAGGGGCCTATTCTTCAGTGCTGAAAATAAACAAGACCAATAAACGCTATTACCCGGCAATTCTAATTTGTCTCTTTAAAGTATAATTTTTCTACTATTTTTCTAAACAACTAGACCTAAATCACGCTTTTGACAACACCAAACCAAATATTGTTTCGTGCGCTCTAATTAAACATCGACACAAGCATTTGAGGTGGTTAATTTATTTGTATCTGATAGCTTGTCTAATCGACTTACAATCGATCTTTGCGTTTACTAGAGTTTCAATCTCAAGCAAGAGATCGTAATTCCTAAACTTTGGTTTAACATATAGATCTACATTCACCAATCTGTCAAGAAGCAATAATATGACTTCAGCATGAAAAATGATGCCCCTTGGAATGATAACAAAACATAACAGTAAATTCCTCGAAAGAATTGGTATTCCTGAGGTATAAACTTTTTAAAAATCCAACTGATAAAATTATGACTTTTATAGCTAAGATTTTGCCCTCGCGATTTTGATGTTATGCCGCTTTTTATTGAGGGAAACAAGCGCTATTTACTCTAATCTATACTGTTTTTTTGTTAGAGTTTTCGTAATTCAGAACATTCTAAAATCTTATAATTTGATTTAATGATATTATGTAAGTTATTTGCTGCTATGCTATAGTATTTATGGTTTCCTGTTCCCTACGACATAATAATATTTAGTATACTTAAATTTTACAACTCACCCGACTAGTATGCGAAATGCAAAGGTTTTATGGCAGTGCAGTGTTAGAATTTAGTGTGCACTTCCATTAGAAAAACTGACGCCTTTCCTTTGTACTTCTATGACAAGTAACTATCATAAAGAACCTGCATTTCCTATTGCACTAGTGTTTTTCGGAATCTTTGCGGGTTGAAACACGGAGCCAATCTAAGCGCGAGGAGGTGTTTTTTTGCCCCCCCCCCTGGGCAAGCTTCGCACCGGTCCTGCTTAACTGATTCATAAAATAAAACGAAATAACCATATTCATATAATCTTACCGTAATTTACATTTCAAAAATCTAACTTTCTAGAATATAAATTTAATTTCAGCACTGTACCTTGGTTTAGGATTTAAAGAGCAGAAGGAAAAACGATATAAATTCTATTGATGCAAATTCTCTGATAGCCGCGGTTTACTGGAATTACAGAATATTTTATTTTGAAAATGCTCTGTACACACATGTTTAAATCACTAAACCCAAAATATATTGTGTCTTTTCTTCTCACTCGTCAATAATATCGCCCAGATCTAGATATACAGGAAATATATTACAACTACAAATACGGAATGTTCTGCTGGCGAAATGCTTAGAAATTTAAAAAAATATATACGTCTTGACATCAGTAATAGTGCAACAAATAGTAGCTAACTCCTGCTGCTTATACATGGGTTAAATGTATAAGTACACATGTCACAGTTGTACAGTGGCCTAGCCAGAATTAGCTACTGGCGGGGGGGGGGGGGGGTGATCTAATAACATTACTGGGAGAAAAAAACAAGTATAAACCATAAAAAAAAACAAAAAAGTCGACTGTATGGAGCTAGTATAGTGTTAAAAAGTCCACAATCTAATAATTTATTCAATTAGATTCTTTCCAGACTATTAAATTAATTAATTGTTTATTAATTACATTTTTTTTGTCTACGCTGTTTGAGTTGCGTAGCTTAGATGGTTTTCTGGGATAAAATTTGCAGTTAAAAAACAATAGTAGAGCTGTATTCGCTTGGCTTGATTATTACATTCGGCTGTAGAGATCTAGGTGTAGCATCATCTTCGTTGGTTTCTTTAGTCACACAATTAATTCAACACTGGCATATTTAGGGAAGGGGCAAGGAGTGCCAATGCCCCCCCAGAGTTACAAACCGAAGCAAAATGTTTGAAACTAAAAATTATTTTGTAGTACTTTGTTACGATTGCATAAGTGAAAATCCTTTTTTTTTGTTGTCGCTGATTTTGAATGGGTGTTTTGTTTAAATTGAAAAAGAATGAAATATGTTAGAACTTACAAAAAGTGGCTATGGTCTGTATAATTTATATTTATTATCCTTTTCGATCTTCATCCATTTTTACCTCACCTAAAAGCATTTGACAAGATATTTGCGAATTTCTGGATACATGTCGAATTAAAAAAATATGTCTTGCCAAAATGTTTATTCTGACGTTGCGTCAGCAAGAGACTCCTTAAAAAAGGGGCAATTTTCTATAAAAAGAAAAATTTTTTTAATTCGATTTTACCCAATTTTTTGACCTAGGAGAAAAAAATGTATAACGATGTTTTGTAATAAAAATATGAAATTTTGACCAGTCCAATCGTTTTTGCCCTAGGAGACACCGATACACAGCGACGAAGACTTAAAACCAAGGGCTGAACGTGAAATAATTGCTTATATTTGGGATACACTGTATATATATTAGTATATGCAAATATATATTTAAAATCGTCTCAGTGAGCTTTTCAATTTGTTACGTATAACAATGAGTATAAAAATATTTATTTTTTTGTGTGGACAAAATGGCGTACTACTTTCACCATTTTGATACCCCCATATTCTCCCGTGGCTACGCTATTGCAGTTGTAACAGAAACAATTTATACGCTCTTATTACAAAAATTTCCAATAAATAAATACATTTAAATTCGTTTTGTGTTGAATAAATTTTGGTCAATATCTTTTGTATTAATGTAAAAGTATTTCGGGTTTATGATCTTATTCAGCGAGGCTCTCCCCGCCCCTTGAATACGCCACTGGTTCATAATAGATGAAATGAGATTTTGTAGTAATATACACAATATAAATAAAAAACACTATCTTCAGTTTTAAAGAAAGTTTCACAAATAAAAAATATGCGATTCTATTTTCTTCTTTTTAGTCAACTTGTAGCTTTACATTCTGCACAGTTGGTTTTAACCAGTCGGGTTTTTGTTTTTTATAATCATTTATTTTTAAGTTTTGTTGTCGCAAGGATGCTAACAAGCTAACTTAATTTTCATTGCCAATTAGTTATTACTATTGTTTTAAATTGACGTAAATTACTAGTAAAATATTTATGAAGATCAAAACAAAATATCGTTGTGCTACCCATTACCAATCTAAAATTCAAATTTTGTTTTTATTTGAACAGGTTCTTGTAACAACAAGACGCCTACAAAGAGAAAATCTGAACGAGGTAGTTGTATTCTGAATCGATTAAAATCACTATACCGATTGGGCGGGACTACAAACCAATAAAAGCAAACATTTACACACAACTCACACAAGCTAATCGATTGTTCTGAAATAGTTGGTTTAAATTTTTTTCCATATTAATGTTATTTGTACTTGTACCATGAAATAATTGTATACAGATAATTGATACGACAGATTGAAATTCATTTCAAGACAATATTTTTGGATAAGTAGATACAATTTCTCAAACTCTTTTGTAAATCATCACTAACCAGTTGAAAATATCAATATATTAGTGCTACTTGAAATTTAGTTACGCAGTTTTTTGACAGCAATTTTTTGAAAACAATTTTTTTGTCAGTTATCAAAATATTTTTTTACCCAAATCTCCTAAATCGATGTCTTATACCGAGATTTTACACTAGGAAAAAGAATTACACAATTGAACCAAAATTTCTAAAGAAAGAAAACGTCCTATATACACCTCCTTCCCTTGTATAACATATTATGGGTGTTACGACTTATCTGAACAGTACAATAAAGAAATTCGCATTTAGTGTTATACTTTCCCCGTACGTTAAACATATAGAACCATAAAAGCACACAAAATTTAGAAAATCTAAGCCCGTAAACAGAAAACCTGCCAGTGTCAAAAAATCCCGGACTATATACTGAAAAATCCATCTGTACTGTATTAAATTACAGGCATGTATTTTGCAGCTCCATCTGATCCAAAAAAGGTAATCGAGTACTACTTCTATCACACATATTACTCATAAATTGGGAATGACACCAAATTTTCTTAAAGATATTTTTCAATTTTGCTACGCCGTTCTCAAAAATACCCAAAAAACCGTTTTTGAGTCTCAAAAATTAAATAAAATTTACCTTAATATATGCTCATTAGTTTTGCCAGCGGTTATAACCATGTCGTAAATGTGTGCAAATATATTATACTACTATACTTTTTTTAAGTCAGATTTTCAAGTATTAAGTACGTCATAGAAACAAATAGTAAATTTGAAAGTTGTATAAAATAGAATGAAGTTTCTTAATCTGCTTTGCAATTTTCTGAAAAATCTAAATAACTTTTATTATATTCTGCTTCAATGTAAATTGAAGAATTAGAATTTAGAATTAAGCTCAATTTTACAAAATATAACTTTTTAAGTTTTTATACGATATAGAGCCGGATTTTTGGCAGAACCTCCAGGCATCAATATACTTTTAGAAAAAAAATACCTAAAAACTTCAAGAGATAGGGCTGATTTATAGTAAATTTTATTGTTAGTCAGTGCAGATAAAAAAGCACCAAACGGCAAAAAACATGTAACGCTGTGCACGCAAGTCATTTTTCTTCTAGAGCATTTAGCTGCAAAATTGAAACGCAGTTTTTTACCTGTTACCTCCTCATTGACTTTATCTTATGTCAATTTCCAATAAAATTAATTTTTAGCGAGCTACAGCAAATAAATAAGAAAAAAAAATGGAATTTTATAAAAGAAGCGGCAATCAATGTAATTTGGTTACACTATTTTGAAGATATCTGTCTACAAGAAATTTTTCTGTCATCTTTGCACTTTCAAAACCTGGTTTCAAATTAAAAAAAATACTTCTCAAACTTCGAACCCGCACATTTCAATAGTGTTTATAAGACCATAAAAAGGAACGTTTCTTAAAAGTTTTAAATCGATATTTCATTTTTCGACAGTTATCGCGTATCATAGGAAATTCTAAAAACTCGAAAAAAGCGTATCCGTTTCATACCGTTCGAGAGCCCCAAGTGCGCTTTAAATATATATCAGATTCCAAAAGTTTATCTGAAATCGTTTCCGAGATACACTGACCGACAAATAAAAATGGCAGAAAGTATGATTTGACTCTACGACGAATACAGAATTTTGAACCTGGCAAGAATAATATGACCAGTTGCGTAACTATCATATGGTAGGTCGGGGCAAAGCCCGGGGGCCCCGCTATTTTGAGGGGCCCGACCCAGTTAAGCAATCTTTGTTTGGTCAAACAAAGAGATAATAATTATTTTAACATATTTAATAGACTCTATGTTTATTTACCTAATTATTTATGTATTATAGTGGATCACATCATATTTAATCCATCAAGTCTTCAAAACGAGTATTATGCATATTCTCTATCAGAAGTTAAGTTTCTATCCAATTATAATAATATCATAAACAAAGTTTTAGCTGTTCTTTTAAGATCGCATAAATATCCAGGTCCGAAAATTCAAAACGAATTAATAGAGAGTCTTTCTTAAAAATTAATATTTGATCTAACAAAAATATAAATTCGTCTCCATTTTTTTACTAGATACTACACAAATCTAACTAAAAAAGATCAGTGTTATAATTATAGCTGCCAATGTTATACAGAATGTCAAACTCATTTCGATACATTTTGAAGTAAAAAAACTGTTTTGGGCTTTTATCAGTCAAATGTTCAGTCTGCCCTATGTATGACTAATGAGGTGTTATCTATCTATATTAGACTTCCTTAATTCCAATAAAAAGGATATGATGGCGCCAGTGTCATGAGGGGTGCCAATAATGGGCTAGAAAAAAATTAAAAACATTCAGCCCAACATCTTAACCTGGTCATAAGTGCTGTGTACTGATATATCAAAAATGTTTGACGTAATTAAAAACATGTATTCATTCTTGGGATGAATCACAAAAAAAGTAAATCCCACTCGTTTACGTTTCTTTTATATTCTAAAATTATAAAAAAATCCTTAAAAAGCTTTAGCTCTTAAATTCAAAATATACTTTATTGTACAAAGATTTTTATCTTATTGACAAAGTTTTCTTGAAATAATATATACATATATTATACATAAGTACAAGTAAGTAAGATCACTAAAATGAATAAAATAAAATAATAAAACTAACACTGAAACACAGTTAAAACAGCATATCTGTAAGATAAACCAGTAGTATAACAAAACATTGAAAAAAAAACAATCTAGAAGGACACATAGCACATTAGAGAGGTTAAAATCAAAATCAAAATATACACTCATAATACTCTTCTAGGGTACAAAAGGCCTTAGATAATAAAAGTTCTTTCACTTTATTTTTAAATACCCTAAGACATTGATTATTTTTAACTATCTGAGGCAAGTGATTATAATATATTTTTCTGCCTTCACATATTATTGACAATTTAGTCAGTGTCATTCTAGGGATTGTTAAGGAGAAGTTTCCTGAATTCCTTGTATTATATACAGACACTGCGGTAGATCGACTGAGTAAAATATTTTTATGAACAAGACAAATAGATTCTAAGATGAACAGGCATATTAAAGTTAAGACTATTTTGTGTATAAAAGTGTCTGTGAAAGTTCTGTCTATTACAATAACCCCAGAAGGCTATACCTTATGATAAATGAGACTCGATCAAGGCAAAATATACCATTCGTGCAGACCTCTCATTCAATTCACTACCAATAACTCTAACTGCATAACAGCCACACGATATTTTTTTTCGAAAGCTTTCCTATATGTTCTGAATACTTCAGATTTTCATCATTTAACATCATTCAACATTTAATCCAAGAAACTTAACATTTTTCGATGTTTTGACCTAGTAGATTCACACTAAGAATATTGCAGTTGAAACAGACTATGCTTGTTTAGGACATATTAAAACATATCAAATTAGAGTGGCACCATTCCTTAATGAGGCATAAATCATTGTGGATCGATCGGGTCAAGAGAGGCATATCAAGACTGTTCCACACTAGCATGGTATCATCTGCGAACAGGGTAAAATGATCGGAAATATTTAATGTAGCTAAATCAAAAATAGAATTGGTCCCAGAACAGCACCTTGAGGAGCTCTATATTTCAAATACTGGCTATCAGACGAACCCCTGACCAGACTACTTTCTGTGATCTCTTTAAAAAATATGAAAGATACCCACCATAGGTGCCTCCCGTGAAACCGTACTTAATAAATTTACGCAGCAGTGTTCTCTGATCTACACAATAGCAAGCTTTTGAGAAATCACAAAACAGTTCAGCTACCGAATTATCCGAGCTTATAGAATCGTAAACAGAATTTAGAAATGCAAAAATGGCATCAACAGTGCATTTTTTGCTTGAAATCCAAACTGATTTGGATCTAGAATATTATGTCCAATTAAGTGGCTCATTATGTGCCGTTTAACAATCTCCTCAATAAGTTTGGAAAGTGTTGGCAATATTGAGATGGGTTGGTAGTTTGAAGGGTCACATCTCTCACCTCTCTTGTAGACAGGTTCCACCTGCGCTCTCTTAAGACACTCTGGAATAATTCCCTTTTCGAAACATTAACTGATATAGATAGAAAGATAGACCAAGCCATCATATGGCAAGTTATCAATTATCTCTGCCGATATTCCATCATAACCAGCGCCCTTTTTGTTTTGTGGATGATTTCGCGAATTATTTCTCTAATCTCATTCACATTTGTAGGAGTCAAAACACATTGCTCATTTATGCTGATGTTATTTAAGTGAGTGAGAGGATCAGTCTGTGAGACAATATTATTTGTTAATTTGGCAGCTACAAAGGAGTAGAAATCAGTCAGAGTATCACCACCATCCAAACGGGATTCGAAACGTGATATGTTTGCCCTACCCCTAAGTTCATTAATGATTTTTCAATTTTCTTTTGACTTATTTCCAGAATTATTTATTCGGTGAGAGTAGTACGGCGATTTAGAATACTTTACTCGAAACATAATGTTTATCTAATTTAAGGTTGAGTTTCCAGTTCCTTTCCAAACAACTGGGATTTAATACAACAAAGCACACAACAAAACAATAGTTAGTAAAACCCTTGGTTGCACAGCACTTAAAAAGAAATTTATTTTCCATTTTTTTTTGTTTTATTCTGACTTTTATATTGATTCGTCCTCGTAATATTTGAAAAAAAAAATCAATAATTTTCTTTTTACGTCTTACTAGACATCCCGTTCAGATCTGCAATCTTTTCCATATTATGATGTTTATGGTATATTATGACGTTATAGAACTTCCGGTGAAATGTACAGTTTTTTGAATTTTTCATTTGTGGCTACATTCAACGTCTTTCAAGTTTCACTTATTTCAATGTATTTATGGAAGCCAGTGTTGTCAATCGGTGTATAATTACACGATTTTGATGTAACCTGGAGTCGATGCCTGTTGTATTCGTGCCTTTGCCAAAAGTGTGTAATTTCTGAATACAGAAAAATTATATTCTACGGTCAGCGTCAGCCAACTGGTCATGCCGAATTCAGCACGCCATTGGAAGTTTAACAATTGGCAAACGGTACAAAAACTAAAACTATCCTTATTGCATTGCAATTAGAAGATAGAAAAAGATGCGTATAGTTAGTTAGCGCTCGGATTCGTTTGAGAATAGTAACCTAACTTATAAAAACGTCTAGTTGGACATGGACCGATGGTTAAGAAAGGTAAATAAATACCTAAGTAGCGTATTCTTTTCCTTCTTGTAGATTACTAATACTGATTAAATATTTTTTTCTAACAAGCTGCAAAAGTGGACTCAGAAGCAAAAGTTCTTCAAAAAAGTGAAGATGGTAATGTTTTTGAAAAACAAGATAATATGAACGTGCAGGTATGTACTGCTTTCCTAACCCTTCCTAAATTATTTTTAAAATGTTAGATCTTTGTAATAAGAACTACTTGTGATTAAAATAATATCCGGTTTTATTTTTTAGGATTCTGCTTTCATAATAAATGTTACTGGAAATAATGTTTTATTATAAGATTTGGTGACTTCAACGGTGTCATTAATTTTTCTTTTTGCCGTTTATAGGTTCAATATGCAGAATCATCCCAAGACGAGACTGAAATATCATTAAATTTTTGTACCAAAATAAAAAGAACCAATTTATATTCTCTTTCAAAATTCTGGTTAGAGAATCCTGCTCTTAAAGGATGGGTAATGAAAAAACATATACTCCAATTAGGAAAAAAAAATGTTGTAGCATACTGTAAGCTTTGTCAGTTAACCTTTTGGCACACAAAGCAACTCTATTGCGGCATGCATCATCTGATAGGCATAAACGAAACAGCCAACAGTCATTTAGTAACAGAACAATTGATGAAGTATTTAAAAGTTCAATATTAGAAAAAAATATTAAAAATGCCGAGATAAAACTTTGTGATTTGCTAACCACAAAATTTAAGCTTTTCACTGATGGATACCTCAAGTCCTTTGTTGAAAAATATTTTTTCAGACTCACAATTTGCCAATTGATCTTAGTGTTAAAAGGACTGAGGCTACTCAACAATTATTGTTGAAAGTCTAGGAAAGTCATGTCTGTAAAAACTCCATCAAAAACTTAAACAGCCTGGCTCCTTTTTTTCATTGCTTATCGATGAAATCACAGATATATTCATAAAAGAGCAGTGTGCATTTACAGTGGTATATTTTGATTTAACTAAAATAAAGTTTTGACCGACAGAAACAAAAGATTTTAAGGACTAAGTACCTTAAAAAATAATTGTAAACAATATTTTATTCGATAGTTTAGTAGAGTTTTCTTCAGAAACTACTAACGTAATGGCTGGTAATATACACTCGGTATTTTCTTTGTTAAAGGAGAAGTTTTCAAATATAGTTTGTAATAAATGTTCTTGCCATATGGACCATGTGGCAATATCAAAAGCGTGCCTTAAACTATCAAGATCTGTTAAAGATTTCTTGAGGAATTTAGGGAATCATTTCAATAGAAGCCCCTCCGGAAAAAAACAATTTCAAGAATTTTTTAAAGTTGAAATACATACAATATTGTCGCCAGCAATTACTCGGTGGCTTTCTATAAAAAGTAGTGTTGATAGGGTCCTCGAACAATATAATCTTTTAATGGCATATAACAAGTGTTCGAAGACCCTTCGATCACAACTGAACTAATGTTAAATACTATGCAAAAATTTACAATAAATCACCTTGAATTTATGAGCTACACCTTATGACTCATGACAGATTTTAACAGTCTCTTTCAACCTGAAAAACCGTTACTTTACAAAGTGAAACCAGATACAGAAAAATTACTTAAAACCCTCTGTACCAATTTTATGGCTATATTAGTAGTTAGAGATGCAGATGTTTTTAAATTAAACCATGAGAAAATTATTTTCTCCCGTTAGAAAAAATATCTGTACCACAGAGACAATTACTAATCTAAAAAAATGATGAAGTAGATAAAAAAGATTATCACAAATTCTCAAAAGTATACTAGCTTTCGGCTATACTTGCAGCAAAAAACGGAATTGAAAGAGTAGAATGTTAAATGTTCAATTTTAATTTACTTTTTTTTTGTAATGGGATCTAGTAGTTTATGTTCTTTCCTGTTACGAACTTGCAGAAGAGAGAGAGAGGGAATGAGGAATTGTGGAAGCTCGGACTTTAAATATGTTATGTGATTTCCTTATTTTAATGTCAAAGTATTTGAGTAAGATTTGAGGTTAATGTTTAGTTCTTGTTTATGTTTTGGTTTTGTTACTCTAATTTTATTTTCTTTATTAGTTTTCACACCAAAGAACCATATGTTAATTTTTCCTTTAAGGCATTTTGTTTCTGGGTTTTGTGCAAAATATTTGTTTATTAATATATGAAAAACGTATGGTCCTATTATAATACATAACGTATAAACTTGATATAAAACAATGTAGTTGTAGTATAAGCTCTCTAAAAATTAGTAGGTATGTCTCTATTCATTAGGTATTAGTGGTTGCCTATCATTTTAATATGATAAATAATGGACTGTTCCACCTCTATCAGCTATTTCAGTTAGTTTTAGACATTGTAATAATTATATTTACATGCTGAATAAAAGTGTGTTCAATATTAGTTATAAGTGTATTAATCGACGTAGAACTCGCTAAAGATTAAAGCCGACCCTAGATATATGATACTCCAAGAAGAAATACAAAATATGTCCCAATAAGTCCTAACCATATGACGGCTATGTAGCATATCTTTGATACTATGTTAGACTGTCAAGCTGTTTTTTGAGGTCATCAAAATTTGAGAGAAAATCCGCTGCCATCCACGATTTCAAGTTTAAAATCTGGTAACACTGATAGTGTGTAAGAGGCTGTTTTGCAATTTGTCAATTTTGTGTTGGAAACATTAATGGAAGCAAAATGTTCAAATATAAACTTCCAAAGGATACTACCTTCTTTTCCACCGGTAACTGGAGGAATAGTCGTTTGCACTCAACTTTCACGATTTTTATTTTATATAACTGGTAGTCAAAGAGAATCATAAACTTACAAACATAAATGTCTACAACAACAACAACAATTAAAAATAAAATGTCCAATTTTGAATTTGTTTTTGTAAAAGTCCTAATCTTTGGAATTTTATGTGAAATTAACCTCGCGTCAAATGTTTTACAAAGAAAAGATATCGATCTTAACGGGTCTGAAAAAATAACGTCAAACAATTAAGGAACTCTTTTGACGAAATTAAAACTGAAGTTGGAAACTTGGCATAATTTGGTTCATAAGTCTGTCTTGTTGTAGTTGAGGGTAAAAAATTGTTCTAGCATGTCTGTGTAGACTGCTCCCGTGATTGTCGCTTTTTTAAAGAAAAATGGTTCATAAATCTTCTCAGCAGAGACTGCACACCACGCATTTACTTTAGGGGTATCCCTTTTCATACTCGTTAAATTCGGGAGGATTTTCGGAAGTTCATACCCTACAATCATGTTTACTGCAACGTCCATTCGAATGAAATGTTGCTTCATAGGACATAATTTACATACGTTTCGATACGTTCCAAACAGGTCCAATAGAATTTCGTAAGTAAGTAATCTTCTTTGGGAGTCTTCGTCACGCAACTTTTGAAACTTTAAAAATTCATTTTTATATAATTCCAGAGCAGACGAAATGTTTCTGTTGGTTATATATGCAGTGGACCATATCTGAATGTTTCCTGTATTTTATTTTCCAAATAACCCTTCTCGCATAATTTTTGATACCACTTTCTTAAAATTATTTGTTTTGTGGATGGGTGCATTTGAAATCCTCTAGGAAAGCTTCTCCTAGTAACTAACGCAGAACAGACGCGTATACAGCTTGAAGTTATAGGAGGAGTAATTTATAAGTTTTTCATGCATTAAACAAAACTGACGACCAAAAAAAAAGGTAAGCACAGGCTTATACCCTTCTTCGTATAATGTAATATATAATATTACGTGAACTTCAATGTTCAGAATCCGCCGAAGTGGTTTTTAAATAATTTTGTTATCGATTCATATGAAGCGGGGGTAATTACCCCCTTGTATACGCGCCTGCCGTAGAATTGGTTTTTTTTTGAAAAAAAAAGTACGGCCTGTGATTTTTTATTATTTAACTCAAATGACTAACATATAAATCGCCGTTCTTTTTTGGCTGCAGTCAGGTAAAGGTATGGGACAGTTTACAATTAATTCTAGGAGAATCGTATGTGAAAAGCTGTATCCAGAATCCACTGGTGCAAAAATTGTTTAGAGTTCAATTTATTGTTTAAATGTGTGTTAATGAAAGTTAAGGTGATTATGTCTCTGTGGTATAAGAGTATCATGTATATCATTAAAACAACTGGTGTAGGGTATTTTCATAGGTTATAGGCAAGGGCCGTATTTTTGGCGATAAGACCTACGGTGTGTTACATTTAAAATATATGACATTTGCGGATTTAAAAACATTAATTTTTAGGCCACTCTATAGAAGTGGCAAAATTGTTTTAATTGTCCCAAGAAAGACTTGAGGAACGATGAAGTCCACGAAAGAAAACTTATAGGAAACTATAGCCGGATTGTGATTAAAGGGATTCTCCAGGATATGCTACATTAAGTATTTATTTTTTCTCTCTACAACGTTGGTCACCAGTATAAATGATTTGTGGAGACCTTAATCATTTCATCAATTTT
This sequence comes from Kuschelorhynchus macadamiae, assembly GCA_030620095.1. Classification (NCBI taxonomy): domain Eukaryota; kingdom Metazoa; phylum Arthropoda; class Insecta; order Coleoptera; family Curculionidae; genus Kuschelorhynchus; species Kuschelorhynchus macadamiae. The sequence continues at coordinate 1,056,219 of JAUTXW010000747.1, forward strand.
TTGACGTTAAGATATACAGGGTGTTCCATTTAAAATAAGTGAGATATCTGAAATTTTAATTTTTCTTTTTTCATTGGCCACCTGTAAAACAGATCAAAAATAAATAATTACCAAAAAAAAACCTACCGGCCTCATTAGTCGATCAAAACTAACCGCTCGTTTCCACCTGTCATCGTTTAGGAAACATTAACGTCGTTCTCGGCTGGGACACCTTGTATAAAGATATCTATTCATTTCTCCAAACCGGCATCGTTTCTTATAAGAGCCACTATCGTAACTTTGCTGGTGGCAATATGTCTAGTTCAACAGTGATAACTTTATAAAAAAATTAGAGTGAGTGGGTTTGACATCATTTTAAAGTCATGCCCTGCGCCCATGTTGCCCAATTTTTCAGCACTAAATTGCCCACTTGTCGAGGCGATTGAGCGGATACACGCTGATATATTTAACGTTAATTTTCGAGTACAGTATTGGTTTAAGGGTGGACAAGTGATCGCGAGATAACGGTAACAAATTACTTATTGCCATTCGGCAATTATCCAGGAAGGTTTCGATCGGTTTCCACTGATTACGTACCGTTAGTTGAATTAATTTATTTAAAAGGTGGTACTTAAAAATATCTTAACGCCGTGATTAATGTATCACTGGTACCTTGTGTGTTGTTTTATAATTAAACATTAATTGTACATTACAGCTTTGGCAATTTATACTAAATCAATGAATTAAAGAAATACGTGGTGTGGTCTGAGTCCCGAGAAATTTGGGTTATTCGATAAGTGAAATTGCAAGCATATTTTGAAGTCGTATCTTTCACAGTTAATTGAGAAATTCTGTAGACTTATTTTACAATAATAAAATAGCATTGGAGTTTTAGCCATGTTTTATTATAGAAGCTATACAAAAATACCGTTCGATGATTATTTTTAATGCAATAAATTAATAAAAACTCAATAACGTCAACTGCAGATTCATGTTCCTTCCAGAACGTTATGCATTGGAATTAATGACAAAATTGTAAGGTCAAACCTGTTGCAAACAATATTCTATGATTATATATAACCTCTGATGAATTTCGGGTGTTTATTTCAAATAAACTCTCAGACTTCTCATTGCCTAAAAACTTTTTTTACACAACTTCTTAATAGGCTTATGCCTTCGAGTGGCCCGTAATGTAATGTATGTATAAGGAGATAATATATGGATACCTATTTAAGGGACGCAACGCTGTAATAATAATTAGCAGATAGAAGTCGGTTAACAGAAATTGTAATGGAATTATTGTTTTAAAAACCATTTTATTTTTAATTTGAGGAAAAAAATCAAATAAAACGGATATTTTTTAAAACTCTATGAATTCGAAAAAATATAATTATTGTTATGTCTGTATATATTAAATTTTTTTTTCTGTATGAAAAGTCTAAATTGGTGCACACTATACTTAATCTAAGTTTTTAGGCATAAGGACAAAATGATACTTAATTTTGTTTTATTAGTTTCTTTTGCCTTCCGAATATTCCCATTGGGCCAGTAATTACTTACAATATAGTTTGATACTTGTTTTATGTCATTTGATTAATATTCTAAAAATGTATATGGGCCCCATGCAAAATTCTCCTAATGGTAAGAGATACGAGAACGGCTAGGTGAGGGTAACTTGTTAGAGGCACAATACAATTTCTTTTTAAAGTAAATTAATTTCGTAAAGTTCGAACTGCGGGGATCTCTGCAGTCGGGCTTTTTTTAAATATAACAAGTAATTAATATAGAAATAAAATATGAATTAGATCCTGGATCCAATTTCGAAATATAAAAAAGTTGGAAACTTTGTAAAAGTATATAATTAAAATCCTTGCGCTAAGTTTCTTAATACCCATTCAAGTAATTTTTAATTGATTGCATCCCTGATAAGGAAAGTTTTTGTATTTTGTTAAATAATAAATTAAAATATGCTTGCCTTTATTTATTGAAAAAACCCTTTCAATGAAATAGAATAAACCGCGATTCCTAATTAGGGATTGTTCTGGGCAAAGTCTCTTTTTTCCGCCTTTGTATTTAATTAATTTATCCATTTTGTTTACAGTGAACTTAACTCCTATTTATTCCTTTATTATTCAGCTAAAAATAAGCTGCAAATTTCAAGTAGTTTGTAAAATTTTGATTTTGGAATTATCGGTCTCATAAACCGAAAAAATTTTTTCTTTTTGATGTTGCTCCAGTTATAATTCGGAAATTATTTATCAATTTAACACCATTAAACCTTTTCCGTTCTTTCGATTTTACAATGTTTCGAAGGGTAACTCTTCAATCATTTTTAACTTTACAATTATTGCAATTTCATTTTATAAAAGTAGAATTTACTACCAGGGAAAATTTGGTTAAAGTCCATACATTCTTTTACCCACGTACTCTGAAATTCGCGCATACCCTTCCTTTAGCCAAGGAAAGTAAAACATAAATAATACAATTTATATACGCAGTTCCCGCTTCGGGGGGGAGGGGTTAGCCGAAAATTTTCCCGGAGCGGCAATATTAAGATAAGACAGAAAAAAATAACTTATAAGAACTACATGATATAGATTTAAAAATATAAAATATAAGATTTTTTTATCTATTAAGAAGGGATTGCCATTTCCTGCTCTATTAAATTTTGTTTTTGATACACTTTAAGGGTGTGATGAATGAGTTATCAGATATACTCCAAAACAACTGTATAACTGCATAACTCAGTAGTATTTGTGCAGATATAGGGATCAAACCCTGATCCTTACGGTTTAAACTGACAGTGTATGGGGGTATAATTCCAGTTTTTCTTGCACCTTTAAAACATAATCGTTTTGCAGGTACGATTCTTTAATAGTGCATGGTGTCAACCGCACAGTTTTTCTGTTCTTCGTTATAGATTTCCACAAAAATAAAGTCTTGAAATTAAGTCGACAAATGCCTCAAATCTGACATTTGTAATTAGAAAGATCATATGAGAGAATGATATACAAGGCATTCTATTTAAAAATTAAGCCTTCTAACCACTACAATACCTATAAAAATAAAAAAATGTATATGTGTGCAATATCCTGTGCAGTATCTATATATTTGAAGGCTACAAAAGGCTTATTTTTTAAAGTCGTGTTGTGTATAATGTTATCAGCCAAACTGAGAACAATGATAGTGTGTCTGAATTTGTACATCAGCTCTGTTACATTGTGCCCAAGTTATTTATTAGACACGTAACCAGAAATTCAGTTTTTTCCAAATAAGAAGATGCATGTCTATACCAAATATTTTTAAAGTTTCGTTTTTTTTTATGAATTTATCAATTTTATGATAAGGTCGTAGTGTGTGGAAGGACCGTTTAACTGTATGGCTGAAACCATGCAAAATAATCGAAGCCCATTATTTCATAATTGTTCATGTCTATGAAAACAAACATAAAAAAATTATTGCAGATCATCATACTTATATTAATTAAGTATGTTCTGAACTTAAAAGATTTATACTACACTTTCATTACGGGGAAGGTTCTGGGTAAACATTTTTCCAATTTAAGATAACGGCTTGTTCCAACCACTTCATGGCCTATAAATAGAGTAGAAGTTTTCAAATTAGCCTTGATGACCTTTAGTTCATCCTTGCAGCAATCAAGCCGCTAATAAAAGTGGGTCGTACTTTTGGCACACTTCAAGAAAATTATTCGCCTCACGATAATAAATGGTCGTATTCGATATCGTGTAAACAAACTCTTCGGTATTGTTTTCACCGACAGTCGGGAATAAAAAATTGTTTCTTGTGGGGCAATTCATTTTTTTCTTTATAATTTATTACGTTCAGAGTGCAATTGTTAAGAAATATTTATGCTAAGGATATTTGATTATATGGAATAATATAATAAAACAGGTATTAAACTACCAAACAATTTTTTTAAGTTCTCAATAAAACGGTTCTTGGTTATTTACTTAGATTTGACGGTTATTTACTGAGATTTTGACAAAAAAACCCACAAGAAACAGCGCTATCTTCTGCGGCTCATATAGTATAACCGATGTCTTTAAAAATCTAAAAAAATACGCAAATTTTGGCGAAATACTGCACCATTCTTTCTCAAAGTATTACGTTTTCAGAAGCGGACTCCGCAGGGGGGGGGGGTGAAGCGAAATCTGGTGGGCCTGAAAATTTTTCATTTATAATATGTCAAACCATTACACATAAAGGCTAGATTTATCACCAACAAAGCGCTAATTTCAATTATGTTTTTTTTTACAAGAAAACCGACGAATGTAATAATTCGGCTTAATGCTTGTTTTCTCTTTCAAATACTTCTATTTATTCTTCTAAATTTAGTATGCATGTTATTATAAAACCGAAAAAATGTTAATTGTAAAAGTAACTAGAATTTTTATAAATATTTTAAATTTAGTCTCGAAAAAACAGCATCACATAAAAATATATGCAGGGTGGTCGCTAATGAATGAGTCAAAAAGCAATCATAGATTAAACTCATCAAAATAATGATATTCGGTCAAATATGAATGAATTTCCGTGGCTACGGCGTAGCCCGGATCTTAACCACCACTTTACACAATTTTCAATAAAAAATAATGAAAGGGTACTGACAAGAAAGGTATGGCATGAAATAGCGAATGCATAGAGTGTAACAAGCGCTCTCTACACAATACATGAAAAAATAGAATTTAGTCAGATTCTCCATCCCCGAGAACTCTCAATTACCAGTTTTTATGTCAAAAACAGCTTGAGAAAAATAATCATTTCGAGATTTAAAGTATAAAACCCTCTGTCATTAATGAATGTACTAATGAATATTTGGCTAAATATCATTATGTTAACGAGTTTAATCTACTAAAATATTTAAGCAAATGTTATTACGAACTATATCATTTATATTTATTTAATAGAGTTTTTCTTCATTCTTTTCGTGGATTAAAAATAAGTAAATGTAGGAACATGGGCTTCACCTATTTCTCTCTATTGGATATGAATTTTTTATAACGCGTAATTGAAGTTAGGAAACATTGGATATTTTCTCATTCATTCCGTCGGTCTGTTTGTCGGGCTGTATATTTGCATAGCTAAAAAAACTACTTACCCGATTGAGATAGTTATCCAATTTACCTCAAATTTCGATTGATATAGAGATGAACTGGTAGAATTGTAGGAACGGATTTAAGATGGCGGAACAAAATATGGCAGCTAAATAAAACTTTTTGTAATAGTGGGAAAATCGCTCTTCTCCAAGTTTTTATATACCTTCACATTCTAGGGTTTCTAGTTGCCAAAAAACATGATTTCTCAATTTCATCGGTCTATCTGTCGGCCTCTGTGTGACAGTTCCCGGCATAGCTAAAAAACTTTTCAATTTTTCGCTAAAAATTAAGGGTATGACTTTTGATAAAAATCAAATATGGCGGAATAAAACTGCGGCCCAGTGAATTGTTAAAAAAAATGTTAAATTGTCAATGAATCGCTAAAATCCAATTTACCTCTAATTTTGCACAAAAACAAGTGTTTGCAAAGAAATGAATGAAATTAGCAATACAAACTGGCGGTCTAATAAATTATTTAAAAAATCAGCCTGAAAAACTGCTTACTAGATTGATTTCAAATTTTGATCAACTGGAAAAATTGGTGAGCAAATTCAAGATGACGGAACAAAATGGCGGACAAATAAAATGTTTAAAAAATCAACGTTTAAAAGCCTTCTTATTCAATTGAGTTGCACAAAAATTAGATGTTATATAGGGCTTAAATGCTAAAATTTTGGTACGAATTCAATATGATGGAACAAAATGGTAATCTAATGATATTTTCAAACAATCAATGTAAAAAACTACTTATTCAATTTATTTTTAATAATGCTGAAAAATCAACTATGGCATAGGAAGAAACTAGTAAAAATATTGGTTCCAATCCAATATAATGATATTAAAAATCTTTGAAAAGACAGTATGTGTTAGTAAATGCACGGAATTAAATTGGGTCGCACTTCACTATTGCTAATAAAATGAAATATTCATAACTATGGAAGTACCGAGTAAAGAAAGTTTATCGATTTTTTTCGATATATTCTAAAATTTTAGTGACATATAGACCAAAACATTTAAAATAAGTAACATTTTGATAGTTCACGAAGACATGATAATAATGATAAAATTCTAGGAAGGTAAACTTTATTTAATTAATTTATAGGTTTATTGTAATTGAGCATTGAGTTTGTTTTTCTTGTCTTCAAATTTATATACAAAATAATATTGTTGCAGGTATACTGTTTTTTTCTCTGTAATATTCTAAACTAATTTGCTCCTTTATATGTATAGTTAAGTGAAAAATACTAGGAAAAATTACTGTTATTAGACTATTTTGCATGCACTTTCTAAAATATAAACATTGTCATGCGCGCACTGGACAATCTCTTTTTGGTGTCTATATCAACTATTTCGTAATTATATTTTTTTCATTACTTATACTTAAACCTGAAGATAAAGGTTATATTTCTCTCTTTCACTTGTGTTTTTTCCTTCTTTTCTTGGTATTGTATCTTTATGTTTCCTCTGGAGCATATTAATGTAAGAGCTTTAGTAGGTAATTTTGCTTACTTTCAAAATCAAGTATTAAATTGTGACTGTAGCGCCATTGGAGTTTCGGAAACTTGACTGCATATAGAACTTGGTAACGACACAGTTAAGTTACCCAGCAACAACTTTATTCGACAACTTTCTCCTTGTTGGATACGAACCTCTACAGAGTGTGCCTCTGACGGATAGTTCTTTGGTTTACTTATACACGTAATAGTCGCTCATAAACACAAGAAGGAACTTAACTTAAGCCAGATATATCGCACCAGTCTATCCTTTTTTTCAAGATACATTTAAAATTATGTCTCTGGAGAGCTCAGGAGTACATTTTGCTCAACTGAGCTTTTCCCTTAATGTAACAGTGCTAATAATATAAAAAAACTTTATTCAACAAGAGAGAGGTTCTAGGGCTGGAGGCTGTGGGTATTTATGTCAAAAATTTTATTAAATATAGCATAATGCTACTACTACGAAACTATACTATATAAGCAATAAGAGCAGAAAAAGAAGCTTATCAAAGTCATGAACTTCAACAAGCCAGTGGTAAAGAAAACTATAGGGAACCTAATAAATTAGTACTTAATACTAAAACCAACATGATCCCTGAACACTTTTACATTTACTTCTTTAATCTAGGCTAATTATCTATTGCTATTGAGAAATGTAACAATTTGTAGGTACTTAGTTTTCTGTACATAATTGTGGGAATTTCCATCGGCATTTAGAGTCTAATTTAGTTTTAAGGTTCGTTTATGCTATCCGTTAATTTTTATTTTTACAACATTTATTTGTACGATTTTATGTTGTTGCACGTTCGATAATAGGAACCATCACCGATAGTGAACTGTTTATTGCATTTAGGGTTTATGATAGGAAAATACCGAAACGACCCTTCTTAGTAAAGCTTTCTCCAAACTCCCATTTTACTATCTGTAATGAATGTTTTTATTTTGACCATGGGAAAGAAAAAAACCCCTTTTGCCAACGAATAGGACCAATCAAAGCGAGGAATTTTGGCACAGGGGGTGGAACTTTATGTTTCTTGAAATTTGTATTAATATTAGAGGAGAACTCTGTTGCAAGAAGTCGGATGTGAATTTTGTTGTTCTAGTTCAATAGACTTATTTTATTTCATTTTAACAGTGTTTCAATAAACTCTCACAGTTCATATAAAAAAGGAATATATTGTATATATAGCTAATCAAGCACACACATACGTTCCTAAAGTGGTGACCCCGACGTGATTTGTTTTGTGAGAGCAAGTAGTGTAATTAGTGCTTCAGTGTTTTAGTGATAAATTGAACAAGCAACGTAAGTACCTAGTATTACAGTGAACTTTTTATCATTCCTTTTGTGGTAGGTTGTGTTTTAGTCAATACAACAGTCCCTAAGCTATAGTGAGTTTATTTGTAACAAATATTTCGCGGTATACCATGCCTAACTCTGCGGCAGAAACCAACAGTGCCAACCCTATCGCCAAAGCTGTCGCGATAAATTCCGCGCCGCGACTTCCAGACTTTGACCCGTCGGATACAGAACTTTGGTTTGTAATCGTAGAGGCTTGCTTTAATAGATCAAAAATCACAAACACCGAGCAAAAATATTTGGACATTCTCGCGAAACTTTCGCCGCGATATATCAGCGAAGTGCGGCGACATTGTGACGAAACCATTAGATTCTAATTCCTATTCCGAGCTAAAAGAACCGCTCATAAAGCGGTTAAGTGCGAGTCAAGAACAGAAGACCAGGCAACTGCTAGAAAACGAAGCTATGGGTGACGAAAAACCTTCCCAATTCCTTCGAAGACTGCAGACACTAGCAGGATCAGTAGTCCCGGAGACATTAGTGAGGAGTATTTGGGTAAGACGCTTACCAGCCAATCTACAACCTATACTAGCTACGCAATCACGTCAAACACTAAGTGAAACTGCGGACTTGGCTGACAATATATTTACTGCTCTGCCTGTGAGCCCTTCCGTAGCGGTAATCACCCCTAAGCATTCGCAAGAATACCAGATTCTCCATTCCCTCATGCAACAACTAACACAGCAACTTTCAGAGGTCAAGGGAGAGCTAGCTAGTGTCAAGCAGGACGTGCATGCTTCAAGAAGAATGCGAAATTCCCGCACGCATTTTCGATCCCGATCCCAGTCGCGACATCGCTCGCCATCTACACCTAGGGAAGCGCGCCCAGCCGGATAATGCTGGTACCACTGGCGCTATAAGCAGGAAGCCCAGAAATGCACTATGCCCTGTTCATGGAACCAGGGAAACCAACCGGGCAGTCATTGATGGCGGCAAATGACACCTGCCTTAATAAATCACCCCGCCTATTTATCTACGATCGTGAAACCGGACTTCGATTTCTCATCGACACCGGTGCCGATCTAAGCGTAATTCCGAGACTCCGAGTGGATGGTGCTCAAAGTACTTAATGGTGCTTCCCCTTTCCATGTGCTTCTGGAAAGGTTCCCGGGAATTACCAGACCAAACGGTGCTCCCAAACACATTAAACACAAAACTCAGCATCATATTATTACCACGCCTGGTCCGCCTGTCGCCCAGAAACCACGTCGCCTAGCTTCGGACAAACTAAAAACAGCAAGGAAGGAATTCGACACCATGGTGAAACTCGGACTTGCCAGGCCATCTAAAAGTCCTTGGTCCTCGCCGTTGCACCTAGTACCAAAAAACAACGGCGAATGGAGGCCCTGTGGGGATTATAGAGCTCTGAATAGCAGAACCTGTTCTGACCAATATGGCGTCCGCCATATCCAGGATTTCGCACAAGAGCTCCAAGGAAAATCGATTTTTTCAACCGTGCGTTCAACCAAATCCCAGTAGCTGAGGAGGACATCGCGAAAACAGCCATCACCACACCATTCGGATTGTTCGAATTTCCATTTATGACGTTTGGACTTCGAAACGCAGCAAAAACTTTTCAGCGTTTCATGGATGAAGTTACTCGAGGGTTGGACTATTGTTATGTGTACCTAGACGACATCCTTGTTGCCTCAGCGACGCCCGAAGAGCACCTCCGCCACATGGAAACACTGTTTCAGCGGCTTCAGTAATACGGCATCGTCATTAACCCAAGTAAATGTGTTTTTGGCCAGTTCCAAGTCAAATTCCTAGGATATTGCCTCTCAAACGCAGGCACCCAACCACTGCCAGAAAAGGTCGAAACTATTCTGCCTTACCCAAAACCTGAAACGGCCAAGCAACTTCGTCGCTTCCTGGGTATGGTGAATTTCTACTGAAAATTCATAGCCAAAGCAGCCGAGATTCAAGCATCACTGAACACACTCCTCAAGAAAAAAATCAAAGGAAGATCCCCGTTACACTGGACCACAGAAGGTCTAGCCTCGTCCGAAGCCAGCAAGAAAGCACTAGCCCAGGCTACCTTGTTATCGCACCCAAATGTCAACGCACCCCTTGCTATATTCTGTGACGCTTCAGACTCTGCCATTGGCGCTGCCTTGCAGCAGTGGGTAAATGATCAGTGGCAACCACTTAGCTTTTTCTCCAAGAAGCTCAGTCCTACAGAGTGCAAATATGGCGCTTATGACCGTGAGCTACTGGCCGCATACCTATCCGTCAAATATTTCAGACACATGGTGGAGGCAAGAAACTTTAGTATTTTCACGGACCATAAACCATTGATATATGCATTTCGTCATAAGAAAAGCCAAGTATCACCTCGACAGTTCCGGTACCTGGATTTTATCGGTCAATTCACGACAGACTTTCGGCATATAGCAGGGAGCGATAATGTGATTGCAGATACCTTATCTAGGATTGATGAAGTTCATAAGTCAATCGACTACGACGCTCTAGCAACATCCCAGAACAGTGACGAGAAACTGACCAGATTTTGTCAAGACGATTCGGTCTTGAAAATGAGGCAAATCCAAATTCCTTTCACTAACAACACAATCTGGTGCGATATGTCAACTTCAATAGCTAGACCATTTATTACGAAGCCATTCAGGAAACCAGTTTTTGACAGCATACACCAACTAAGCCACCCCGGCGTCAGAAGCACAGTGAAACTAGCAACTCAGCGCTATGTTTGGCCATCTATGAAGAGTGACTGCAGGAAGTGGGTCCAATCCTGTCCTGAATGCCAGCGTTCGAAGGTCTCGCGTCATGTCATTAGTCCAGTCGGAACGTTTGCACCGCCCTCTAGCCGTTTTGAGCATGTTCACCTTGACATAGTGATAATGCCGTTATCTGAGGGATACAGATATTGTCTGACGATGATAGACAGATTTTCCAGGTGACCTGAAGTAATACCACTGAAAGATCAGGAAGCAACCACCATTGCACGAGCCTTTTATGACAACTGGGTGTGCAGGTTTGGCGTTCCACTACGAGTCACCACCGATCAGGGCCGGCAACTTGAGTCTTGCCTGTTCAAGCAAATTAATTGTCTAATGGGCACCAATCATATTCGTACAACGGCATACCACCCCGCAGCTAATGGCATGAATCTACCCACAGTTTTGTTCGGTATCCGAATGGCTTGGAAAGAGGACCTCGACGCTACAGCTGCAGAGCTGATATACGGCCAACCAATTCGCCTGCCTGGAGAGTTCTTAGCATCCCGCTCACTGAATATCCAAGATGATGGCTCCAGCAACTTCGCCATTGAACTAAGTACACATTTTCTTGAGCTACGCCCCACCAATGGATCTAACCACGATGCAAAGAGAAAAACGTTTATTTTTAAAGATCTTCAAACAGCCACTCATGTTTTTGTTCGCCATGACGCTCAGAAGAAGCCTCTGCAACATTCTTACGATAGCCCGTACCGCGTCGTTAGCCGGGAGATTAAGGCGTTCGTCGTTGACATAAGGGGACGCCACGTCACCGTCAGTATCGATCGACTCAAGCCAGCGTATATCTTGAACAAGGACCCAGAGGACATGCCACTGTCACAAGATATGGAGACGGAATACGTCATTCACCCAGCAGGAATCCCTAGAAACGATCAAGTCACTCTGCAACCCGCAGAAATTACCAGAACCAGATGTGTCTCGCAACGAGAAGAAGAAGCACACCAGCCACCAGATGGGCACCATGCTCCCGCATCAGAACTCATCAGCAGGTCACCAGAGCGACAGACTAGATCGGGCAGACATGTCCGGTTTCCCAACCGCTTCCAGGCTGGATTGTCGTGAATCTCAATCACTGGCAGGGGGGTGTTGTGGCGACTGAATGTCTCCCACATTTGTCTGCCAAAGTTAAAATTTGCGCATATTACACTATATATATTTGTTTTTCTTTTCATTGTTACTACATAACATACTGTATATATTTATTTCTTCTTTGTACGATTTTATGTTGTTGCACGTTCTATAATAGGAAACATCACCGATAGTGAACTGTTTATTGCATTTAGGGTTTATGATAGGAAAATACCGAAACGACCCTTCTTAGTAAAGCTTTCTCCAAATTCCCATTTTACTATCTGTAATGAATGTTTTTATTTTGACCATGGGAAAGAAAAAAACCCCTTTTGCCAACGAATAGGACCAATCAAAGCGAGGAATTTTGCCACAGGGGGTGGAACTTGTTTCTTGAAATTTGTATTAATATTAGAGGAGAATTCTGTTTTTGGACTTGCAAAAAGTCGGATGTGAATTTTGTTGTTCTAGTTCAATAGACTTATTTTATTTCATTTTAGCAGTGTTTCAATAAACTCTCACAGTTCATATAAAAAAGGAATGTATTGGATATATAGCTAATCAAGCACACACATACGTTCCTAAATACTTAACAATTTTACTACAATGACGGATACTGATATGTATTATCAAACAAATGCAATTGGTTCTGACCAAATAAATCCAAAGTGCGCGAGCAGGCGTTGGTTGTTTGCTTTGGAAATCTTGGTGAAATTAAATCTTAAAAATTCTATAACATCCTGTGTTAAAAAATGTGGAAAAGCTGTGGAATATAAAGAATAGAATGCCCATAAGCAGAGCAGTATAAAATTATCGGCGGAAAACATTTACTCTCGCCGAAAAATTAACAAACTTTATTATAACCTACATAACCTATGTTTAATGTTTACAAGTGAATGTGTCTCGAAAGATTGTGGAATTTTCGGTGAAAGTTCTCATAAACTGAAAACTAAGACTAATTAATGTGTAGCAAAATGCTTAGTAAATTATTCACTTTGATTTAGTTCAAATGATTGACGAATCTGTTTACCTTCCAACCTTGCATCAACAACAACAATGTCGTGCTCGAAATTTAATAATCCTTTATCACAGGAGGAAATAAAGTACAAAATGACCTGTGATTTTTGCAATAAGACCCACTGCCTCAACTGTTCTCAACTCTCAACATCAGAAGCGCATGTTACTCGACTGAGTAAGCAAAGAACTTTGTTATTTGCATGTAAGGATTGTATTCCTATAGTTAATAACCGACTTCAAACGTTCTTCTCAGTTTTGAATACCCAACTTACCAATCTCCAGACCAGCATGGAGAATTCTTTTACAAAGATGGTACAAGAGCTGAACAATAGATATACCAATCAGATTGAAAGCTTAAAGAAATTGTTTGATGATAAACTACATTCCCTAAATGAGCAATTAAATCATAGCTCATTGGAACTTCAAAATGTTGTCAAAAAAACTGACCCAAATGCAGGAAAGGATAATAATATAAACAGATTGCAAAATCAAATGCAACAACCATCAAATCATGTTGACAAAGATGCCAATTTAACTATCTTGGAAACCAAACAACGAGAAATTATGGAAAATATATTGCTTCTGAAACCTTCTGAAACACTTACACCTGAAATACGTGAATCTACGACTCAGGAACGGAACGATGGGAAATCCTCACTTGATGTTGCGGAAAGTCACACAGTTACTTCCAATTCTCTACGTAATCTGAATAACAGAACTGATAGAACTGGCCTTAAACGACAAACAACATATAATCCTAGAAAGAATATTGGTGAATGCTCCCTGTCCAATGAAATAGAAAAAAATACTGGTTTTACGGGAGTCCAGAAGCGACTTTGGCTCTATATATACCGAGTTCATAGACATGTCACAACAGATCAAATTGAAAAATATATCAGAAATAAGCCCGGCTTTGCGCAAGAGAACCTACTTATTGAAGAATTACCCACTGAAGAAACTAAAAACAAGTGTTTCAAACTAGCAGCTCCACTTGATCATAAAGAAACATTATATAACACTAAGTTCTGGCCCGAAGGGGTTGGAATCAAGAGATATGACTTCCGTCTGCAAAGAAAATACAACAAAAATCAGTTTTTATAAATGTGCCTGCCTATCAGTAACGAAACTACAACTGAATTTAGTATGTTTTTTATTAATATCAGAAGTCTTCAAATTAAAATAATGACCTAGAAGATCTGCTGACTGACAGAAAGTGTGATGTTGTTTGCCTCTCCGAACATTGGCTACATGAACATAATATTAAATACTCAAAAATCGATAATTTTAATCAAGCCAACCACTTCTGCCGACAGGAATATCATGGAGGAGGAGTTATGTGCTATGTAAATGAAACTTTACAGACGAAATCGCTGAACTATATTGATTGCTATTCTATGGAAACTCATGCTGAAGTGCGTGCTGTAGAAATTCTTCACTTAGAAATTATTATAATTACAATTTATCGGCCTCCATCAGGTGATCACAACATATTCTTTACAATAATCAATAACATTTTTAATAAGTTAGGTTCAACAAAAAAGCATGTTTTTATATTTGGAGATTTCAACATAAACTTAAACCTAGATACAAAAATTAAAAATGATTTTCTGGACATTATACAGTCATTTGGTTATGAATTTCTATTTAATTCACCTACTAGGTTAACTAAAACAAGCTCAACTTGCATAGATAATTGTATAACTAATTATAAGAAAAAGGATATAAAAATGGCAATTGAGGATTGCGCTGATATTTCAGATCATATGGGTCTCTCGGTACGGATCCCCTCTAATATTGCACAAATAATTAAGGAGAATAGCCAAACAACAATTATCACATATAGACCATTGTCAGAGTCCTCTGTTGATCAGTGTGTTGCGAATCTATGTAATATAGAGTGGCAGCTGGTTCTTTCCGACGCCATGGACACAGACACAATGTTTGGCACTTTTTTTGACATACTTACCAATTTAACTGATAAATATTTCCCCGAAAAAACTAAAACAATACATTCTAAAAATAAAAACAAAAAATGGTTTAATAATGAACTCAAACAAATTAGAGATCAGCTTAGGTTCCTGATTGAATTGTCTAAATTTTACACCAATCTAAATCTTAAAGATGACATTAAAAAGCTGAGATCCTATTATCGTTCCAAAATTAAGGAACAGAAGTATAAATATCATTCCAATTTTATCTCGAATGCTAAAAATAAACCTAAAACGATTTGGAAGATTATTAATGAACCAGGTGAGTTAAGGGAGGTCAATAGGTCTGTAATTGATGCTGACAGTTTTAATGATTATTTCTCAAATGTAGGGAATAGTGTTATTGAATCTCTTCCCACTACTAATGTTAGTCCTATACAGATTGCCTCTTCCTCATATTCTTCTTCTAACAGTCTCTTTCTGTTGCCGACTAATGTGCAGGAACTTAAAGATATATTTAACTCCATGTCGAGTAGTACGGCGCTCGATGTTTATGGTATGAGTAACAAGTTACTAAAAAGTATTCAGGAGGGTTTGTTGACTCCACTCTCGATTATAATAAACAAATGTTTTCAATCAGGCAAGTTTCCAGAAAAACTTAAGACTAGCAGGGTTGTTCCGGTATACAAGTCTGGTGATCCTCATTTACCTGGCAACTATAGACCTGTATCAATAGTTCCAGCTATATCTAAACCCTTGGAACTGGCTATTAATAACCGCCTTACTAAATTTCTTGAGTCAAAAAAACTCCTTTCACCAACACAGTTTGGATTCCGCAAAAAATTGTCTACGGGTCAGGCAATTAGGGAACTTGTTGCTTCAATAGTGGACGTCTTTGAGAGGGGGGGGGAGGCGACTGCTGCATTCTGCGACCTCTCAAAGGCGTTCGACTGTGTCTCCCACTCCTTGCTTTGTGAAAAGCTTGGTTGTTATGGTGTGAGAGGGCCGTCTTATGACTTTGTTGTGTCTTATTTAGAAAACAGATATCAGTTAGTCCAGTGTGCTGGAAACAAATCATCTACTCGTTGTGTAACTGCTGGGGTACCCCAGGGCTCAATTTTAGGTCCTCTACTTTTCATACTGTATGTTAACGATTTACCATCCTACTTAGGTGCCCCAGTGGTGATACAGTATGCGGATGATACCACTATTTTATCCAATGACACGGAAGAACAACGTGTTCTTATAAACAAGGCGGAAACTTGGTTCTCAGCCAATCAACTATGTCTAAATATTACAAAAACAAAATATTTGGAGTTTTCATTGAAAATTACTCACTCTTCTGGTGAGTCAGTGGAAAGTGCCAGGTTCCTTGGGGTAAACTTGGATGGAAGGCTTAACTGGAAATCTGAAATCCAACGCCTTTGTAGTAAGCTGTCATCTACAGTTTTTCTTTTACGGAGATTGTCTAAAACAGTACCTCTAGAAGTCATGAGAACTGCCTATTTTGGTCTGTTTCACAGTCAGATGAGTTACAGTATTCTTTTTTGGGGTAATTCAACAGACTGGACACGAGTATTTAAAATTCAGAAGCAAGCTTTAAGAATTATGCTTGGATTAAACTACAATGAAACCTGCAGACCTCATTTTAAAAGACTCAATATATTAACAACTCCAGGTTTATTTATCTATCACTGTCTTCTTTATGTCAAGGATCAACAACATATACTGGTTAGACACCTCAATCACCACTGCTATGAAACAAGACAACGAGACAATTTTATTCTGCCACAACATAGATTAACCTTGACACATAAAAGTTTTCTTAATATATCTATTTCTCTATTTAATCATCTGACTGACGCAATAAAAAATATGCCAACTAGTAAATTCAAAACAACAGTAAGAAATCTATTAATTAATATAAGCCCCTATGATGTTGCTGAATACCTGATGAGGCCTATATAACCTTTTTTTTTTCTCCTACTTTAGTGTATAAGTGGTGTGGATGTGCCTTAACATTTAGTATTAGTCTTTTAATTATGTTTTTTTTTCTTAAATGTGTTTTATCTTTTACTACTATACCTAAGTGATTTTATCTAGATATAACCTACTTTATTTAATGTACAATTTGACGATGCAAAGACCTAGATTATATGTGCAAATAAATATGATTTGATTTGATTTGATAACTCTTATCTGATACTGCTGTCAATTTAGTATACCTCATACCCAGAATTAGCCAGCCTATAGAGTTTAGAGATTTGCCTTCAATATCTATACTACCGACATTTTTCAAAATTTTAGAACAAACAAAGGAGATGGAAATTAATAGAGTTGTTAAAAAAATCATTTTTTTATAGTTGCACAACAGCCCTGGCTAAAATAACAAACAATATTTTTCGTTCTTTAGAAAATAGGGACGCTTCAATTTTGGTTATGTTCGATTGTAGAAAAGCTTTCGACATACTAAACCATGAAATATTGTTGGCGGTCATGGGGTACATGAGGATTCACGAATACAGCCGTAAAGTTATTCAAATTTTACAAATCGAGTTGAAAGGGTCTACATGTAACTATCACATGTCCGCTGACGATACTCACCTTTGATGGTTCTAAGCTAATACTTACCTAAATAAAAATCCTACTTAGCCAATTTAACAATCACTTGTTAAAACTACAATGCAAAAAACTGTTTTATATATATTTTATTAGCTAATGATATATTAGACAAAACTTGTTAAGAAATTTAAACTTTTAATATTATTAGTAAAAAATCCAATTCAAGGGCTTTCCAGAAAATCTAGGTTTCATAATCGATTATAATAATAGGTAAAAAGAATAGTTTTGCTGAACGACAGTAGTGAACGGATGTACACTCGGAATGAAAACACATTGTGTTTTTCCATCCGTGAAGGACTAAGAATCAACACATATATATATATATATATATATATATATATATATATATATATATATATATATATATATATTTATGTATTTATGTCCTAGTCGCTTTTTTTATATAAGATACAATAATGTAATTATTAAACTATGACAGAACTTAATAATTCCTTAAAAAATTATAAACAATATATTTCAAATAATTAAATCATATGTGGTTAAATTAACGTAAAATTATACTTAACCAGATGAGTATCGTAATCGTGTAAAGTCAACGGTATCGTTATACAATCGAAGTTATTTTGTTTCTTAATCTTACACAAAACTTAATTTGCCATTCAGCGACGTGCAATCACTACGCCATCAAAATAAAAAGAATTTATCCTTGTGGTTGCATCGTTAAATCGCGTCACCAAATTTTCGAAAGGGTCAAGAGTCATGAGATACCGATGACCATCAGACATTCCAAGGGCGTTAAATACCATAAATTTTCCATCGTATAAACGCTTGAAATTCGAGGAACTATTCCGTGTCCTGTAACGATTTTTATTGTATTGGACGGCTCCTTAACCTAAAAAACGAATGTATTTAACATGTGCCAAAAAGGGTTTTATTTGGGTAATTAACATATCCTGGTGTTCAAAAGGGTCTCATACCTTTCTAGTATTCTACTTAACGAAAGAGATGTGTACCTAAATAATAATAAAATGATGATAATATCCAAAATGTACTAAACATTTTTTAACTTCTGGTCTACGACAAATTGTTGTTAATGTTATATTATACGTTTTTTCTCTGATATATTTTTAAAATCTCAACTAAACGTAATTTCATCTAACTACTCTATTGGTTGATTGCATGATAAAATTGATAAAAATATGTCAGCGATCTATGATCAATTTTTAAAACTTTGTGTGACTAGTTGTTATTGAATTTGGTGTAAATTTGTTTTAAAGTCTATTTCGAACTAAATTTGCAAGCTCAGAGAAGTATTTTTGGAAAGTTCAGAACTGCTTAATCTAAATTCAGATATAACGGTAATGCTCTAATTATCAATAAATCTAAGTTATGGTATATGACTAAATCATAGGTAGAAAGTAATTTTTATTTGACCTGGGGTGCGATTTTGCACTTATCATTTCGTTAGGTAACGAAAATTTTCTCCGTTCGGAGAGCTGTTCGGCATGACAATCGGATTTTCCGATCCTGGTTCGTTAAACACCAACCTACTACTAAAGCCGCCATTTTCCGAATCTGTCAGTTCTTCAGTTTTTGATAATATCTAAATTTACTGCCTTGGAGTTTCATTTCGTAAGATAAAAAATAGTTTTGATTACTTGAAAGCTAAGCCATGATATATTAGCATATGCATCATACCGTAAATAATCAACAGATGCCAAAATAGTCAAGAAAATCGTGAAAACATGGAACCTCCAAATAGGCAGCGAAGATACGAAACTCGTGAATCGTTGAAATTAAACAAGGTAAGCTAATCTGTTTAAAAAACATTATCTATGTCATATTATTACGAAACCTGTATATTTTAGTTATTAATGAATCATTATTTTTAATTCAGTGAATTCTTTCCTGATTTGATCATTTTGTTAGAAGTACGGGAAAACATAAAACGCTACCCTCAAAATGTACTTCTTTTGAAGAAATATTTAATAAAGTTGTGACTATTCTGTTTAAATATTAACTACATTATTTGCTATATGGTGCAAAATTCTATATTAGGTATTTTATTTTTTAAAGAAAAGGGGACCTATGTTAATATCTATTCCATCTATTTTAATCCAGCAGCGCGGCTGTTATGCAGCCACATAAACATCATACATCTATCCGCCTTTGAAACGGGGCGCGTCTTCCACAGAAAAATAATATGATAATATAGGCGAAATGCGTTCGGCGTCGGGAGAACAAAGCGTTTTAAATTTAGAGTAAGAATACAAATCTTACTTTAGGTTGTAATTGCCCGTTGTTACTGGGGAATGGCCCTCCCTGTTTTAAGAATAGGCAGTATTTTATTTAATTTTGGTCTCTCGTAACCTAACCTAACTTTTTTAGTTCACAAATACACAGTAAACAAGGAAGTCGAACAGCTGATGGATCACTTGCAGAAACATAACTGTGGTCATTGGCTTTAAATAGTAGCCAATGCAGTGGTTTAATAACGGTGTATTTAAGTATTGCAAAATTGAACATAAATTCCAGTAACTAGAAACCAATTTAAGAATAATATTTTCTATTGATGGAAAGACTAAAGAAGCAATAAGGGCAGTTGAATCCAGATTCTCATAATACTGTTACAGGTAGGCATGAATTTGTATATTTTTAAGCAAATAGAATGTACTTGCTAAAATTATAATTTATTGTCTATGCCGAGGTCTATGTATAACTTGTAAATAAAAGTATTCCTTAACAGGTATTATCAAAGAAAATTTATAGTGTAAGCTATTAATTTCTTTGGTATTATATATTTTCACTGTTGATGGCGAAATGAAATAATCTTTTTGTTTTTCTTTAAAAGAACTATAGTTGCAATTATATAATGTTATAATTATTAGAGTAGGGAAATAATTAGTTATATTATATTACACAGTATGTGGTGTATGGCACATTTATTGATTATAGCAATATTTTTACTTTTTTGCAGAATATGACCCTAAAAAGAAGGGAATGATACAAGAAATGATGTCAAGTATTTGATACAGTATTTTCATTTACCTTTCACATACTTAGTCAATATAAGCAAGAACAATCACCGAAGCACATTTACAAATTCCTCGATAAGCTATTTTGTTGATTCAAATTTGGACTCGACCATTTTGATTGCAGAAAATATATACCTGTGTAAGTATTATTTGTGATTATTTTATTTTTTTTATAAAGAAACTTACTATATTAGACTTAAACAGATTAGGCTAGTATAATTCATAAGCTTATGTTTAGCAAAGTCTACTGCAAAACATACCTATGAGTTCGTTATTATAACAAATTATCAGTTTACAGTATCAAACAAAATTTAACACTTGAGACCTTGTTTGATTTGACTAATTGTTTTTGCACTGATATTCTGTCGGAAAACAGCAGCAAGATAATGCATAGCAACTCAACTGATAAATGGTGCACTTATTTTTTTATTATGTCATCCATTAAACTTTGTGCTAGACACTTCATTATGCTTTATATGTTTCTCTAGTTTCTTACAGTGTGATACAAATATGCTTGAAGTGTTTGTTTTTCCTTGGGTTTTGCTAATTTTAATGTCTATTTTTAAATTAATCTTGTTCAAATCTATGAATTATATGACTTAATAAGTTCATTATGTTTAATGGAATTTATTTGTTTATTTCTATGTAAAATTGTACAGGGTGCCTGGTTATATTTTAAATGGTAGGTACCCTAGAGGCCTTATGCTATGAGTTATCAGAAAACTCTAAATACAAATGTTTTTGGGTTTGAACAAAGTCATCATTCATTAATCATTCTTGCCGATTATAAATATACTAGGTTTAAACTTTATCTCTAAAGATAACAGAGACATTTTAGAAAAACCCTGCCATAAGACGCAATGTGTAAGAGAGAGATGGAGAAAGCTCCCAATATAGTGGAGTCAGTTGGAATACATTGCTTCTTATGATAGGGTTTTTCTTAAATTTATTGATTATCTTTAGAGATAAAGGTCTTAAACCTAGTCCATTATTAATAATCAGCAAGAAGAGACTCTTTAAGTTTTATCTATTATACAGGGTGTGCCTTTTAAAATAACGCAGTCGATGCCCATTTGCTAAATTTCCGATTACCTTTTGTTTGTTTTTCTTGTAAATTGACCAAACCTAAACACGTTTATATTTAAAGTTTTTTGATAGCTCATAATAAAGTCTCTAGGGTACTGTTTAAAATATAACCAAACATCCTGTACATAAAATCTGTATAAAATATCAGATGTGTCAAAAATTAAAAAAAAAAAAACTACATAGATATACATAAAGGAACAAAAGTGAACCAAACTTAATTTTAGAGAAAAATTATACACTATATACATTATACCTATATCATGAAGAAACCTTATTTTTTGTAAGTTAAGTTAACTGTCTTTACCATTTTTGACCAGAAGAGGTTATTTCAAATCCATTATTATGTAATTCTGGGATACCTTGTTAGGTACTGGAAGATACTAGGTTGCTAAAAGTACATTTTGTAAGGATATATTAAATATTTATACAGGATGTCTCAAAAATGTTGTATAAGGTGCAGCTGCTGTTTTTTTATTATGGACTATTTTGTTTTATTAAAGAACAAAACATCTGGTTTATATGCAATTTGGTAAACTGAGGTTTAATACCTTAAAAAAGACCATACATGAATTTGTAATTCGTTTTGTTTAAAATTTTATTTTTTAAACTTCAATTTACTTGAAACGTCTGTATGTTGCCTTTTTTAATGATATCAAATAAAGTGTAACTGACTAAAATCTATGAAAATTAGATTATTCACAGTGAAAACTGTATTTTGTAACAATAAACATTTTTTTCTCGATTTTTTCTTCAGAATAACTTTATTTTATAAATTCAATTTTGTCTCTATTTTGTAAGATTTGGAGGTGATCATGGTATCTATTGTTCAGAAAGTCAAGAACTACAACATATATAAAATGTAGGGAATTTCCCTCAAGCTAGTTTTATAAGATTTATGTGTAGTCCTAGTAGCTACCTCGCAATTCACCCATTCTTATAGACTTTGTTCCGTATAATTTTTAGAATACCTAAAGATGGAAATTTTTGGACAATATTCAGATCTCAATTTTTGTTCAATAAAAATTAACATATTTAGTTGCGGTTTTCGACACTGTCTAGCAGGCGCGTAACTAAGGGGGGCATAGGGGAGGCGATGTCTTTTTTTTGGGATATTGCATGGGCGCCCGCAGAACCATAACTGATGAAAAAAAAAACAAAAAAAGTCATGCATAGTCCATTTGGTATATAAATGTAATTTATATATGTAATGTACAATATTTACTTTTTCCAGGGGAGGCAAGCGTCCTCCTCCCCCCCATTCAGTAACAGGAGTCTAGGGACGCCCCTACGGTCTAGCACTAAGTATGGAGTTTATAGCCTAGAGGATGTTAATGCAGAGGTCTTCACTAAGTTGTTTTACAGAGTGTTTTGTAAAACACTTGTAAAAAAAGTTTTCCTTGTTTTTTTTTTAAATTCTTTAGTTTTTTTTGTACAGGGTGTTTTCAACGAAATTGTAAATTTGTTTAAACATGTTTTTTTTCTCAACTTTTGTATCCCGTAAACTATTATTTCTTACCTCAGTTATGAGTAAGGTAATGTCTCTAAATTTATAAATGAGACTGTTGTACAGGGCTTTCATTTATATTTTGACACCTAGTTACATCTTTAATTATAGAAAATTTAAAAAAAACTTTCAATTTTTGTAGGATTATTCCTGTATTATGGTCTAAGAATATCAAATATTTCTAAAAATTATTGAAAAGTAGAAAAAACTACATAACATGGATTTTTTAAATGTGACACCTTGAATATTATTATCTAATTAAATTAGTCTTTGCATACCGATTATAAATATATGAGTTCAAAGAGAGAGAGGACGAATATCTTTGCCTCTTATGAAATGGTTTTTATCAATTTTTTGGATAATCTTTAAAGATAAAGGTACCAAACCTGATATAATTGCTAACTTCAGATTCATTTAATGTTGCATTAAATGGGGCCAGCTACAAAAAATATAGATTATGTAATTTCTTCTATTCAGTAATATTTTGTATTCTTAGAAGATAATAGTGAAAAAATCCTACAATTATTGTGTTTTTATTTTCTATAGTTAAAGCTGTATCTAGATGTCAAAATATAAATAAAAACATTATACCTAAAAAAAATCTTTTTTGCATATTTTTTTCTTTGAACTAACTTAATTCATCATTAGAATTCATTAATATCTATGTAAATTCAAATAATAACAGACCTTTTTACCATTATTTAATAAGTTTCATTAATTTTTAAACTCTCAAATGATTTTGATCCGATGTATCATGAAAGTTTAAAGTAAAAAGTTCACAATAGAATGGGATAAGAAACAATTATTTGATGCATTCAGGAGCTGAGAAAAACAACACATCCAGAAAAATTTACATTTTGGTGAAAACATCCTTTATATAAAAAAAGTTTTTTGGTATTCGGGTGTGGATTATCCTGGGTAGAAAAGAACAATATAATATTTCGATTTGTAATAGTCATTGTGTGTGTATAAAACACTTTGTGAAAATTAGTAGGTATTTCAAGTCACAGTGTGGGTCCTTTGGGCCCTTTGTAAAAGAAAATGGTGTGGACTTACGTATCACCAGAAATCAGCAGCAATGGAAACTAATTTCAGCTTGTAACAACTTAACAACAATAAAAACATATCCAATTGTAATATTTTTTTATTTAGTGACAAATATAGAATTGATTTTTACTATAAAATATTGCAACACTTAAAAAAAAATTAAAGAAGTTCCAGTCAATTTCATAATAATCAAAATGGAAAATAATTTCATTTATATCTTAAAGATTTATGACTATAATTAAATCTAAAAAAATAATTATATTTAGGCGTTTTATAGATACAGATTTACAGGGATATATAGAGTTAGAGATTGATACCATTATGAAATTAATTATGGGTGGTATTATATATGAATCTTTAACCAAATTTCCAAAAGTTAAGTTATGAAAGTAGAAATATTTATTTTTCAGTTCCAACTGTTTCTTTTGGTAGTTATGTAAACTCTCCAAACGTCAATTTTTAGTTTTTAGACGATAAAATTACTCTATTAGGTATAGGATCAACTGTGCAGTAATTTTATTATTTTTAATGCAATGAAAAAAATGCAAAGTAAATTTTCTTCTTCCCAATCATATGGTAATTATCAGTATCTGAAATATATAGAGAGTGACAAAATATCTATTTTTATTAAATGAATACCCTGTCTATTCTTTACACCTATGAAAAGCTAAAAAACATCTTTCCAAAAACCTTCGTGCCAACTTTTCTGATATACTTACCTATGATATTTAAAAAACTAAAATTAATACCTTCCTGCAAGTGGCTATATTATTTTTGAATATATAAATTTCGTAACAGTTACAAATAGAGTATTTCTTAAAAGGGCTTCTTTATACAGAGCATTCCATGTAAAAAATTACACTGTGTAATATTTTTTAGTACGAGAAATAATAAAAATATTAGAGAGGGACCACTTTAAATGGCAATCAATTTCCCTCGTACAGATTGTCACTTCAGTTTGCGGTATATTCAAATAATTTATTAGGCCGTCATTTAGTTTTGTCATACAAGATTCGGACTGAAATTTTACCAGTCTGTCTCTGTTTCTCACTTGAGTTTTATGCAATTTTATTTCATTAGGCCGCCATTTTGTTTTGCCATATTCGATTTTTGCCAAAATGTTTCCATTATGTGAAAACTTAAATTCAACCGGATAAGTAGTATTTAAGCTATGCTGCGTACAGACAGACTGACAGAAGTGGGGAAACATGGGGCCCAAGCACCCTAAAATGCAAAGTTCTGCAAAAATTTTAAAGGGTTAATTTTTCATTTTTTACTCTTGTAAACTGGTCTAAATGCTGGTGGTTGCCCTTCTTCAATAAGGACTTTTATTTATTTTTTATTTATTATTATTTTTTATTTTTCATTTAACTTTATAGTTAAATGTGTAAAAGCATAAAATAACTGGAAAAATCTATTTGTTTATTTTTCTAATGATTTGAAAAAATAAATTCTATTATGTATTTTAATAATTTTAACACATAATAAGTGTGTAACTTATTTTATTAAGACCATATTACCATAAAATTTATTAAAAATCGTCTTAAAATAAACAATACATATTGGAAATACAAGTGCAAAAATATTAAAATAAAAAACATATTTTTATTACCAATGTTCATTAGATAAATATAGAAAACAAATGTATTGGAAATTAAAGTAGGAAAATTCATTTTGAAAAAATATTTAATTCAGAATAAATATAACAAAATTTTGACTACATCTAAACTAGTCTACACTAATAAAGATATGTATGCATTTATCACTACAGTACATTGAATTTGTAGACAATAAAGAAAAAAACTTAAGCTCTATCTTAAAATATGGCAGTTTAATTGATATATACTAAAGTATTCAACAATTGTCTGTTAGGGATCGTACAATTTTTAATTGTAATTGTAATTTTGGCAACGGTGTTTGTAAGTAAAAAGTATTTTTGATTTGTAAAATTTCATTAAATGAAATAAATAATAATAAAAAAAAAAAATATATATATATATATATATATATATATATATATATATATATATATATATATATATATATATATATATATATATATATATATATATATATATATATATATATATATATATATATATATATATATATATATATATATATATATATATATATATATATATATATATATATCTATCTATTTATATATATATATATATATATATATATATATATATATATATATATATATATATATATATATATACGGTGACAATTTAAAAACTTGAAATGGCCATATCTTAGGAATGAAAAACTTAATCAAAAAACGCTCATATTACTTTCTATAAAATGAAGAGGAAACAAATAAAAGCATATTATTCGACCCTTATCTGTAACCCCTTGGGCAGGGTGAGATACACCCCTAAAATCTCAAATAGAAAGGGGGGTCGAGTGATACATCATCTTAAAGCTCTTGAAAAATGCTTTCCAATGGTACTATAGAAAGCTGTTTTTCGTGAAATTCTTCTGTGTTTATTAAAGGAAACAATAAATTAAAACACAATTGTGACATTTTTTATAATTATTTAATTAAATGTTCAAAATGGTTCCCTTTGTTTTGAAGACAATAATAAAGCCTTTGTTCAAATTCTTCCCGTACATTTGCAAATGTTTCTCTGGATATAGCTTGGCATTCCTGAACTATCCTGTCCTTGGGTTGCTCTATTGACTCAGGTTGCGTTTTAAACACTACAGATTTAAGGTGACCCCACAAAAAGAAGTCAAGAGGTGTTAGGTCCGGGGATCTAGGTGGCCATTCAACAGGACCTCTTCTTCCAATCCACTGGTTGGGATAATTATCATCCAACCATTGCCTGACGGGAACTACATATCCTACATCCTGTTGAAAATGTGATTTTCTAATTCCCGCACTATTAGTGGTTCAATAGATCTCTGTAGCATTTCAGCATACATGCCGCCATTTAAATTCCCTTTTATAAATATTGGGCCGATAATTACGTCTCCCAATATACCAGCCCAAACATTAATTTTCTGGGGGTTCTGGGTATGCCCTTCTCTAAATACGTGTGGGTTCTCGTCATTCCAGTAACGACAGTTTTACTTATTAACATGTCCATTCAAATAAAAGGTACATTCATCACCGAAACAAATATTTTTAACTAGTCGAGGTTCTGCCGTAATTCTATCTGTCATTATTTCACAAAACTGGATTCTTCTATCCGGGTCGTCGTCACCAAGTTCTTGCAGTATGCGCAGTTTATAGGGATGAAACTTATGAAATGTAAGTACCTTTCTTATTGTTTCAAGAGATAAGCCAGTTGCTACAGCTGCTTGACGAGTTGATAAAGTTGAATTAATTGCAAACTGCCCCAGAACTTCAATTTGCGCTGCTTCGTCAACTAGTCTCGGTTGATTTCTCTTTTTATTCGCGACAGAGCCAGTTTCTTCAAATTTGTCTACTAGTTGGCGAACATACACCGGACTTACATTTTGACCTGGATGCCTTTCATTAAATCTTTGGGCTGTTCTTAAGAAACATTGATCCTGAGAACCATAAATGAAAATCATTTCTACACGTTCAGCTGTGTTGTACACCATTATTTAAGATAAGTGCTGCTTTTCGTTTAAACTGAACCAAAAGTCAACTGTTAAAATATCAATACTAATAGTACAAGTTATTTTTAAAGCAAATATTGTGATAATAAAATGCGAATATTCATAAACAAATAAAATACCAGGCTTAAAATGTTTAGAATTCTTAAGGGACATGCCAGGATATCGGTACCAATCATTTTGAACATTTACTTAAATAAAAATAAAAATGTTCAAAACTGTGTTTTTATTTATTGTTTCCTTTAATAAATACACAAAAATTTCACGAAAAGTTGCTTTCTATGGTATCCTAGAAAAGCATTTTTCAAGAGCTTTAAGATGATGTGTCACTCGACCCCCCTTTCCATTTAAGATTTTAGGGGTGTATCTCACCCTGCCCAAGGGGTTACAGATAAGGGTCGAATAATACGCTTTTATTTGTTCCCTCTTCATTTTATAGAAAGTGTTTTGAGCGTTTTTTGTTTAAGTTTTTCCTTAATAAGATATGGCCATTTCAAGATTTTAAATTGTCAACCTGTTTATATATGTATATATATATATATATATATATATATATATATATATATATATATATATATATATATATATATATATATATATATATATATATATATATATATATATATATATATATATATATATATATATATATATATATATATATATATATATATATATATATATATATATATATATATATATATATATATATATATATATATATATATATATATATATATATATATATATATATATATATATGTATATATATATATATATATATATATATATATATATATATATATATATATATATATATATATATATATATATATATATATATATATATATATATATATATATATATATATATATATATATATATATATATATATATATATATATATATATATATATATATATATATATATATATATATATATATATATATTTTTTTTACTGTTCCAGGGACTTTCAAATATTTTTTTAATACTTCCTCTCCATAGTCCATGCTGTAAATTAATAAAGAAAATTTATGAGAAGTAAAATAAAGTGACTATTGGTGTAAATCTTTTGGTTATTTTCTTCTGTATCCTATTAGAAACATTAACATAAATTAACTATTGCATCACAAAAAGCGCTTTAAAGTCAGAGCTTGAGATTTATTCAAATATAGTAAATTTCACGAAAAATGGCTCCGTCTGAATGACTGCAATCTAAGTCGATATTTATGCACTTAATGCAGATTTCAAGTTCTAAAAAAAAGTAATGATATTCGCATGATATGTTTATATCAATTTCATCAAATGAAATTGTGTTTCATGTGTGTCAAACCATGTCTCATCGAGATAAATTATTAGACGATTATTTTCCTGGGGGTGAAAAGGGCCAATTTTCCATTTTGTAAACTTGTCTCTCGAAAACTATTTGTTGTAGTAAATTGTGCTATAGCTGAAAACTGAAGTTAAGGGTGGTACTTTTGGATGTTCTTATGTATTTTTCTATAGGATGTACCCTCTAACATATATTTTTTGTGCGTTGATCTCATTCATCTCGCGGGCTGTGTCAATAGAAACACCTATTGTTTTTTAGCCTAGATCGTATTGGAACGCTGGTTGAACAGGATGACAATTTTTTGTTTTTAAAAAATATTCTGGCCCCTAAACTAAAAGAACAAAACAAAATTTATCTCAAATAATAAAAAATATTTTATTTACGTTTAAATGTTATGTACATTTTTATATCATAAAACTTTAAATTTATAAGAAGAACGACATATCATTGGATTATTATAACTTAAGAAACAAATATAAAAAATACAAACAGAAAAAAAAATGTAAGGTGTTGAAATTTACAGAAAACTTTAAATATCCTCGAAACATTTTGTGGGGGGCTCTATTTTTCCCACAACTTGATCAAAAGAAAATCCGGTCATTTCTTCTTTATTGGAAAATATACATATGATGCCTTATTATCATTATCATCATCATCATCAGTTGATGACTTCCGCTTCTCCAGCTGAACTGCTTTGAATATCTTTATCACTTCCGGAGCTCTCCTCATATTGCACACTTTTCCCTGCCTCAACAGAATTTTTTTTCCTTGGCCCATCGCCATATCGCATCTCTTTCAGAAGATACTTGAACCAGTTATCCAAATTTCTGTCAATATCATTATTTTTAGCTTCATTGTTTAGAATCATTTCAAGAACTTTGTTCCTACCACTCGGAATAATTCCAGCTTTGCAAAATCCACTTTTTATATTTTCTGCTACGTTTTGTTGAATCTCAATGATTAAATTGGAGAGCAGCCTCGGAAGAGACTTTTAGGAAGTAAAGGTTCATTCCTATCAGGTCCTTGTTTCCACTGTCAATCAATGATTTTTAACAATCGAAAAAAGAGCTATGACCATTGGTTGGGTAATGTGGGTTGAGTTCCCTGTCAAAAATATAAAACGAATGTCATTTTTTTGGCAACAAGATATTAATTTAGCGGACAGCTAGGACGAGAGATTGTTCCCATTAAAAACTTTTGGGCCTCTAAATTCTCGAGGTATAGGAGAGCATCCGTTTTGACCCAATCTGTGAAGGTTCTACTGTCAAACTAACCACTTACTTTTGACTTAAATCTCGTTTGCTTCGGCGCTCCCTCAGTCCAGGTGGAATAAACATGTTTTGCCTTATAATCTACATAATACAATAATAGTTCTCCATTTCCAGTCGCTGCAATTATAGATAGACACCGCTCTTTATGTTCGATTCATCACCCTCTCTGGATATTTACAACCTCTTTTTGTTATTATCCTCTGCCTTCGAGGGTTATTACTGAGGTTGGTCACATCAGAAGTTATAAAATGAGACTCTGGAATGTCACATAGTTATTAAAGTTTTCTTTTATTATATCTGGGGATACCACAATTCTTGCACGTTTTATGTTTTGACAGATGCGCACAGCAATTGTATAAAACCAGTAGGAAAATCCTAACCGGGCAAGTTATTTTACGGTACTGTTTTTCCCTTTAGATCTAAATATTGTTTCATTATCAGTCAATGATATTTAATTCTTCTTTTTCAGTCAGTGTAGACTGTCCGCCCTGTTTTTTAAGGTTTGAATTCTTGATTCGCTTTTGTAATACAGTGTAGGGTATACTAAAACACAATCCTTTAGCGACGGCGTCCTTTGGCCCTTGCGCTAACTTCCGGATCATGTTCACGGTACCTCTCCACGTGTGGATTGGGTGGCATATCAATCAGCAGTGATTATATTCCCCCCGTGATCTCCACGACAGTTATTTTTGAGGATCTATCTAAAAAAGAACTGTTGCTAATTGTGAATTTTGCATTCGAATTGAACTTGATTAATATGCAACACTATTAAAAATAATAATGCTTACCTTTTTTCCCAGCTCTACGGACACGTTTCAAGTTTTGCGAGAAATAATTTACATGTTAAATTTAACATTTGAGGCTAAGTTAGATTGCATATGTTTTGAAAAGTATAATGTCGTAGAAATTACTCTAAACATTAGTTAACTGAAATCTGTACTCCGAGTAGACTGCAGATTTTTGAAGTTTCTCGCTAACTTTCAGACCTATTCACCCCGCTGACTCTAACCAACCTATTTTACAATACTCAAGATACAATTTTTGAAGTCGCTAGGATTTCATAACAACTTGCTTTCTGTAAATTGTGCGATATTTAAAGCCCATTTTAGACAAAACTCTCCAAATGCTATTGATGCTACATCTTACCATTCATTAGTGAGCCGTTGCTTCAGAGGTGCTGATGACACGATGCTCTTCGTACACAGTGTATACGTTTCGCCTCATTAAATCCTTGTCGCCTTCGTCGAAATATTTGGTGAAACCGGCATTTTTGCACTCCTTTCGATATTAGATTTTACCTGTTGATAGAGGATAGCACATCATCTATCGATATCTTTTATTTATCGATATACCGATAGTTATCGATTTATCTACCTACTGATAGTTCATTGCTACTTATCGGTATTTCCGACTACCTATCGATAGAACACAGAAATTATTGAAGAGCAAAAAAAAATGTTGACAATGATCGACGTTCTCTGCTACCTATCGATATTATCGGCTAACTATCGATATAACTGGTTACCTGTTGGCCTTATTGCACACCTATCGGCACTTATCCAAATTTCTCGATATATAGAAATTTTTTTATTTACCTATGCTATTCGATGTCACTGACTTCTCGAATGAACTATTGATATATCGATAAAACGCCCATCCCTATTATCACCTGCTTCTGTTTGTTTATTGCCAAGCTCTTGTCTACCCAATGGGGCCGACCCAGGTATTTTTATTACAGTCATTGAGTCAGACCCATTTTTCGAGAAATATACTATACGATCTGTTTATTAACTTATAAATAAACTCCACAACGCACTAAGTAAATTAATGCCACTGGTTGGTAAGAGCTTCCGCCCACATTTTTTTTTTCGTCAGCCTAAGAGCCGACCCTTATTTATTCAGGTTGTAAAGATTAAAGGAAGCGATATAAAACAATTTATATTTAAAACTAATTTGTCTATAGAATTCGTAATCATTGAAAACGTGAAATCGATATCGTGATTCTATTCTAACCGGACGTGACAATGCGTGTTTTTCGAATTAATTACCTATAATCATTAGATTTAATCAACAAATCACCTGTCGCTCCAAATTAAGCACTATCAAAAACGAAATTGTTTTGTGTACTTAATATTGAATAGAGCACGCCTACTTAAAAAAAAGAGTCTGCCGAATCATCATTGTGAAACAGAGGATTGAAGCTGCACTTGTACTACTGTTTTAAATTGTGTGTTTATCCTAATACAAAAGCGACTGAAACGACTTAATAAAATAATTAAGGAAAATTTTTTGAAGAAAATAGAAGTAATCCTCAGTTTATTTCTGTCATAAAAGAGAAGTATTCATGGGTGTGGGAACGATTTTTTTTTGAAAGGGGACAAAAGACACGTTTTTTTTACATCATGATTGAACGGATATATGGAAAAAAATCTGTGTGTCCAAAAAATACAAACTGATTTCCTATATGCTTAAACAGTTTTATTTAGTTAGTTCATTAGTGCTAGAATAAAAATAATGTATATAAAAACATGACAGGAATTTGTCGTCAGAAAAAAATGCCGCCTTTATCGTTAATCAAAAATTTAACCATACGTAACTGTTAAAAAGAAAAACCAAATAGTTAAATGAGGAAATACATGTTTAATACATTAGCTGTGATATCCGCTTAGACATAGTCCTTAAAAGTTAAACTTGTCAATAGCAGCTTCATTGATGTTTGGAAAATCTTGAATAAATTGTTATATTTGTTTTTGTTCATAAAACTTCTCAAACATTTGTTTACCCGCTTCAAGGTCGAAAAACATCTTCCCGCTTGTAAAAGGGTAAGGATGGTACTATATGTGTTTTGAACGTTATTATCCATGATTAACTTTAAGAGATTACGAGATTAACATAGATTTAGAAAAATCAGATCTTTTACATAAATTAGTTCTAATTCGTTCTGTAATCGCACTTTATCTAAAATTAGGTATGCCTCTACTGTTACGTTTAAATGTTCTAATGAAAACTATTTTATATAAGATAAAGTTGTTTCAAAATAAAAGGTATTCAGGCATTCATATGTCTGGTGAAAAAGAACCTTTCTTTTACATGTGTAGGTATGGTTAACAAACCCCCTTGGCAGCCACATTTCTTGAAATATATAGATCTTCATGTATTAGTTTGAGCGATAAATTCAGAAACCGCCCCTATATTTTCTTTTCTTTTTAATTGCAGGATCTGTAACTATTTTCTTCTAGTTATTTATACGAACATCAGTATGTGGCAAAGACCCTGTAATATACAACCAATAGCAGTAACTTGATTGATTGTCATTGTTTGTTTTGAACTCCATCCAATTTTTTCCGTACATTCCATCAGTTGACGGTTTTCATAAACTGTTCTGACTTAGGTTTAAAATTCTATCTTGTAGCGGAAGCTCGGGGAACATTTCGGCAAATAATTTCATTTAAAATTCCTACTTATATTAGAGAATGAGAAAAAAATTAGAATGTTACTTAAATTGAAACAAACACATAAACTTCCTGATTTTGGCTTGCGGCTTAAAACAAAATTAACCGATGAACGTAGCAATGGACGAAAAAGGCATATTTATAGTCATTTTCAAAAATTGTTTAAACACCTGAGTTAAAAACACTCACTAACTCAAATAATATTAGATGTATTGCATGGGCCTATGCACCAGCCGCCACTGTATATGATACACGTATCTTGATCTCCGTTCATTAACCCTATATATAAAAAATCTTGCTGGGCATTATTACATTCAACAGGTGTATGAAGTAAGTTAGTTTTCTGAAGAAATTATCTGCACTGTTCACTAAAACGTCACCCAAATTTTTAGGCAAAAGTTTTAAAGATAGAGCAAAAGTATATCTCTCCAATGTATCCCGATTATAAGTACTGGGATAATCTAGGATTAACATCAACCAAAGACCGTTTTTGTTGAAGTTCTCGAAATTCTGTGAAAAACCGTTCAATTGATTGCTATTCCTAAATAATAAAAATACTAGTGGCATTATCTTATAACTATATATATATATATATATATATATATATATATATATATATATATATATATATATATACTATAAACTCAATTACAACTAAGAAAAACAAGGTCTAAACCTTTTTTATAAAATCTATAATTTTTGTTTTTACATTTTTATTAGATAAAGTAGGGTTGTTTATGTAGTTTTTAAATTTGCAAAATAGTACTCATATATCTATGAGCAGGAACTTGTTGAGATTCCGGTTCAAGTTAATTTTTTTCTAACCATTTGTTAAGTGTAAGATCGTGATTTAAGTCATATTCAGTTTTCTTTCTTCGATAAAAGTTTGTTTTTAACATAACTAGGTTTGGTCTATTTATCCATCACCAAAAGTGTTCTTTGATCTGTTCCAGACATGTTCGCCACCAACAAAAATGTAATCCTTGCTTTAGATTACTTGTCCTTCAGCAGAAATTTCAGTAAATACATTTTAGTTTTGTGTAGAGTGACATTTAATAATATAAGCCTCTCTCATCTGCTTTAAATATGTATTAGTATTCATAATTGTTTGGGGAGGTGGACCATCCACTGTTTAACTAGATGTCGACAATATTCCATTTCTAGAATACTTAAGTTCAACATTTTCAATCTTGCTACTCCTTTTACTAGCCTTTGCTTGCCAAACATCACCGCTTACCTTTAAATCCTCACAAATAACATTGGTTTGGTTATACGCAGACAAAATATTTTGCCTTTTTCTCCACATCATAAGAATTAGATCTTTGCAAATGTAACGTTGTTCCACTCTACTGCAAATGTAACATTGAAGCACTCCATTTGCTTTGTGTAGTTCGATAAACAAAAAGCTATTAATTCAGTTCTACGCAAGAAACCGAGCAAAGAGTTTGAAGAGATGCGATAAATCGATTAGACATGCCCGGATATTTGGTCCGAACTGGAAAGCTAGAGCTACTGCTATTGGTCGCTCTAATTGAATAAATAAGCCAATAACTGCAGCTTTAGTTAAAAAACAATAATGGCCGCGTATACCGCCACCTAGATTTTTTAAATGTAGCTTCTGTGAGTTAAGATCAGAAAAGTTTTAAGTGGTGTTAAGCGTTTTGAAAATACGCCGAATCTTTTCAACTCGGAAAGTAATTTCAAGTATATTGTGTGGCAAAGCCGGTCCTGATGATGGAAGGATTGAGATGCGACGGTGGAATAAACTGTAATTTACGAGTTGAGAGGAGTTTTCCAGACGATTTGATTAATGGTTTTGACTAGCGACCAAAATGATGGGTTACAATTTTGCCAACAATCTGATCTGCAGTTGTTCTTAAAGTACTGTAGTTATTCCTAGTTTCTCTCAAGATTTGGAAGTCGTTTTAAGTCGCATTTTGGATACTGGAATCCAGGATGGCTGATGAAAATGAAATGAGTGACTGCGGGAAAGTGCCTATTACTTAGAATGATGTAACAGTTAGAGTATTTCAAGATAAGTATTCCTGAATGACGTGCAAGAAAAAGCGTTATGTTTTTGTTTTGTAGTAACTATTGCAGTTCTGGCACCTATAAATTGAGATGAATTCATTAGAAGTTTAAATGTAAACGAAGCTGTCAAGTTTCATATTCTGAACACAAGTGTAAAGTTATTTGTTCCTCTAAAATAGTATTGCTCAACCTCCTTCCCAAAATAGTTCAGCGCAGAATTGAGAAGTATGACAACTTTAAAATGGCAAGTACCCTCTATCTGGGTTTTTATAATCATTCTGTTGCTCTTCACAATCAGTACAGATAATTATCCAGGCCTACTAAATATCTTAGAGAGACGGACAATAATTGGAAATCTAATCATAGGGCTTTTTTAAGAATTGCGAATCAGAAAATTTCTTCCTATATGATATGTTTTTGGGTGATCGATCTGCTACTTAGTTTTAGCTGTTTCTCGAATGTTTTGATTTTGCTTATTACTTTACCCAAAGCTCTAATATTTTTACCAACCTGGATATTGCATTTGCAGTCGTTCGCCAGAGCTTAATTTTTGATTAAATCTCCATTTTGCTTGAAAAGCTTAGTATTGGCCTTGATGGAATACCTAATATCTTTTTAAGAAATTCTATCTACTCAGTTTCTCTTTAATTGATTACCTATCGTTTTCAGTCTCTCTTTTGAAATCGAGTGCTTTCTAGAGTATTGGAAAACTAGCTATCTGCCATACCAAAATATTTGCTGATCTTGCTTATGATCAGATTTATTTTTCCTGTAAAAAAGTTATTTATCTTAATCATAATCATTTTTCACTACAAAAATCAACAGTTACAAATCTTGTAATTTATGAACTGGAGATTTATTGGAGAAGAGACTACAAGGGAATTAATTCTACACTGATTATTCAAACTTAGTTGATTACAATTTGTTGTTGTTTAAACCGATGAAGTCGGGCTTTGGAGAGATTTGTTGGATGTAGAGTTTTTTCCAAAAGCGAAAAGAAACGTCAAAATTCGGGCATTTCTATCAGCAGACATAATGGTAACATGGGGTTTATTATTAGTCTTTACTTTGTTTGTTAGTGATGTCGGAGATTGTTTTAAGCATAGTAAGTTTCTTTCCTTAGAGCGGATGAACTAAACATTTTTAAGCTTGTTGTGTTCGATGAACATCAGCTCTTAAACAAAACCATCAGTCTTTCACCCAATGCTTGAGATAACCACTTATCTCCGTGCGAAAATGTTCCCCTGTTAGTTTTTAACAGGTCTAAGTTATTTTTTTCTCTATGACCTATTGTAAGAAAACTCAATTGTCAATGAGCATTGAAATTTGTCTTCTGTTAACGCCTCCATATTGTTAGTTTATATAATAACACATTTTCACAAGTCACTAAAGATGCTTTAGTCTTCTTTCTAGCGGGTGCTATTGCTAGACCCTTGAATTCGGAATAATTTCTGCGCTTTTGTGCATTTAAACTGGGCATTCAAGTATCATAACTACTTATATATCATCGAAGGCTTACAAATAAACTCGCTAAAAACTTGTAGGACGCAAAATTGTGTGATATTTGTCTTTAAGTTGTTGGCCATTCAACAGCTTTCATTTCCTGCTTTGAATTACTTCTGGTAATAAGCTTTAGTATTCCTAATATAAACTACTGCTGCAATTCTTATTTTTGAGAACTTTTATGCCAGTAATTATGGTAAGCACGCACCAATAGATAGAACTCTGAAACTCATAAATGACATAATTATTGATGTTTTGCATTATATCTCCCTGCCTTTAAAGACATTTAAAATCGATTATTTTGTGGTGCGTCTTAAATTCTACTAACTGTATATGTTCTTTTCTTTTTTTCTCTGTTTCAGGTAGAAATTGTACTAATATAAATGAATACTTGTTTTAGTTTATATATAATAAGTTTCTTGTAATATTACTTATAGACACTGTTTATGATTATAATATTGAACCTTTGAAATGTATGTATTGTAATGGGGTTTTTATAATTATACCCTACTATAATGATTTACAGCTTATGGTTGGAAGGTTTCGAAGTCTTAATAGAGATGTGGTTTATATGCCTTGTTAGATCACATCAAAACCCGAGTCAAAAACTTTAAAACAATATCGGAAGGTCAATCTGATGAGAATGATTTCATTTCATGGTAGCCAATTTCTTAATAAATTACTAACATATCCTGATGCATTTAAATTATATCTTGGCATTAACATCATATACCTACTCCCGAACGAAGCTTTTTCAAGTATAAGACGGAGAACTAATTTTTTTAGCTTAGGAGCCAAAAAAGCCTGATAATATTGCTATTTTAAACTGTTATTATAACCACGCACAAAACATTTGCGATGGCATTACCTGTTTGACTGTCAGCAGGTAAACTCGATAAAAAGACACCGTCTTCGTAGTGTTGTAGTACTCGTTATTACTTTTTAACATTCCCCTTTTTATTCTAATAAATGTTACGTAGTGATCACTTGTAATCAGACAATTTTAAATAAGTTATATTAAGGTGAGATGTATTTTGTACAGTTAAGTTTTTTAGAAATTATTATCCATGCAAGAACTTTTATGGTTTTTGCCGGCAGCGACTATAGGATTATTAATAGATCAAACGAACTTACCTGAAGTGAAGTTCGATCGTAATTATACGAGGGTCCAGTCCGAAGACATCACTTTGTTTACTATGTAGTCCGCCCCTGGAGTACTAATCGCGCACCAAGTAGAAAGAGATAAAGTACACTCTTCCCGGCCCGGCCCCCGCCATCTGCCTAAGATCATTTGTTAAAAGAAATCACTTTTTGCTCGCCACTTGGGAGGGTCCAATAAAGAGTAAACATACTTTGGGTCCAGTCCGAAGACATCACTTTGTTTACTATGTAGATGTTTAAAGATGCAGTAAAGTTGCGAGCAACCTTCAGTTGATTCTGGAGAAAAATAAAAAAGAAACAACTAATTTAAATCAACAAAAATCTATATCTATTTTGTTGAAATCCTTAGCAAAAACGTAATATAAACATATAGCAAAATTCCTAAAAAGAAAATAACATAACATATTTTGAGCGTGTGCCAGCCATCTAGAGGCTCTTAATTATTAACATGTCATAGCCTTTAAATACAACCTTAATAATTAATTGAACAAGCTTATATCTAAAGTTATAAAAATATATATATGTATTTGCCTTTTTTTTTTTCTTTAATCGGATAAATTAATATCTAAAATTGCATTAGCAAAGTCGTTATTATCTGGTTTGAGTGGACGATTATAGAACTTTGCAAATGTGGAGTGTTGCGTCCAGCCAACCGTCTTGCATATAATGTCTATCGGGACACCTTTCCGCAATGCCGCAGAGGTTGCAGCATGCCTAACAGAATGGGGTTTGAAAACCCCTGTATCTATTCCTCCAGAGGTAAGTGTCTTTTTTACCCATCTACTGATGGTGTCTTTAGACGCTCGGCCATGGGGAGTTTTAAGTGTTATAAAAAGGAAATCGTTCTCAGGATCTCTTAGAGAGGCTGTTCTGTCAATATATTCTTTCAGGATGGTGGCCCCACAGAGAAGAGGATTTTGTCGGAAAACTGGAATATGTAGACTGGGCTGAGGTTTTCCAACGCGACTGGTCTTAGTTTGGTCAGAAATGTTAATCACCGTTTCCCCAGGGCCATGTATAATATTCGAAAGACGAATAAGGGAGATAGTTTGTAGTCTTTCTCCTGTTATAAGAGCTAGCAACGTAGCTAATTTCTGTGACAGGGTTTGAAAGTTAAGGGGTAACGGTAGGTTCTCAATATAGTTAAGAAGAGGTGTAGGATCCCAAGTAGAAGTATATTTCGGGCGAGCCGGTCGAAGACGGGATAAGCCTTTTTTAAACCGTTTTATTATTGGATTAGAAGCCAAATCCTCGACACATATTAATGAAAGAGCTGAGGTGTTAGAATTAAAGGTTCCAAATTTAAGACTCTCATTTTTTGTTAAATCTTGTAAGAATGATAGTACATCCTTGACCATGGGTTTAAAAATTGGAATGTTATTTGTGATGCAAAAGGGCCACCATAATTTGTACGTGCTGTCGTATTGTTTTAATGTCGATTTGGAAAGCGATGCGATAATAGTAGCTATTGCCGATTCTGGAGCCTGTCTGGTTAAGAACGCCCTCCGTATAACTTCGCCCTCACCAGGTTAAGGTTCGCTGACAACGGGTGTATTCTAAAAAATGGAGAGGAAAGTAAATTCGGTGAAGGATGAAAATATATCTCCTGGCCCACAATTAGCTTACGAAAAAGTGGGTACCACGGTTGCGAAGGCCACCAAGGTACAACTAAAATTCCAACAGCCTTATCCTGAATAATTTTTTGTAAGGATCGTAAAATTAGGGTGAAAGGGGGGAAGGCATAGAAGTAGAATTTTTTCCAGGAAATTGTGAAGGCATCGACATATGTAGATCCCGGGTCCCTGTGCCAAGATGCGTAAATTTTGCATTTGTTATTTAGATGCGAAGCAAATAGATCAATTTGGGGTTTCCCGAAACTAGCAGTTAAACTATTGAAGGCAATGTGAGATAAGGACCATTCTGTATCGAAACTTAAGCGCCGCGATTCAGCGTCCGCTATAACGTTGTTCCTCGAAGGAATATAAGACGCGAAAAGCCAGAGGTTTCTTTCCTCACACCATTGCCAAATCCGTTTTGACAGTGAGCAAAGATCCGGAAATTGGATACTTCCCATTCTGTTGATGTAAGAAACTGCTGTCGTATTATTGCATCTAATTAAAATATTATAATTTTTTAGATTTTTTGTATAGCATTGGATGCAATAAAAAATAGCTTGTAGTTCTAAATTATTTATGTGTAGTCGCTTCTGAGTGTCAGACCAAAATCCATAGGTTCGATCCTGACCACAGCAGGCGCCCCACCCCGTAAGTGATGCGTCAGTGAATACCGTGATATGAAATGTGTCATATCGAATATCGTTAAACGCTGTAGCGATATTATTTTTCCACCAAAGAATGTCAGATTTCACACTTTCAGAAACGGGCATAATTGCATTGTAATTGCCGTTATGACTGCGTAGCGCTAAGAATTTTTCCCTTTCTAGGGCTTTGCAATACAGAAAACCGTACTTTACACCAGGACAGGCTGATATTAAGATGCCTATGAAGCTAGCCCAATCTCGAATTTTGCATGTTTTTTTTTTATTTAAATAATGTGACGCTAACGTAATTATATTATTTTTCTTTTCGTCGGGGAGTCTAATTTTTAAATTTGTGCTGTCTAATATAAAACCCAGAAATTTAATACAGGTAGAAGGTTTTAACGAGCTTTTGCTCATATTTTTCTCAAAACCTAATGAGGTAAGAAGACTAGTCGTGATGCTTGTATGATTAAGACATGATTCATAAGATTCGCCGAAAATTAAGA
The DNA here is from genome assembly GCA_030620095.1 of Kuschelorhynchus macadamiae. NCBI lineage: Eukaryota > Metazoa > Arthropoda > Insecta > Coleoptera > Curculionidae > Kuschelorhynchus > Kuschelorhynchus macadamiae. Next base: position 1,097,305 of record JAUTXW010000747.1, read on the forward strand.
TGTCATCTAAATAATTTAAGATGAGACATGACAGGTTTCATCAGCTTGGTAAAACATAACGGGGCTGTGCACAGCCCAAACGGTAGACAAGTAAAATGATATAATTGTCCTTCGACTAAAAACTTAAGAAATTTCTGGTGTTCGGTATGAATTGGCACGACAAAATAGGCGTCCTTCAGGTCAATTTTTGACATATAAATATTTTTATGAATGAGTTTTATGGCTGTTCGTAGATCATCCATTTTAAAATGTGGACAATCTACATAATCATTTAGGTGTTTTAAATTTAAGATAAACCTCCTTTCACCGTTAGGTTTGTCCGCCAGGAAGACTGGGGAGATAAACTGTTCATGATTTGCCTTAGATTTAACTATAGCTCCCAACTTTAACAACTGGTCTATAGCTAGCCTTACCAACGAAATTTCAGAAGGTGAAAAATTGTTGTTAACTATATGGTTATGGAATGGTGGAGGCGCGTCTTTGAATGGGATCTTATAGCCTTGAGTCCAGGACAAGACTGTTGTATTTGATGTAATTTTGGACCAGGATTGAAAAAATAATTTTAGACGCCCAGCAAACGGAGCATGCTTTACCTTTAACGTTTCCTGAACTGTTGTCGCCTGTTCTGCGAGGACGGCTTCGAGGAATTGCCCTTGTAGTGTCTCACCTCCCTCCTTTGGTAAGACGGGCGAAACCTGTTTAACGCCCCTGTAGACCTTGATGAGTTGGCTCCCCCCCCCTCTTTTTTCCGAGTGACTGAATGAACGTCCTGGATGGGATGTGTTACGTGAGGAAGTAGAAGGAAGGCGCAATTCCTGACCTGCCCTCTCTAATGATTTTAGATTTTTGGCACGTTCGCCTAGATTCGGACCAAACAGGAATTCTCCCGGAATCGTATTTTCGGTTAATTCCTTGACCGATTTGTTCAGGACCGGACTTATCAAGTATTTCCTCATGTTGGAAATATCATAAAAAAGCGCAGCAAAAATACGTGCTGAATCAGTAAGACTAGATAATACTTTTTCCCGAATATCCTTGGGAATGTTATTTTCTTCTTCCAGAACGACATTGAGTGCTTTCCCCATCGCAGACAATCCGTTACCAATGTGTAACTGGTACCCAGAATGAGTGGCATCTCGGGTCACGTGGGTTGTAGAAAGGATCGCCTTTACCTCGGGGTTTATTTTTGGGGGAAACAGTAATCCGCAGTTGGAAGGTAGAGCATGCTTTCCCTTAAGGGTGGAAAGTTCCTCGCTAGGTATCCCGTGCGTCAAAGTGTGGGACCACCTGGAAGCTAAGGCGCCGTGAAGCTTAAACTCTGACGAGACGGGTTTTTCTGGATCAGCGCCAAGAATATTTAAAGTGTCCTCAGATAACTGAATATAATCGCCCTCGTCCAGCAGTAACACCTCCTCCGAAGTATTTGTAACCGCTGTTGTAGCTGCCAAATCCGGTCCTGACTGTCCCACCCCAGATTCCGCCCCGCGCGGGGAACGACTATCTGGGTCCGACTGATGCTGCCTAACCTGCGTATCGGCAAACGACTCGCCTCGGCGTGAAAGACTTCGTCTTTCCCTGTGCTTCCGCCGCCGCCGCCCCGACACGCTCGGTGATCGACTGCGGCTGCCGTAATAGCGAGACCTTGAACGCCTATAAGACGAACCGCTGCAACGAGAGTCCGATCTGCTACGAGACCGACCCCCTCGATAACTCCGAGAATGAGAACGCGAAGCCGATCTACCTTTAATTTGCGTAAGCTCCTGACGTATAATTTCTCTGATCATACTTTTTAAGGGAGAAGATGGCTCATTCTCCGATCCATTTTTGAGTGGCTCCATTTTGTTGTCTAAATAAATATTACAGACTACTAACGAGTGTTAGAAACAAGACATCAAAATAATCACTTACCCTATAGCTGCCGTGCAGTTATAATCACATGCGACAAAATTCGACTCAAAACACTCGTACACACCTCCGTCGGAAAGAATTTGGGCCGGGCGACCGCACGATTTGAGCACCAAAAAGCGAATGATCTTAGGCAGATGGCGGGGGCCGGGCCGGGAAGAGTGTACTTTATCTCTTTCTACTTGGTGCGCGATTAGTACTCCAGGGGCGGACTACATACTAAACAAAGTGATGTCTTCGGACTGGACCCAAAGTATAATTATATATTGAGCTTACGGTGATACCAGTTTGGATCCACACGTAGCCAATACTCTACAGTATCAAATTGAAGTAATTAGATATAATTTTAATGTACGTTTATATGGGAAACAATATTATCTCAGAACCTGTGAGAGCCAGTAAAAAAGTTAAATATTAAAACTGCTAGTTATTTAAATTTTCCTTTTTTATATTGTTTATATTTTTTATTTTTTTGTCTCATTTTATATGTATGTCACTAGATTGGGTAAACCGACGATTAAAAATTTATAGTAAAATTTGCTTAGTTTTATATTTCAAACCGTTAAAAAAGATATTCATATACCACTGTTAAGGCGAACTCATATTAAAGGTAAATTTAATATTCATCTCATACTTAAATAAATAGTGCTCATCATATCAACTTCGTACTCAATGGGAAAGTTGTCTTGTGAGCGGCAACACCGCGCCCAGTTCTGTGAACTCTAAAAAGATATTCTTGACCGGTCAGTCACGAGATTTAAGTACTGCATGGTTGCGCGAAGTGTTTAGATCGGGGTTGCGCAGCACCGTCGTTTTCACCATCGATCTCGCTACTGCCACGTCGCATTGCCCCTGAGCCTTTTATTCTATGTTTAACGTTGAGAGACTTTCAGTAGTGAATTTTATTCATTAAATCATTTCATTAATAATTGTTTTTCCTTTATGATACAGTTCTCTGCAAACTAAAACCAGTTTCAACAATCAAGCGTACGCAACGCCCGCAGTTTTAACAAAAGCTGAACCGGGAAAGCGGGTCGTGTTTATAAACAACAGTTTATTTTACAACCACCGCTTTGATAAGAATTTAATAAATGATTATTAATTAACTTTTTTTCAATTATCAGACATATTTTTAAATTATCTTTATCGTTATTAGACTACTGTTTAATAGAACAACAACGAACACTAAGTACTATTGCAGTAAGTTTTTGAGTTGTGCAGCACTTTGCTCTATAAATGTGGAAACTCTGTCTAAATAAGAAATAGCTTTATGCATGCGCATTGCTGCCAAGTTATTGCACACTCAAAAATTCTAATTAATTTAACTGATAAATGCAATAAATTAGAACCAAAAGTCGTAACTTAAAATCAATCTAGATATTATCCTCGATCATATTTAACAATACGCAACATAATACAATTATTGCATACTTGTGATATTTATTTACCTTACCTGGCTTTGGACTGTGTTTTGCATCCTTCCGTTTTGTAAATATGTAAATATTTGACTGCTTTCACGCTACTTTTACTTATTCACTTTTTGGTACTATTGGTACTTTTATTATTATTACTATTGTTATTATGACCACAGTATTCCTGTGGTTGTATTTTATACTGACGGTATTATACCAAGTCAGCACAAAAAATAAAAATAAAAAAGGAAATGAAAAAAAAACAACTATTGTGTATTAAGAAATGATCTAACTATGCTACATGTTTTCAAAATGACCGATTTCTGGATGTTCCTGTGAATGTCTGTATCAAGTCCTAATTGAGCCAAATGCGGTGTAAGCGTTGTTGGGGTGAGACCTGTTACTGATATCACGAGAGAAACAATGATGACTCTTTCCTGTTTCCACAGCCTTTTTACTTCCATTGCCAAGTCGGTGTATTTGGCAATCTTCTCACTGTATTTCGCTTGGATGTTCTCGTCGTTGGGGACAGCCATGTCAATTAAATAAGTGATTTTCTCTTTTTTGGATTGAAAGGTGACATCGGGTCTATTTGCTGGGATTGTTTTATCTGTGCGGATGTCAATGTCCCAGTAGAGCTTGTAGTCTTCGTTTTCAAGTATAGATGTTGGTGTATAATGGTAGTAAGGGTCTGTGTTCTCCGTTAGTTTGTATGTTGTGGCTAATGCTTGATGAACGACCTTCGCTGCTGAGTTGTGTCTCGCGGTGTATTCAGTTCCGGCCATTATCCTACTTCCACTCGTTATGTGATCGATCGTTTCTCTCTGCTGGTGACATCTCCTACACCTCTCGTCTTTAATGGTTGTGTCCTTGATGATGTGCTTTCGGTAGGTTCTGGTTGCTATGACTTTGTCCTGGATGGCAAGCAGGAAGCCTTCTGTCTCAGGGAACAGCTGCCCTTCTTGTAACCACGTATATGAAAGCTTTTTATGTATATGGTTTTGCTTTATGTGGTATCTGTGTCTTCCGTGAAGTGTTTTTCTAGACCAGGTGTTCATCATTTCTAGTCGTGATTGGATGTGACTGTGTGCGTCTGCTGCGTGGCTCGTTTGAGACAGGTCGAGCGGTGTGTAATTATTGTCTGCTTTCACTATTGCCTTGCGGAGGTTAGTTTGTTGGTTGTGAAAGCATTTTCTGAGTGTAAATTTGTTTTTTATTTAGCGATTGTATATCTATAATTCCCCTCCCTCCTTCTTTTCTCTCGATGGTGAGTCTTTCCTCCTTGCATGCGTTGGGATGTAACTTCCTGTGTTTAGTGAAGGGTATGAGAATGTGAATATTTTCTATGCCCGTGTGATTTAATGATACCAAACGAATACGTAAGAATAGGTATGGCGAAGGCGTTAATAGCTTTCGTTAGATTTTTGGAATTCAGTTTTATTTTTAGTAGCTTTGGGAGTCTGGTTTTAAATTCCGTCTTGAGCTCTGATTTGGCATGAGTGTGGTTAATTTTGGTGCTTTGATGGAAGCCTAGGTATCTGTATGTTTCTTCTTTGAGCATGTTGTCTATAGTCTATATCTCTTGTTGATATGAAGTAGCTTGCATGTACTTATACCAAATTCCATGTTGATGTCCAGGGTAAACGTTTCTGTGATTTTAAAGAGTTCTTTTAGCTGTGCCTTTGTGCTTGCATATAATTTTATGTCATCCATGTGCAAGAGATGGTTTATTTGGTGTACGTTATTTTTTTGGTGTTTAATTTGGAATCTGAAGTTTAAGTTATTCAGTGTGTTTGAGAATGGATTGAGACAGAGGCAGAACCACAAAGCGCTGAGTGAATCTCCCTGGAATATACCTCGCCTGATGTAGATCTCTTTTGTTTCGATGTGCTCTTTTTGTGTTCTCAGGTTGATTTTAGATTTCCACGTACTCATGATTTGTATAAGAAATTGCCTGATGTTTTTATTGACTTTATATAATTCTAGCACTCTGGTTTACCAACTGTGGGGATCGAATCAAAGGCTTTTTTATAATCTATATAACCAGTATGAAGGTTTCTATAATTTTTCCTGGTTTGTTCCGTGATGACGCTGTCTATAATTAGCTGCTCCTTGCATCCTCGGCTGCACCGTTTTTGCTCTTCCTTTAGAATGTTTTTGTGTGCTAGATGTTGTTCTATTCTCCTGGTAATTGTGGCTGTGATGATTTTACATAGGGTTGGAAGGCACGTAATAGGTTGGTAATTTGACGGGTCCTTATTGTCTGAATTTTTGGATTTAAGGTATGTTATTCCTTGGGTGAGAAAACAGGGGAATGTGCTAGGTTTTAAAATAATTTCATTAATTTGGCGAGTGAGAGCTTCATGTGTGGAGGTAAACAGTTTGTACTAGAAGTTATGAATGTTATCTATTCCAGGACATCTCCAGTTATGCGTGTATTTGATTGTTTCTGCAACTTCTTGTGTTGTCATTACAAAGTTCTCTTGTTCCTTCAAGCATTTGTGCCTGTCTTCTTCCGCTTTAATCCATGAAGCGTTATTATTGTGTAGTTTCAGTTCTGACCAAATACTTTTCCAGTATTCCGTGATCTCTTGTTTGGTCGGTGGTTCTATTTTTTGGTAGGACTGTTTTTCACTTCTTCGAAAGAGGTTGTTAGCGTCCTTTCTTTCATTTGATTCTTTGTATCGTCGGAGTCTTGCGGCATACACGGATAATTTTTGCTTCAGAGTGTCAAGGATTTCTGTAAGCGTGTGATCAGGAGATATAGATTTGATTTTCTCTACACTTTGTGTGAAACGTTTTGACTTGTTGCCGTTCGTGGATTGGGTAAGATGTCCCAATTCTTTTCTAATTTTGTTAATTTTGTTTTTGATCCTTATCTGCCATTTGAATTTTGGTTTTATGTTGTTTGGTGTTTCTGTGTCGTGGCGGGAGTTTCTGATTATTCTGTGTTGTCGTGGTTATAGCTGCTGTGTAGATTACTGTATGAATGTCCTCAAATGTGCTCGCATTCGTTATGTACTCGAGAATTATGTGTTCGTTGATGGTTTTGAGGATTTTATATGTGTCCCGCTTGAAGTTTACACGTGGAATAGGATTTTTTGTTGTAGGATCGGAGCCTGACCAATTGTTTAGATGTGACTTCATTTCTACTTTCATTGCTTGTGTGAGAGGCGGTCCGAGGTGTAGCTGTGTGTATGGTGCTTTGGGCGAATGATTCACTTGTCCTGTGCGCTGTATGGAGCTTGTCACCTGTCGTGGGTTGTTGCTGGGTGCTTCGCCCCTACTGAGCATTGAGTGAGGTTTATTATTATCATTATTAATATTATTATTATACCTAGTTATATAATGTTTACCAGAAGAAATCAAAGGTTATTTCAAAAAAATCACATTTAAGTAATAAGAATCAGTTTGAAAATTTACTACATTTCAAAAAATGTCCACCCTTGTTTGGACAGATTAATTTTCACTGGACTTTAATACAAAGAATTTGCTGCATTACTGAAGCAATGTAAATAAAAAGAAAATAATAAAGGTGGCGATCAATAGAGTTGCGAATTTTAATCTGGCAACAGGATGGCGCTCCTTATCATAGGAGTAAAGATATTTTAACTAATTACTTGGCCAATCTTTACCAAATAACTCACGACGAAATACTTAGTGTTAGTTATCGTTAGTTTTCTAAAAATTAATTAAACATTGTTAGGATAATTGAAATTGTTTTTTAAATTTTTCTACAAAAATATATCTAATAATTAAAAAAGTAAGTTTTTATATTATTTACTAAATTCTAACAATAAAACTATTTGTTGTGTAAATTGACAAAGTCTAGTGATATACACATAAAAGTAAGCATAAAAATAGAAATAATGTAAAAAATATAAAAATCTTAAAAATTTGTTATCAATCACCTCATAAATTTTCGAATAATGAATAAAGAAAAAAGTCATCCATAAATAAATATGCCATTACCTGAGGATAACCCGCAATAATTCCAAAACGGTGAGTCATAACTCTTTATTGTAATATATCGTTGGACTCATCTTATAGAGAGCCCTTTAGGCCTATGCAAATATGCAGTAAATAATGCGGACTACTTATTTGTAAAAGAATATGAATGATTAAATAATCAAAAGGGTAAAATTATCTATTTCTTGGCAGTCACAGAACACTGAGAAATGTTTACGCAATAGAGAAAATTGCATATCGGTCAGTCTGTGAAGTTAACTAGCAATATGTCCAAAATGAGCGCAATATCGTTCAATTTGTCCTAAAGGGTCTTATTAAAATATAACATATAGGGTGTCTTATTTAAAAAATGGAAATTAATGTGTCCACACAAAACCAAACACGCTGTTACCTAAAAATTCAATAAATAATAAGACTAGGTAAAACCAAACAACATTTATATTTAACGTTTTCTACTAACTCTTACAGGTTCTGAGATAAATTAGTATTCGATAATTAATTGGCCACCATGGACATGACATTTTACGGAAACATTACCTTCAATATTTTTTGCTTTTTCACTCTGTACATACCACCAATTCATAAATGGAAATATAATTGTATATATTAACAAATATCCTTCGTAATAAAAAATGATACATATATATTATAAAATTTACCCATAAAATCTAAAAGCCTTTCAACTATTCCGAGTGGGATTGGTATATTACTTTTCTTTTCATTAGAGATAAATTACAAAATTAACCTTTTCTTTCCTAATTCTCATAATGATATGATTTAGCTTTTGAACGGGTCATTATTTACACTTCTCGAAACACAAGTTTTTCGTTTTAATTATATTATGCTATAAAAGTGAACCCAAGGTGTATGCAGCGCCAGGACCGGATTAAAAAATATTAATTAAACCATAATATGTGCTTTTTTATTGTTTACATACACTATATTGTGCTTACTTTTCGAAGTTCTTCCAGTCAAGAACAAAAATGCTATTTTCACAATTTGCGTGAACTTACATGGTTTCCGAGCTTCAAGAAAGTTTGGCGAATCGCTTCATGTGAGAAACGAAATTATATAGGCTATTATTAAAACAGGCTATTATTATAACTGGACAATAGATATCATTATGATACTTAAAACATAAAATAAAAATCAATTTAAGCAAATTAACCTGTAATCTCCGTCAAATTCGAAACTCATTTATTCGATGCTTCTTTAGCAAAGTCCGTTATCGGCTGTTTGGTCTGTTAAAAATGTTATTATTGATCTCATAAGAAAAAACATAATAATGTGCCATTATAATAACTAGCTGGCCCGGCAGACCTTTTTCGTTAGATGGCGCGGTGAATTTCCTGTGGAATTATAAGAATATGAGGCGCATTCACACATCGTCCAGAAATGTTATTGCAGAAAAACATTGGTTTTATAGAAAAAATACGCAATAAAACAAAACAAAAAAGAGAGTTAAAAGGTCTCAATAAACCGACGATAGTTTTGCAAGTCTTTGGGCGCATGCGTCCTAGGGCCATAGTAGTCACAAGTCTAACTACGGCGGCAAAATATAGGTAGGCCAACTTTTTGTATAGTATGTAATATGCCAACTTAATATCCTATAGTAGGCAGAAAACAGAAAAAAAACACATTCTTTTTGGTTTTAAACAGTTAATTTTTAAATAAAGTTAATCAAGCGGGTTATTTAAAAAATAACACAACTTAAAATATAACTAATACGAGTGTAACAAAACAAAGGAAGGTAAAAACGAATAAAATTTTCACAAACTGCAGTATTGCAACTCATAATATCGACATCGTGAAGAGTTTCTCTTTAAAAATTTAAATACACTCTTTAATGAAAAATTTACTGACGTGTTTTATTTTCTAATTTTTTTGGGCATTATGGGTACGATTTTTTTAAATATAGACCCTGAATTATTATACTGGTTTTTACATGTATAAAATCCTAAAGCAATAGCAATAGACAAAATTGTTGCAGTTTTGATGCGACAACATGTTTTAAATACGTCCATCGAAATTAAAAATGTATGATATTATAAAAAAAAACAATTGAAAATTAAAACTTATAATAAATATTCATATTTTATTGGTTCTCATTCAATAAGTATTTGACTCAAGGCTTTAATTTTTAAAGAAGCTTCGACATTTGGCGACATATACGGTACTAACGGTTTTGAAGAAACCATTAAAGGTAGTAGTCAAAGGAGTACCCAACAAATCCTTGATTTCCAATACATTTATTTCGAATCATTTCACTTAACAATTCTGTGATATATTTTCCTTGATGTAGTGGATTCCCACCTTGTTGGCATCATAACTGTCTTAATACTTCTCAAGGTTTCTCTAAGAAAAAAATCAAAATCATATGTAGTTAAGTCTTTGGGTTAAATTCTTTGGTAAATCAAGTAAACGACGCTTTTTTTTGTTCTACATGGCGACCCAAATGATAAAAGATTTTTAGCCCCTTGGTCTAATTTCTTAGATTTTCATAGAACAATAGCCAGTATAGTTCATTATGTCTTAAATAGCTTATAAGTAGAAAAACAGCAAATGTTTTAATCACTATTGTAGCATTCTATCGAAATCATTCTCATGTTAATTCCTACCAGGTGTTTGACAATTTGGAAGGCGAGAAAGGTCTAGCATTTAGAAATTACAATTTGGCAGACATGCACTTATTAAAGGGTTCGATTCTTGCCTTTTTATTTAGAATATTAAATAATAGGTTTGAATAAAAAATCTAGTTATAAAGGCAAAATTGGTAAAGCTGTAGCATTTATTTGGTCTCAGTTTAAGCCTAAAGTAATTATTGTAGTGTTATAAAAAATAAATCGGTTTGAACTATTGACCTTCAGTAATTTTTTTATAAATATGATATATAGAAAAACAGACATTTATTTGTTTTAAAAGTTTATCCCTTTATAAGGACGATTGTCTAGATGAAATAAATTGTGATCTGGCAATGTAATTGTTTAGTTCTGTTATTGTTGTTTTTTTTTAACAAATTTGCTTTTCTTACGAATTTTATTTTTTAAAACGAGTGTTGTGTTTACTGAATGACGTAAACCGGGGTTCAGAGGCGAGTATGGGGGAAAATTTCCTACAAGTGTTTGGGAATAAGTTTTTTTCTAAGACAGCCATTAAAAGTCCAATTTTAGACAACCTGCGTGAAGTAAGTACCTCGTATCCCGCGTTTATTGCACTTAGTACTGGAAGTAGTAATTTTCTGCATACAAATTACTCAATCAACGCGAAATGTTGATTAGCAAGTTTAAATCCAAAAGTATGAGTCTAAACTAAACTTTGCATCATTTAACTTTCCCTACCGAGTGTAGGAGAAAAATTAAAACGATAGTCAAATTCGTATAGAATATTGATAGATGATGTGCACAGATATTTTAGTCGCTTATATCTACTAAAATATCAAATGATATTGTTTTTGTAAAGATTTAGTATTCTCAGGCTCACTGATGGTTAGACCAGATCTAGTTGTAATAGCAAACTTTCAGTTCGCCAGTAATATTTTATGAATACGGCTGTTAATTCATTACAAAACTAAATATCTAAATCTTTTTTTCTTTTATGCTTGCCCATTAAAAAAATCGTGTCTTAAGAAATTAGTACTTTAATATACTAGCTGGCCGGGCAGATCTTATTCTGAGTTTCCAGTAAAATTATAAGAATATGTGGCGCATTCACCATATCGTCCAGATGTGTTATTGAAGAAAAACAAATTGGTTTTATGGAAAAAATACCCAACAAAAGAATACAAAAAATAGTGTTGAAAGATCTCGGTAACTAGGACGCTCATTAAAAAAAAATCGTGTAAATTGGTGCAGTACAACTCTCTCACGAACTTGCTGAAAAATCTGGCTTAGTGTGTTAAATATATAGATTACGAGCAATACTCACAAAAATATCTATAAATTCTCTTGATGTCCCTGCATTATACTCCGTCTCTGATATTCATTTAGTTTACTATTGCTCTCTCATTCTTCCTAATAATTAAGACGTTCATTTTTTAAGTGTAGTGTTGCTAATTACACACTGCCTGGGTTAGGTGTTAGCTATATTTTATCTGAATTTAAAGCGCATACTTTGTAAGGTTGGTGTCCTTTAAGGTATAATTTATATACTCTTTCAGTTCGTAAATCAGTCAAAAATTTAAGCTAATTGGATTGTGTAATAATTTGTATTATAAATCTAAAATTATGTTTTTATTTTATATCGATTTAATATTTGTTGTGGAGAGTACATTTTATTTTCAAATATGTTCGAAACAGTCAGTTGTAGTAACCCTTGTAGCTTATATGTATATCATTGGGTACATAGTACTCCAACAATAAAAAAAATACCGAAAATATTAAGATCTATTGACATGGGTCTTGAAAGACCACCATAGGGATTTAATGCTTATAAAATGTGGACCAAAAAGTATTTTTTATTTGTTACCTCTGTAAAAGCCATATTTTTTGCAAATTTGTTAACCAATGGGCCAGTGGCGTGCCAACAAGAAGGTGGTTGCTTGCTTTGGGTCATTACTGATTTCGATGGTTTTTTTATCAGTTAGTAAAATGGCAGTGATGTTACAATAGCAGTTAATGGGCAGCTGCATTATGCAATGAACTCTTAAATTGTGTTTTTTCCCTAAAATAGTAAGCCCTACAATTTATACAAATAATATCTTTAATGTTATTGTCCTCTCTAATGTTCATAAGATAATTTTCGTCTTGTAGATATCTCCAGATATATTAACAATAACGATTTTTTGGTCTACATCATCTTCATAGGCCCGTAAATCCCAAGGAGACATTTTCAGACCTATGTTAATAAAACCATTTTATACTATAGAGTGTCGAGTTTTTTTTTAAATGGTGGTTGTGACGTCGCTCGGATATTTTTTTCCAGAAGCATACATACCTATTTTTCTGCATATTCGGAAAGCTTTTATTTTTTGAGTAACTTTTGTATGAAAATATTAAGTTAAAGAAACTGAACTTATTTCAGAAACTTTTATTGCTATTCATTTGGTTACTCACTGTTGAATTTGTAATTTATAATAATGACTACTTACACAGAAAAACTGGATTTGTTGTTAATCTCTGGGGTGTAGCAAAAACAAATCCTTCAAGAGCTGTTTTATTAAATCACGAAAGATATCCAGAGAGTCATGTTCCTGATAAAAAAAATATTTGCAAGACTGGAAAAAACCTTGCGACAAATCCATAATTTTAAAGAACATCCTAGACATTCTATTCGGCATACCTCTCTGTCTGTAAATTTAAAAAGGACCTCTGTGCAACGAATTTTGAGGGCAAACGGTTATCACGATTGTAAGCTGCATAATTTAGAACATCTGACCCATTTATTCTGGGGATAACTATTATTACTATTTTTGACTGTATTTACGGATCTCAGTGAAGACGAAGTTTTAACCAAAATGCCCCCTTACTATGATAAACTTAATTCTTGGTTGGGCCAGGTTTTACAGTTAGATGCTCCACAGGTGAGTTTTAAAATGAAGAAATTTTGATTATTGAAGATCATGTCATAAAACAGTTTTCGAAAACGTTAGAAAAGAAAATTATTACTAAAATTAGATTTTTCTGCACATACAAGAACCGACATAATACAAACGAATATTTGATTTTTATAATTGAAATTATAATTATATATACATTTTTAGATTCCTATAGATATCTGTGAACTAAAAGATGTAGGTGTAGTGCTGAGGTTTTGTCCGTTTCTTCTTCTACCAAAAATTCATAAGCCCAATATTCCACTCCGGCCAATAGCATCTTGTGTAGGTTCTGCTACTTACCACTTATCCAATTTTCTAACGAAAATTTTAACAGAATCCTTAGCCGATAGGACTAACTACAATATACCTGACACATCGAAGATCGGAGATTACCCGAAGATTATGTATTGGTGTCAATGGATGTGGTGTCATTATTTACTAATATCCCTTTCGATCTTATTCTTGAATTGCTGCGTTCACAATGGCACATAATAGAGCCCTTCACAACGTTAAGTTAATCGGTAAAATCAAAAAATGAAATTGATGAAGACGTTGCTAAATGTCTCACTATTTATAATTCCGTTTTACCAAAACTATACTGTCTACCGAAAATTCATAAGCCCAATATTCCACTCCGGGCAATAGTATCTTGTGTAGGTTCTGCTACTTACCACTTATCCAAATTTCTAACGAAAATTTTAACAGAATCCTTAGCCGATAGGACTAACTACAATATACCTGACACATTTGTTTTTGTAAATTCTATCGAAGATCGGAGATTACCCGAAGATTATGTATTGGTGTCAATGGATGTGGTGTCATTATTTACTAATATCCCTTTCGATCTTATTCTTGAATTGCAGCGTTCACAATGGCACATAATAGAGCCGTTCACAACGTTAAGTTACCATAGTTTCTTCAAATTATTATCGTTTGTGTGCAATAACTGTTATTTTTCTTTCAACAACCATTTCTACCAACAAACATTTGGTACCCCCATGAGCTCACCAATTAGTCCAATCTTCGCTCAAATAGTAATGGATCATATATTGGACATAATCGTAGAAAAATTACCTTTTAATGTTTTGTATAAATTTGTGGACGACGTAGTGATTTCTGTCCCTTCGAGTGAGATAAAAACTACTTTAGTTACTTTTAACTCTGTGAATGAACATTTGCAGTTTACTATGGAAACAGAAGTTAACAACAGCATCCCCTTTTTAGATACCTTACTAATTAGGACTGATACTAACAAAGTTATTTTAAGTTGGTACCAAAAACCGACGTCCTCTGGACGATATATTCATTATTTTTCGAACCACCCAATGAGCCAAAAATTCAACACAATTATTGCTCTAAAAAATCGTGTCACTCATATTTCGGACGAAAGGTTTTTGAAGGAAAATTTAAAGAAAGTATATACACTATTTCTAAATAATGGTTTTTCCAAAAAAGATACTAAACAAATTAATTTATCATTCTAGGTTTTTTGATGGTCCGACAGAAGACCAAGTTATTGCCCATTTCAAATATAAGAAATTGCCCTACATTCGAGGTCTTACAGATAATATTACTAACCACCTCAAAAGAGATAATTTAAAAATAGCTAAATATAATACAGTCACGGTTGGCAAAATGTTCACTAAAATTAAAGATAAAACTCCGATCCCATTAAATAATAATGTTGTATATAAAATTCCTTGTAAACAATGCAATCAGTGTTACATAGGACAAACTTCCCAATATATTAAAAATCGTTCGACACAACACAAAAGCGACTGCCGTATTGGGAAAAACTGGGTTGATCATTTTCAGAAAGAGGATCACAATTTTGATTACGAAAACATACAAATTCTGGAATATGAAAATAATTACAGAATAAGACTATTTCTGGAAATGGTACATATCAACAACGAAAATAATTCAGTTAATTCTAGATCTGACATCCAACAGCTGAGCACCATTTATTGCAATCTGTTGAACAAATGAATTCTTTGCCTTGTTCAACAAAAAACAAATCACTTAAATACCATAATATAAATATTCCACGAACTTCAATATTTACATAAAACTATTTATCAATGTTTCTTTTACCACAAAAAAAAAAGTTCTTATTATTCAAAAAAAAAAAAAAAAATAAAATAAATAAATGTATATATAAATGTCTTGCTAGTTGTTAAGTTCTACCTGTTATCAACATTTTAATATTCATGTGGTTGTATTCGTTCTAATTTAACGTTCTACTGTGTGTTGAAATGCATATAGCCATGTTTTTGTTTGTTTGTTTCCAGGGCCAAGGGCCATCTGCTACCATGGTATCTGCCCCGGCAAGGCTCATCAGGCAGTTTCCTTGGGGGGTATCGGTGTTAAAACCGAAATACCAATTCTCGACAAAATGGTGAAGGAGTAATCCTTACTGTGAATTATTTCGTTTGTATAATTTTTTACGACCAAGAACCTCACAGAAATTGAAATTTCTGTTTCTTTTCTATATATATATATATATATATATATATATATATATATATATATATATATATATATATATATATATTGACTTGCTTTTCCCCATTTCCATAATGAACCAGGGACGTCGAGTCTGGGACACCCTGTACAATTATTTCCTAAAAACCTACATTTATATGTACTTTTTATCTTAAAATCATGCAAAGAATCGTCTCTTAAAGTTTGGTAGCGTACTTTTTTAACACCCTGTATATTATAATATGTAGTTTTTCGCTGCTACAAAGAACTGAATCTTTTTTATCCAGTATAAGTATAAAAATGAGCAAATTTGTAAAACACCACTTTGAACTTACCATTTTTTTTTGTTTTTGAGCCCCTCTTTAGTATTTTTTACATTTATAAATTCAGTACGGATGAACAAGCAGATTCCTCCTTGACAAGTAATGACCTTAATAAACTATTAAGACAATGGAGCGTCCAGGGGGTCTAGAGTCCCACCCCACCCCAAAATTAACGGATATTTTGCAAATACATAGTTATGCGTTTTTATATTAATATTATCGTTATTTTTACTGTTTTTACCAAAGGCAGTTGCAAATACTCTAATGAAATCATAAGATTACCATGGAGTGCAAACTAGAAAGACGGGTGTTAATTTAAGCCGCTTTCAGTTGGCAACCCTTTATTTCTGAACGATAATTATTTGATTATAGGCCTGCCTTTTAAAAACCGAACTGCTCACAAACAATAAATATGGGTTTTACTACAATAATTTTTAAAAATCACGTCAGACAAGGTGTGTAAATTTTTATCTTTGGTTTCTGGCCTAACAACTATGTTGCATACAGGTTTGGTTATTGAATTGTCTCAAGGATGATCAGTATTTACCCGAACTCCTGTGGATATCGGTAACATATTGTAAATTATATATATATATATATATATATATATATATATATATATATATATATATATATATATATATATATATATATATATATATATATATATATATATATATATATATATATATATATATATATATATATATAAAACGTGCTAAATCTAGTGGGACTGTAGTCAAAGAGAGGGGACCTTAGATTAAAACACTTTGTTGCTTTGCCAAGCTTTCGGCAACTGTTTATTGCCTTCCTCAAGACAGCCTAAAAATTGTTATTATTTTGTATTAACATTTATTTAAAAAAAAAAAAAGTTGTTGTGGACTTACTACTTGGTTTTACTCTTGAAGAAACAACACTGAAAAATTCTCAACATTGCTAAAGACCTATATACATATTATTTACACCTTTTTATCACTAGTTTTGACTTGGATGTTATATTAACACATTTTAAAATTCTTAAAGATTTGGTTTATTCCAACGTGCAGACACTGTCGGCCATTTTACGTATTTTAAAGGCAAATTATTATTGTAAAATGGAGAACGTGTTTTTTTTATTTTTGCTCTCCTTCCCTTACTTCACACTAGTTGGTTTACGCGTTTTTTGTTTTTCAAATAATTGTCGACTGAGCACGAATCGGTAACGACGGTTTTCCAAATGTATAGTTGGAAAAGAAGAATGTAGATGGCGCATTAGTAAACAGTACTCTGCAAAGCTGGTAACCCAATCAGCACAAATCTTACAAGTTCTGTAATTGTTGGTTAAACGATGAAAACATTTTATATTCTGTAGTACACTGTGCAGCTGATAGAGGGACATGTTCCACCATCGTGCTGTGAAAAATTTTTATATTTATTTGTTATGATTAGAAAAAAGGGGGAAAAACAAATTACGTGAACAACACAACACCATGATTGAACTTTTCCTGAAACAAAAATGAAAAGGAAAATGGAAAATCATATATAAATGCAAATAATCAATGCACAGTGCCCTACAGTATGAATATATTAGGACTAAGTTATTCAGAGATTTGGACAGCATTAGAGTCATTAATAGAAACAAAATTGTCCCCACTAATTCTTAACAGATATGAATATATTGTGCTTAGATTATTGATATCAGTTTTCTTATTCATTGTGTTTGTCCCTTGGTTGTGTATATGTATCATTTCAAGGAAATTTCTTTTATAATATCTTTTTTCTTTAGCAAGAATTTTTGCCTCGGTGAATCGAATGCTGTGTCCTGTGTCTATGAAGTGTTCTGATAATGCACAAGATTTTACAAACCTGCGGCAGTCGCTTTTATGTGAAGTAATTCTGCCTGACAAATTTCTAGATGTCTGACCTACATATATTTGATTACAGTTGTTGCAATTTATGGCATATACAACGTTATTATTTTCAAACGTGGAAAGTGGAGTCTTAGTTTTTGCATAAAGTTGTGAGACAGTTTTTATTTGTTTTTTGGCAAACCTTAGGTTTGGACTATCTTTGAAAACGTCTATTAATTTATCAGTTAAATTTTGAATAAAAGGAAGTGGGTAATATTTTATTGTTTGTGTTGGTTGACTGGTGTTTTCCTCTGTCGTTATATTATGGATTGTATTTAGTTGTATTGGATTTTCATTTGTGTTGCATAAAAACTTATTTATGATATTCAGAGGATAAGAGTTTTCAAGGAGTATATTTCTGAGCCTATCTAAGCTCTCCTGTTTGTAGTCTTTATGTGAGAGCTTAATAGCTCTATTTTTTAGAGCAGTTATTAAATTTATTTTCATTTTGGTAGGGTGGTAAGAATGATAACTTATGAATCTGTCAGAGCACATCGGTTTGCGGTACCATTTTGTTTTTAAAACATTGGTTTCGCTTCTGATTACCTTCATGTCAAGAAAGGGAATACTGTTGTCTGATTCATATTCCACCGTAAATTTCAGATGTTGGTTGTATGAATTGAACATTTCTAGTACTATTTCTGCTCTATTTTTAGGGAGAGCCAAAATAAGATCGTCCACATACCTCTTGACAAAAGGGATATTAAAAGGTAGATTTTCTAAAGCATAGCTGACTAAGTCATCCAAAACAAAATTTACTAAAATAGGAGAGATTGTAGAGCCCATAGGTGTACCAAAAATTTGTTTATAAAAACTGTTGTTAAAATTAACATAGTTTGAATCAAAAATAAACTGCAACAATGCTTTAAAGGATTCAAATGATAATTTACAATGTTGGGAAATTGTGTCCCATTTTGCTGTTAAACATTCTTGTATGACTTCATATGGGAGATTCGTAAAAAAAACGAAGTAGTCAGTTTCGATGTTGTCTCTCTTTTTACGAATCTCCCATATAAATCATACAAGAATGTTTAACAGCAAAATGGGACACAATTTCCCAACATTGTAAATTATCATTTGAATCCTTTAAAGCATTGTTGCAGTTTATTTTTGATTCAAACTATGTTAATTTTAACAACAGTTTTTATAAACAAATTTTTGGTACACCTATGGGCTCTACAATCTCTCCTATTTTAGTAAATTTTGTTTTGGATGACTTAGTCAGCTATGCTTTAGAAAATCTACCTTTTAATATCCCTTTTGTTAAGAGGTATGTGGACGATCTTATTTTGGCTCTCCCTAAAAATAGAGCAGAAATAGTACTAGAAATGTTCAATTCATACAACCAACATCTGAAATTTACGGTGGAATATGAATCAGACAACAGTATTCCCTTTCTTGACATGAAGGTAATCAGAAGCGAAACCAATGTTTTAAAAACAAAATGTTACCGCAAACCGATGTGCTCTGACAGATTCATAAGTTATCATTCTTACCACCCTACCAAAATGAAAATAAATTTAATAACTGCTCTAAAAAATAGAGCTATTAAGCTCTCACATAAAGACTACAAACAGGAGAGCTTAGATAGGCTCAGAAATATACTCCTTGAAAACTCTTATCCTCTGAATATCATAAATAAGTTTTTATGCAACACAAATGAAAATCCAATACAACTAAATACAATCCATAATATAACGACAGAGGAAAACACCAGTCAGCCAACACAAACAATAAAATATTACCCACTTCCTTTTATTCAAAATTTAACTGATAAATTAATAGACGTTTTCAAAGATAGTCCAAACCTAAGGTTTGCCAAAAAACAAATAAAAACTGTCTCACAACTTTATGCAAAAACTAAGACTCCACTTTCCACGTTTGAAAATAATAACGTTGTATATGCCATAAATTGCAACAACTGTAATCAAATATATGTAGGTCAGACATCTAGAAATTTGTCAGGCAGAATTACTTCACATAAAAGCGACTGCCGCAGGTTTGTAAAATCTTGTGCATTATCAGAACACTTCATAGACACAGGACACAGCATTCGATTCACCGAGGCAAAAATTCTTGCTAAAGAAAAAAGATATTATAAAAGAAATTTCCTTGAAATGATACATATACACAACCAAGGGACAAACACAATGAATAAGAAAACTGATATCAATAATCTAAGCACAATATATTCATATCTGTTAAGAATTAGTGGGGACAATTTTGTTTCTATTAATGACTCTAATGCTGTCCAAATCTCTGAATAACTTAGTCCTAATATATTCATACTGTAGGGCACTGTGCATTGATTATTTGCATTTATATATGATTTTCCATTTTCCTTTTCATTTTTGTTTCAGGAAAAGTTCAATCATGGTGTTGTGTTGTTCACGTAATTTGTTTTTTCCCCCTTTTTTCTAATCATAACAAATAAATATAAAAATTTTTCACAGCACGATGGTGGAACATGTCCCTCTATCAGCTGCACAGTGTACTACAGAATATAAAATGTTTTCATCGTTTAACCAACAATTACAGAACTTGTAAGATTTGTGCTGATTGGGTTACCAGCTTTGCAGAGTACTGTTTACTAATGCGCCATCTACATTCTTCTTTTCCAACTATACATTTGGGAAACCGTCGTTACCGATTCGTGCTCAGTCGACAGTTATTTGAAAAACAAAAAACGCGTAAACCAACTAGTGTGAAGTAAGGGAAGGAGAGCAAAAATAAAAAAAACACGTTCTCCATTTTACAATAATAATTTGCCTTTAAAATACGTAAAATGGCCGACAGTGTCTGCACGTTGGAATAAACCAAATCTTTAAGAATTTTAAAATGTGTTAATATAACAACATCCAAGTCAAAACTAGTGATAAAAAGGTGTAAATAATATGTATATAGGTCTTTAGCAATGTTGAGAATTTTTCAGTGTTGTTTCTTCAAGAGTAAAACCATGTAGTAAGTCCACAACAACTTTTTTTTTTTAAAATAAATGTTAATACAAAATAATAACAATTTTTAGGCTGTCTTGAGGAAGGCAATAAACAGTTGCCGAAAGCTTGGCAAAGCAACAAAGTGTTTTAATCTAAGGTCCCCTCTCTTTGACTACAGCCCCACTAGATTTAGCACGTTTTGTTCTAACTAGTTAGTCACAACTACCCACCCTCTCGCTATATATATATATATATATATATATATATATATATATATATATATATATATATATATATTTGGGGTATCGGTCTTTATGTTGGCTGGAAAAAGAAAACTGCTTTTTTAGCTAATCAAGCTTTCGAAAATGTTGATTTTCTTCTTCAGGGCTACAAATAGAACATTATATTAAAGAAATAAATATATCAACAAAAAATATATAACTTATTACTAGGTGCAATTAATAAAAAAGAACTTTTCTCAAAAATCGATTTAAAGTGTATAAATACTAAAAAATACTATAAACATATCGTGTATAATAAAAAGATTAGAATGATATACCGTTTTTTGTTATTAAGTTAGAAACAACAGGTAAATTTATATTGTTTATTTATGGTATGAAAAAACTTTATGAATTAAACTTACTTGTAAAGTTACATTTATAAGTTAAATTGATTATTATCGCTAGAAAATAATACCAAACGCCTTGTTATTGACAGTTAAATGAGGTGATGGAACAGAAGACAATGAAAATCGTACCTTTCAAGAAACACATGTCATTTGCAAAAATTGTTGGTATTTAATATTCACCTTGTATACCTTAATCAGTGGTAATACGAGAAATATTTTAAATTTTAGAATGAGATAAGGAAAAAAAATATATAATAGGAAAAATATAGTTTCTTTGATTCTAGTTTTAATGGACAATGTTATTACTTTTGTCAATTATAGTTTCAAACATAGAAGAGTGTAATCAACCATAGAAAAAAAATTCACCGGAAATAACTCCAATTTCCATTTTTAAATAGAACACTCTGTATATTTTTATATTTTTGGATTCCTGAGACAATTCTGAATCAGAATGTGACATTTTAAAAACTTTTTACGCCTACTTGATTTTTTAGTCATTTTTAAAATTACATCTAGGTGGCCATGACCGGACGCAAATTAATCTAAGGACCTGAAATGATGACAGAATAATACAATCGCTAAGTTTTAGTGATTAGTCTGATAGCTAGGAATAAGAGAAGTTGATAAAATCAAATTTTTGAGTCACTATTTTTTTTTTCAAATGGCGACCCTTTTTAGACAAACACTTTTGGAAAAGTGATTTTTCTGCGAATCTAACGATATTTTTCTGCGAATGTAACGATACTACCTTTTTTGCGATTTGATTAAAAATAAGCTCAAAAATTGAATATTACTAAGAAAAATACTCGATAATCAATTATTTATTTTTATCAAGTGTGGATATCCATGCTGGATATTAAGTAGGATTTTTAATTGTGACAGTTGGGTGATCAATATTACTTACGTTGGATCTATCTATGCGTTATGCCACGTGAAGTCTGCCCAGCATATCTCTGTTGAAATGAAATGAATGTATGAAAAGAATGCACGCCTATGCGCCTAACGCTCGGAACAGTATTTTTTATACAGTGTTCTGTATAATATATATATATATATATATATATATATATATATATATATATATATATATATATATTTATAAATAATAAATTAACATCAGGTGATCATCATTAAATTGTATAATCTTCATAGGTATACATTTGTATTATGTTTAAGGCATTTAAACTCTATACCGTTACGGAACATATGAAGATTTGTTACCCAATAACTTGTTCTAAAAAAAAATAAGGTATTAGAAGGCACCACAAGAAATCTATTTAATCCATCTTATTTACTGGCAACCTGACTTTAAATTTAAATCAAATAATGAGAATTTTTTGCCTTCTTAAAAATTTTAATAAGACTTCCCCGACGAAATTTTATAACATCTAAAATATCAAAATGTCATGAAAGATGATGAATTGGGTTTAAAACCGTGAAAAAACTAAGTTCGTGCGTAAGCTTTAGCTCATTTTTCTATGATATAATAACAGCTGTGTGAGATGAATTAATAAAGCTTTGTGAAGTACTTTCGGCTATAGGTAGTTATTTGTGCTGCGACTCACTTTGATACAAAAGTCGTGGTATAAGAACTAACAAAAACATCGTTTATAAAATAAAACCATATCATTCTGATAAATTGATCGAGATTTTATTAGTTGAAAAACTGTGATTTGGAGCCTACATCGATACATAGATTTATTTTTTTAGAATTTAAGGAACAATATTATCTAGAAAAAAATCAGTGTCTACAATATACAGAGTGTACCAAATTCGACTAATCGCATAGGATCTCAGAAACTGTAAGAGATACGAAGTCGATTAAATCAGGGCAAAGTTGCTTATTTGTAGGCTAAATTTACTGTCGCTTACAAATTTAAGAAAATTCTAGTACTTTCGGAAATATACGTAAAAAACAAAAAAATCGATTTATTTTTATTCATTTTTTCCTGACTTTATATGGAAAGGGAATGCCTTAATCACACTTTAACGTTGGCACTTTTTCTGCTTTATAAAACCATTGAGAAATTATGGTTCTCGGGATTAGTCCGTGTCAAAATGGAATCACCTTCGACGTTTTGCCTTCTATTGGACGAGGCATCTTCAGGGATCTCTACTTCACGAGATTGGAACACTGAATGAGCTCGGAGAGACCTAAGCCGGCTATTTATAGACGCCCTGTTTTCACCGAACCGTGACTCGGTGTAGGATTGTTACGATGCTTATAAATTTCAATAGATTCTCTAATCTTTCGTTTATAGAATCCCGAGACCGATGCAAGAACTTTGGTTTCTTTGATATTTATCACATGCCCAGTAGAATGTTGGGGTTTAGATACAGCAGATTGTACAATTTGTTTCTTTCTAATACATCGTTTATGTTCTTTAAACTTAGTCGATATGGATCATTCAGTTTCTCCACTATAGACATCACCTCAGGAACAAGGAATTGCATATACTGGAAAACAATAATGCCGTGTTTGGTGATCGTAAACATTCTCCAGTTTTCTTGTGTGTGTTAAAGATTGTACGTATGTTGGACCGTCGAAGTACCCTTGCAATCTTGTCTGTGGTTCCGTGTATAAATAGAAGAGTTACTACACTTCTTATCGGTAACTCCTTACTAGCTTTATTTCATAGAGTAGGATTATTATATTTTCTAATTGACTGTATAGTATCCTTAAAGTAATATTCATTCCCTTCTAAAGCTTGAGACAGATTCTCTGTTTTCGATTGTAAAGAATTTTGGTCACAGCGAGAGCTCTGTAAACCAAAGAATTAATAACTGATTACTTTTGTACCGGATAGTGGTGGGAATTTGCATTTGGGTATCTGTTCATATGCGTTGGATTCCTATATACAGAGTGTCCTAAGGAACCATCACTACCTTTTCTTTGTACAAGAACATGTAGAAAGGGAATCCAGCTGTCTGATTCAATTTCTATTGTAAATTTTATATTAAGATTTTGCTGATTCAGCTGATCAAGAAACACAGGAAGTCTACATACCTGAATCACGATTTTGGCTTTAATCGAGACGACTCTGGCTACTACTGGTGAGAGCGGAGATCTCATGGCTGCTCCTGAGGTTTATTCATAAAAAGTTCCTTGGAAAACAAAATATGTTGACGTGAGACATGCTTCAATCAGATCTAAAAGTGAGTTGTCATTATTATTATGGTGAAATAGGTGTGATAATATGGACATTGATTCATTTACATTCGTACATAACGATTCTACATCGAAACTGACTAAGACATCTTTGGATCTAATTGAATTGCTTTTAGTTTCTTTACAATAGGCGTAGAGTTTATGTATATGAATGTGTTTTTCCTGTACAATTATTAGGAATATTTGAAAGATACTTTACGATTTTGTAAGTGGGGTAAGGGCGATCCTATTGCACTGACGATTGGTCGAAGTGGTATATTAACCTTGTGTATTTTAGGTAATCCGTAGAACCGGGGATTCTTTGAGCTGCTTGGTCTTAACGTCTTCCTTTTCTCTCCAGGTAGGTTGGATGCGCTTCAGGATGGGGCTTCAGTCTATATCATACGTGAAAACCGATTTACGGTTCGGTGAACACAGTTCGACTTAAATAGCCGGGTTAGATCTCTCCGAGCTCATTCAGTTTTCCGATCTCGTGAAATAAAGATCCCTGAAGAAACATTGTTTAATCTAAGGCGAAACGTCTGAAAGTGATTCTATTTTGACACGGTCTAATCCCAAGAATCATGATTTTTTAATTGATCACAGCCGTGAAAGCTCTCGTTATATGTTAACATAATCCGATGTCTCGTTTTTGAGGAAAAATCATCAACGATATTTTTCCAAATATGGACCTGGATTTGTAACCTCACTTTTAAATAGCCTATGACCTTCCCAAATCAACAATGTAACACAATATACTTTGCTGACTTCTCGATGCCCAAATTACGTCATGAGTGTAGTAATTTTTCTTCAATTTGACCCTGTTCTTTTTTTGTAGTGTGTTGAATTTAGCATAATAAAAGGCATGTTTTAAAAATAATTAAATATTATTTTAATGACAAAACAAAAAATAATTATTTAACATGAAATCATATTTTTTTAAAATAGTTATAACATAAACTTAGTGCTATTTTCCTTAGACCTAAACGATAATAACTATTTAAGATCTACTAAAACCTAACTAATTACAAAATACATTCATCACAAAGGATAGACTCATTCATACGATTCAATGCAAATATACGCATATCTTCAGTAATTCGCTCATCCAGCGAAGTGATTACTGCTTGTTAACTGGAGCATTCAATTATGATCAAAATGGACGGTCCTCCTACAAAGTTTTCAAACTGTCTCTAAAATATTCTGATCACACTGGAATGTTCCAGTTACCGGACAGTGGTAACCCTGTTTTTTGTTGTTATTGTCTTTTTTTAATTACTTCGCTGGTTCAGTTATTACCGAAGATGTGCAGTCTTGAAAAATACTCTATTTGCATTACACCCTCCGAAGGGGTACAAGACTTTGGATGTTGTCTGTGTATTAAAATGTATTTCCTTCTGCTTCTGTGTATTTTTTAATTACATTTCGCAGTGAAATATCGAGTGCTGAAAGTGCAGGAATTGTCGTAGCTTCCCTTGCTAAGTCTTTGGCGCAGTCATTTGTGTATAATTTTTTTATGCCGCATGTCAATCCACACACTGAATGAATCGCCTCCTTTACCTCTAACCTCTTGATTTTGTTTTTGATTTTCAAGAGACCATCCGTTTATATATTTTAAAAATCATTATTTTGAGTGAATTTGTTTCGCAGTCAATAACAAAACTTCAGTCTTTTTTCATTGTCCCGCGGTCTAAGCCTTTTATTCAAATGAATTTTAGATGACTTGTGGACATACATTAAAATTCTTCAAATCTTCTTTTTTAGTTTAATCGTTCCATTCGAAAAACAATTTAATCTTTAAGCAAATATAAATTAGGAGGACGTTGCGTATTTTTTAATTTACTTGCGACTATTCCACACATTATAAATAAACCAGTTAAAAATTGACGCTTCTTTTTTATTCTATCAAATCAAAATTACAGCTAGGGACGTTTTTCGAGTTTTTTGTGCCAACGGGGCGAGGTATGCAAAATGGCGCTATTATAAAAATTTGTATACAAAAATATAGATCCGACTTCAAAAAAAAGCACTAAAAAGTCAAGACCCATTAACTCTATAGGCATTGGCCATATCTCTTCTATGTACGTTTCATTACATATATTAGCCTTTTTTTGTTCAAAATTGAAACTTTTTTGTTGCAATAAAATGCAGCCTTAGTTTATTACAATTTTAAACCTATGTTTTGGGATGTCGGATCAAATTTTAACCAAGTTTTTTGCTGTGTGCTTTTCAAAAAGTTCGCATCGTATTTGAAAAAATATGATGTATTTTTAAAGTCTCAAAAAAATATTCTTGTAAAAAGTTTTAGCATGACAAATATTTGAATAACTTTAGAAAATATACATTTTGATGCAAGGTGCCCAAGTAGTGTGTTCTCGGTTTTCATGATAATGGTTAGAGATAGAGAAAAAGTTTAAATATAAATATTAGTATATAGGATGGCTTATATACCTACTTAAATAGTTTCTTTCATTTACGAAACACCCTATATTTTATTACATGTTTAAATTTTATCTAAAATTCTAGGTCTATTTCATATATTGTCCAGAGGCCTAAATTTAATTGTTTTCGAGATATTGATATTTAAAAACTGGGATTTTCAATTTTGAACAGCTGTAGAGTCTAAACTAAACAGTTCAAATTAGAACGCAATGGTTTACACTTTCCTGATTTAGTTTTTAATAGTCTACTATACATTTCTTCTCTATTTCTAACCGGTACCAAGATATCAACCGAGAACACACTATGGGGACAGCTTATGTATATTATAAGTATTTTTCATATTTTATTAACTATAGGCATACTTTTTGCAGTAAACACAATTATTTAAGTGTTCGAACATCTCAAAAAATACTCTGAAAAACACAACTGACAACTATCGCAACGAAAACGTCAAGATGAATAAGCAATAAACTGGCCGCCTTGTCAGATCGGGTCGCCAGTCGACGTCACGACCCCCGTCTCACCCGCGCGTCCCCCTCGCCCGATAACTGCTCATCAAGATAACCTTAGAGTTAATGGGCCTTGCTAAAAAGTAAAAAATAATATTTTACGTATTTCATCTCGAAAATTTGACTTTATGAAGTAGGCGTTAAACTAATTCTTAATTACTTAATCACAAAAGACATTTATCTATTTAGTGCCTTCACACTACAGTAAGTAGACACTGTCTTCTTTAGTGTGACACCGGCTTCTTCTTCTATTATTCTTGATCTTTTAGTGCTGTTTTTTAAAGTCGGTCCTTATATTATATTTATAAAAAGTTCTAAGTTTCGAGACTTAAACTTAGGGTAAAATTTTGAACGTCTCTAAAGAAGATAAATAAGTGGTTACTTTCTCCATAACATTTGAAATTTTGCTAGACTTACAGTATTAATATTATATAAAAAGCGCCAGTTATACACGTTTATAAAAAAATTAGCAATATGCCTTGTCAAAATTTAAAATAATAAGTAAAACTAAACTTCGTACAATTAAAAACCCCAAGAACCATATGAAATACGATATTTTTTAATACCTCCTTTCCCTTCCCTTAGTCCCTCCCCTCCACCGCTATACATTTGACTCATTGACACAAGGATTCTTTTGTGTCAAGAAAAAAAAAGTGATATTACATTCATTAAGATTTATTATAACCGAAATAACGATAATAGTATTTCAAATTTATCGCGAAAACTCTTACGTCCGCTACTCACTAGTTGTTCATTCGTCGATTCGTTAATTCAACGGCATAGTGTGGAGGGTCCCCGTTCGCAGCGTCTTTTGGCTAACTAATTATGCGTCCGAATCAAATATTTTGTTGTTTGTGTATCACTAAAATGTATGGTATGGATAAAATATTCCTCCATTCGTGGATTCGCCCATTCGTTCATTCATATGAAGTAGCGGGCTGTAGACAGAAAAAGTTTCAAATTTTGCCAAAGTGATGACCTGTTACTATTATTATTTTAACAGCTATTTTATTAGTGTTAATCAAAAAGTGCTGGCATGTTGATATTCATTTGTTGTTTAGGTTAGGTTAGGATTTTGCTTTTAGGCGGGTGGTTGGGCAACATTGACACCATTATTTTTTTATAATTTTTTTTATTTTATCCTTGTTAGTTATATTAATACGAGTCTTATTATATAAATCAGATTTAATATATAGCCACTGATTCCACTACATATGTAACATTCAAACTTTTTCCTGATAATAAGGTGAACGTAATATATTGTCTCCGTCCATCGCGTAAACAATTAAAAATGGCACAATTTCACCATTTTGAATTTTTTTTCAACCATCCCGGAGTATTCGATGTATGTACATATATAAAATACATAGGGTCGAATTGATATCCCTCCTTGTTCGAAGGCGGTTAAAAAGTCAATTGGAAAAGTAGGCTCTGGATTATTTTTTCCGCAAAATTATATATATATATATATATATATATATATATATATATATATATATATATATATATATATATATATATATATATATATATATTTAATTTAAAATGTTTACATTTAGATTCGTTGTTTTTATTGAAGTTTTTTGGTTCGATATAAGTGTGGGTAGTAGGCCTATACTTTTTAATATTTGCACCTCAGTGTTCGTCTAATATGTGTACTATATACCCAGTTGTTTTATGTCTTAATTTGTAGTGGCCATCCAGTTAGAAGGTAATATTAACTTTTCATCCTTTTTGTAAATATAATTAAGGTTTTTCGGATATTTAAGGTCTGATCATGACCGTAAGGTCGAAACACGTGCCACAAAATAAATTTTAAAGTAAAAAAAATTATGTATGTGACTGAGACCGAGACTAGTTTATCCTTTTCTTTGAATTCTTACAATCAGGTCTCTTAGATAAATATGGACGATTTCTTTGAATTAATCGGATAAGTAGTTTATCAGCTATCCGCGAACAGACAGGCGGGCAAACTAGATTGAGGAAATTGAGAAAACATGTTTTTTGGCATCCTGAAACGTAAAGATGTCAAAAAAATCTCGAAGGATGAACTAAAAAAGCGGATATTTAGGACTCCATTTACATATGTAGCGCCATGTCCTCGATTTGTATTACGG
The DNA here is from genome assembly GCA_030620095.1 of Kuschelorhynchus macadamiae. Taxonomy (NCBI): domain Eukaryota; kingdom Metazoa; phylum Arthropoda; class Insecta; order Coleoptera; family Curculionidae; genus Kuschelorhynchus; species Kuschelorhynchus macadamiae. The sequence continues at coordinate 1,126,600 of JAUTXW010000747.1, forward strand.
ACTGTGGCTTTACCAACCACCGCAGGCGCGTATACAAGGAGGGGGGGGTAATGGGGGCAGCTACCCCCCCCTATATGACAAAATTTTGTAAAATTTACGTCTGCGGATTTTGAACCTTGAAGTCAAATAAATGAAAGTGTCTTTTTTTTATCGTTAGTTTTGTTTAAGGCATGAAAGACTTAAATGACTTCTCCTATAACTGCAAGCTGTATACGCGCCTGAACCACCAATACGAAAGTGCTAAAGAAACTCTCTAAATTCACCTAAATTAGGTTAAGGAAGGTTATTAACACAAACTATCAAAAAAAAAATCAAAGAGAAATCCGGTTGCAAAATTATAACGCCTTATTACTTAATTAAGGATTGTTAAAAAATGAGTACTCGCCCACATATTGACAGACTATAATAAATGTGTCATTTTGCCTGTAAAAATCCGCAACTCAAGGACTCGAATCCGTCCGGGACAATTATTTTTATTTTAGTTTTATTTATTTTCGCCGTATCTCGCCGTATCCATCGATGCATAATTAGAGTAATAATTCACAGGAAGCAATAAAATCGGCCGCTTTTAAAAAATAGTAAAGTATTTCAATTCCAATTAGACGAACCGCGCCTACACCTTTGCTTCGGACAATAACAATAATTTTTCCGAGGACCGTTAATTAATTTCAATAAAAATCAATAAAAAGGTGAAGGCTGACAAACGGTATTATACCTGTTGCCTCCGATTTTTGCAATGGCGTTCCATATGTAGACATCATTAATAAAATATCTTTTTTTGTCTTCTAATTGCAGTACTAATATTGCTTTAGGTAGATAAGTTTTACATGGGGAACCTTAAGTAGTCGAATGAAGCTGGTAATGCTAACGAGGATTTTATTATAACAGCCAATTCGAAATAATATGTTTAGCATTTATCTACGCTCATTCTTTGACACATGGACGTTCTACAGACGGACATTTTTTAACGATTGTTCACAGCGTGTCTATAGATTTCGATAAGCCCTAAATTTATACTTGCCCCATGTACCCATGTATTGCAGTTACCAGTTACATGAACTAAGAAATCAGACATCCAGTACATCACTTTTCACGTTTTAACCTTCTGTCCTTTTCGTTTAGTTGTTTTACTCTGAATATTAACGATATGTTTAAAATATTAATTTCCGCACCGTTTTGACTTCTTAGCAGTGTTGGTAATTGTTAATTGCTGCAGATGAATTTGGTACGTGTTTCTATCAATTGGCAAAAAAGTAAAAAAAGACTTAAAAATAAAATATGATATAAAAATAAACTGATAAAAGGGTATTTTTAAGTTTCTACTAGGCAGTAATAATTTTAATTATACAGGATTGACCATAAAGTCGTGGCGCCCATGTTGCATTTTCTTAAATAGAGCACTATATAATGTAAAAAAAATGTAAAATTTGTAAAAAAATAATGGGTTCGATGTATTTGGCCCTAAATTTCACTTGCCCGAACCTACATTACACATAACCGTCACTGGCGCTAACAGTCGAAGTCCCGACACATTGGAATGCATGGAATTCGTCGTTGGCCTTAAACGTCGAAATACATAAACATGCACGCCAATGATGTAAGAAACTTCTGTCACTGTTGCCAAAGTGCATTATTGTTCTAAAGAAGTACATATTTCCGACAATATTAGTAATATTGTCAATTGTGTTTTTTTATTTATGTTTGATAACATGTTACCTAGTTTATAAAAATAGCAAATAGCTACGTATTAATTCTACTGCTACCGTATCAGTGTTAAGATACAATAAAATAAGTTTTACTAACATGACGAAAAATGCCTGTAAATTGTTAGTTGGTTGTGAAACGTGCAGAAATAATATGCAAGCTTTTACTGTGTTCCCGATAAGTCCTGAATTCTCAGTTTTTCGCCCATTTAAATGCAATTTCAAGAACGAGATTACTAGAAAGTTAGATTCAGCAATTTAAATGGACTATCAAATTAGGACATCAGAAAGTATATTGTAACATACAAATTTCATACTGGTAAGCCATCTAGATTCTTTTTTTGTGTATACATCTATTTTCTTTAATGTTCCTCTTCGGATTTTCTTCAATATATCGGTTTTTTAATGTATAGTGCACACTAAAAGTTAGTTAAAAGAAAAACCTCGACAAAAACATTTGTGTTTGGTTGATAACATGATTATGATATATAGTTGTGTTTGCATTTTTAGGAAAACCAAGTAAATTCATGGATGTATCAACCACAGTGGGCTCCATCTTGGCAAATCGGGGTATGTATCTCAGGCAACAATAAAAAATGAAAATCAGCTTTGCATATAAAATTATGAGTAGACAGACAAAGCAGTGAGGAATGCTTCCATAGTCCATCTGAGAATAAATGTAGAACTGCTGAGGTAATTCATATGTCAAAATAATTATATATTTTAATAATAATGAGGCATTTTTTCTTTTCAAAATATTTTCTATTTAAAGATAACTTTTAGAAAAATTTGTTAAATAAGTAGCAAAATAAAGTGCTTTGAAGATTTATTTCACATGAAGAGATCCATATACTTATCATTTTTAAAAAGATAACTATTACTCTCATACAGAGCCATGCTTACCCTAGTTTTGGCCTGGGACAAAATTTATTTGGGGGTCTGTATTTTCAAAAAAGGCAACCTATTTTGTTAATGTTTACAAAATGTAACACTTGTGTCTTCAATGTTGGAAAACCCCTCGGAACCCCTAAGGTATAATCATCTGGGGAACAGAATTCTCTTTCATAAGAATTTTTTGGTTTACTTTTATCTTTTGAATACATTTTATTTTTAATGGTAATATATATAATTTTATACATCCGACTAGAGAACCCTTATTAAATAAAGAAATTTGGTGAAGTGTCATAACCAAATCGTTCCTACCCCTGTGTTGATATTATTGGAGATATCTCTGTTTCTAGAAATTAAGTTTCCATTGTTTAAAAAATACATTATTTATACACTAAACGAAAGAATCTTGAAAAGAGTTGATACTTTTGAAGACTTGGGAATGCTATTGAATTCCAAATTTACTTTTGCCAAATACATAGATAATATCACGAATAGGACAATAAAACTATTAGGCTTTATTTTAAGAGGTCTTTGACCTTATATATATATATATATATATATATATATATATATATATATATATATATATATATATATATATATATATATATATATATATATATATATATATATATATATATATATATATATATATATATATATATATATATATATATATATATATATATATATATATATATATATATATATATATATATATATATATATATATATATATATATATATATATATATATATATATATATATATATATATATATATATATATATATATATATATATATATATATATATATATATATATATATATATATATATATATATATATATATATATATATATATATATATATATATATATATATATATATATATATATATATATATATATATATATATATATATATATATATATATATATATATATATATATATATATATATATATATATATATATATATATATATATATATATATATATATATATATATATATATATATATATATATATATATATATATATATATATATATATATATATATATATATATATATATATATATATATATATATATATATATATATATATATATATATATATATATATATATATATATATATATATATATATATATATATATATATATATATATATATATTTAATATATATTTACTTGTTTTATATTTTGATAGGTTGCACTTTGATTTTGTAATTTGTTAAGTCTAAAAATGTTAATGACTATTTTCTGTTCATATATATTTATTTATTTGAAAAAAAAAACAAACATTGTTTTTTATAAAAACAGACAAAAATACACAAACAAAAAGGAAGTGTTATGATAACTAAAATCATTTAAATTTTCCTCACACTCTACAAGGTTTTCTATGAGAGATGAATAAGAATTTATTTATGGCACAAATATAATTGAAATTTTAATGTAACTTAAATGCTTTTATTGTCTAAGAATTCTGTCTTATTGACAAATCTGATTTAGATATTGAATTAAATTTGCTTATATAATTAAAAATATTGAGCTGAATTAAGATGTTAAATGAATGGAAAGAGCAATGGTATGTGATTGTCTTGTATGACCAGTTTGGATGAAATAGGGAATATTCAGGATGCTACTGGAGTGGTCCCATAGCAAACATATTAAATATAGCGGAATGATGCCATATTTAACATGTTCTACATGTATACACGAGCGCGAAAGACAATCTATACCACGTTCACTATATTGCCAGGAAAAAAGTATTGATGTTAATATGGTGATTCTGGTAAAATTTCATATGCAATGGACTCAAGGCGTCTAAAATTTTAACCTAAGTTTAGGCTTTATAACTTGAAACTTTGTATAAAGAAAACTAACAAGGATGAAATAAAAATTACTAAATCAATATAATAAACAAAAAAAGTAAACAGTAATATTTTATTCCCATATATGTAGGTACTCATTATATAAATGTCTGTTTATGATTAAGTTATTAAGAATTAGTTTGAAGATGACTTCATAAAGTCAAATTTTCAATGTGGAATAAAATATTATTTTTTACTTTTTAGTGTTTTTTTTGATGTAGATATTGTGAAGTAACTCGCCAGAAGCGAATCCCATACCCTGTGTCTGTGAAGTCAAAGCCAAACTTATTCTTAATTACCAAAATATATTTATGTAACGAGTGTTTTGTTTTACTATCTCTATTCGCTTGGTGACTAAAATTTTCCAGATGGAATATAATATTATTTTCCAATTTTAGGTGCATTTTTTGAAGTCAGTTTAATTTTTATACATCTTTTATTTCATCCTTTTTAGTTCTATTTATATGAGTTTTATTTTAAAAGTCATATTTAATAAATAACCATAGAATATCTATGTAAATTCCTGATAAAATGGTGAACGTCATACTTTTTTACAATATGCTAGCTGTGGGACCACTCGGGCAATATCCGGAATATTCTCTGAAAAGTTCATCCAAATTGTTGAAACCATCGCAGAGTAATCGTTGTACATACATAAAAAAATGCATAGGGTGAAATTGATAACCTCCTTTTTTGAAGTCTGTTAAAAATTGCATTAATATTTGTGACACGGCCAGCTAAACAAAATAAAGGAAATGCCTGTAGATCCACCATTTTTTGTCCAATTGTAAATATTTAAAAACTGACATTCATAGAATTTAAAGTTTTATCGGAATATAAAAATGCATAGATGGCACAACTTCTGATATATTTATAACATACTTCCACAAATAAGCATTTAGTTTGATCATTTTTTTGAAATTATATGGGATCATTATTTAAATATATGTAGTTTTTTTTTTCGTTTTCTTTTTAAAATTCAAATAGCATAAGTTCACCAGTACCTGATTATTTTTCTAAGTAGTGCCATATCTATTTCATTCATTTCTTTTTTTTTTTTAATAAGTGTGTTAATGTTTTTGAAAGTAATTAGAGATTTTCTTTATTTTTAGTATGCCCAAGGATGACCATTATGTAATAAGATCACCAACAAGATGGAAGCTCTAGAAAGTAAGAAAATGATATCTTGGACTGTGTCATTGGTTAAAATCTGGCCTTCTTACCAACTATACCGATTCAGTTATTGCCAGGGGCGAGGCATGTGAAAACAACCCCTTTGTGAGTTGAGAAAACCGATTACATCATAAGAAAATAACATTTACTGTAATGTGTTTTAAATAAAATTTATGTTTAATATAATCTTAGGTTTAGATTTATTCTGAAAACAAGCTATATAAGGACTTATTCACCATTTTGTGAAGTAGGTTTTTATTTATGCCATTACAATGTGTCTTGACTTATTTATGAATAGACTTTTACTTCTTAAAACTTTTTATTGCTTTATTTCCTAGCTGTAATAGTACACTCAAATAATCTATGCTAATTTAATTAAAATTTGGATGATTAATTGATGTAATTGAATAAATTAGTTTTCTTTACATTAAGAGTCAGTTTAAAATGATCCAAAAACCATTTAACCTTATTCATGTCCTTAATTAATAAATCCTACACTTCTTCCTGTGTATTACTGGGGAAAATCAAAATAGAGTCATCAGCATAGGCTGGCTCAAAGCTCCTCCTACTTTAACATAATCAGATACATTTTAAAAACATTTAACACGGATCCTCCACATCATATAGCTATGCACAATGTCCAGTAGCATAGCCTGAGGGATTGTGTCAAATGCCTCACAAAAATTAGAAACTTACACAGATGTATAACTTTTACAAATATTTGTGACTAAATACACAAAATGATTTAAAATATATCATTTTTTAAAATATAGCTATTATTATTACATCCAGGGTTAGGCTTACTCCAGACTGGACTCAGAAAAAAATCATACAGTCTCTACATAAACTTAATTAAAGTTATCATAGGAAAAATACAGGTATCTGTATTTTAAAAACAAGACAATGTATCTTGTTAATCTTTTCAGAATTTGAAAGCTTGCTTCTTTAGCTTTAAGAAGCCAGTTATTTTGATTACTTCTTCAATTCATTAAAAATAGTTCGTTCACACCTTAAATCTAGCTTCAAAAACCACCACCATATTTAGTCAAAAAGAGGGGTAGCAGTAATTCATTTCTTATGAAATTTGTAGTCAGACTTAAATTATTCATATTGTAAAAAAGTGATGTGATTTGTAGCATTTTAATCAAAACCAATGCAATCTAAGCTTCAAAAATGATCATTGGAGATTAAATATCAGTATTTTTTATTGTAAGGGTAAAAAACTCACTAAATTATATGTAGCTTCATTACGCAATGCAAAAAAAATTAAAGAAATATGGATCACTAAAACATCTGTTTTTGTATAATTAATAATTATGGTCTGTTGCATTTGGAGAAATTGAAAAAGCAAAACAATTGTTTTTTAGGATCAAGATCAAAACTTTGGATATTGTGATTTAAGTAACAGTTTTCCATCTCAAACAGACCTTACCATCAAAATGTTTAGCTAACGTTTGAGAGTTAAGCTTTGCTGAGGAAGGAAGTATAACATTGGAGTGAAAAACGAAAAATGTATTCTCTTGATGTCACAGAGTCTAAGTGGACATTTGTTACTTTAAAGTTTTTATTGAAATTTACCAAGTTCTTTCTCATTATATTTTCTTATGGGAAATTATATAAATAATTTCTCTAAATGAACTTTCGAACTAAAAAATCTTCTGTTGTTGACTCTGATGTTATTTATTGAAAGCTTTTTACTGTACTTAAATTTGTAATAGTTAATGTAATTGTATGATTTTTATGCATTCGGGCACAAACAAATAAATCAGTAAATTTATGTGTTTTAATTAAAAAATTACAAAACTTATTCCTAGTTATTATATATTATATTTATTTAGCACTTAATTTTTTCTTTTGGAGTTAAACTTATATTTTACTTCTAGTTTCAGTATCTAAGTTTTATTACCTGACTGTATTAAATATTTTAGGTTTCATTACTTAACTATTTTTCTATGTTTTGTACTTTATTATTTCTTTTGTAAAATTAAGTTTTCTTTTTATATAACAATATATTAAATAAATACAAACATTGTGAATTTGTAAACTAGCAAAATGCTAAATAAAGGATAATAATATAATATACTCACTATACCATGGTCTATAGCTGTATGTGCATTATTTTAAAATTATCATATTAAAACCGTGACAATTAAAATTGAAGATAGGTTGTATCAGAAATACTTTTACCAACAACAAAATATAATAACAATGACAGGCAAACAAATAGTATTTTTATCATCTAAAATGATCAATTATCATCTAATGATGTACAGGAATATTGATTATAAATTGAACCCTCATTTTTTTGTGGGACACCCATGTTATATTATGTCCATTAAATAGGCATCTTTTTGCTAATCATAAATATATTAGGTTTGATATCTTTACCTTTAAAGGCAATTGAGAAAAACCATGACATAAGAGGCAAGTTATTCATATCTGTGTTATGTTTTCTCTAACATCTCTGATAATAGATATATTGTCAATTTCCTGTGTTCAATGTGTCAAACCTAATATAATTATAATTAGCAAGAAAAGTCCCATTTGATGGACATATACAGGGTGTACCATCAAAACAAAAAAAAATTGTCATGCTTTTCCAAAAAACACCCAGTATACATAGAAACTAATAGATTAAAAATCTACAACTTCTGCATTTACCATTTTTTTCTACCCCTTTCAACAAAAAAGTTAAATGAAGGTTTAATTTATGATCAATCAAAATTCGTATGCCATCATAAAATGCTTACTTCCTTTTGAAGTATTCAAGATTTTTGTGTAATTATATAATATGATTTGTTCTTAAATTCCAATGGGATTTGATTATATATCCTTGGCACCATTTACTATGAGTTTATTTTAACAAATAATGACATTATGTCAAAGTCAGTTAAATAAGATATTGTTTAAACTAGATTTTTCTCAATTAAAAATTATTTTACTTAGTCCAACATTAAACAAAGCACTACAGGTATTATAAGGGATAATGCTTTTAGTCAATGTCTATCCCTCTTGAAACACTGTCTCAACCTTAAGGTTTGGAACTATTTATTTAGAAAACTTAACATTTACTTGAATAAAGATTCTAAAAGATATACCACAATTTTTTTTAACAATACGCATTCTTATAAGTTTGGCGGCCAGTTCCCAACATATGGTAAAGTCAACAATAAGATGTAATATTTTTTGGAAATTCTATAAGATTAGGCTATAAAAGTTTATATTTTAAAAGTTAATTGATAAAATAATTTACAAGATCTAAACTACTTTATACCAGTTAATAAACTTAAGAATCTGAAAGCATGAAATTAATTGAGGGTATCTTCGAAAGACTTTTGTCATTTATAATTATATCATGCACCTAACTTTTTCCTAAACCATACGTAGATTTAAAAAAAAATTGAAGATGTGATGTGCGATATCTGGCATACTTACTAAATTAACTTATTACTGAATTGTGTATACCAACTGGAGAAAATATATAAATAGGCCACAGTTAATATTTTTAAAATATGGGGAAAAATTATTTAAATTTCTAATCCACTTTAGCTATATATCTTTAATTAATATACAAAATATGTGATACACTTTAAAAAATTTATTCAACATGGAATTAAAAATAAAGTTGACACTACATTTATCATATGGTGCATCTTTTTTATTTCTCAAACTACACACTTTCTCAGCAACAGTAATTATAAATGAACAACTTTATGTGACAAGCATATTTAGTAAATTTATCCACTTTATGTGACAAGCATATTTAGTAAATTTAAAGGTGCAGAATTTGAAGCTTCCATATAACAAAGAGGCCCAATTATTACATTGATGGAATGGGCTATAACTGGGGCTATATGACACTCAGATCAATACCCGTAACTAAAGTCTTTTCTTTCTTCCTATGCAAACAGGGCAACAAAGAGTACTCAAGTATGACTATAATATACACGTCACTAATATCTGCAATGCACATACATATGAGCAGAACTAACTTCCTAAGCCTTGTCTACGATACCTATATCAAACATCAAGACTTGCATTGGTCCTAAAACAAATTATAATTAATAAAGTACCTGCATGAATAACAAGCTTAGGGAAAATCATTAACAATCTTATAAAACCCTAATCAATATGTGACTGATAAAAACTGATTTTTAGATAGGTATTTGCTTAGGATCAGGATAAAAAATGAAACACCAAAAAAACTTAAAAAAAAGTAGAAATTATGTGTCTCAAAAAGCTCACAAAACAAATTAGTTGAAAGATATATATTCAAGCTTAAAGGATTTTGTGGATTTTTATATGGTCTTTTGTTTTATCTTTAGGTAGGGAACAACATCAACATCAACAAATAAGACTATCTGAGTGTAAAAACTGAAATGGTTGCAACTTTATACCATATTCACACTATTCTAAAATAAACATACCCAGTTTAAAAGTAGAAGGTTTAAAATCATCTCGATGCAAACAAGCAATAACCTCTTCCTGGGCTTTCCAACATTTTTTTTTTCAATATTCAATGTTCATTATTCCATTAAATAGAAATTATCTTGTGATAAACAAATGCTTTATAATAAACAAAAAAAACAATAAAAATATTTTCACTTCAAAGTTAGAATACAGGGAAATACGCTAACATCATTTTTTCATGGTGTAGTTTTGATTAAAAATGAATAAACAAACAATATATTTATTTTTATCAATAAAACTTGACAACACAGGAGGCCCATTTAAAGAATTTTTAGCCAGTAGCGTAGCTCGCCAATTCGCTATTTAAAGTGTCGGGCTAGCACCGCATTCCACACATTCCAATCTGTCGGGATTTCGACTGTTAGGGCCAGTGAAGTTTCGGTCCACTAACTGTTTGGGCCGATGTAGTTTAGGGGAAAATACGCACTACCAAATAATGTACCTATATTCAACAGTTTCCGAGTTTTGAAAATAATAAATAACCGCTCTGGAAACGGTTGTTTATTAGGTAAAATATAAAAGATAAAAGTTATAATACAGAAGTTTTAGGATTTTTAGGTGTTTAATAGGCATTAATAATTTTAACTTCTTAGGGTTGGTCATAAAGTCTTTGCATTTTTTAAAATAGAACACCCTGTTTCCATTCGATATTTTAATTTTACTCTCAATGTTAAGCAAAATTTATAAAAAATATGACGTACCTAAATTCAACCGTTTCCTAGTTATAAAGTTATATTATTTAAAATTATAACTAATCGCCATTAAATTCTGTAACTCATCAAAGTACCTTAGAAACGCGAAATCAATGTTTTGTTTTAAAAGTAGGTTTTTGCAAAATGGCATGTTTAAGTAAAATCGAACGTATCGAAATTTTAATAATTATAAGGCATGGTGATAGCACAGGAAGCTTGGATCAGGTAGTGAATTTGTTTAACGAATTGCATCGGGACCGGGAATCGATCTCCAAGTTGTCCAATTCCACCGTTTTAAAAACTTTGTATCGTTTTCATCCAATGACCTTAAAAGAAGAGGACACGTAACCGCCGCCGTTTATGGTGCAGGCGCAGAAGTGTGACAGCCAACGCTATTATTTCATTGATTTATTTGTGCGTAAGGTGTTTATGAAAAGAGTTTTATTTATTTGTTCAAAGCCTTTTGATTTCACAAGTAAATTCTCAATAACAATTAAAGCTATTTATTCATTTAATTTCTTTACACTATATTTTAATATAATATATCAAGCTGTAAATGAAAAGATTTGTTCAAAGCCTTTTGAAAAGCACTTTTTTTATCAAGCTGGTGCTACAACACGTTTACTAAATGCAGCTATTCCAACAATTTTTCCTGAATTTCCAACCTATATGCAAGCAAAAAAGGTAATTTTTTAATTATCTCCAACATTAAAAACTATATTTATAAAGATTGAATGGAGTTGACCGTTACTTTGTGACAATACATTATACTCTTACATAAACAATTTTTTCCTTATTTGTCAAGTGACAAATAACGAAGAAATTGTTAATATTTAAGGATGTACTATATTTTTAGTTTAATCTCAAATTATTTACTGCGATAGTTTTTTTTTAATATTAACCTAATTGTCTGTCGGAACAATATATGTACCTAGTTCAGTCTAACTACAGTATTTTATGCTTTTTATACAAAAATAAAAAGCATTTGAGGATAAATTTAAATATTATTAGAAGGTTTCTGGTCCTGAAGTTTTATTTCTTTTCTAATCAGGAAACCTATGCCTCGATCCATTATGTTTCATTGATATTCCTCTTCATAGAATAATAATATGTTGCCTGATTTAAAGTCTATACACCCTGCTATGCCTCTTTTTTTTTCCGCAATTCCAAGCACGTCCCATTTTGTTTTTAATTATTTCTAGCTTGGATAGGGTCTCATTTTTTACCATGGACCTGATATTATACAGGGTTTTTTGGAAATATTTGATCAACACTAAAAATTATGGTACAAGCGGGGATCGAACCCGCATCTCTGGAATTCTAGTCCATTACTCTAACCAGTTGAGCTATCATACCACTGATATTCAAATCGTTAGAACTTGTACATATTCAAACCCACCAGTATCATAACCATTGTTGATCCTGCCGAATATTCTAACTTTTTAGAACGGCATTTCTGACTAGACATCAAGTCTGACATCGCTAGTAAAAAATTATAAATTTAATAATATAGATGGAACCTACTAGCCATGTCAGACTTGATGTCCAGTCAGGAACGCCGTTCTATAAGGTTAGACTATTTGTCAGGATCAACAATTATTATGATTCTGGTTGGTTTAAATATGTACAAGTTCTAACGATTTGATTATCAGTGGTATGATAGCTCAAATGGTTAGAGCAATGGACTAGAATTCCAGAGGTGCGGGTTCGATCCCCGCTCGTACCATAATTTTTAGTGTTGATCAAATATTTCCAAAAAATATATTTCACAGTTTAAAATAACAATTGACAAAATACTTCTACTAAAAATTATACAGGGTGTCAATTAAAAAACAGCATTTAATATTGCCTAAACCAAGGACAGAATAAAAATTTAGCAAAACACGTCAGTTTATATATCAGGTGGACAACTTTTACGGATTTTCTTGACTTCAACCCCTCTGGTTAAAATTTTAAATGCCAACTCCCTTTTTGCCATTTTGGAGTTTCTTATGTAAATTTAGGTACAGAAAATACGAAATAAAATTTTTAAAGAATAATAAAAAATAATAAAAAAATAATATCTATAAAAAAAAATAATAATAAAAATAAATATTCAAAATTAGGCATATAAAAAATTAAAACAAGTGCGTAAAACATATTTAATTTTTTAATTTAAATTATATAACTTTAAAAAAAAATGTAATATAAATTGTTCACTATTATTTCAATTTGAATATACCTACCTACTACCATACTTTTTTAAAAGATATATTTTAATTTAAAAATTAAAATAACACTTTCACTTTTTTATTTGAGTTTCTTGTGTAAATCTAGATAAAATATGATTTTTTACTTTATAAATTTTTTATTTTTTTATTATTTTATATATTTTTTAAATATTTCATTTTTATGTATTATCTTAATTCAGTTTAATTTATTTTTTAAGTAATTTAGTAAATAAAAATTAATTTCACTCATCTGCGTGACAGCCAATTTAAATCTTTTTTAAAATAAAAAACCATTTTTTTTTAAATTTTATTGTTGCAGGCAATTAAAAGGTCTTTTGGACAAACTTGTGAACCTGTTTCACCACCCAGAGTCTCCACATCAGCTGCACCAGAAGATGATGAAACACCCCGAAAAAAGGGACTGAGAAAACAGCTTTTTCACCAGTCTCAGAAATTGAAGATAAAAACTTCAAAAATCAGAGTTTTAAACCAAAAATTAAAAAGGTACAAAAGGAAAATTATTTCCTTAAAGGTATTGGTTAAAGATTTAACGCAAAAAAATTTATTATCGGCAGAAAACATTTTGCTTTTTGAAAATATGCCTGATATAGCAATACAGTTGCAAAAACGCAAATTACAAAAAAAAGCAAAGTATTCTGCTGAACTACGCAAATTTGCAGTAACACTTTGCTTTTTTTCACCGAAGGCGTATGATTATGTTAGAAAAACATGTGATACTTGCCTACTGCATAGAAGTACTAAAGGTAAATGGTATAAAAATGTAAGAGCTGAACCTGGATTTACTGAGGAATCTTTCAACACTTTAAAAAGACATGTAAATTTATCCACCAAGAGTGTTATTCTTTCGCTAATCATAGACGAGATATCACTTCGGAAACAAATCGAGTGGGACGGAAAAAAATTTCATGGATATGTAAACTATGGATTAGATTTAGATAGTGATGTGAATGAAGAAGCAACAGAAGCCTTTGTAATAATGGCGGTGTGCATTAATGGGTCGTGGAAGTTACCTATGGGGTTTTTTTTTTCAAATGGTTTGAATGGGAATCAAAAAAGCACTATTGTATCCCAATGCATCACTCTAATACAAAATACTGGTGCTCATGTAACTTCTGTTACTTTTGATCGTGCACCATCAAATATCACAATGGCTAATGTGTTGGGATGCAAAACAGGCTTAACTAATAAAAAAACATATTTTACTTTAAACCAAAAAAATGTTTGTGTTTTTTGATCCATGCCACATGGTAAAATTAATTAGAAATACTTTCGGGGAAAAAAATATTTAAAGATGGTAATGAAAATATAATAAATTGGGAATTTATTGAAAAATTAGATGAACTACAAAAAGCTGAAGGCTTACATTTAGGTAATAAATTAAGAAAAGCAGTTCATATTCAAATTGAAATAATAGTGAACATTTTATATTACATTTTTTTTTAAAGTTATATTATTTAAATTCAAAAATTAAATATGTTTTACGCACTTGTTTGAATTTTTTATATGCCTAATTTTGAATATTTATTTTTATTATTATTTTTTTATATAGATATTATTTTTTATTATTCTTTAAAAATTTTATTTTGTATTTTCTGTACCTAAATTTACATAAGAAACTCCAAAATGGCAAAAAAAGGGAGTTGGCATTTAAAATTTTAACCAGAGGGGTTGAAGTCAAGAAAATCCGTAAAAGTTGTCCACCTGATATATAAACTGACGTGTTTTGCTAAATTTTTATTCTGTCCTTGGTTTAGGCAATATTAAATGCTGTTTTTTAATTGACACCCTGTATAATTTTTAGTAGAAGTATTTTGTCAGATGCTTTGAGCTATTGTGAGAATGAACTTCAATTAAAGGAATTTCAGGGTTGCTATGGGACGATAAACTTTATTACCAATATAAACATTTTATTTGACATATTAAATAGTCGTTCTCTCGTTCCTCCACAATACAAAAAGGCATTATTTGAGAAAAACATAAAACAAACAAAAAAAATTATTGAAGAAGGTATAGACTATATTTCAAAATTAAAGTTTTTAAATAATGAATTAATAATAACCTCCAGAAGAAAAACCGGTTTTATTGGGTTTATTATTTCTCTAAGAAGTGCCCCCTTATTATATAATGAAATGAAATCATTTTTGCCCCTTTATAAAGTAAGTCAAGATCACTTTGAAATGTTTTTTTCATCTATTCGCACTTGTCGCCAATTCACTGCTTCATATAAAAGATTGTTAGTTAGGGCCGAAATTCGTGACGGGGGTGTAGGAAATTGCAAATTTGAAAGGCCTGAAGATAATATCAATATGAATACACGGCAAATACAACAGACTTTTGAAGAATATTCTTTAGAGGAAATATTTTCTGATCACGACTATATAATGAACTGAATGGTAATAAGCGATTGTTCCTATCAAATAATTGTTTACATTGCCGGATTTGTAACACGTCAGTTACAAAAATCTATAAAGTGCGAGGAGTGTGTTATGGCCTTAATAGGGGAAAAAGAATCTTTTTTAAATTCCTTGATAACAAAAAAAAAAATTTGGGGGGTTAACATATCCGTCAAAGGATGTTATTTTAATTTGTAAAACTGCAGAACATTTTTTAAGCATTAATGAAAGTGAATTAACGAAAAAGAATATTATAAATATTTTAAAAAGCAAAATTATGCAGCAGGTCATTGAATCGAAATGCTTTTTTATTCTTTCTGAACATGTTGTTGAAACTGCTAATAATCATATATATTTTTTAACGGAAGCAATAATTACAAAATATTTAAACATAAGAATACATTTTATCACAAAAAAGAAATCCGAAATTTCAGATCCCGTTAGGAGTCAGTACACAAAATTAATTCTATTTAAGGGACAATTATTTTTTAATGTACAATGTAGGAAAAAATGTATTTTTTATAATTATTAACTTATAATTAATTATAGGAATAAATTATTGTTAAACTGTTCATGTGTTTTATTTTTCTGTAAATCCTGTAACTGGTAGGTAACTTTTGCTTTGTGCCAAAAAAAAATTCATAAAAACAGCAAATATCTTGGTCAATTTAAAAACGAATAGAATTTAATATTGCTTAAACCAATGACAGTACAAAAAATTGACGAAACACTTCAATTTAATATCGGGGGGGCCCTGCCGCTATAATTTTAAATGGCAACCTCCAAAAAATAAAAATATATAAATAAGGTAATAAATAAAGTTAATATTTATCTAGAATTACTCAAGGAACTTAAATAAACACCCGGAATGTATTATCTATTTAAATTTCTAAATTAAAATAATGCCACTTTTTAAAAAGTATGATAATGAAGAAGTGGTTATTATATGTAATTAGGTATTATACTTTTTTAAAAGTTACATTATTTCAATTTAAAAAATAAATATGTTTTACACATTTTCTTTAAGTTCTTTATGTAATTTTGGATACTTGTTTTTATTTTTTTTAACTTTTTCTGTTTTCTGGACCTAGATTTATATAAGGAACTCAAACATAAATAAACAAGGCAAAAATGTCGGAGTTGTCATTAAAAATTTTGGTGGCAGGGGCCGGCCGTGGGGGTCAGGGGGTTGAAATTAAGACGACCAGTGCCTTAAAAGTTGTCTCCCCTGATATTATGTAAATTGACGTGTTTTGCCAATTTTTTATACTGTCATTGGTTAAGGCAATATTTGAATACTCTTCGTTTTTAAATTAACACCCTGTATAAAAATTTGTATAGAATATATATTATAAAAAATATAAGAACATACAAAAAAATTATTTATTAAAATATATTTTTAAATTTTGCGATTCCAACGTTTAATTTTATACATTTGTCTACGCCATGGGAATTCAGCTTTGGTGACAGATGGTAACACTTAATGCGCAATATTACCAGTTCTCTTCTTTTAAGGTCATTGTTTTCATCAAACTGGAGGTGTCAAGGATAGATCACAAAACGGAACGCCAGTAACCGTTACAAACTAAGCAAATTCTTTGGATGTAATGGAGAATCCGAAAAATTCGACACAGTTGGTTTTCAATCACAATGGAGCAAGCTCACATCCAACTACCGCAAAAAGTAAATATGTGCGTAAATATTGGTAAACATATCATATGACCATATCTCATAAATGAAAATTTGAACTCTATATTTGGCACTTTTGCAAGAATCAATTGTTCCAGATCGTAGTCGATTACTCTCAAACTATAATGATCCAAAATTACTAGGAAAACAAATATGGTTCCCTCAGGATGAAGTAATTTGGAGTTGAGGTACAGGAATATCTGGAACAAACGTTTCCTGGCTGATTGATAAGGCGCAGTGCAACAACTGAATGTTCATTTTGTGGGGTCATATTAAAATTTTAATTTACAAAAATAGACCAGAAAATGCCAAAAAGTGGCAATTAATAATAGTCCTCAAGATGCTCTCCTAATATAGTACACAATTTTGTTCAACGAATTCATCATTGTCAGGAGGTGAATTGTGAACACTTTGAGCACCTTATAAAATAGGATTCCAAACAATGATTTTTTTATCACAATCGGTTCCTTTCAGAACAATGTTTATAAAAGAATTCGTTATTTCATCAATTTTATTATTTTCATTATTCATTTAATTATTTCAACTGTTTTTTTGTTCAAATGGATTTCAAAAACCTAATAGCCATTATTTATTATTTTCAAAACTCCATAACTCGGAAACCGCTGAATTTATGTACATTCTGTTTTAACATATTTTGCCTAAAATTGAGAGAAGAATTAAAATATACAGTGTTCCATTTGAAAAATGCAACTTTGGTGTGCTACGACTTTATGACCAACCTAGTACAATTAAAACTATTACAACATCGTAGACATTTTAAAACCCTAAAATTTCTGTATTAAACTTTTTCCGATAAATTGTATATTTTACCCAACTAATGAACCGTTTCCAGAGTGCTATTATTTTCAAAACTTGATAACTTTGAAACTGAATAGAACTATTTTATCAGTTTTATTTATAAACTGTGAAATATATTTTTAGAAATTTTTATAATCAACAGCAAAAGTTATGGTACGAGCCGGGATCGAACCCGCACCTCTGGATCACTAGTTCATCGCTCTAACCAATTGCGCGTTATGTCCGTATAAGCCAAATTTTGAATAGAAGTATTTTATCAGTTTTATTTTTAAACTTGAAATATATTTTTAGACATTTTTATAATCAGCAGCAAAAGTTATGGTACGAGCGGCGATCGAACGCTAATAGCGATGTCAGATTTGACGTCCAGTCAGGAACGCCGCGCCATAAGGTTAGAATATTTGGCAGGATCAACAATGGTTATGCTACTGCTGGGTTAGAATGTGTACAAGTTCTAACGAATTGCTTATCAGTGGTACGTTAGCGTTTTACAATATTTGATTAACACTGAGAGACGAATTATGATATCGAATAATATACAGGCTGTTCTATTTAGAAAAATTCAACTTTGGTGTGCCACGACATTATGACCAACCTTATATAATTAAAATCACTACTGCCTAGTAAACACTTAAAAACCCTAAAACTTGTTTCGATACTTTGTGTATTTTAATCCAATATCAACCGTTTCCAGACTTATCAGCGACCCGGTATATAGACTGTGTTTTGAATGTAGTGGAATTTTGCACGAAGAAAATTGTGGGTAATAGCGAATTTGTCGATTTCTTGTATAAAAAATTGAGCCTCTACCCGAGTAATCACCCAGTATAGCAGAACTAAATAAATACCTTCCATCTTTACCAAGACGAGTAATAATCCTGACTAATAATCCAGTGCAAAGCAGATTTACTTATGGCCTTGGTTTCTGGCAGAGAGCGAATCTAGTCGTCGTGGTATCTTTTGAAAATTATCTTAGCGCTAGGCTAGACGTTAAAAATAATATCCAAATAAATATAAATAAAAAATGTTTTTAAAAACTTTTCATTCAATAAGATAAAGCAGTGGAATAAAAATGTATCAATAAGTATGTGCGATGTAGATAACTTAAAATTATTATAATAAAGTCATTTTTAAACTTTAAATTACTTTAATCATGTTATAAAGTCATATTATAAAAAAAGGACAATTTTAATAATCACAAAATAAAAATTATCCTTTTTAGACGTGTTTTTCGAACAAGGTTTTACAATTAGGTTAGCTTAAATAATTTTAAGTTACCTACATCTCACGCATTTCTTATTTTGTTTTGTTTCAAATACGTTTTTTTATTGATAATCTGTCAATTTTATGAAAATCAATGAAACCAAAAAATATATTAAGTCACCCTTAAAATTGTAATTTTAAAATAATTGGTCAAGCCAAAGAAAAATTTAAACAACTGGAAGTGGCTCAAAATTGGTTTACAAGATTTGACTCAGACACATAGATAAAAAGTTAAGTTAAAAAAAATAGTCTAAACGCTCGTCTGACCACCTCTCTAAATAACAACTGCATTGGCAGTGTTTTTTTAAATTGTAGATCGGCAGTCCCAGATTGTTTAAAGATAAAAGAACGCCGATTTAGAAATCCTGGAATCGACATTTATTTCCTCCGTCTAGAGATTTGATTAGCACATTTTTAAAAAAGATAATGTTGATATTTAATTTTAAAGCCTGTCATCAACTGTAGTATTTTTTTCGGTAGAATGTATTTTGGTTTTTATTTTTAAATACATATCTTTTAACTCTGTTAATACATTTCTGTATGCAGGACCCAATGTACGTGTCCATTTTCCTTTTACAACTTTGAAGGCTCTCCTATTCACTTGGACACATTAAAATGTCTGCAGATTCCTTCGTCTTTAGACACATTTCCATTTAGAATCTATAAGCAGTTTCAAATATAAATAGATTAATTGCTTTTATAATAATTCGTGTTTCATCGGCATCCTGCAATTTAATCTTACTTTATGTTAGTTAAATGTTCGTTCAACGAGGTTTACTCTGTTTTAAATTTTCTACTGATTTTAATATAATAAAATTTTTTTTTTACAATAATCCAGAAGAATTCCATAGAGATTATTTGGTAATAACTTTATACAAATCCTATAAAGTGTAATTGTTTTTATTTTTTTAAGTTATTACCAAGAGAGTATTATATGGATTCATAAAATTTGTATTTAATTCTGTACGAATGAAGTTGTGAGTAAACGCGAATTTACCGATTTTTTTGTATTGGTTTTTAAATTATTTTTATATTATTATTATTATTAATATTCTTATTGACAATCAATTTCTCATCAAATGTTGGGTTCCAAGCCAATCCCGGATGCATGCAGGAGTGGGCTGGTTTCTATTAGTGCTATGTGTTGTCCTGTAAGAATTTTCGATGAAGGTGTTAGTATGCAGTCCTATGATTTTGAGGTTCTGATCTAGTGTTTTTGGAACTAGTCCAGTTGATGATACCATGATCGGTATCACGCGAATTTTATTCAGTCGCCTCATCTGTTGTATCTCGTATCCTGCTCCGCATATTTGGCATTTTTCTCTTGATAGTTATCCAACAAGTTGTTATTGTTGGGTATAGCAACATCTACCAAAAAAGCTGTCTTTGTTTTCTTATTTAACAGTACCACATCAGGCAGATTATTCGTCACCCGTCTGTCGGTGATAATTGCCCGGCCGTAGTACAGTTTGAAGGCATTATTTTCAAGCACTGAACTTGGTTGGTATTTATAATAGGGCACAAAGGTCTGCAGGAGCTCGTATTTATTGGCAAGCTTATGGTGTATGATGTTACACACCCAGTTATGTAGCTGGATGTGTAACATCATCCCAGATGTTATATGTTGTATAGTCTCTGATCTCTCGCTGCATTTTCGACACTTATCGGATTCAACGGACCGGTCTTTGATGATGAATTTAGTGTAACTTCGTGTGTTAATAACTTGGTGTCTTGTATTGCTATCACAAATCCTTCTGTCTCTGGCAATAGTTGTCCATCCTTCAGCCACCTGTTGGATGCTTCCTTATCTATGTGTGGCTGATTCAAGTCATTGTCGGGGTCTGAAAGTAACTTTAGGATGATGTTGTCACTTGTGAGATTAAGTAGAGAGTACGGGTTGTCACTTCAGGTCACTATGCAGTGAAGGCTTGATGTTTGTGCCTTTTTGGTGAAGAAATCTCTCAATTTTTGCAGCTGTCGGGAGTGCGAATTGGTCAAGTCAGCAAGGGATCTTCCATCTTCTCTTCGTGGTAAGGTTATTCGGAGAGTTAATGAAATTAGGTGTGACTTGTACTTATGTAAATAACTAGCTCCATTTCAAGATCCCGAAACTATAGGTCAACACGGGCACAGCATAGGGTTAATTGCTGTAATGAGATTTCCGGCGTTCAGTTCTGTCTTCAGAAGAGCTCGCACCCTTTGGACTTACTGAACTTTCATCTTGCCTTTTTCGATGTTTAAGGCTTTACATTTTTACGAATTCCATATGGATGTCTTTCGAGAAGGTGTATGTCATGTTAATAAGCTTTTTAGTTGGTTATGGTCGTCACCATAGAACTTAATATCATTATATACAGAAGGTGGGACATGGTTCGGGAGTCATCTGATTTTGATGTTAAAGCCATGTCTTGTATTGTTGAGCAACGTGAAGCAGAACCAAAGTAAACCTAACGAGTCTCCTTGGTAAATTCCCCCATTGATGTGTATCTCATCGGTGCTAAAAGATTGATCGCCACTATAGATCCTCAGGTTCGTTCTCTACTGGTGCTTGATAGTTGCCAGTAAATTGATGATCATAGGGTGAATTTTGAATATTTCTAGTACGTCTAGGAATCAGGAATGTAGTATACTGTCAAACGCCTATTTATAGTCTATAAAAGATATGTGTATGTTGCGTTGTTTTTTCTGTGCCTGCTTAATGTAGTATACTGTCAAACGCCATATACAGAAGGTGGGATATGGTTCGGGAATCATCTCTATTGGCTTTGATATTTATAGTCTAGCCTATTTATAGTCTATAAAAGATATGTGTATGTTGCATTGTTTTTTCTGTGCCTGCTTAATGTAGTATACTGTCAAACGCCATATACAGAAGGTGGGATATGGTTCGGAAATCATCTCTATTGGCTTTGATGTTGAAGCCATGTCCTGTATTTATGAGCAACGTGGAGAGGGGGTTCTTCGCTAAGCAGAACCACAGTGGAGTCTCTTTGGTAAATTCCCCTATTGATGTATATCTCATCGGTGGTAAGAAATTGATCGTCATTATAGATGCTCAGGTTCGTTCTCCACTGGTGCTTGATAGTTGCCAGGACATTGATGATTATAAGGTGAATTTTATATATTCCTGGTACATCTATGAGTCAGGAATGTGATATACTGTCAAACGCCTTTTTATAGTCCATAAAAGCAGTGTGTGTGTGTTGTGTTGTTTTTTCTGTGCCTGCTTAAGTACCACAGAGTCGATAAGTTGTTCTTTGCATCCTTGATGATCTCGAATGCATCCATTATGGTCCTCGACTAATAGGTTATGACTGTCAATATGATAATAGATACGATTTGCAATGCATCCTGTTAGGATCTTGTACATGGTGGGCAAACAGATGATGGGCCTGTACTGGAACGGGTCTTCTGTCCTATTGCTTTTGGGTAGCACAGTTATGGTGCCCAGCATGAGAAATGCGGGGATTGTCTTCGGATGATGCATTATTTTAGTAAAACGACGGGCCATAGCTTCATGGAGGACCTCAAATTTCTTGTTCCAGAAATTGTGAATAAGGTCAACTCCTGGAGACTTCCAGTTACTCGTTCCCTTAATAAAGCTGCTACTTCCTCCTTGATGGTATTTAAATCTCACCACGTTGAGATTGTATCCATGTAGCATTTCGATTATGCTCTTTTGGTCTTTCCCAGATATTCGACCAATACTCGGTCAAATGCTCTTTGCTCGGCAGCATCTTCTCAGTATTAGTTTGATCTTTGGTGATATTGCTAATCCGATAGAACTGTCTTTGATTGGAGTTGAAAAGCTAGTACTGTCGTTTTCTCTTTGAGCATTAGTTGCATCTCTGCAGACGTTTCGCTTTAGCTGTTAGTTTTTGCTTTAGTGAATCTTGATACTCATCTAGTTTTTGTTGATAATTGAGATCGGTGGGTTTTGTACCTATCTTCTTAAATATCTTTTTAATGCGCGTCTTAAGTCTGCTCGAGGGGTGTTCATTCTTCCGAAATTCTGTGAGTCTTCCTAGTTCCTATTTCAGATCGTCAATTGTCTTCTCAACTCTTTTCTGCCATATGAATTTTTGTTGGTGTGTAGTTTTGCCTGTTTTCTTCTGAGAATGCACTTGTTTATGACATCTAAGGACCGCAACGGCAGAGCAGTAGATGAGTTATTATTATTATTATTATTATTATTTTTATTATTATTATCCTTTGTTTACTTTATTTATATAGCCTATTAGTCTATAAAACTAAATTGGGTCATTTATATTTATTTCTATTAAAATAATGTTTTATTTCAGGAAATGGAAAATTTATCGAATATTTAAATTTTATTAACCGCCATTTTGTTTTGCCATGAAGGAAACACGCTAAAATTTTGCTAGTTTATCCTTGTATCATACTTGATATATGAGAAAAATTCCATTCGGTAAGTAGTTTCTAAATCGATTTTTTTGATATTTGGGAGGTCGCCATTTTGTTCTGCTATATTGGATTTTTACCAAAATGTTACCGTGTTATCCCCATACGGTCCTTGATTTTGACCAAAATTTGAAGTCAATCGGTTAAGCAGTTTCTGAGCTATAAAGTAAAAAAAGTAAAACGTATAAGACCTGCAAACATCTCGAAAGGTGATTTTTTCACAATTACAATACTTCATTTTAGTAAGTAAGTACAGATTTAAGTGAAAAACAAACCCAAAAAACAATGAACCGCTACCGCAATTCAAAAGTGCGGTGCATTTATTTTACAGATAAGAATATTCCGTTGTACCGTAGGTTGATATGTAATGGAAGTTTCCTTCTTCTTACCATATAGGTTTATTTCATTTTGGATAAAAAATAGAACCTTAACTTATAGCCCGCCTACCTCGTAAGGGAACAGGGTCGTTAGGCTACAGAAACTCTAGGAATTATCCAAATAAAACAGTGTTAAGACCCTTGCAGGCCATACATGTCCTAAATAATTGCAGCCGAAACTTACAGCCTATCTTCATAATAAATCAAAGAGCATGCATCAGAAACAAGTGGGTTGTCCAATCGTATTAAGACATCGAGAGAAGAGAGAAATAGTGTTACAAACTGTCAGAACAATATCATCATATAGATTTCCTGTTGATAAAAGAGTCTTAAGGACGATTGTTAAACACTTATTGGACCGTAAAGGTGTTGAAAAAAGTATTCTCATTTATTAAGAGACACTCAAAAATTCTTAGAGAATGTAAGAAAAAAAGTGTTGAGAGAAAGAGGATTTAAATACGAAATCTGCCTTTCCCTTAATGTTCTCTAGAAAAGCAGTGAGTAAAATTATATTGCGTCATACGTAGTCTATAAATATATAACAATAATACCTGGATCACTAATGGGTCAAAAAGTAGCGACAGAGAATGATTCAACGCGAATAGCTTTGATGATGGTTTTGTAGCAGTATATTGCCAGAAATGAAGAAAACATTACGGCAAAATGAGGAAAACTTAAAAAGTGGAATTGCCAAACTGGAATTTATCCTGCGAAAAGATTTCTATATGTGGTTTTCGATACCAAATACTATCTAAATGATTCCATATTATCGTTCTTAAAAATGCAGAAATACTTCCTGAAAATATTATAACGGAAGATATGAATAAAGGAGGCCCCGAAAATATAAAAAGTAAATAGACTGAAAATATAAAGAAAGATCAAACATGGAAAAAAATCGAAGCCATTATTAATTTGGGGTACCAATGGTCTAAGCAAGTAAAATGGTAAATTCTCAGAAATAATCTTCCTGAAGAGAAGTCACATAGATTTATTGATTTAAACCTGCATTAAAAAAATTTGCAGTTTGAAATGTGAATGGATTTGAAATTTTTAGTTATTATGTTCCTTTATGTATCTTCATGTCGAATAAAAAGTTTTTGTATTGAAAATGATTATAACTTTGCTTAAAATCGACGAAAAATGCTAATTTCTACAGACTTCTGTAGTGTTTTTACAAATTTGTAGCCAAAGTCACCCATATAACTCTTAGTAAAAGTTTTCAAGTTTCAGGAGGTGGCCAAATTTCTCCCAAATTGCCTAGTGTTTTACATACAAAAGGTATCAAAACATATTACTTTGGAACTAATACAGTCGATATACGAAGTCGAGAATCGAAAACTAAGAGATCGATGTCTATTTGCGAAGTTTACATGACAAGTTATTCTCATTTTAAGTTTAAGCAAGGCCAACGTTTCCCCATTCTAAGCAATATTTTATGCTACATAATTAAGAACAGAAATATTTAGATTTGGTACCCGACAATTTTTTAGAGTCATAGCATATCCGAATAGGTGATCCATTAAATGTAAAAATAAACACAAAATATTTACATGTCAGGTAATTTTATAATAAATGATAATAGAGACTAAAACTTAGACTTAGAATTAAAATACATCTACCAAAACAGTACAAATTAATTAAACAAAAAATTAAAATTCCACATTCAAATACTCGTCGGAGCTTAAACTCAAACATTGCTTTATTGTCATAAATAAAAACTCACAGACAAAACTGTATACTGTGTACATTATGTTTTTTACACAATTTATATTGCGTTCAAAGGTCGTTAGATTAGTCTTTGATATATTAGGGGACACGCGATTTGCATTACACCACTCTTTGATTATTGACAAGTCCTGAGTCATTATATCTTCTAGAAGTTCCTTTTGTTTCTGATGATACCGTATTATCGTGTCATCAGCAAACATTGTGATTTTTCCCGATATTTTTACACTAGCAAGGTCGTTGCCATAAAGCAAGAGCAGCAAAAGCCCCAATCCCGTGATCTACACAATCAAATGTTTTGGACAAATCGCAGCAAGCTATAGAAGACCTGATCGGTAAGAAAACTTTTTATCGTGAATTTGAATCCTCTGTTGGGCAGATTTTTATAATTGTTAGGTAATATATTATAGAATTGAATTGACATACATCCAGGGTCATTTCTGCACTTCTCTTAACGTTGGTAACTAGGAACTAAGCTGTGTCTGGGTCTAGTATTATAAATATAAATCTCCTGGTGAATCTGGTAAAGTCATGATCTTTAGGTTTATAAATGCTATGCGGTCCACAACCGAACTGTGCTGCGGACAAAAAACTCCCATGAGACAGCATTGTGACCCCGTGCCATGATCATATGGGAAATGTGGCTGTGATACATGCGTTTATGTGAGTGCCCACTCTTGCAGTCATCGGTCCAGAAAGGCATCTAAAACTTTAACACTAGGGACATCATGTGTCGAGAAAAAAAACAAGAAAGGGTCCCAAGATAGAGCCTTGGGATACTACACTGTTTATATATATTTTTGACTTCACCACAGCAACCTGTACTGACTGATGACCGTTGGAGAGGCAGCTTTTATTCATAGCAATTCAGCGTGATCAAAATATTATTGCTTAAATTTGTATAGGAGGATTTAGTGCGAGACACAGGCGGAATTGATGCGAGACACAGATGATGCCGGACAGATATTGACTGTATGAGACCGCATCCAGAATACCAAGAAAAGTGCGGAAATCGAACTGCTGATCCGGGAAAAGATTGTCAGATTCAAAGAAATGAGAAATTCTTAGTGTTATGCACATCTCAAAGAGATTTGAAAAGACAGGTAACAGCGAAATCGGGGTATAGTTAGATATGTCATTGGTATCTCTTTTTTTATTAAATTGGTATAAAGACAGTTGACTTTAAGATGCTCGGAGACATGCCATTGGACATGAACTGATCAGGAGAGTCATTTGACCCATGGCCATTAATAAAAGACTCCCAAATGAATCATATCTTTGTCGTCTTTCGGTAAAATTGGGAGTCATCGAGAGATTTTCTCGGAGCTTTACTCAATATGATGGCCAGTGTTGCCAGTATGTAGCGGTACTGGCAACATCGCGCCAAATCTTCTTGCATTTCTGCTAATATTACGAATAATCGGCAACACGAGTAATTAATGTGATGAACCTCTGAAAGTGCCAGATGGACTGTCTCTTCGAAGTACAATTGGTCTTCGGTAATGTAGCAGGTATTAACTTTTGTGTCCCAAAAATCTAATACGATTTTTTAGCAAAGAAAGAACTTATTGTTTTATTCCTTGAACTACTTTTAAAAATATTTGCATTTTGCAAAAAAATCAATTTTAATTTAACATTTCTAAAAATAACTCTTGGTTTATCGAATAATAACAGCAGTTCTATGATTGTTTTATCAGTTACTTGAGACTGTGACTTAAAAATTTCTAGATAGCAATTATCGATTGCAAATGATAACAGCGGGGAGTTAAGTTGACTGATGTGGAACTTTGTCGCGGATACGGCATCGTTACTTCGAGTGGGTGGCGTAACATGGGAGGCCGGTTACATTTTCTAGATTTATTTATTGGCGGAGTTGCCCATATATAGTGCTTTACTTGTAGATTATTTTTTACTTTAATGTTGTCTACTAATAGCTCATATATTATGAACAATACCTAATAAATTAAGATTGAGCTTTGTTATCAACACATTTTCCCTTTTAATGTTTGTTGCATGGGCGAATAAGTACATTAACTTTATTATTTTAAATATTTTTAAATATAGGGAGGTATCTGTAAAGAACTTAGCCGTTTTTTTTAAATTTATTGTTATTGATTTCAATATTAATTAGTTTCTTATTGTTTCTTATTTCTATGATTTATTGTATCTTTAAACTTAAAAATATGTTGTATGTATGTATCTTTAAACTTAAAAATATGTTGATTAAGCGCTTCCCAACAAGAAGGATTCGAGCTAATTTGTCATTATCGACTCGTTTTTATGCAAGCTACTTCTATGAGTTTATGTGTTTGTTACTGATGTTTCATCCGAATCTGAAAATCTTTATTATAAAACTCCTCGACTTACTGATAATTTCAGACTTTTTTAGTTTATGTACTTAAAATGATTCTTGACTTTTGTGCGAGCAGAGTATTTTGTTTCACCAATGGGCGATTCATTTTATGAATGTCATACGTCGTAAACATAGAGCTTGTTTGATCACCACCGCTTTTAGTTTACAGTTATGGACTCAGGCTGCACCTAAAGTGAAAAAGTGTTAGTCAGTGCAATTTTTGTAAATGCAGTAATTAAAACCAACCGATCACAAAAACTCTGACACCAAAAGAGCTTATCCTAGTAATTTCAACGCAGTCCGCTGAAAATTGTAGAAGGTATAGTAATACAATGCCGACCGTGGCACTATTCGCATTCTCTTTAACGGGTAGTGCAAATGCATGTTTTGATATTTAGAGAAAGTCGAGGGAATCGACGATACGGGACGTGGAATCTGGATTGGAAAGGAAACTGGCAAATCATGCACAGAGCTTGTTAGAAGTCATACGACAAAATAATTTTCTATATGTAATCTCTACCAAACTTAGGACATCTCTATTCTGTTCTATTCACTGGTGGAAATATAAACGAACTGGTAGTAGACTAGAATATAACTCATTTTCCAGGTTAAGGCGTCAGGTGAAAATAGATATGGACAATACCTATAAAAATTATAATCAGCATGGTGAAGACGATGTTCGTCTCGATCCTAACGAATTTTAGTAGTTTGCTGCTGCTAAAAGAAGAATACCCGGTATAACAAGGGGAATGCATGGCGATTAGTCAACCTTCTTTACAGCTGAAGAAATCGTCTCTGCTATTTCAGATTTTTTTGGTAGTTCTTATCTTGTTCCTTCCAATATACCTGTAACTTTGCCACCTATGTCCCCAAATTTAAATATAAATATTTCTAATTTTAATAAGTCAATTGTCTTTAGTGCATTGAAAGGAATAAAGCTCAAGTTGACAACGGGTCCGGACGGCTTTCCAGCGTTCGTGTCCGAGATTGCGCAGGTATTTTTTCTTATCCATTGTCAATAATTTTTAAAGTGTCTAACAAACTGTGCAATACCAGATATTAGGAAGTGTTCTAAAATTTGTCCGGTCTACAGAAAAGGTGACAAACTGAACATTACCAATTTTAGACCTATTTCTAATATCGCTAATTTTTCTAAAGTCTTTGAAATACTTCTTCATGATAATATCTGGTGTAACGTAAAAAGGGACGCTCGACAATAACTAACTTGGCTTGTAATACTCAATTTCTCGATGAGGGGATAGATCAACGTGGGCAAACGGATGTCATATACACTGATTTTCCCAAAGAGTTTGATCGGCTTGACCACATTATTCTGTTACAAAAACTTTAATATTTTGGTTTTTCAGACAACTCAATATGTTTTTTTACTTCGTATCTGCAGAACAGAAAGCAGTTTGTAACTTATGGTGGGGCTAGGTCGAGCGATTATTTGGCAATTTGAGGAGTTCCCCAAGGATTTATACTTGGACCGCTTTTGTTTACGCTGAATGAAATATGAAAATGATATTGTTGACAGTCTCTCGGTCCGCTGTATGCTTTATGCTGACGATCTGAACATTTTTTCGAATATACCCACTAAAAATGATTGTATTGAGCTACAGCGGGACCTAGACATTTAGCATGGGTGGTGTATTGTGAATCGTCTGGATTTAAATGTGTCTAAATGTAATGTTATGACATTAACAAAAAATACCTCATTTAACTTTAACCATCTCATCAATGAGGTTACTCTTACCCGTCTCGATTTTTTTAGAGACGTGAGTGTTGTTTTTGACAAAACAATTTCTTTTGTACCCCATATAACTGATTTAATGTCAAACAGCCTTATGCTTCTTGGATTTATTTTACGAACTACTCGGGATTCTCAAACTATTCTGACTGTAAAAATGTTATATTTCTCGTTAATAAGGTCTAAACTTTTGCCCCCTTGTAGGTCAAACATTTACAAGTTTTCACCAATTAACCGAATGTGTAGTAGTTATAATAATTTTTACCACTAGCTCCGTATTCTTCTTTTTATATTCTCTGTTTCTTTTGTATTTGTTTACTGTTGATCTTTATGGATTAAATTCTATTTTGTGCATCTTATTATTTAAGTATTTTCGTTCATGTATTTATACTGTTTTGTAACTGAGATTTAGTCTCGTGAGGCAGTGTATATATAAATAAATAAATAAAAAAATCTCTATCATTTTGATGATATGATATATGATTTTGATCTTATGATGTTTGGTTGTATAGCTTACCGTAGTAAGCAATTTATTTTAGAAAACACTGATGATAACAAACGAATTTATGGAGAACTAAAATGATTAATATCCTGTTATTTTTTATATTTGCAGAATATATATTGTTATTAAAAATTACAAATTGGACTTGTATTTTATATTTTACAATCACCATCTTGCTGCAAATATACCTTATGTTATTAGAACCATCGACACAAAATTCAAAATAGGGAGCATATATGATAATAATATATATAATATATAAATTTGTTTAATACACCTACCAAACCACCTCAGTCTTAGTATGTGCGATAACCTAATGGTATTTTTAATTATGAATATTTTTCTGTCTGTACTGACATTTTTAGAAACATTGTGCTTATATTTCGTCCTCATTTTTATTCCGAGAACCAACACTCCTATAGCGATCTGAAGAGCACAGCAAACAGATTACATTATTTTTAAATTGCAGATAAACATCGAATGTAAATCTTCTAAACACGTGTTCTTAATGCCTGAGAAGGTTGAAATTCATTTTCTTCTTTCTGTAAGCGTGTCTTCACCAACTTCGAACCATCTTAAATATCGAGATGATGTCTGTGCGATCGCTCGAAGGCTTCGGATCGCACTTGTTTTATCGACCTTGTTGTGACAGCTCGGGGTACGAACAAAGCGACCGTACATTCTAAAGAACATGGCCGTAGATAAAAAAATAAAAGAAGTTATATGTATAGAGGTATCTTTAGAGTTATGTAACTCACAAATATTGGGTGTTAAATAAAAACTTTAATTATTATGAATATTTTCACTAAGCTGTCAAATAAACTGAGCGTCAATTGAACCCGAATGCCTTGTTTTTGCCCCAAAATTGCTTTTCAAGAACCTCTTACACTACCCTAGGAAATTTTCACTTTGATATTAGTTAACTCTTTGCCTCTTTATTATATAAATAATATTATATGTTAGGTTAACCGGCAGATGGTCAGTGCGTTATCGTACTAGTCATTCTGAGGTTGGTTTCGGAAGGACCAAGTTCGAATCCTGGAGTGTATATATAAACTTTTCTGAGTCTCCAGCCAATGTTAGTGGTAATAAAATCTAACATAGACAAGTATAAAATATATCTACTTCATGCGCCACCCCATTTACGCTGATTGACTCCGAATGTGTATGGATTGGGGTTGTTGATACACATTTGTCAGTCGGTAGGTCATTTGATAAAAATCAAAGGCTACACCGTAACCCAAGAGTTGACAGCTCGAGGATGGGGTCTGGGCCGGGAATTAAAGAATGACCAATGACCAATTCACGTTAAGCTGTAGGTCCTCTACAGATTGGCCAATCCCATGACGGAAAGGAGACGTTAAAACAAGCTAGCAAGCAATCTGTTAGGTTTAGTTTTTCACCTAATACATTTAGACTATTTTTTCTACAGCAAAATATTTCCAGTATAATATTTAGTTACATGAAAATCATATGTAAATATAATGGTATGTGCAATGTTTGTTTAGATATGATTTAGTTTATATTTTTTTAGTTACTGATTTTACTAAAAAGCTGACTTTTTATGTGTAGTATTTTATACACTGCAATTTTTATTTTTCTCGCAAAATTAACAATCTTCGCAATATTTGCAAAATACTATAATTCACTCCCTAAGAAAGCAAAAACCCATGAATTAAATTAGAGGTACTTCTTAGTATATGCTTAAGACACAAAAAGAAATATTTCCAAAAAAATCTACTTTGGTAGGAATTATTTCGAAGTTTTGCTTCCAATTTTAGTGAGATAATAAAGCAATCTGGTGGACTATGTCTCTCAGAGTCGTGTATGTTATTATGGTACAACTTGAAAGCTTTACAATTTAATAAAGTGCCTGAAAATGTACAATTAAAGTTTTTTTACACCCTGTATCATGAAAACTGATTAAAGGAACGAAATGGCATTTTGAGAATATAATTAGGAGGCTAATTAAAATTTCACCAAAATTAGCATGACGCGAAAATGCCCTATGATTTTGTTTTGATTTAAAAATTTCCTTTCTTTCTGGCATGAAAATTGCTCCGGAGAACGCCTTGCTTTGTGTGTGCTTATGCTAGAAGGTTTAAATAAAGCAGTTTTTTTTTTATTTATAAAATATTGTAAAACAAAATAAGACAGTTTTAGGGACTTTGTAAAGGGTTTTGCACGAAGCGTTCTTGAAATTTTGTAAAATCTTAGCCAACTATAATTATAAGATTATCATACATATACGTAGGGCTATTGGATTTTTGTTCCCAAAATTACCAAATTATAGATGTTATTGATAAAATGGTATAATGGTATTTAAGGGTGGTCCAGATGCTTTCAATTAATGTATCAGAGTGACTTATTAGGAACGTATATTTAAATGAACTAACACGTTTTCTATTCGAAAAAAAGTTCTTTATTCAGCTAAAGACAATTATCTTTGTATATCTGGTCCTCCAATATTAATAATAACGTTTATTATTTACCACATGGATACAAATAAAAATACAAAGATGTAAATCATACAAATAAGGTAAATAAAAACACGCATTTCAGACTTCTGTAGTCCAGATTCTGTTCTACCAATGCGGCTATAACTAAACAATACATTTTATTAGCTAAATAATAAATAAATAACATAATTGTACTAAGATTACATTATTAGTAAATGAAGAGAAAAAGAGGAAAAAAGGAAAAAAGAAGGAGGGACAGAAATACAAAGAAAGTTTAGAGTATTTCAAAAGCTACTGAGAATTGAGTAACTGAGTAGTAATCTTCTTTTTATAACTTTAGGAGATTGTGACATTTGTGATAAATCTGGATATAACGAATTTATATTTAAAGCAATGTTATAGGAGAAACATTTCTTAAATATTTCAGTTTTATGAATTGTTAAGGTATTCCTGCGTAAATTCAAATGATGTACGTCCGTGTGAAAAGTGATTTTGTTATAAAGATATGAAGGAGATTTAAACGTAAGTAATTTATAATAAAAGCACAAGGCATGCAGCTTACGTCTGTTATACATATTTAACCACGACATTTCTTTAAGTTTGTGAGATACTCTATTACTTATTTTGATACCAAATATAAATCGAATACAGCTGTTCTGCACTTTTTGAACTCTACGTAAATCATAACTGTCCAAACACGCACCATATATATGATCGCATTGATTAAAATGTGACAATATTAGTGAATCACAGAGTTCCTTTTTAATAGATTGGTCAAGATAATGTCTGTGCGGGTATAGCGATTTGAAAGAGCAATATGTTTTTTTAAGAATATAAGAAATATGAGGAGTAAATCGAAGATGTAAATCTAAGACGAGACTTAAAGTTTTTGCGCTTTCAACTATATTTAAACGTTAGTTTCCTATTTTTATATCGACTTCTGGCTTTATATCATTAAGAATATTTTTATTACAAAATAAAAGAACAAGCGACATAGACGGATTCAAATTTAACGTATGTTTAGAGGATATTTTAAGTAGTTCGCCTCAATCGGAGTTAATCTTAATATTAGCTTCTTCATAGTCAGAAGGTTCAAAAGATAAATACAGTTCGGTATCGTCGGCGTAAAGATGATACTGACAGTATTTAAAATATCTATGGAAAGTACTTGTGTAGATACTAAATAAAAGAGGTCCCAAAATGCTGCCCTGGGGAACTCCAGAATCAACTTTAAGAAAATCAGAAAAATTTTGATCAATTTTCACACGTTGAAATCTATCGGAGAGAAATGATTTAATAATGTTTGACGCATGTATCGAAAACCTTATATAGTGTAACATAGAAATTAATATTTTATGATTTAAAAAATCGAAAGCTTTATTAAAATCCAATAGAATTAATGCTGTTACTTCGTTGTTGTCTCGAGCAGAAAAGATATCGCCAGTAACATCCGTCATTGCCGTCGCGCGACTATGTCCAGGCCGAAATCCCGATTGTTTCGTTGGTAAAATATTATTTATATTTACATGGTGGCGAATTTGAGTTTCCAGTACTCTTTCTAAAAATTGCACGAAATTGAGATAAATCCTTAAGAACCCTTACTTTGGGAAGGGGTGTGACACCGGCTTTTTTCCAAATGTTAGGAAAATATTCTTGAAGAATACATTCATTAATTATATGTGTTATAAATTTAATAATATAGGGACAGCACAAGGAGATTAAAGTTATGTTAATACCATCTGTGCCCGCAGCTTTACTTTTAATTTTTAATATAATTTGAAGAATATCATTGTCCGTTATAGTATTAAAAGTTAGCAAGGAATCCAGATTATTTATAGCGTTATATAAATAAAAATGTATAAGATCGTTATTTAAAGAATTATTTGTTTTGGTTGAATTTATATAGAATGTATTAAAATTGTTCGTATCTTTAAGAGCCTCCGGAATTTCTGTTGTCTTTATTGGTCTTAGCGTATTAAGCTCTTTCCACTTATCTTTTATAGGGCTATTTTGAAACGTATACCTATAATAAGCTTTTTTCTCTAATTTAATTGACTTATTAGTTAATAGGTTTTGGTTTTGTTTGGATATTGTTCTTAGTGGTGAAAATATCCTAAAAACTGAAAAATCGCTACTAATGAAGTTGCACGGTGGTCTGTGACTGACTTCATCTTAATTGTATTACGTAACTACAATATACAGGAAAGGTGAATTAATGTGTACCATTAGTAAACAAATATTATTCATATTGCCCGTTCCTTTAAATTTATCAAATTAAGGACATATTATCGCACAATTCAGAATTAAAGCACATTTACAGTTTAGTGTGACCAAAAAGTGTACCTTTTTCAATAGATTTATTAAAATTATTTTTGTACCGTGATGTGAACCAACTTCTGATCAATTTAAGGGGATATGCAATATGTGTAATTACTTTCCACGTCAGAGAAAAAAATCACCCTCCGAGAATTTTGCCCTTTTAGGGTTTCTCGAATCCAAAAAACATGTTTTCCCATTTCTGTTAGTTTGTCGGTCTGTCTCTACGTGGCATAGCTCAAAAACTACTTCTCCGACTGATTTCAAATTTTGGTCAAACATCATGGGCTATATGATAATCGATCGGTAACATTTTGGTAAACATCTGACATGGCGGAAGAGAATGCGGCCTCACGAAATGTAAAAAATAAAAAGAACTTCGAAATTGCACAAAAATAAAGTGTCATATAGGGATAAACTGAAAATGTTTTGACTAAAGCCATTTTTTCGGAACAAAATAAGGGTCTAATGAAATATTTAAAAATTCAGTAGCAAGAGCTACTTACTTATCCAATTGCCTTGAAATTTTGCACAAAAATCAAGTGTGAAACCTATCCGGGTGGAAAACTTCTAGTTTTTATGAAGTTGTTGAACTATGAAAAATAAATAATACTAACAATACTAAAAAAGTATAAAACTGAAAAAAAAGTGAAATAAATTACAGATTTTAATATTTGTATAAAGTTACTACCAAATAATTAAGGGGGAACTGCACGCAGTATTATGGATCATTTGCAAGCCTTCCGCCGCTGCAATATTATGTTAAAGCTGTAAAGGCGGTTTTACATGCTGCAATTCTTTCTTGCAAGTTGCAATAGTCTTGAACAAAAGCATGCGCAGTGGCAAGACATTTGTACCTTTTGTCAAACTGCGCATGCCTTTGTTCAAGACTATTGCATATTGCAAAGAAGAATTGCAGCATGTAAAACGGGCTTAAGAGATATTTATTAACTTCAAGGTGATTTAAGTAGGGAAATATGTATAGTTGGGCGCTAAATACGATTTTTTATGAAGTAATTAAAACTATAATTATAAAACAGAAGTCGATTTGTCCATTTTCGACCATTTTTTGATCACTTTTTGACGCAAATGCCATCGTATATAATTTTTTTATCCACAAAATGGCTCTTCACCGCCTTGCATTGATCCTTTGTCTACGTAACTGCAAAATTTGAAATGGTAAATCGTACTCATGTCTTTGTATTTATGGAGCGCTTGAACCCTTTTGAACCCATTTCTAACCGAAATGTAATTTAAATTGCCTATACATAACACATTTTTTTGAAGTCGGACGCGCAGGAAGTTTTTTCTAATACGTAGGTACCATTTGATCTTACTTTAAACTTGACTAGACCTTGTCGCTGAATTTTCACTTTTTGCGTGCAGTTCTCCCTTAAAAACATAAATTTCCCGATTTCTTTTGTTTACTGAAGGTGCGTATTTACATAAGCCACAAATTAAAAAAATGTAACATTTTTCTTCTGCAGGAGTGCCTATTAAAGCTATGACCACCGTCCTCCCAATTTTTGTTGTTAAAGTAGCATTATTTCTACTTATATCAACGAATATTTAAATCAATTTTGTGAAATATTTATATTGAAACAAAATAGGAACATAACACTCTCATTTATTTGAGCTTTGCCTTGTAATAAGAACACTCTCACTTTGCTGTTACTATAGCTGTGGCAGAATCGGTATAGGCTATGTTAAAGGCGGCTACATAAGATGCTGCGGGAGATGTCAAAGTGATGATTCTAAATAATTGGTAGTCTTCCTTGTTGTGATTAATAACTATTTTGTCTGGCGGTTCTTATCAAACAATCTTAAAATAAAAGAAAGACAACCGACATCCAATTCATTCATGGAAAAAACGGAGAAGAAGCAAATTTTTGCGGCGTTGCCAAATAGTTTGATACACACGTTATAAGTGGATAACGCAAATGTTTTTTGTTGTTTTTGAATATTTTTATAAAAACACAATAAATATAAAAATTATGTTTTGTTTCATTATATTTAAAATACAAGAAATTCTCCGGAGCCCCAATAGTTTTCGTTTTTGATTGTGGCACATCGCACGAGGGGTATCCTGTGATATAAAAAAAGCAATTTCTTCTTGTAGGCCGCTTTCCTGCAAAAATTAAATATTTTTGCTTTTCTACAAAAGCCGCTTCCTCAATAACTTTGATATTTCGATGATTATTGGAACAAAAAGCCACAAGTTGCCTCAAAAATTGTAATAGAATAATTTCTCGTTAATATGCAAAACATGTTAAATTAATGAGTTTAATCATTGCGTTTGGAATTATATTGCAGTTTTTGCTATTTCAGAAAAAATATCTAAATTTTAGTTTATTCAAAAAAATAACCGAAAATAAAAAAATCATCTCAACATGTAGATTAACCTGTCTACCATGGATTTCGATACATAACATTGAGAAGAATACTATTTAAGCAAAAGATAGTAAAATTGTGTTATTTATCTTAACTTCAAATATACACAAAATCATTGACAATATTGACATCTTTAAAAATTATTTTCTTTGATGCCCAACGAACTGAAGAAACTCACCAGGCTTAAAACTATTGCGCAGTGGACCTGCACAATAGTTTATTAGGAGAAAAATGGCACAATTCATTTTTTAAGTGGATTTTAAAAATATTCTGAGAAGCATTTACCAGCTACTTTAAAACCATAAGCTAACTAAAGATGTTGAAAACGAATTTTTGAACCATCTTATGTCGAACTGCTTTGTGAACTTGTTGATGTCTCCCTAGGTTCATAAGTAGCAACTAGAAAAAAAATTGTTTTGTATTTTATCTTATCAGAATTCGGCGCAACTTGAGTTATACCTAATAAATTAATAATTTTAGCATCAACACCATTTTTGTTACATTTAGTGGGAATATTTCTTGATTTAACGTGACATTCAAAATTTCTAGTACGACTCTGGCTCCTATCTAAATAGATGTTCGTGTCTAGGTGACACGCACTTGTCTGGAGTAATTTTTTTCCTCACGATTTCTATCAAACGTAGTAGGATGTCGATTGAATGCTTGATGCTTGATAACTATCTTAAATTCAATCAAGTTGCTTATTATTTTACTGTTAAGAAGCATATTCGAGAACAGCCGAACAACCTTACGGAAGATATACATTGTATTATTTGTATTTTAAGAGATGGATATGGTAATCCCAAACTACAGAATGCGAGCAAAAACAAGTACCGTTTTTCTTTTAATTTTATCGGGTGATCTTAAATTCGACCAACTACTTAACTGGAATTACGAATGTGGAGTTTGATTGTATAATATATTCTATTGGGCTAATCAGAATTATAGAAAATTATTGGGGAAAAGAGGTCAAATTATTTTAGTATAAGAAAAATAGTATATTTAGAAAAACTAAAAACGTTGATTTTCCCACCTAGTCAGCGTAAGAGATTTAGTTGAACAAAATTCACTTAATAAAAGCAACTTCTGAAAGCTGCACCCAAGACTAAAATGGACGATAGAAGCAGATTAATGACTTTCTCTTTATAGCAGAATATTCAAGAATTGTAGAATGAGGAGCAGGAAAGCTTGGAAGCTAGTAGGAAAAATGAAATTTGAAATTAATGAATAAATCTGTGAAACCAACGATTCTTCTAGTTTTGAAGACCTGATTTATTTTTTTTTTGCCCGAAGATCTTATTTCTCGCTAACTTGTATACCCTTTACGCTTAACAGATTAGACCCAGTTTTAAATATTGGTTCCATAGGGAGTAACTTGTCCTCTAAATTTAACATCGTTGATTGTATCTATTCGCTCTATTGATGAAAACATAAAAAGGAAGCCTCTTTCCCTCGAGAATAATTTAATCGTGGGTAATCTATTTCCGTTCTACGGTCACAACCATAGATTCTTCTCTGACAAATTATTATCTATCCGCATGCATCTTTTTGGTGCCAAACTTTAAATTGTAACCCACCTCTTGCTTTGTTCGCTCTTTCATTTTTAGAGCGTTCCGATTATGGAAGCTGTTACCAAGAAAGGTTTTTCTTATTTCGTAATTGACAGGTCTTTAGATCCTGCTTAAAGTCAATAGCCTTTTGTTTTTTTTTAGTCAAAGCAATTGCGGTATTTAGTACTTGAGTTTTAGTTTTTTTAGCAGTGCCGGATTACCATTTAGGGAATATAGACAATTGTCTATAGACTCCGCCTTTTTTGGAGACGTAGGATAAATAATTTTAATTCCAACTCAAATAAAAAATATAATATCAGTTACAAAGGATACTACAAATTTTGCTACGATTTTCAAAACTGAATATCTCTGTTTCGAATTAAGCAAATCGAATACGATTTTCTGTGTTAAATAGATTATTGTATTACTTAAGTTGAGCCTAAAACAATTTCTAAATAAAAAAAGTCTTGGCAAAGATCCTGCAAATTTTAAAAATATTCAATATGATACCAAGAAGAAGAAAAAACAATCTTATTCAAACCTACCATTATATCGCTTTATTCGAAAAATCGCAAAAGCAAAACTTCCTCACTTTTTCTTGTAAAAAAAAACAAACTACAGGGTGATTTAAATAGTATATATTTAGGAACAATTTGATAGTCCTAATCATTATCAGCCGAATTTAAAAAGTTTCAGATATGTTATTCTGCAGAACATAAATTTCTGATTAAAACATTTTTATTGTTATACAGAAGTGATAAAAAAATAAAAACTAAAAATAATTTTTTTTTAAATTGGGTCTTATATGGGATACGTGACTTGGATCCGCACCGGAATCCTACGTGGAGTCCAAATTAATAATTTCAATTTATTTTCATAAAAGTGGTGCATGCGAGTACATGTATGTACCTATCTAGATCTGTACAACAACATATTCGAAGATTACAAAAATTAGTCGATATGTAAGACTCTTATGTGTAGCCTTCCTACTAAAAATGTATTTGTCTATGTTGACCTTTCTGTGCCCTCTGGACTAAATATGTATAAAAAAAGAAAAACTAGAACTTATGATAAGCGTTTTGAGGCATTAGCTATATTGTAAAGCTTTTTAAATTTTTGGCAATTTTTTACAATTTGGGCTGGACATATCCATTAAAAGTATTATGTGTTCAGTAATCAGGAAGATAACAAAATACTGTGCAATTGTCCTGTGACAATGAATGTTATGATGGAATTAAATAAACAAAACAAATTGAAGGGAGTTAAATTTTTCACATTTTGTATTATACAGGTGATAGTTTTAATACAAATCCACTTCAGCTCAAGCTTTTGTAATATAATAACCTATTCAGTGCAAAAAAGGCATTCGATTTGCTTTAATTACACTAAAGATATTGAGCTTCAAAAATGGTAACAAAATTTCTTGTTCAGAAGTTTATTTACATTCTCACAATAGGCCAAGATACACTATTCAACAAAACTAGAGCAACACTTTCGAAAAATGTACATATTTCGTTATTTTAAAACTAAATATAAGGTATATATAATTTAGTAACTTTGTATTTCGACATATCCTAGTAGGCTGCTGTTATCGGTGATGACCAATATGGCTAACGATTAAAAAAAAAAAGTGCAATCAAAAGTTTTTATTCCTATTATTTAAGATTGCGGGTTCGGTCAGGTCGTCTGATAATTCGGATCCGAAAATAACAAAGAAAATATGCATACATTGCAACAAAATAGTTATCAATGAAGTGAAATGTAAAAAGTGCAAGTGCATATTCCATCCTGTATGTAGGCGACAAGCAGCAGACCAGAAAAAAACTGTTTGCATACATGTTGAAGACAATGCCGACGGCTTAACCTCTAAACCTGAAGATGGTGAAATAAGAAAATTTCTCGAAGATCAAAATACTGGAGAAGGACGAGGAAACACTTACAAAAAAGATTGATTTTCTAGAGAAAAAGGTAAAGCTCTTTGAAGAATAAAATTGTAACTATAAAAGAGTGGGGCAATACCCTTAAAAGTTACGAAGATACACCCGTAGAGGGCGGCAACACCGCAGCCGAAATATATGAAGATAGTAGCATAGAATAAACGGCCTACCAGCAACACACCAAATGAACAGCAGACCAAATGAATCGCTTGGCTGAAAGTGTTTCTCAGGGAATAAAGCAAGGCCTGGATGCATATGCATCATTTTTCGATTTGACAACGGCATTTGACAGTGTCTCTTTAGATATCCTTATACGAAAACTCTCTTTCTACAACTTCCATCTTGATAGTGCTGCCTTTGTCGAGTCATACTTCAGTGAGCGGAGCCAGTTGGTTTCGTATGATGCTGCCACCTCAAGCAGACATACCATTCGACATGGGATGCCTCAGGGCTTGGACTTGGGGGCCCCCTTTTATTCCTCAATCATGTCAGTGATCTTTCTGCTTGCCACCAAAACTCTAATCTGATTTTGTTTGCTGACGACACCACTAGCTTACAACAATATCATCCTTCAGATCCCATTCAAAATATGGTAAATACTGCGCAGTTGAACATATATAACGGGCTCTTGGCAAATAGACTAGTCTTAATATTTCCAAAACACAAAATCTTGACTTCACATTAAGAAACGCAGGACCCAACCTGCCCATCAGTGACTCAGTAAAGTTTCTGGGTGTATACCTTGACCCTGGGTTGACATGGGAGCAACATGTGGATATGCTCTAAGCTATCAAAAATTAAATATCTAATTAAAAGACTATCTGGTAATGTTTCTAAAAGAATCTTAATGTGAGCGTACCATGGATATTTCTCTTCCAACATGACTTTTGCACTGTTGAATTGGGGCCAATAGGAAAATGCAGCCAGAATATTTGGCTTGCAGAGGAGGTTTGTGCGTGTTTTTATGGGATTGGGCTATCATGACTGCTGTCGACCATTTTTTTCAGAGTTGCGTATACTTACCTTGCCCTCTATTTTTGTGCTGCACTGTCTGACATACCTCAAACAAAATATAGGAGACTTCACATCTCATGCTGATGTACATACCTATCCGACTGGTAACAATGCCAACATTGAGCACAGCTTTCACAGGCTCGGGAGCACTCGGGGTGGCACTAACTATTACTATGTGACTTTTTATAATGTCTTACCGCAGAGTGAAGGTGGAGATATTTGTCCGCAAAATTAAATCTTTAAAAAAAATCTTTTTATTCCCTTGAGGAGTACCTCAATAATGATTTTAATGACCTCAGTCAGGTTTGCTAAATTGCTTTTTTTTCTATTTTTTAAATTTGAAACCTGTAAAGTCTGTACTAATGATGTTTTTAAAATTCAATATGTTTGTGTTCAACTGTACTGTCTGTATCCTCTATACTTACTTTGTAATAGTCTAAAATCTATTATTGATATTTCATTTTTCTACTTATTAACGTGTAAAAGCACTTGTGTATTATTACCAATAGATATTTATCTATCTATCTATAATAAATATTTATTTACGGATTTAATATGCCCAAAGGTATCCCAACTTTAACACAATTAAACGAGAGAGGTCATAGAAGCATTTTTCACAAGTGAAAAGTACTCCGATTCAGTGTGTTAAAATAATGTCCCGCTCTATTGTAAGGACATTTAGAGAACCTGCCAAAGACCCAAAAAACAACCATATGGATGAATAGGCGCTTCAAAAGAGTTTTCTAAAACGATCCTTGATTTTCTGCACCCAGAATTATTGCTGATATTTCAGAAATTATTGTAAGCCCAAGAACTATTCGGAGAAGGTTAGTCCATGCAAAATTATTTTGTAGACGCTCTGCTAAAAGGTGCTTATTGAGATAAGAAATAGGCTTGATACACTGGACCGTAGATGACTGGAAGGAAGTCCTATTCAGCAATAAATCTCGTTATAAGATTTTTAATTCTGATGGACTGCGATGCAGCAGATGAGCAATTAATAAAAAACACGATGCTAAATAAGTTACAGTTAATTATGTTATATGGGGTTGGTTTTCATGGAAAGGATTGATCTTTTACACTTTGTTGATCGTACCATGGATCGATTTGTCTATAGACATCTAAAGATGACTATTCAAAACACACTTCACTAATTTTCAAACATGATTTCAAGAAAACAATATACAGATTATGCAGTGGCTGGCGCAAGCCCCTGACCTTAACCCTATCGAAAACTTGTGAGAAGAAATGGAACGTCGTATTCGTACAGAAATGTTTCCAAATAACCAATTTTCACTAGAGAGTGAATAAAATCAATGAAGGTAGACAAA
Source organism: Kuschelorhynchus macadamiae (assembly GCA_030620095.1). NCBI lineage: Eukaryota > Metazoa > Arthropoda > Insecta > Coleoptera > Curculionidae > Kuschelorhynchus > Kuschelorhynchus macadamiae. The sequence goes on from JAUTXW010000747.1 coordinate 1,169,928, forward strand.
TCTACTTGAAAATATTATTCACAACTTGATTGCCTCAGTGCCACGACGCTGTCAGAAAATTATAAGCAATACTTGATATTCTATTATGGTACAAAATGCGTTGTACTCAGAAATGATAAAAGAATATACCGATCCAAATAATTTCTTTTTGAAAGGCAACTGTTCACCTATACTAATAAAGTAGCAAGTTTGCAGAACGTGATTATATAAGAAATCATAAAACACCTTCTCCGTAGAAAGCGTATAATGACTTTGAAACTCCCTAAAGCGAAAATAGCGGCACGAGTTAATTGTAGCCCTTTCTGGTGCCTCATCGGTCATTTTGTCGGCCAGCTGTCGATGGTTAGAACGGCCCTCCTACATGGTTAGAAATTAATATCTAATTTCATTGTCGGTATAAAAGGAAAGGTTTTATGGTTAGTCGATTAATAAATACCGAATATAATTTTTATAAAATGGTTTTTTGTTTCTGAGAAAAAAAAATCGAATGAGTAATTCTCTTTCAGATGGCTGTAGTCGAATGTTTTTAACAAAGTTCACTTTCATTTCTTATTTTACATACCTTATCTTATTTATTGCTTTGTAAAACGTTTTTTACTGTTTTATATTATTTAACTTGTAGAACAAGATATATACATTTATTTTTTCAGAAGTTCACGTTTTAATTTTATTTTGAATATCCCAATATATTTTATAGCTTTTATTTTTTCATTTAAGCTGCAGTTTTTCTTCATGTCAGGGATACCTATGGAATTTCAAAATTTTTTCTAATTTAAGCAAATGATGATACAGATTACGCCTACTAGATGAGAATCTTCTCGATAGCCGTGGGTCTAGGTTTTACCTTTTCTCTAGTTGGCGAGCTACTATCGGCTTACTATTACGGCACTTGCAATGATAGAGTATGTACACCTCTCAGAAACGAGCTTACAACGCGGTCAGGTGAAACCCTTCAATTTTAAACATGGCGTTAAATGGCTAAAAAAGTCGACAAGAAAAAAGGTTGAATTAAACGATATACTTATTTGTCAGTAAAACAGGCAAAAAATACATGTTCAATCAATGTAATCTATTAACTAATTTATTAATAAACACTACATGTGACAAAAGACAAAAATTAAACGCTTGTGAAGACTAAAATCACATTTTAAAAACTTTTATAAACAATAGTGTGTATAATTTACTGATCTTCCATACACAAATAAAATTAAATATAAGATTTAAAAATATTTTCCAAAGTTCTTTGTCTTGGAACAGTGTTTTTCTCTCGATAAGACATCGGGGTGTCCAATTTGATATTAATTTTTCAAAAGTTAACAGTCTGTGTTCTATTAAAAATTCCTGTTTTTGTTAAACTAATTAGTTTGCCAAATTTCAATTACTTGATAATAACACATAAAAGTTTCAATAGTGTTGAGTAGTTATATTTATTTTTAATCCCATGTCAATCTGGCAACCAAGTTATCTGATGCCTTTACTCTCCTTTAAAAACTGCAACCAGTACTCTGTTTATTTCAGGGCTGGAAATGGACTGGAACGCACCAGACTGGACTCTGTTCCATCACACCTTTGTAGAAAACAGCTACATTTAGCATTAACACGTTTTTAAAATGTAATTTTTATGTTCGTCAGGTTTGTTTTTTGTTACATGTAGAGTTTTAAATTACATTGATTGATTGACTATGTATTTTTATGCCTGTTTTACTGACGAGTAAGTATATCGTTTATTCCAACCCTTATTTATCGGCTTTTTTAGTCTTTTTCTACCATCTTTAAACTTGGAGGGTTTTATTACTTTAGTTAGTTAAAAGCGGTCTACTACGATCTTTTTGGATATTATACACTCTGTACAGGTACACTGTCTTGTTTCACTACTTCCAGGTAAACACATCCCTTTAAATTTTCAACGTTATAATTTATTATAGTTTAAACCAATCCTTCAAAGTACCATTCTTTAAAGTATACGTACATACATCAGATATCCTGCAGTATAAATATTCTATTTAGAAAATTAACCCATACAGGTATTATATGACAGTAAAAAGAAAACAGTAGATAAGTAATAACTGTAATTATAGGCTGTCCGCAAAGTTGGAAAATTAATTAAGAGTATATATCTTAGGAATACAGAACACATTTTTTGAAGTGGAACTGTTTAATTTTTTTTTAAATTTAAATATTATTTTTCATGTTTTTATACACGAACGTTAATCTATATGCACCATGGGTTCTCGGTTCGCCTTTACCCCTTCAGTTGCTTCACGTCTTACAAACACGTGTTTAAAAAAGTTTAAACTAAATCGATTTATATAATTTCTATTTGCATTTTATGAGGAATAAAAACATACATTTTATTTTTGGAGAAATAATAAGTATTGACCCTGCCGTCCAAGTATCGAACTTTTATTAAGTTTTCGAATTAATTTATACAGTGACGTTTTAGTCCTGACTTTAAAGAAATCAAAGTGTCTGGGTATAAATATGTTGGTAAGTATTGTCCTTCAAAAACAGGAATGCGAATATCTTTTTTTAGATTTCCTAGTGATCGCTCAAGGTACGTATATTTTGTGAACGATTTTGCCATGCGAGTAGAAAACTACTACTATTTACTTAGAACTAACCCAGTCATGAAAATCAAAACGTATTTTAATATGTATTGCGAAATTTTACGTTAACTTTTAAATATGGAGAATCGTATCACCCTAGTAAAAACAAGCAAGACCAATAGTTTACATATTTGAACTATTGGTAGCACATCACATTACTTGGATGCGCGCAGCAATCAAGTAATGCGGCAAATATATGTCTGCAACAATTTAAATATTCGGTAGTATCTATGTCTTATTAAAAACAAAGTTTTTTTTTATCAGTTTAACTTTATAGGTTATTTTTATACTCTTCTATATAAGAAGGTAAGGCATAAATTCGGATTGCCTGAATAATTTCATATCTAAGTAACTTAAAATTTATGAAACGTTAATCAATAATTTCATAATTTTTTTCAATTCTCTGTTATTCGCTTTAGTATTAAATAGTTTGTAGTTTTCCTGTTAATTACAATGTTCCAATGGTTTAATTATCAGAATGATTAAACAAATATTTCAGTTGTTTTGTTACATCGGTAGATAAGTATTATAATGGTGACATGATTCGAAACATTAACTTTCTTAAGTAGCCTCAAAAGCACCTTTTCCTCATACTATTTTCTACTACTATTATTAAGTGGTTGAAACAATATTTTACTAAGGCTATAAAGAGTTGAAAATATTAGACAATATATATTACATTTTTACATACATTTAAAAAAATCGTCAGTTGCATGCAATTTTTGCTGAGTCAAATTATCGTAGTTCTTTTACTTCGTCCATTTGATCCAACGTGATCTCTGAATTTGAGTATTTGGACAATATTAATACTTTTCCATTTGGTAGGCGTATTCTGTGATAGTATTGTATGTAAGAACATAAATACATTTTTATTTTTTAAAGGTCAAATAAGGCTCAAAAAGTATTGCGGGAGGTCAGAAAGTAAACTTCATTAAATATGAAGTCTCTATCTCGATCCGTTATCGAATGGTAAATGGTAATAGCAGTAAGGGGTGAGGAAGCCCCTGGGCACACAGTCCGACCTTGATCCAAATCGGCCTTTCCTTCTTATGAAGGCTAGCAACTTGTCCCAATCAAGGGTTCTTAGCTCCTTCCTGGATAGTGTGAATGATCCGAAGGTGTTCCTTCTAAGTCTACTTCACCTATCGCAAATCCATATTAACTGGTATGGGGTTACCTCCTCTGTTAATACCTAATGTGGGGCAGACTCAAAATGAAAATCTTCAGAACAGTCCCAATCCAGGGAGGAGCTAAGAACCCTTGATTGGGACAAGTTGCTAGACTTCATAAGAAGGACAGGCCGATTTGAATCAAAGGCAGAATGAGATCCGAGTAAGAGTAGGTGACAAGGATCTTTTGAGTTTATCTGCTAGGCTTCGATCCCTCACCCTTACTATAGTAGTATACCTCCATTTTGCCTAGAAATGTTTGTCTTCTTCCAAAAAAATTCAGCTTAACCCCCTTTTGCTACTCCCAGAAGAAGTGGAAAAAGGTTAAACATCCGAAAAAGCTGATTTGGTGGTACAGGCACCATAAACCAATTTTTCAAATATTAGCCCATACTAAGAATTTTCGAATACGCTATAGTACTGTCCAATAAAGAACTTAAATCTAAGCTATTTATCTATAATTTATTAAGTTTATAAATCACCATTTTGTGGGGTGGCAATAGATAGTAAAATAACGAAAAGCACGTATGTTATAAATATAGTTGCACACTGCGATAATGTGGTAACATAAGCGAGTAGAAAATGAATTTAACAGCGTCATACATGGTTGGATATACAGAGCGGCGATCTGACTGAATGATTATTACGGATCCGTGGTATGGCAATCTGCAGTGCACAAAGTCCCAATCCCTGCGAGAGGGACGGTAGAGATTGCAAAAAACATTAACTAGAAGTATCTCGTATGTCCACTGACATGAGGAGGTTTTATTTAGGACGAATTCCGCGAATGAACGTTAAAGTTACATAAATTATTTAAAGTAATGATTCCAACCCGCTATTAAGGGAAGTTCTTTGCTATTCTCTGTGACAACTAAGAAAAATCTTGCAGAGAAATTCGCGAAAAAATCTAGATCCGCTCTGATAGTCAAGCTGTTCTAAAGGCAATTCTACGATCCAGGATAAAACCTAAGCTTGCCCAGAAATGCACGAATATTTTCAAGACACTAGCAATACAAAACTAGTTAAAATCCGTTAAGTACCTGGCCACAGCCAGGTCAAAACGCACTTGCGACAGAAGGCTCTTCTCTACATCGCTTTCTAATTCGAAACTCTATCTGGGAATGTACAAGAAACACATTTTCCAGGCCTTAAATAAATTGATATGGAATAAAACTGATTTTGACCGGAACGCTTGTTAGGGATTGGGAATAGTTCACTGTGTCATTACTATAGAGGGGAGAAAACTTCAAACTATTTTAATACTTGCCTAAGATGCAAAGTTCTTTTTTACCAAAATGGTAGCCAAAGCCAAAAATACTAATTAAACATGAAAAAAGTCTTTTTTACCCTAATATCTGGTGACGAAATCGTATCTAGTTCTAAAGTAATAAAATAATTCGTCCAAATTTTAAAAATATAATCCCTTCTTTCCATTTTCCCCTATATATCACTATCACTATATATATATATATATATATATATATATATATATATATATATATATATATATATATATATATATATATATATATATATATATATATATATATATATATATATATATATATATATATATATATATATATATATATATATATATATATATATATATATATATATATATATATATATATATATATATATATATATATATATATATATATATATATATATATATATATATATATATATATATATATATATATATATATATATATATATATATATATATATATATATATATATATATATATATATATATATATATATAAGTAAAATTATTATATTATATATCAACATTGCACTGTGCACATAACGGAGGTTCAATCCTCTAAGTGCAATATATACATTATTTCTTATAAGAAAGCAATCTACCAATATATCTGTGTAATATTTATCGTAAAATCGTTTCCTTACTCATGATTAGGAGTATGGATGTAGGTCTGTAGTTTGGTTAGAGGGAAGAGTTTTGGATCCCTTTTTGGGAGCAGGCTGTAGACGAGCATAATTCCAACTTTTGGACAATTGCGATTGTCATAAGATAGTTGGATTAACCTCTAATTCAGAGGTGCAATACCATTGAGGCCAGAGGACTTTTGGGTGTGCAATGTTTTTTAAACAAAAGAGTTTGTGGCATGCTTCAGACTTTTTTAGAGGAACTAAATATGGATTCTATTGACTTAGTCGTTGAGTCAAGAGAAGGACAGTGCCTCTAGAACTAACTAGTTGTTGTGAATAAAATTGCTCCAAAAAAATGGTTTCAAAAAACAAGGCAATTTTGTTTAAAAAAGTATGCTCGTGTTGTGAAAATGCAAAAGTAAGTTTAACTATTACAGAAAAGGTTAGCTTGGAATTACTATATTAACACAATTTAGAATAAACTGTTGAAAGACCTTCAAACAAATTCATAATAATGTATTCAAACATAAGCTACTTTTTCCTATCTCGAGTTTATGTGTTATTGCCCTTTTAATTTTTCTAACCCATCGAGGTCAATAATATTTTGTATTTTTCTTATTTAATTTTTCTCCAAAATGCAAGCATGAAATATTAAAAATGTAGGCAGGCAATATATTTAAGAGTCGACCTGTACAATTTTTAACAGACATCAATATATCTGGTGACAACGAAATGATTTACCACCTTGTTATTTTAATTGTAGGTAACATTTAAGGCTGAAGTACGCTTGTCTCAGATTAAGGTTTTGATGATTCAAACAATAATTAATTGTTGCATCCGTTTGACCAGAAACAATATACACTTAGTTATTTTTTGTAGAATAACTACTGTTAATAGAAAATATATTCTTTATATTTTTCAAAATTTTGACTAAACTAGAATTTGTAATAAATAAACACGTATTACGACATATAATTGTTTGAATATCTTCAAACTATAAACAGATACGAAAAAAAAAGATCGGCTAATTTTGTTGGGACCCGGTGTTTGTATATTTTTTAAGGGATGTGAAATGAAAAATTTTTAATTAATAAGACCTGTCAAGTTAGTATAGTTAATATCTTAACTTAGAGTTTGGTATTTTAGAAATGGCTTGTAAGGTTTAGGAAAACAAACTAAAAGTAAAATTAATTTAGTAGCTTGAACTAAACGTTTATTTAAAAATAAGTGGTTACAGTCAGGGAAATTAACTAGGACTCTTTACTTGGAAAGAATACTAAAAAGCCATGTATCTCGTAAGGGTTGTTCGTATGGGTTGTGCTATAGGAAAGACCTATGAAACCTAATTTTGTAATGAAATTTACACTGCCGACATAAGATAGATTATTACCTAGGAGCTGTCCTCGCGTGGTATATTTTTATTTTCTTGCTGTATCGCCGGTGTTAATTTGCATTATGCCCCTATTAAGGCAGCAACTTGCTTCCTTAGAAACTCTTAGACTTTTCCATTGCCAAATCTTGAGACCGCCACTGATTATTGCCATAAATCCTACTTCCAAAAAAATAATTTCTTTTTTGCTTCGTTCGCAGATTCTGACAGACGCAGATGAGGCAAGTTATGGAATAACAAAATAAAAAGAGCACATAGTTTTATAAAATAAAATAAAACTTTTGACTAGTTTTGGTCACATGCCGTTAATTTTTGTCAACGATTTGCTTCTGGTCATCATACTGCTTTAAATATTATAATTTTATGTTAGGACAAGCTATGAATAGAATGTATATTAGTGGATTTTGGTTGTTAATGACTCAAAATCTTGTATTTCAGTAAACAAATATTCGCACATCATTGTATCTTTATAGAAAACGGGGTAGTGCTGCCATGGTCGTTACTCTATCTCTACACGAGGTACTACCGCTATTTGAAGGAATTGAGAAGATACGTAATGTTGTAGGTGATGTTATAGTGTGACTCTAAATAAGATCTGCGAAGAGATGGCGCCATCGAAGAGTAAGAGAAGCGTGAGAAAGAAAAGTCAGGCTCAATAACCCGTTGGCCCGACCGTGCGTCGCACACTGGTCGAATTTAATCAAATCTTGGCATAAATAGATTTTTTTTATTTTTAAAAATTAATTACAAAAACGATTATTTCAGACACTTTATCAATCCAGGAATTCAGTAGGCCATGCAAATGACACATACACTTCTGTTTTATTGTTATATTAAATGTCAAAGCTGCATAAAATTACGACATTTTTAGACGCGTTGATAATTAGTTGTTTGGTTTATTGGTTTCAAAGTTCGTTAGATAATATATATTTGAAGTACTTTTAAAAATCAGTTATGGAAGAAGACCACGAAGGTATGTAGTTGCCAAAAAATAAAAATGTTAATATTTGGTTGTATTTTAAAACACATATAGAACCATTAAGTAGGTAATGTTATTTTCTTAGGTGACTTTTAAAAATATCAAAATTCAAAAACCAATTTGTTTGTGTTTTCACCACATTTCCATTATCGCATATTTTTTTCTGTATTGCGTAATATCTCTTTTTATTGAATACACAAAAAAAGGTTGCCCCAACTTGCCCATAAGGAATTATACAGTGTTTTTAAAAAGTCTTGAATTGGCTAAATTTGGTCAAATTTGTAAGATTCGCGAACGGTTAAGCTTTCGAAGATACATTTTTCTTTCTATTACATATACTTTTACCAAAAAAAATATAAAACCCTTTTTTCTGCTTCAATTCTGAATCTGAAAAAGAATTATTTTCATAATATTTTGAATTGTAAATCTAATAAGTTTATTGAGTTTTACCGTGGTAGGTCTTAAAATTTTTTATGCTCGGACTTATAAACTCCCTGCTGGAGAGCTAACTTTGCATTTCAATATCTTGCACCTGACAAAGTCAAAGTTAACTTCTTTGTGTAGGGGTAATTTTAATCAATAAAACCGTATGCATTTTGTTTTTAGACCAAAATGAACCAGTGTTGTCAATGAGTTACATGAAGCTCTTTGAAATCTTTATAAGTTTCCGAGAAAAAAACCTGGACAGTAAATTTAATCGCTTACGAGCAAGAATTTTAGAATTTACGGGTTCTTCAAACCTAAGCCATGAAGCTAATAATATTTTAAATGGCTTCTATTATAAATTTAAACAAAAGTGGTCTTCATGTAATAGAACAAAAGATAGGTTTTTGCAGCATCATGGAGAGTGGCTGCATACTGTAGTTCAGTTTAAAACAAATTGTAAAAATAATAAAGGACGAAAAGCGCTGGATTTTAATTCCTGTAGCGAGAGAACCAAAAGACAAAAAACCAAACTATTGAGAGAAACATTTTCCCCGCAGCAATTAGCTTACGCAGCACAAATGAGTTATCGAGTCAACCAGGAAGTAGAAGCCTCTAAATTAATAAAGACCATTTGTGAGGAACCTCAAAAAGCTAAAGATTATTCCAAAGCGTTAAAAACGGAAAATTATTCACAACTTTCCTCAAATGAAGCTCTTTCTCTTGTGGTTGAAGCCAGATTAACAAAATTTCAATATAAACTAATTAGAAAACAGGTGCAAGAAAAAAACTGTTATATTTATCCATCGTATGATCATATATTAGAGGCAAAAAGAATGTGTTATCCTGAAAACATACGTGTAACAGAAAGTTCTGCAGAAGTTCCTGTCCAATCTTTATTAAATCATACGTGTCAAAGACTTTTACTTTTACAAAGGGATGTTCTGCTTAATGTAAATAGCACAAATAACCTATTCGATTAAGCCGACCAACTGACAACGGAAACATTATAATTTGGCAAAATTCCAGACCTTCCTCCACTCGAATGTGTCGCCCCATAAAAGTTCAGTTTTCACGCGAAACCCGCGAATTAACATTGGCTGAAAAACAACATCTAGACAATCAGTTAACAAATCTGACTCCTTTTAAATGCACCATAGATAACATTAATGTGTTAGTAAGTTTCGACTTACATTTAACAATGATAGATAGTAAAGTAGGAAATGTTTTAGCAGAAAATAATTCTACACAAAAATGTTTTATTTGTGGCGCATCGTCCAAGGAGTTTAATAACATCGACGTTGTTCTTCAGAGGCCTGTAATTAATGCCAATTATTTAAAATTTGGTTTATCCACTCTACATGCTTGGATACGTTTTTTTGAGTGTTTGCTGCATTTGGCTTATAAGTTAGACATAAAAAAATGGCAGGCCAGAAGTGAAGAAGATAAGCAAAAAGTCAAAGACTCAAAAAAACGTATCCAACAAGATTTGCATTTACGATTGGGGTTAATAGTGGATAAACCAAAACCAGGTTTTGGTTCGTCGAATGACGGCAATACAGCTCGTAGGTTTTTCGAAAATGTAAATGTTGTTGCTGAAGTTTGCCATATCGATGAACAGTTAATTCACAGATTTTATATAATATTGCAGACTTTGTCCTGTGGTTATGACATCGATATAGCTAAATTTCAATGTTATACAATTGAAACTGCACGAATTTTTGCAAATTTATATTCATGGTACCCGATGCCACATCTGTGCATAGAATATTAATACATGGAGCAGAGACTATTGGTGCTTTTGAAATTCCTATAGGACAGTTGTCCGAGGAAGCACAAGAAGCTAGAAATAAGGACATTAAAAGTTTTCGTTTAAATTTCGCGAGAAAAACCTCTAGGCAAGATAATTTACAGGATATATTTAATCGCCTTCTTGTTTCCTCGGACCCTGTCATATCTGGGTTTCGCAAAACACCACCCAAGTCCAGTAAAAGCCTTTTACCTGATGCTCTTAGGTTAATAAAACCACCTAATATTTGCAACACGCCTTTAAATTTGGATGAAATTTTAGACTCATCAGATGAAGACTGATACTATAAGTCTAAAATTTATTCAAATTTAGGGCCAGTACCATGGAAATAATTGTTGAAAAAACTATTGTATCTATGGTTAGTATTCTCCAGATAAATTTACCCGGAGGTAAAAGTACTGGCACAAAGTTGTATTGGAAACATTTGATGGTTTTACTGATACTGAAAATACTACTTACCTTTGATCTTATAGAACAGAAATTTGACATTGTAAATTATTTTAAATTGAAACCAAATATTAGGCACATAAAAACTGTCAAATTTCTGTTTTATTAGACTATTATAGTATTCCTACTTACCTGTTTACCTATACCTATCCAGCTCATCTTTCAACAGTGGCATAACTAGAGAATTTTAAAAAATGAATTACAACTTAAAAATTTGGTCAGGGGTAGGGCTTGTATGCTCTGTCTCGGGTATACACCAGTATTAATTAAATAATAAAATAATTCATATAACATGTTATCCATTTAACATGTTGTTTATTTATACATACTTTATTTAAACTTTATTGTAGTTAGGCTAGATATTACTGTAATACTGTATACCTTTGGGTTTTAGTATAATAGGTATCAATATTAAGATATTTATTTTTACTTATAGTCATGGTACAAGGTAATAGCTTCTAGTGTACAGACTTTATTCATAGACCACCTAATATTTGGTTTGAATTTAAATTAATTTACCATGTGGTAATTGGCAAATGTATTTGTTTTTTTTACTAAAGTTGACTATCGTTTTCATCACCCTGTATAATAGATTTTTTGTTAAATTTGAAAAAAATTAAATTTAATGAATTAATTTAAATAAATTATGTAAGTTTTTTAAACTTTTAATAAACCATAACTTATTTTATTTATTTCTATTTATTCTATTTATGTCAAGATTTTATTAAATTCGACCAGTGTGCGTCGGTCGGCCACACTTCTTCCCTAATGAGTCCGTTCTAGACTTACCCCAAGAGCGGTTACTAGTGGAACTATACATTTTAGGTGGTTTCGACAACGGGCCCTATATATATGTACGTGCAGGCAAGAATTGGTGACCAAAAAAAAAAAGTCATTCATAGTTTTGCATAATCCCTTTATATCTTAAAAATAAAAAAACCGAGCCGGAAATGAATGTTAAAGACTCAAAAAAAACTGTGCTTTTACACCTCCTCGCCCGAGGTATACTAGTTTCGACAATTTCCTGTTCCTAAATCAAATTTATTTAGGTAGTGGATAAAAAATTAGAGCAACGTCATATTATTGAAATATAGAATATCTTTACAATATAATATACACATAAGGCTAAAAATTAAATAAAACGTATTAAAATCTGGGAATTGTAAGGAGTATGGTCAAGGACTATTAAGATTTAATGACCGTGAAGCTAATATTGAAAATGATTTAATTAATGAAAATTAATCGTTCTAGCATAATGATCTGCTTCAAAATTTGTTTTCTGATGGTAATGAAAATCTAGACTTAATTATGATCCCAAAATGTAGTAACCCAACAAACCTGAAAACTTGTTTCAACGTGTATGTTCAGAGATAGCTCGAGGTTTTTCGGGGCCGCCCTTAAAAAACTTTTCCTTTTGTATTACAGTAATGTTAGATCTTTTTACCATCATTCGGTACAGTGTGCTAAAACGCGAAGCCAGTCTAAGCGCGGGTTGTGTGTTTTGCCCCTCTTGTTCATGACTCGCGACAGCTCTGTGTACGTCTAATTTAATTGTAAACAGGGCCGGTCGAAAGTTACTGCAGAAACTTCATTGTGTTAAGAATTGTGAAAATTTCTTATTTAGATATATTGCTGAAATAACAGATGAAAAAGAAATTTTTCTCTTAAACAAAGACTTTTCACAACTAGGGTATGTAACTAAAGATACTATCTACATTTTTTTTAGATTTAACTCAGATTTTAATGCATAAGTTCAAAATAAACTCAATCAATAATTTCAAAATTATGTAAAGATATTATTAATGAAGTAACATATCTTTAATCAGTTTATGTCTTTTACATATAGGAATTCAAAAAGTGTATTATCCATACTAATACAATAAACATTGCAAAAATAAAACCCACAGAAAATTAGTGAATAATTTGTATTGTATATATATATATATATATATATATATATATATATATATATATATATATATATATATATATATATATATATATATATATATATATATATATATATATATATATATATATATATATATATATATATATATATATATATATATATATATATATATATATATATATATATATATATATATATATATATATATATATATATATATATATATATATATATATATATATATATATATATATATATATATATATATATATATATATATATATATATATATATATATATATATATATATATATATATATAATAGATATTTATATATATATATATATATATATATATATATATATATATATATATATATATATATATATATATATATATATATGTATCGAACATTAAAGATAACCATCGAGTATAATACTTCAGTGAAATAATGGTTACTTTTTTTTATATAACTTTAACTATAACATTTTGAGCAATATTTAGCTATTTAAGCTATTCTCGTACATCCCTTCAAACTATTATACCATCCTTTCAATGATTCTATTAATGACTAAGCCACTTTGATATTGAAATCCTTTTTCTGATAACTTATATACCGGAGACCATGGGCGTCACTAAGAGGGGAGAGGAGGGGTGAAACGCCCCCAATATCTTGAACAGTTGGCTAAACTATAGTTGAGTTGACTATTAGTTGGCAAATTAGAAGAAACATTTGCCAACAAGCAGAACCAGAAATCTCTATAATATAAAAGGTACAAACTTTTTTACTAACCAAGCCTTGAGTATTACCCGCATATATGGCGAGCAGGCTTAACATTTTTGACTCTGGTCAAAGAAAATGAAAAATAATATAAAAACAAAGCAAAGTTTAGTTGATACTCTTAAATTCAATTTTTTACAGCAGTCTTAATTGTTATGTTTTTGTAAAGCTGAAGTCCCTGTATATTATAACTCACGTCTTATGAAAGTTTTCTATGTTTCAAATAAAGCAGCAGTTTTTATTAAATGTCTGTATATATATATATATATATATATATATATATATATATATGTATATATATATATATATATATATATATATATATATATATGTATATATATATATATATATATATATATATATATATATATATATATATATATACATATATATATACGTATATATATATATATATATATATATATATATATATATATGTATATATGTGTATATATACATATATATATATATATATATATATATATATATATATATAATGTGTTTTCATTCCGGGTGTACATCCGTTCACTACTGTCGTTCTGAAAAGAACAGTTTTGCTGACGTTTCGCCAAAATCACATTTGGCATTTTCGAATTTCTGAGGAAACACAACATACAAACAATACACAAGCCACAAACAACTATAGGTAAACTACTCGGAAACCCAAAAGATAAAATCAAACTGGAAAACCACGGAGTGTACAGTATTCCGTGCCAGGACTGTGAAAAGTTGTACGTAGGGCAAACTAACAGGCGAATATCAGCAAGAGTGGAAGAGCATAAACTCAGCACCAGAAATAAACAAACAACCTCAGCGTTATTCCTACATCATCAGGAAACCGGCCATAAAATAAATTTCGATGGGTGTAGGGAGATTGCCAATATAGAACATTATAAGACCAGAATAATCCGAGAAGCCATAGACGAATCATTAAAACTACCAACAGTATGGAAGACAATAATCGACAAATCGAAAATCGCAAAAACTCAAGCGCAATTAGCGCAGCAACAACAGCACCATCCGGAAAACATAAATAACGACCAACGCCTGCGCAGATATAACCTTCGGCTCCGAGTGGGGGCATAAAAGGAAGCGTCGCAGTCAACAACACTTCAGTCTCTATTCAGACGCGATCAAGAAAGCTTCGAAAATGCCAAATGTGATTTTGGCGAAACGTCAGCAAAACTGTTCTTTTCAGAACGACAGTAATCAATTTAGTCAGTTATATCCTTTCTCACGAGCAATGTCACCTTCAAGTACGATGCCCTTTGTTCCCACCGTATCGGTTGTCGGTTATCTCAAGGAGACGGCGAGTACAAAGACGCCTCGTCAGCAGAATCTGCCCAGCAAGCAAGTTCCCACTGACGCAGCATTCGTCTTTCATATAAATAGTGTAAACTGTAAATAAAATCATGATTCGTTTTTAAGCTTCTGTACTGTTAGTTTAATTTTTGATTTTGTAAATAAAAATATTTTTTAAAAAGTGAATTTTAAGTCGAGAGATATTGGCGCAGTCGTGGTAGGATCTGGCAACGTTGGCAGAACAAGAGAGCTCTAACTGGCAACGGTGGATCCCAATCCTTTATCCAGAAGAACAAAGAAGCCCCATTTTATGCATTGTGACGTCATCAATTTGGCAGAACACGCATCTACGGAAGGAACACATAGTGAAGCCCCTGGTAGAACTAACTGCTAAGAACACGACGAGCGATGTTTCTACCCTGTTTGTAAGTAACGAATCATCACGTTATTTTAAAAAATAATAATATTCAATTACATACCTGTTCGACTTTTCAAAATCGATCTTACATTTTATTCATTAGTAAAATAATCAATTATTCTGTTAATTGATTTTCCGATAAACTAATCAATTATTCTGCTAATTGATTTCTGTATTTCTAAGTGTAACAACGTATAATTTGTGTATAATCAGTTATTCTGTTAATTGATTAATTTTAAGATATTTTTTGGAACTATTTTGACCAGTTATTCTGCTAACTGATCTCCCGATTACATTTGTATTTTTATTATAACAAGAAATATTACACAGTTTTAATTTAATTACACTGTTTATTTTACGTTGGTTGGCATACTACTTTACGTACTGTCTATCAACATAGAATTTCGTAAAATATTTTGTGCTTTATATCCTTTTTATATTATATTGTGCTAGTGTTTATTGTGTTGATATATTGAACAAATATAACGGATAATGAAAGAATAACTGCAGGAGCAGCGGTAGCAGTAATCGAACCTTATAAACTTTCCGAGATTTTTTCTATTATCCTCGAATTCGAAGGTGATCAAATATTTTTACAAACCTTCCTAAATGCCTGCGAATGTGCATATGATATGTCTACGGGTAACCAACCTTTTAGTGATTCACATAAAAAATAGGTTGCGAGGGAGAGCAGCGCAGCTGATAAGCTCCCGAAATCCACTTTCTTTTCTAGAGATAAAGCAATTACTTAATTCTCACTTCGGAGATACGCGAGATCTATCTTCTCTTATTCAGGACTTACAAAGAATGAGACAACTACCAAACGAATCTCCTTTGACTTTCCTTAACAGACTTCAAGTCCTAAATACCAAAATGCATGCCAACATACAAAAATCCATACTCGCACCCAGTCAAAAGGCAGCCCAAATAACATTAATCGAATCCATGTCTCTAAATAGCCTACTTACTGGCCTGGAATCCCGAATTGGCTATATAATACGTGCAGGAAATCCACTTAATCTTTTGGAAGCTCAAATTCGCATAAGACGCGAGCTCCAACTATCATATTTCGAACCCCAAAACTCTTCTAGACCCAATCCGCCCGCTAGACCTATTATTCAAATTAATAAAAGACCTAATGTACAATCTCTTAAATGTCATAGCTGTGGTCGCAATGGTCACTTAGCAAATGAATGTAGATCGCAACAACGTCCTAATGGTTATACTTCCCAGAATTTTGGCAATTTCCAAAGCCCTAATACCAATCAACAATCAAATTCTTTTCAATCAAGCACCTCCTTTCAATCGAATAGACCAAACAACGGTCAGCCAAGACCGCAGTACACACCCCATAACCAATCAAACCAAAACAATTTCCAACGTCAAACGCCATTTAACAATTTCCAACGTCCTTCAGTAATACAAAATAATCCCCAGCATCGTGCTCATGTTGTCAATTTTCGACAATTACCAATATTCCAACGATAACTATTCCGAACCCCAATATGACGAGTATTGTAACCAATATGCAGGAATGTATGAAGATAACCCCGATTACGAATATTAAAATGTTGAAAATATTGACCAACAAGATAAAACGAATTACGATGAATATCAGGATTTTCTTCCCACTTCGAATCAAAACCATCCGCCCATTCGACAGATTTCAAATACCGATGCCGTGACGGAAATCCAAAACCAAATACAAACCCTGAATTTGGACGACATGAACCCGTCATTGAATTTCCCAGAACAACATTTTCTTTAAATCCCCTTCTTGCTGTTAACCCGAAAAATCTATATTACATAAAAGACACATCTAACACTTTTAAACTACTTATAGATTCCGGAGCAGGAATTACGATATTTAAAGAAAACACAGTAAAACACTTTCACACCGAATCAACCCTAGTTCCTTTTCAAGCCGGAAACCCACATAAAGTTTACATATACGATTTAGATATTGATTTCGATGGTATTGTAGGACTCGACTTTTTAGAACACTATGAATGCACCATCGACTTAAAAAATAAACAACTTGTTACAAATTTTAAAACTTTACCACTGTTTAAGGCAGAAGAAAACCTCGAACAAAAAAATAAAATAAATAACGTAAACAATTCTAACGAAATTAAGATTGAAGGTAGGACCGAACAAATTTTTAAATTACGTTGTGATTTAGTCAACACCGATGCTATCCTATCTAGGCAGGAAATCGAAAAAGTTCACATTCCAAACGCAATTGTCCATGTCAATGAAAAAGGCGAATTTCTAACTTCTGTGGTTAATGCAAATGCTATCCCGAAAACCATTAATTTTTCAGATATCGAAATCGATCCTTTTTCTTTTCATTCGCTACTCAATTACAATTTATCCGATAAACAACTATCTCCTAACCGCATTCCCAATATTAAGTCCCAACTTCGTTTAGAGCATCTTAACGAAGAAGAAAGAGAAATAATTACCAATCTTTGCGTAGATTTTGAGGACATATTTTACCTCGAAGGTGACAATCTTACCTTTACCAATGAAATTAATTAATTATTTAATTAATTAATTAAATCCTTGTTAGAACAAGGAATCATAAAACCCTCTATTTCACCTTGGTCATCTCCAGTTTGGGACATCCCCAAGAAACTTGATTCCTGGGGCAAACAAAAATGGAAAGTAGTCATGGATTATCGTAAATTGAATGAATCCACGGTAGGTGATAGGTATCCGCTTCTCAATATTTCCGATCTTTTGGATCAGCTAGGCAAGTGCCAGTATTTTACAACCCTGGATCTGGCTTCAGGATTTCACCAGATCGAGATAGACCCTAAAGATATTCCAAAAACTGCTTTCTCTGTCGAGAACGGACACTACGAATTTATAAGAATGCCCTTTGGTCTTAAAAACGCCCCGTCCACTTTCCAGAGAGTAATGGACAACATCCTTCTAGGCATTCTCAATGAACGTTGTCTCGTCTATATGGACGACATCATTGTCTATTCACCCACAATCCATGACCACATCACACACTTACGCGAAGTTTTTAAACGTCGTCGAAAAGCAAACCTCAAAATGTGAGTTCCTGAGAAAAGAGGTAGCATACCTTAGTCACCTAATCACTCAGGACGGAGTTAAACCTAATCCCACTAAAATCGATTGTATACAGAAATTTCCAGAACCAAAAAATTCAAAAGACATAAAATCCTTTCTGGGTTTAGCTGGTTATTATCGTAGGTTTATTCCAAACTTTGCGAAAATATCAAAGCCCCTTATCAGACTGTTGAAAAAAGATATCAAATTTGATTTCGACTCAGATTGTCGTCAAGCTTTCGACGAACCAAAACAATTACTGACTTCTGACCCAATTCTCATCTATCCAAGTTTCGATGAGCCTTTCCTACTAACAACGGATGCAAGCGCATTTGCGATAGCCGCTGTACTTTTCCAAGGTCCCATTGGCAAAGACTTACCCATTGGTTATGCCTCAAGAACATTATGTAAAGCCGAGACCAATTACTCGACAATAGAGAGAGAACTACTTGCAATTGTATGGGCCGTGAAATATTTTCGTCCATATTTATTTGGGAGAAAGTTCATTCTAGTCACAGATCATCGTCCCCTTACTTGGTTACTTTCTATTAAAGACCCAGGTAGTAGGTTAGCACGATGGCGGCTAAAACTAGGAGAATATCAGTACGAAATTGTTTATAAACCGGGAAAAATTAATAAAAACGCTGATGCCTTATCTCGAATAAAAGTAAATCATTTCCAAGAATGCGCAAAGCTTCAAACAAAAATATCTGTTTTTGCATCAAATGAGACAGATTCCGAAGAACCTAAAACCTATGACGACGATGTAATAGCCGAAGAATACAATAAATTCGTAAGCCTTTACGAAACCAGATCCCTGATCGATTATTCTAAAATCGAAACAACCAACGACCAGCTGTTGGATAAATCACACAAAAATATTATAACATTCTTTCGACGAAATAAATTAGAAGAACTACATCATAAGATTCTTGACGATATTTTCGAGGAAAACATGGAATTTAATCCAAAACAAATAAATATTTTCTCCAGTAAATCAACAAAAAATCGTAAATATTTCATTATTCCTCTCCCGTTTAACCCAGAAACTGTCACACAACTTCTCTTTTACATTCTCTATACCGGTCAAGACGAACTTGACATCTCTTGTACCTATTTCGTTGAAAACACACTCGAACTTCCTATCCTTGAAATATTTTCGTATATTTTTGCAGACAAAAATATAAAATTAAGTATTTGCCAAAACATCACAACAACCCCTAATGAAGACGAAATACCTCAGATCTTAGATCATTACCATCGCGGAAAAACCAACTTACATCGCGGAAAAACCAACTTACATCGCGGAATTAACGAGACGTTAAGACGCATAAAAGAAAAATACAATTGGCCAGGCATAATAAAAGCCGCAGAAAACTTTATTAAAAGTTGCGAAACTTGCCAAAAAGTAAAAATTTGTCGTAAAAACCTAAGCAGTCCCCTAGTCGTAACAGAAACGCCCAAAACACCTTTTGAAAGAATAAACATAGACATATTTGAATACCCAACTCGAAATTACGCCCTAACAGTACGTGACGAACTAACAAAATTTACACAAGCTTGCCCTATAGAGGATAAGACAGCAAAATCTGTCGTTAATACACTTCTTGTATTTTTTCAACATTACGGAACTCCGTTCCGTATACATTCTGATTATGGTCGAGAATTCAAAAACACCTTAATGAATGACCTCTGTGAGCTTTACGATATCAAACTAACTTTCACTAGCGTAGGACACCCTCAATCAAACGGTTCTGTTGAGAGATTTCACGCGACACTTAGTGAAATGATACGAGCTAATCAAACTGAAAACCCTGACGAACACCCGTTTAATGTTCTTCCTTATGCAACTAGATGTTATAACAATACCAAAAACAAAACGCACGGTTTTACGCCTTACGAACTTATTTTTGGACACACCTCATCTAGACCACCCGAAATCCTATATAATGAAAAACGTCTTATTTCCAAATATATGCAAGATCTAAACAATCGCATGCAATACCTTTATAAAACAGCCCGAGCCAGAACATGTCAACAAAAAGAAAAAGTCAAAGAGCGCTTCGACCAAAATGTTTCTGCTCACCCCTATGAATATAATGTAGGAGATAAGGTATACATTAAAGAATCACAAATCAAGGACAAAAGCCAAAATAAATTTAACGGTCCATTCGAAATAATCGAAATTTTACAAAATTCAGCAATTCTGATAAACCCCGAATCTAAACAAAAATCTAAAATAAATTTTGACAGAATAAAACCATACTATGAGTAATTTTTCTCTTCTAGGTTCTTGGCATTTTCAACAGCCACTCAGTCCCAATACACTCTAACACCAATAAACAACACCTTAGGAATTTTCTTTCATGAAGAAGCGACCGTAAAAATCTCAAATGATAAATGGACCCTCCTTGTTTACAAAGACCTCGGACCAATCAAAGAAACAATTAGTAATAATGACAAAATATTAGAAAGCTTATTAAACACTATAGACGAAGACGTACCGCGAATGAAAGCCTTTAAGCCGCAAGTTCAAACTCATGTTAGTCTCCTTAAACAAATATCAAACGCCGTTAATCGAAAGTACACTGAAATAATGGCCGACACTAAAAAGTACATTTTTAGAGAAAAACGTGGTATTCTTAATGGCATTGGAACAATTTGGAAATCAATAACTGGTAATCTTGACGCCTCCGATGGTGAATATTTCAACGAGTGCATCGAAAAGTTAACCCACGATGAAACCAAATAGAAAATCTTTCGAAAAATCAAATATCTGTAACTACCTCTGTTATCAAAAGCTTTAACGAAACCATTCAAAAACTTCAAATTGACGAGGAAACCTTTAATAATGATATTAAAGAAATTCGCGAATCAATTATGGATATTTCCGATCATCTCAAATTTTATCAATCACAACTCGATATCCTAGACTTGTGCGAATCACTAACAGAAAGCTATTCATTTATCGAAAATACTTTGAACGATGCTATAAACGCTGTTACATTTGCATGTTTAAAATTTTTGCACAGTTCAATCATCACTCCATATGATTTAGTAGACTCATTAAAGCATATATCGCAGTCATTACAGAAGAATAATCTTCCCTTGCCGATATATTATTCAAGCGTAGCTCAATATCTCGACATAATAGAATTAAAGGCATATCAATTAGATACTAGAATAATTTTTGTACTAGAAATACCTTTAGTCGAACCTGAAAAATACACTCTCTATCACTTATATCCTATACCGATTCTGGATAATCGAACAGGCCTTCATCACATTTTGTCAATAACTAATAAACTAATTGCGCGAAATGATGATTCTTTACTTTATACAACCATCCGCAATATGAAGTCCTGCAAACCACTAGGCAACCGTATGTTCATCTGTTCCAACATCCTGCCATACCCAATTGATACTGATGCAGTCTGCGAGGCTCAGCTTCTGAAGAGACTTGATCATCTACCCAGAACATGCCAAGTTTTAGTCATTCTTGCCAAAGACTATAACATTCAAGAAATCAGCCAGAATTTATGGTTGATAGCTGTTGCAGACCCTCTGCCCGTCACAATAAAATGTGGATCCAGAGATATAGAGACTCAGATCATCAACACAAATACTTTGATGAAATTTCAACCCGAGTGTAGTGCCTTCGTCGGGAGTACAAGAGTTCGTGCCCAGAAATCAGTTGATGTTTACGACAACGTAACCTACAATTACCACCCAGTCAACATCCCTTTTGACTGCTGTAACCATATGCCAGAGAATATTCACTTACCAGATTTGAAGCCTCTGAAGCTAAACAAAATAGATGTAGAGGACCTGAACATAGCCCAGCACAAGCTAAATCAGTATGCCGATCAGCTGGATCAATTGGTAAATCAACCGTTCGTGAAAAAACACATAAGTTGGTTCACGATCCTTACAATAACACTCATTATCGCACTGATTGCCTTATACATCTTTTGCAAATGTCGAAGACGAACACGTACGTAGTTGTCACCACGCGTCAACTTTCATCTTAATGGGGGAGTTGTTATATCCTTTCTCACGAGCAATGTCACCTTCAAGTACGATGCCCTTGGTTCCCACCGTATCGTATGTCGGTTATCTCAAGGAGACGGCGAGTACAAAGACGCCTCAGCAGAATCTGCCCAGCAAGCAAGTTCCCACTGACGCAGCATTCGTCTTTCACATAAATAGTGTAAACTGTAAATAAAATCATGATTTGTTTTTAAGCTTCTATACTGTTAGTTTAATTTTTGATTTGGTGAATAAAAATATTTTTTAAAAAGTGAATTTTAAGTCGAGAGATATAACATATATATATATATATATATATATATATATATATATATATATATATATATATATATTCTAAATAAATAACTTATAATTTCCAGATGTAAACCACTGTCCCTGAATTGTATTAATCTAATTATATTTTTACTTCTGTAGGTAGAATTTTGTAAATCTTAAGTGCAAGATAATTAGTAGATTTAAGATTACTGCTACTGGTAGGTCTAGTAATTATAAGATGTCTCTGATAATTTATGTACACATAAAAAGGTTGACAATATTTAGCTATTTAAGCTATTCTCGTACATCCTCTTCAAACTATTATACCATCCTTTCAATGATTCTATTAATGACTAAGCCACTTTGATATTGAAATCCTTTTTCTGATAACTTGTATACCGGGGGCCATGGGCGTCACTAAGAGGGGAGAGGAGGGGTGAAACTCCCCCAATATCTTGAACAGTTGGCTAAACTATAGTTGAGTTGACTATTAGTTGGCAAATTAGAAGAAACATTTGCCAACAAGCAGAACCAGAAATCTCTGTAATATAAAAGGTACAAACTTTTTTATTAACCCAGCCTTGAGTATTACCCGCATATATGGTGAGCAGGCTTAACATTTTTGACTCTGGCCAAAGAAAATGAAAAATAATATAAAAACAAAGCAAAGTTTAGTTGATACTCTTAAATTCAATGTTTTACAGCAGTCTTAATTGTTTTGTTTTTGTAAAGCTCTGTCAAAGTCCCTGTATATTATAACTCACGTCTTATGAAAGTTTTCTATGTTTCAAATAAAGCAGCAGTTTTTATTAAAAATACAATCGTGGACACACCGTATGGTAAGTGGTTAGCTTACAATTCCAAAATGGTCAAAAGCAGTGGAATATGCTCCAAACATAATTGTATTCACTTTTTAGTCTACGTTCTTAATCCGCCTCACTAAAACAAAACCGTAAACTGTAGCAAACCAATAGAGCACTACTAATACGGACTGTGGCTCAATTTATATCTCAAGTTATTCGCGTCGGAGGCCAAGGATATATTCTTGAACTCAACCTAGAAACGTAAAAAAAACGCATTTTTCAGGCCTTAAATACTATATGTATTTGGAGTAAAACAAATAACCGGTACTCTTATAGGGGATTGAAAATAGTTCAGTCTTCTGTACTGTAGTGGCGGAAACTCTATACTATTTAAACTTAACGGATCTGCGGTAAGTGGTGTAGGCTCAGAAGGGAACACTTCGGATATGTCACTCTACCCTCAAATCACACGTTGTGCCAATTCATTCTTCCTCAGGAGGAAATAATAACCCTGAATTGGAATGAGATGCACTGCAAGTCTTTGTAAAAAGAAAATTTAGTCCGTGATTAGCAATGGGTTTGTGCGAAAAAAGTAATAGAATATAAAAAAAATCGTAAATTTATATGTGACCCAACTTAGTTCAATACATAGTCATTTATAGTATTCAAATATTTTTATTGGACGTCATTGTGTTGCATCATATTGGAGTCCTACCAATATTTTACCAGTTTCTACCTTTGCCACACTTGCACAAAATTTGAAATTAATAAAATGAGTAGTTTTTTCAGGCCGATTTTTTAAGTATCTTATTAGGCCGCCATTTTCTTTTGATATCTAATATTCATACCAAAATGTTAACAGTTCATTACTATGTAACACTTTTATTCCTTAAGCCTAGTTGGTTTTGCTTTTCAGTAAGTTCTTCCCTGGCATAGGCACATTACGTCAATTGCCACAGAAGCCGCTAAGATGTTGGGTTTACTTTTTCGAGTCCGAAAATACTTTTCTTCTGCCAACTTCTATATCCTTTACACATCATTAATAAGACCCAGCTTTGAGTATGGTTCGCATATATGGAGAGCAGCCATTCAACAGTCTTCAACATTCTTGTCTCTGCCCAAAGAAAATAAAAAAGAATATAAAAACAAAACAAAGTAGAGTTTAATTTTATTAAATTAAATTTTCTATAGCAACCTTAATGTATGACAGCCTGATTGGCTCTTAAAAGAGCGAAATTACTATCGTCGTTGGATTGAAACGGATTATTGCGCCTGCGGCATTGCAAGACATGTTCCAGATAGGGATTATGGTAACCCTGACGTTGCAACGTCACAACAAGGGTACCATGATCCGTGTCGTGAATGTTGGTGTAACGTGAAACAAAAAATTTATAACAGCAATCTTAATTGTTATTTTTACTTCCCTGTAAGGGAAGTACTGTAATCGTGAAAAAATGAGATTTTTTGCAGATCTTTTTGTTTTTGGGTCCTTGGACCCAGAAAAACATGTTCTTCCATTTTCGTCGGTCTAGTTTAAAAAATACTTATCCGATTGACTTCAATTTTGGTCAAAAATCAAGGGTCATAAGAGTATGAAATTGTTACATTTTGGTGTAACCTAATAAAATATCTAAATATTCGGCAAAATTCTATTTCCTGGAAACTTCTTTTTGTGAAGGAAAATAATAAATGACATAATTTATTTTTTGATGACTTCGTAAATAATATTATGAAAAATAAATACTTAAGAATAGTAATAACAGGGTTACCGAACAGATTAACAAGTGGAAACAAAAAGCGCTACACGGTAGACATCCCCATGAGCTTGGTGCCGATCCTCGATATTATTTCTTTTTAATGTAAGGACGTAGCCGATGCAAGCATCAGACAGTGGCCCTTCTGAAAGGTGCACTACAGAATGCTAAACATTCTAAATGGTACGAATTTGCAAAAGATAACCATAAGAGTAAAATAAGACTTAAAAAAATGTATGTCGAATAATCAAATAAAAAAGAGACCATGTGGTAACATATTACATGATAACACAATTTACTGAGTAAACAAATATCAGACAAAACATATACGAACAAAAGATAATCACATAACCAATCCTTTTAATTGCCTTTTTAATTGTAAAATGCTGAGCCTGAAAAGGTCATATTCGGGAAAGTATCGATTGTAATTGTATACTAGTCGATCAACAAATGTACTAAACCCATAATTTGTACGGTGATATTTTTCAAAAAACAGCTGCGATTGTCTTGAAAAATGAGACTGACTGCAGCAATATTTCACAGTTAATCGTCCCGTTTAATAACTTGTGCAAAAAAACTAGAACTGCCATTTTTCTCCCAAACTCAAGGGTTTGTATGCCACAAAGAAGAACTCTTGCATTATAAGACAGATTAATTTTGAACTTTTTCAATTCTGTCAATGTAACACTGATATGAAGGACTCCATATAGTAAAACAGTACTTCACAACACTCCGAAACAGGAAGTTATAGAGACAAACAATAACTTTAGTATCAGTGACATGCTGAGTATATCGTTTAATAAAGCCTAGCAATCTGAAACCCTTAAATACTTACTGAATGTGCAAATTAAAAGTAAGTTTTTAGCAAGAACAAAAATAACACCCAAATAATTGAAAGAAGTAACAACTTCTAGACTTATATAGTTTATAAAGTACGTGGAATCAATCAATGCGATTATTGAACCTATAAAATCGGAGCACTTTACATTTAGTTGTTAAGAAGCAGGTAATTGGTGCTGTATCATTCGACAAGTCTCTTAATGTCAGACTGCAGTTGATTAGAGTCAGAGGAAACTGGTGAAAATAAGTTCAAGTCGTATGCTTATGAAAGACATTTAGATATTTTAAACCAAGATACTATGTCGTTTATAAAAGGGAAAAATAGAATTGGACTGATATGCAATCCTTGCGCGACACTCGACGTTACAACAACCTGATTGGAAACTGAACCACATTTGTTGACCTGTTGACGTCGATTAAATAAATATGACTTGATCAAATCAATGTAGTTTCCAGAAAAACCAATTTGCTGCAATTTTACTATTAGAATCTGATGACAGACACTATCAAACGCCTTGGATATGTCTGTGTAGATAACATCAATCTGTTGGCCAGTCTCAACCGATGTTATTAGGTAATTTTGAAATATCGCCAGATTTGTAGCCGTTGAGCGACCGCGATAAAAACGATGTTGCTCCCCCGAGATATAATGTTTTAGTGATTTTTCACGCGAAATTTCATCGGTGATAATTGCCTCGAACAATTTCGGTATGTGTGAAAGCAAAGAAATACCTCTGTAGTTTTATACGTTGCATCTATCACCGGATTTAAATACTGGCATGAGAGTAGAAAACTTCTAAATTTCTGGAAAAGAACCAAGATCAAAGGACATTTGAAAAAATTTGCAGAGAGGCCCCGACAACGACTGACAGCCAGCATCTTTCCAGAAAAATGGCAGGTATTCCATCTAGACCAGCTCTCTTGAAAATATCTAGTGCTTTTATTTTATCACTGATCTCCGCCTCTGTAAAACGATGTGAGCACAGTGATCTTCCAAAAGAACGTATCGAACTACTGGCTTACTCATGGGGACCTATTCCCAAAAACAGAAGGATTCATGTGCGCTATTCAAGATCAGGTTGTTCCCCCAAGAAATTATTTAAAGTTCGTTCTGAGAGAAGTATACCGATCTGAGTCATGAGATACGTCAACTCTGGCATCAGGACTGGTTGCTGTTATCCCCATTGTGATATCCAATACTACAGTGGTTCCAAAAATGTTGCTGCAACATCTAACTTGCCTTGGACCCTCTCTAAATGATCTAAAAAAAAAATCAAAAGTCCATTATTCTTAACACCTGTAACACTGTGAAAATATGCAGTAAATAGGTCATCTGGCTAACGCTGATGGTTTATTATTTACACCGCAATTGCGAGACTAAGTAAATAATAATAATAACAAGAGAATTATTTTACACTAAAAGCCACTTACTATATGAAGCAATTACACAAGCAGACTAGGGATGCACACCTCTATATTTATTACAGAGAGAATTACAAGCCCAAACAACATCGCAGTAAATTGAAAAATGGGCACAGCAGAAACTACATGGAAAACACCTATATATAATGCAAGACCAACAGATTACAAAGGTTGATTCATATAGATGGCTACAAAAAGAGCAGCTATTTCCTGAGGCAGAAGGGTTTTTTCTTGCAATACAAGACCAAGTCTTAGCCACCAAAAGAATCAGTCATACATGGTACCTACAGAAGATGTTATTTAAATACTGAAAATACATAATAGGAGGATGTAAAATGCTGGCGGGAACTGCCTACGTAGAACGACATAACTGCGGCAAAAATTATACATTACGACAACACAAGAAATATGGATAAACGGAAATAAGTACATGTCCTTCCATTCATAATATAAAATAAGGAATTAAACCTAAATCATTCACACCTCGAGCTAGATCTTAATATTCATCATGTTCAGAAAGCAGTGATAATCTAAACTTACAACATAGTGCGAACTCTCCTGAGATTTGAAGAATGCTAGATAGAGATGGCAATGGTCTGTTTATCTAAATGTCTATCAGATTCATAAATCTAAGGAATGAATGTTGATAATAATAATAATAATAACAATAATAATAAATTAAAAACAAAAAAAAAATCAAATAAAATTATTACCAAATAATTAAATGCATACATAGACTATTTACTGTAAGTAGTGGAAGATGTACGAAGGTAAGTTGTGGTAAAGGTAAATCTACCGATTTTTTGTTTTTGTCGCGTCTTATGAAGTCTATCCATTTTCCAAAAAAAAACAACAATTTTTATACAGAATAACTTTTTTCGAAATGCAGATAATAAACTCGTGGACACACCGTACACTAAGAAGTTAGCGTAGAATAAAAAAATGGTTAAAAGGAAAAGAATACCTGCTTTAAAAATAATTGCATTTACTTTCTAGTCTACGTTCTCAATCCGCCTCTCTAAAACAAAACCGTAAACTGTAGCAAGCCAATAAGGCACTAATAAATACAGGCGGTGGTTCTATTTATATCGCGAGTTATTCGCTTCGGAGGCCAAGGTTATGGTCTTGAACTGCACAATAAGGAAGATTAACGGAGGGCATAACCACCTGACGGCGTCTAAATATTTCCCGAGAATTGTTATTTGTTGCTCTGGGTGTAATGGGGCTTTGGTTCCGAGAAATTTATTTCAAATCGTGAGCAGCTCCGCCATGTGAAGCAAATGTATTGCTTAATATTATGATGCCCATACTAGGAGAGCGCTCTGATTTTGTTTAACACCGATTTATTTTGTTCTTTTATTTAAAACGTGTTCTTAACATGTTAAATTACTGTGATATTCTTGGGATTGGCATATTTTGTTAAGGTATACAACTCTGATTTCATTGACTTTTTCCTGAGCTACTATCATATAATCCTTATAATCATAATTTAATTTAAAAGTGTATAATTAAACCAAAAGTTTAAAATTGCATTATATTGCAAATTAGTACAAATAGCACAATCCATACCATAAAACAGAACATAGGGTCGAATCGCTCAAGAGTACGGACCAGTTTGCTTTATACACTTTTTGACAAGTTTTAAACGTAAACTGTATTCAAAATGTCTTAACTTATATACTAATCTAAACTTATACGACAAATTTTGCGATACATTTTTTCATTTAACATAAATATAAACATTTAAACAAAAGCAACAAAATGCGTATTCTTAGGTTACCGGTTCCTTAAGAGTACTCAATAAAACTTTAAAAAGTTCTCATATAAACCAAAGAGTACGCGAAAGAAGGTAACGCCTAATTAGCCTTTATTAAATTACTTATTTTATTTACAGAAGTCACAGGAAAATAAACCACTTCCTAAGTAATTTGAGTAGTCATGCCACCAACACAAATGACACATAATCAAATCCGATGTGGAATATCATAGTGTTCCAAACTTCCAAAAACAAATCGTTTCGTCCTGGACTTTGTGGACTTGGTGTTCTAATTTGCTTTTCTTCAACCAATTTCTGCTTTTGTTTTATCATATTATTCCATACTTCTGTAAGAATGTAATTATCGTCGTCAGATGAATTATCATTGATAGATGATTCGATTCTTTGTATTTCAGATCGCGTTTTTTGGACAAGCTTTGGTTGCAGTCTATCTGCGACTTTAGATGGAGCAAAATCTGACTCACTAAAAAAGTCCGGGTTAGATGAAAACAATTCAGGGCAAGCAAAGGATTTTTCGCATATTTATACCGGCTGTACAACTAAGAACATAAAAAACTAAACAGTAAAAAAAGTAACAGGAAATAGGACACCAAAGAAAGAGTTTGTGCTTTATTCTTTGCTATGCTATTTCCTACTACTCCATTCATTGTTGTGTAAAAAAGCAGGGATGATCTAAAAAAATGCTTTCAATAACTAAGAAAAAAAAGAAAATGTCGTAAAATGCAAGTCCATTTTCGATTTAATTGTTTATTAATTAATTATTGGTGTCGAGTGAACTATTGGAAATGTCTACCGTCATGCTCGATACATAGACGGAGCCTTTCTACTGTAGAATTTACTGCAGCTTCTATTTCTGCTGCTGGTATCATCTGAATTGCATTTCGAATTCGGTTGATGAAGTCCTGTCTTGTTGTAGATCTATTTTGATACACCAAATCCTTAAGGGGACCCCACAAGTAAAAATCTAGACACGACAAAACGGGAAATATACTGCCCCTACCTATCCAGCTTCCGGGAAAACGCCCATCTAGGAACCGTCTGACATTGTTTGAGTAGTGAGCTGGGCAGCCATCATGTTGGAAGAATAGGGTGTCTAAGTCGATGCCCTCAAGCAAAACTGGCAGCTGATTTTCGAGAAAATCTAAATAAGTCCGTTCATTTAGTAGATTATTGAAAATTACTGGGTCGATAATTCGGTTGTTTATTATGCCGCACCAAACGTTGACTCTCCAACGACCTTGACTCTGGACTTCTCACATCCAGAGAGGATTATGGTCCGACCAATAATGCAGGTTATGCAAGTTCACTTTCCCATCGGAGCAGAAAGTAGCGTCATCGGTCCATAGAATTCTGGAAAAAAGTTCTCTCTCATTCTGCAAATGAACTCAAAATTTGAAATTTGTATACCCGAAAACCCGTAAATCGACATATGTTACTCGAATATTACAAAACAATATTTTTACTACCCTTTCACCCCCCTGAACCAATTTTGCTCCAAAGCAATCCAAACTATTCTTTTATGTATTTTTATGTTTTTTGTGGTCCTGAGTTCTAAAATTTCAAGTCGATACCTCAATTCGTTCGAAAGTTTTCGCGTAATCTAATAGACATACAGGTCGACAGATACCTTTTTTTTTTCGCTGAAATTACATTTTTTACTCGTTTTGGGATATTTTTAAGGTGATGTAGCAAAAAAAAAATAATTTTTTTGTCATTACTATACCACTTCTTCATTTCGAAGAGTCCTATATGGTCGAAGTAATAGTTTAATCAACGTTACTACACAGCGTTAAACAGAGATTAAAGAAGTTTGTCACAAAAATATCACCATATCTAGGATCTGCATTCCAGAATATGCTGTTTAATATTTATTCTCAATTTTTCCTTCGTCCGTGCTATGAATAACTATGGGCACTGACAAACAAATGACTACCGTTCATTGATCCTGGCGATGTTTTCCGCCATATTGGAAACTTAATTTGAAATAGACTATACGTACTAAATTCAAAAAAGTATTTTTTTACAAGAAATAGTTCCACGAAAATCAAGAATAAACGGCATTGTTTAATGTTTTATTTACAAGTACCTGTGGTGCCGTAAAATATTTTGAATGGTTCCTTGAGCTACATCTAATCGGTTTTCTCTAATACTGACATATGGAAACTGTCAAAACATTTATAATATTTTCTTTAGTACGACCACGTCTTCGCCTTGGATAAAAGGGACGATCCAAACTTCCTATTTCACGAAGACGTGCGTCGTGCCAACCGTCTAAAAGTTCTTTGTTCATATCTGCGTCTATCCGGATATCTAATAGCATACATTCTTGCCACAATGACAGCATTTTGAAAGGATTCGAAGTAAATGGCGAGCATATCGTATCCTTCTTTCCGCGAAATTGGCATTTTGACTTTTTAACACAACAAATAAATAAAAATAATACGACACACATTATGCTGTTGAAAATAATTCGACAATTCGTTTTCGTTTGTTATGGTTAAAATCACAGATTTTTGTACAAAGCCTACTTTGATCAAATTTTACAAAGGAAAATCGTAAATTACTTTATGCGTTTTCTCCCTTATTTGGCGCTCCAAAATTGCGGTAACAACCACTATCTCTGCTTAAGAAAAAAATGGCAACCTATGGTGTGCGACATCTAATTTTTTTTAATACTTTTTAACACTAACTTATTATATATCATTCCATCTAAAATAAAATTGTGTCAGTCTGTCTTTTTTTCTTCTAGTTTTCTCGATAACTGAGATAGAGAGAATTAATGGACATATTGACTTGAAATTTGGTAGGTACTCAGGGAGGACTAATCTATAAGAATTGTTTTTGAGCAAAATCGGATTTGGGGGAAGGGGGTGAAAGGGGGCGGTTATTGGCGGTTTTCAGTTTTCTTTAAATGATCGAGTAATATGCCAATTTATGGAGTTTCGGGTATACAGATTTCAATTTTTAAATTTATTTAACAATAATAACGAAAATAAATACTGAGGTTATTAAGTGGAGGGGATGAAAATCTAAAATTTCGTAAAAATATCGAGTAATATGTGGTTTATGGATTTTTGAGTATACAGATTTCAATTTTTGAGTTAATTTAATGTTTTATGGAGATCTAAAGATGATGTGGAAGTAGTGATTTAATTTGCATAATTTTTTTCTCAACATTTTTCAAATTTTAGGTTAAATTGAAATGATAGATGAAAATAACTTTCACTTTACCATTGGCACTTTTTCTCTTTCTCTACAATTTGGTATAGTTAGTTTTTTATTCCGACGTTTCCGATTCGAGCGACCATAATTAATTTTTTTAATTTAAATACGGACCTGGTCACTAACTTATACCCTTCATAACCACAAAATAAAATGTGATAAAAAAGTCTTATCATACCATTTGATTTTTTTGAGAAAGTCCGTATTATTTGAGGAATATCAGAAAAACGCCATCTAGCGACCAGTAGCAAAATAAATTTGGTGACCGTTAATAGCACCGCAAATAGCTCTTTTTTTAAGACTAAGTTCAATAAAATCGGTTCATTCAAAACAGAGATATCAACGTTTGAAACAAAAAATGTTTGAGCTTCCCTCATCACCTTATTACTGAAAATTAAAAAAAATGATGAATAGCAAAAAGTTGCGAAACTTATTGAAGAATACTATGATTATATTTTCGACATACCTTAACTATGCAAATTCACAAAAAAATCCACATTTACGATTTAAAGTTCTTGTTGCGCCCCCTAGCGGCAATTTTTCGAGGTTAAAATTAATTTCCAGCAATTTCTCTAGGCCGATTTACTCTATAATTTTTTTCTTTCGAAACTGTAAAATAAGTGGTTTCTGAGATACGGCGGGCATCCCTTCTTAGTTGTTCACCCGGTATAGTAGCGGTTTCTGAATAGACAGAATGGAAAAGAACCCCTATTTCTTTTAAAGTAAGAGCACGTCTAGGGTTGCTGACCATCCATTTATCGCACTCGGTTGAAAAAGCGGGTTTCAAAGGAAGAAAATCCCTTATCGAAGGGTTAAATTTTGTAGCTGGCATGGGGCGGTAGGGTTAGTAAGGTTATAAAATGACTATTGGCAAATAAAATGGTATCCAATGAATAATGAGATACCTGATTGTTCATTATTACAATCATTGGATCTGTTTTGAGACGGTGTTAAAATGTCGCACCCTAATCAGAAACAGATCAGTATTCATATAGCCTGAATCTGATGATCATCAGATCATCAGATTCACCTGACTGAACTTTTGACAGTTTTCTTGCTCTTTGAAGCATACACTTTAGGGAGCTTATTTGAGACGGTGGATAGTCTCGTCCCAACCATATTAAAGATTCTGTGTGGTGGTAATTTTAATTTTTCCTATACTATTTTCAAATTTTCGAAACATCGTCGCCACTGTACTTTAGCGTGACCTAAGCTACATTTTTCTGGAGCTCTAAGGGATAAATTATTCCTTGCTGCAAAATCTTGTGCCCAGTACTTACCGGCCATTTTGTTTTCTGTATTAAATCTATTCGGAATTTTATTTAATACTGCGTAATAAAACGCCAAGGACCTAGCCTCTTTCATACGCAGTCCATAAAACATGAGATTTAGATCTCTGATATGGTCAGCCCTACCCAGACTAGATGGAAGAGTACTCTAAAATAAAAAAAATACTTTTTATTTTGAATTTAAAGAAATCATTGCATTATTGCCTCTCGCAATGTTTTTCATAATGTGCATTTGATTTTATCAAATGATTTTTCCACTGATCCTTTATTTTCCCCTTTTAAGATGCGATCTCTGGCTTGGTCAAGGATTCTTGAGTAATTTTTAATTCTCTGTCGCTCTTGCACTTGTATTTACCCCACAACAAACTAAAACAAAAAATAAATCTCAGATGCCGCTAAAAGTACGCATAAAATGTTAGTGTCGGGGTTTCCTAAGAGTACGCATGCGAACTCTTAAAAATCCTGACACGAAAATTTTATCAATTCGAAATTTTGTGATCTTGTATGCGATACTGTTTGACAAACAATCTTTTAAACGAAAACCCCAACTGTTTCGCTATATTCCGATAAAGCTTAACATTTGCTAAATGTCAGTTTTTAAATTTTTGAAATGGGACAAACAATGGCAGATATATTGGCATTTGTGTTATTTTGATTATGTGATCATGCCACAAATATTAATGTAATTTTGAGCTCTTGACTTGAGCTTGGTTAGTAGCGTAACTAAGCAAAACTGCAATTAAAGAAAAACTGCCTATATTTTCTCGATATTAGTTATCTTTTTAAACAGGCTCACATTTGTGTATTTTGTTAGTTATAATATATAAGAAAAATTCAAATTTATGAATGTTACGAATACACCTCAAAATTACTGTCTGCTTATGAATTACGTTAATTTTATATATACATCAACAATGAGAACCCACTGAAATAATTATAAAAACGCAAAAGTAAAATGTTTATATTTTAATAAAAATGTTAGCATAGTATCACATTCGCTGTATAGTGCTCCCGACACCGCAGGGGTTTTGATGCGTGCCGCTACAGGATTAATCTTTGCTCTTGAATACGAGAAGCAGTGGGTGGCACCCAAGAGTGAAGCTGCGCCCTTTAGCAGGCGCCGGCTGTCCTGAGGGACACCCACTTGCAAAACGTAATATGCATTACGAGGAACTAAGAACACATTAATTAGTATATAATAGTACTATAAACTGCAATACATAAAATAAGAATAATTTAACTAGAAATTGCATTTTATGTATAAGGAGATAAAAAGATCGTATCATATTATTCATTTCTTTTTTTAAATTACTTAACGTTATTCACTTGCTATTGTTTTTCCTAGTTTAACACCTTCTTTTTTTCGTAAGATCTGAATCCTGATTAAATGTCCTGATAGATCTCTGGACGAGAAAAGTTTGTCCCTGTCTTTTTGGTTTTATATACAATAGTTTGTAATGTTGCGGACCTTTGTGTTCAGGGTGTGTTTGAGTGTGGCTCTCTAAATACCAGTAATTTGAAATTAAAGTTATTTGTTGTATGTAGACCTCTAAAGGAGACTTTAAAGTATTTTTAAATTTTTTAAGGCATTCGCACAACAGTCGATTTTCCTAGATAATAATAGCTACTTATCTTCTGGTACATACAATTAAGAGACCCACGAGAGTGAAACCAAATTCAAATCATGCATTGATAATTTTTTAATAAGTTCAAGCACACACTTTTCCGCATCCGTTATAAACCATAGCTCATCAGATCACTTCTCTTAGTTTTTTGAAACACGATTTTTAGATTTTTTAGACTGAGAGGAATGGGATGCTGTATATTTTCGGGTATTTCCCAACAGCGCTTTTAAAGTCTTCGCCAAACAATTATTTTATTATTCTGAATCTTTGCCATTAGTTAAAAAATATCAGCAATAAAAAAACATAAGAAGGTAGTTTTATCGCCGGAGCTTTTTTAATAAATTAGGTACTTAATGATATTAAAAACGCTGATATTTACAGATCTTTTAAGGCAAAATAAAAAAAATTATCTTGCAGAGGGTAACTTTTATTCCGTGCAAGAGTTTTTAAGCTATGATTTTTAAAGTACCTAGTTTACTTAATTTTTCGTTTTTTTTTTTCAACTAAAAATTTATGTCTCTATAACTTTTCTAACTATGTACTTCTACGAATAGGTATATTTATTTCAATCGGTAGATAGATAGCCTTTTATTTCTACAGATAGTTACAATAAAATATAGGACAGTCTGAGAAATACGTCCTACATACAAAAAAAAGTATCTCTTAAATAACACTAAATATAAATATTACACAAATTTTAAAAAGACATTAAGTGAACACAAATAGCACTTAATAGAACAAAAACTATACGCAGCTGCAAAAACAAAAAACTTCACGAATGCCACTATACAATTTCAATTTGCACATTCTATAAACTCCCGAAGGGAGTAGGGTTGAACAAAACAGTTCTTCCTTAACACTGATCAAACATTTTATTTCATTATTCTAAATTGATTTAATGTAGTGGAGAGGTAGTTAAAAAATCTTACACAGCTGTAAAATGTGTCTTATTCATAAAAGGAAGTTCTAAAGCAAAGGGTAATTAAATTATGGTAAGTGTGACCATTTAGGAGGTGGTTAAAAATTGATTGAAATATAGATAGCTGACAGTGTCATCATTTTATTATGTCTAAATCCTCTACGAGATGATTCCGTATAACTCATACCAAACAAAATTTTGAGGATCCTTTTTTGACAAATAAACATTTTTAATATTTGAGCATCCACACCCAATTACAATATCAAATTTCACGACAGAATAAAAAGTTGAAAAAATATGCAGTCTTGCAAACTTCAAAAACTTACATTTTTTGAAAAATTAAGTCAAATTTGAATATTCATAAAATTGCATCTCCTGCTCATCATCTCGTGGAATCTCTTTTTTATCAATAGTAAAGCCTAAACATTATGTATTGCCATTATTTATTATTAGCTTATTTTGCCTAAAATATTGTTTGGTGCGTTTGATCATAATGTACCGCGCTGAGTAATTTTTCCATAACTGCTACCCGAAATAAAAATACTTGTGTTGTCTGCAAAATGTATAATTTTTTATTAAATTCATCACTTATTACACTGTGAATGTCCGTAATAAAGATGATGAAGAGGATACTCCCCTGTGAAACTCCTAGACCTCGACCACTCCATCCATTCGAAAGCTAATGCTTCACCATGTACTCCGTAGTTATTAAACTTCTCTAACAAAAGGTTGTCGTATATGCAGTCAAAAGTGCGAGAGAGATCCAGAAATATTCCACAAGCCAGATACCTCACTTCAGTGCTATTTAAGTGGCTACGGCATTGGTGAACTGAATGATAGCAGTGTCAATTGATCCATCTTTAACATAAACATGTTGATGTACGTATTGAGAATAAAGTGCAAGTGGTTAAAAAGTGTTTAAGTCTTTTATTCGTCGCATATTCGGAAATCGAGAAAGGCGTTAGATGATTTACTGGCATGTAATTGCTAAAATTCTTTTTGTTCCCTTTTCTACTAGAGGCTTGACGATAACATGGTTAGGATCATCCGGTAATAGAGTTCAATGCTATTTAAGTGGCTATGGCATTGGTGAACTGGAGGAAAGCAGTGTTAATTGATCTATCTTCAAGTAAGTAAGTAGTAAAAATTTTTTTAAGTCCTTTATTCGTCGCATATTTAAAAATCTTTGAGAAACGCGTTAGAAGACTGACTGGCCTGTAATTGCCAAAATACATCTGTTTTGTCCCCTTTTTTTATTGGAGATTTGGCGTAAACATGGTTAATCGTCAAATATATACTAGATGAGTATGACAAGTTTATAAGGTATAATAAAGGACCTGCAATGCAAGATACCCAAACTTTGACTTAACAGAATGTGGTATAAAGTGTCTAGATAAATTTTGAGACATTTTGTCTGTTATCGTACCAGGCAACTGCAATGGATCTTCACATCACAACATCAGAACACCGAATGAGCTCCGAAGAGCAAAGTTCAAGTATTTTCCCCAGACCTGTGCTCACTGACGCGTGACTCACTGTAATTTTAGGTTCCCATGAATCATGTGAATGTAGCCTGCGTCTCTCTTGAAAATCTCAGGGTGCTTGATGATTTCAATAGACTCTTTTTTCCTTTTATAATAAAATCTTGGTATCTTTTACGTTAATCATGTGTTCTGTTAAATTCTGGTAGATGCAGACCGTCCAGTTTTACTTATGTACACTTTTCTGCAAGAACAACGAATTTTATAACCCCGTTAGTTGTGTTTGCAAATGGGCAATGCTTAAGGTCACCAAAACACGTAATTTCTTTACATACAGGAGGAATTTATAAAATACCTCCTTCCTGCGGTGAAATGTATATAGGAGAAATTGTATGGTCTGTCCTGACTTAAGAAACATGGTGAAATGTATATAGGAGAAATCAATATATATGGACAATTCAATATTTTGATGACCTCTACTTTGACGGTGACGATGATCATTTTTACAAGTCGGCGACTTAAGAAACATGAAATATGTATAAGTCCGCTGACACATAATTAATGTAAAAGGTATCAAGGTTCTTGCATCAGACTCGGAATATTAAAAAAGGAAAATTAGAGAATCTTTTGAAATTATCAAGCATCTTGAAAATTTCAATATATACCCGGGCTCCGAACTACATCATGTGTAGAAATCAATCATTCAGTGAGTCACTCATCGGCGAGGACAGGTAGGGTACAAATAACGGAACTCTGCTCATCGGAACTCATTCATTGTATGTTATGAAACCCATGTGGGGAAGACATCAAATAAATACCAAAAGAAAAATCTTTGTAATAGCCAGAAGAAGATGCTCGAATATTCCAAGTCTCTTCAAACTAAGCGGTAGGTTTCAACAAGAACAGCTAGGAACATTTACAGTCGTGCTAGGATCGCTCCTGTAGAGGAGATAATTAAGGATAACCGCCATAATTTGAAAACAAATGCTCGTAAGTTCTTTCCAGAAAGTATCTACCAGCAACTCACAGCAGAAGACGTTCACCACTCTGCGTAGCAAATACTAGCCAGAACAGCCACTACAGAATGCGGTTGTCAATTTATCATCTATTCATTAACAAAATCGGAGAAATCTGTTCTCTCTAAAGGACATAACTTCGCAATTGCTTCAAAAAGTTTTCCAATAGAGGTTATTATAGCGAGTGAAAAGAAGATCGTCCGAAAATTATCCCAGGAACAGATGAATTCAGATCGAAATTAAACCGCAGAAGGAACAGTTATAAAGAGCCTCAACGGTGATCTTCGAAAATAACAACTATGTAGAGAAAATAGGAACATAGCTTCAGGAGGACGGCGATAGGTAAATACGAGCAGATCCTAAGAAAATTGAATGGAGAATCTACGAGATTATTGTGCCTTGGGTACGCCTGACCTAGAGAAGAAGAATTTGAAGCCAAGCGGACCGAAGTTTTCTCGATTTTACGGACTTTCGTAAAATCCGTATATCATTACGCCCCATCATCAGTGCAATAGTTTGCCATCTTACAAAATAGGTAAATACCTAGAAAATATATTAAGTCCTTTTACAGGACGATCTAATTCTTATAACATTCCAAAAATGATATAGAAAAAATTAAAGATTTTATATTAGAACCTGGCGATATTTTGGTCAGTTTTGATGTGGAAGCCCTGTAAATAAACCAGAGTAATATGAAATAAAAATATTGTATCTAAAAAACGACAACTCACATAAAGACAATAACCAATAAAAACAACAAACATGAGACATCCTGTACAGAAGTTCTATACATATATGAACTGCCTATGTTTAAAACTACGCAAAATTTTAGACACAAAAGGCCGTAATAAATAGTTAAACAAAAATTGTTTTAATAATGTCGGGTTGTTAGGAATGAGATAAATTAGTCGAGTACACCTGAACCTCCACCGGGTCGTAAAAGGCTATTCACGTTTTCGGTGCAACAATTATCAGTACAGTTTTCAACTTGTCCGGGCGATTGAAAAATGGCAAAAGTTAACTAAAGCAGAGACCCATTGTTGGTGCACTGAAACAAATTAAGATAATATCTTGACAGATATGTTGCGTCATTATTGTTCCTACGCCTAAACCCAACTAGCTCGACTTTTTAACGGGGAATAGTATAGGTGCATTTGAAGACTTTGTAGGATGAGTGTTAATGTAGTTTTAGTTTTGTCTTAGTTTTTATTTCTATGGGTTTGGAATTTACTAATCAAAAATTTTGGTGATGAATTTACCATTTGGGACTTTTCTTGAAATAATGACGGGGAAGAGTTAAAACAGGATTCTTAATCTTAACCGCTCGAATAAAGAAAAGCACATACCAGCGCAAACGCGGTTACGGCCACGGCTATGGGCATACAGTTACGTCAGGTATTACTGTTATTTTGACATTATTAATAATTGATTTGACTGAATGTGAGATACTTGTAAGTCCAATAAATAGAGAATTACCTTGGAGGAAAGTTTATATTTGAATCAATTAATTGTTCTTTTTGGTGTACTAATTAATATTTTGAGTTATCATTTTAGTAAAGTATGAAATTCTCTGC
The DNA here is from genome assembly GCA_030620095.1 of Kuschelorhynchus macadamiae. Lineage (NCBI taxonomy): Eukaryota > Metazoa > Arthropoda > Insecta > Coleoptera > Curculionidae > Kuschelorhynchus > Kuschelorhynchus macadamiae. The sequence continues at coordinate 1,210,172 of JAUTXW010000747.1, forward strand.
ATTTTTCTATAAAACTTTTTTCTGTCAGACAAACAGTTCCCGAGATACAACGGAATAAAGCGGATTATTTCTAATTTGTCAAAACAGTTCTTTAGTCTTTTCATAACTGACAAATCAATATATAAAGATCGGGCGACAATTCAATATTTTGATGACCTCTACTTTGACGGTGACGATGATCATTTTTACAAGTCGGCTACTTCCGCTTAACCTATTTTTGTCAAATTTTAAACCCGTTTGTAGGTACTATAACAATAAAAGTTTAAGATGAGCAAGCTTGATCTTAACCGTGATCTGGATTAGGCAAAATTTTTTTTTATCGACTTTCGCTTGATCCACTGTTTTAAAACGCCATACGTAAAGGTAAGTTCGATGAATCTCATGAACCTGATGTTGACTGCGACCTTGATCAAATTTTCAGGTCAGCCACTTCCATTTAACCAATTTCTCTCAAATTTTGAACAAACAGATGGGTCCTACAACACTAAAAGAGAGATATAAGCTTTTCATTGACTTTCGATTGACCTACTGTTTTAACATTTTGTACATTTGATGACCTTGAGCTCAATCTGGATTTTGCAATTGCTTTTAGATCTTTTATATGTATACAGGTTGGACGGAAATACGTTAATCTGATAACCTTGACAAAGAGCTTGATTTTTGACGCCTTTGATCTATTTCCGCTTGACTTATTGTTTTAAAAATAGGGCTAACCACATAGGCAAAATGATTAACCAAAAATAATTTTATAACATATTATCACGATTTTATGATTTTTTTCGATTTTTTTTGTGTTAAACAAAAAGCAAGGACTGCTATTATATGTTTGCCACCACCAGAAAGGCATTCTCACGAGGAGGCTAGAAGTTGGATAAAATAAAAGTAAAGAACTTTTAAAAATAAATTCTTAAAAAAAATATACAATAAAATTATTAATAAATTAAAATTATTATATCATAATCATATTATTAACATGTCGAGAGTATAACTGATTTTAAAAGACTGTCACTCCATGTTATTAAAATTTACTATAATCACCATGTGACGTTTATAATATAATTTTAGTTTAGCAATTTTATGTTATCTAAGTGGTACATATTTAGTGTTTTTTTTTTAATTTTTAGCACATAAACAAAAGTTGTATTTAATAAAATATGTTTTAATGCCATTTGCCGGATAGGCCTTTTGTATATTGCACTCTTGGAGAATTTCATTGCCTCGGTATTTTTGATATTGCAGATGGATCAGGTTCTTGTTTTCTCACGGCCTCATTGCTTGTGGAACCATAATTTTTTTTGCACATATAATAGAACAACTTAATCCCATTTTCCTATATATACATGCTCGACCACATTATTTTTGTCATTTGTAATTAATGAATTTTAAAAGTGTACTCAGGAGCGTGGTCTTTTGGACTTTTGTATATTTGTAGTGCCATAACTGAAGTTGGTGGTAAGTCCGAATCCAATAGAACTGTTAGTCACTTAATTTTGTATAATCTATAATATACTGGATCAAAATCGACTTGCAAGAATAAAGTTCTAAGTTATTTAACTACTGGATTGTTATCAAACATATGTACAAAATTTTAAAGCAGTTGGTCAAGAGAGAATGTCAATTTTACATACTCAATTAATTGTTTTACTTGTTTACCATATACGAGTACAAAATTTGACAGAAATAGGTCAAATGGACAATGATCAAAATCGCGGTCAAGGCCAAGATAAACCAATTCATCAGACTTACATATACGTATAACATTTTAAAGTAGTGGGTCAATCGAAAACCGATGAAAATCAATATTGCATTATCAAGCTCACCGTTAAGCTCAAGCTAATCTTAGTCTTTTATTGTTGTAGGGACCATTTACATATACAAAATTAAACAGAAATAGGTTAATTGGAGGTGGCTGATCTGAAAAAAATGATATAGGTCACGGTCAAGGTCAACAAAGTATTGTATTGTCATGTGACTTTATACATGTACTAAATATTAAATCAATACGTGAAGTGGAAGTGGTTCAAAATTGACTTAAAAAATGTGGCTCAGACAAACCGAGAGACAGACAGAAAATAGTTTTCGAATTTTCGTCATTATTTTAGTTATTATAGATGGCTGCAAACTATCATTTTTTTCATTTCTAGGTTACACGTCAAACAAACTGACATATTTTAATATTTTGAAATCAATTCTTTTCTATTATTTAATGTTTTTCTCTTATGATCGGCGCACTGATGAGTCCCGATAGGATGAAAGTATTTGTACAACTACTATGTGTCTATAAAAACTTAAAGTAAATGATATAATTTCTTACGCTTGCTTAAATAATATTGTTTATATTATGTATCGAAACATTCCGTAGACAGACTAGTCTACATGTTGAGGTATGTAATTATATTAAATATTTGCTTCAATTAATTTAAAGTTAAATATTTTTATTCAGTTGCGAAAAAGCCAAAAAAGATTTTTGTTTGTCGATTATTTTAGTTGTATTTAATGAATTTTAATAAAAACCTGTGGTATAGAATGAAAGCTTTCACGGCTGTGGTCAACTAAGAAATCATGGTTCTTAGGATTAGACCATGTCAAAATATCACTTTTCGACGTTTCGCCTTCCATTGCACCAGGCATCTTTAGGGACCTTTACTTCACGAGATCGGAATACTGAATGTGCAAAATTTAATGTAAATTGGATAATTCGTTTTTTAGTAATAATTTTTTAACCTTTCACTAGGCCGCGATATTGTTTCGCGATACTAGATTTTTACCAAAATATTACCAGGTAATCCCCATAAGACCCTTAATATTTGACCAAAATTTGAAGTAAATTGAATAAGTAGTTTGTAAGCTATGTCGCGAACTGACAGACCGGTAAACAGACAGACAGGTCGACGGAATTAAAAAAACATATTGTTTGGTATCTAGGGGCGCTAAAACGTGAAGATATGTAGTTTTTCTTAGGCCTCAGGTTTTTGTAGTAACTCCAAACATCTTGAATTAGTACTAAAATTTTACCAGTTGATTTTCTCATAATACTTAGTTTTTGTGCAAAATTTGAGGTAAATTGGATAACTAGTTTTTTAGTAATAATTTTTTTAACGTTTCACTAGGTCGCCAGATAATCCCCATATGACCCGTAATTTTAGACCAAAATTTACTTCGGATTAGTAGTTTTTTCGCTATGCCATGAACAAACAGACCGACGGAACTGAGAAAACATATTTTTCGGTAACTAGGGACCCTAAATCGTAAAGATCTGAAAAAATCTCGGAGGGTGAAATTTTCATGATTAAAATACTTCTTTCCTTTACGTGGAAAGTAAAGATGGAATTATAATTAATATAATTATATTTAAAAAAATTATTCTATATTTAAACAACTGATAAGAAACCTTTTTATTGAAATAATATTATTTAAAAATATTGACCAGGTTGCGTAACAAAAATATCCCATATGATGTGAACTTTTTTCTGATGATTTGCTTACAACTTTAAATTGACCATTTCTACGTTTTCGAAATAATGTAGATCGCCCGTTTATTCAATACCCAATTGATTTTTAAAAAAATTATAAATGATGTATTTATATAAATTTGTCTAAACATTTGTGTTTTTATTTATTAAAAAAAAAAATACAGAAAAAATGAACATCGTAATGTAATTTATATAGCACCCTGTCTGATAGTTAATATAGGGGCGTATAGTGGGAAGAGCTAAGGCAAATAAAACCTCTATGGTATGTGAATTACCAATTGTAAATATTATCGACAATTTTTGTTATACAATAAATGAAATAACAGTTATCCAGATGGACCTTAAAACTGTCAAGCTATTGCTACTTGATCTTTGAGTATTGTTCTTCCTCCGTATTTGGATCATTTTGTCCTCAAAGTAAGTCCTTACTATTCCTTTAATATTCCATTCCGTTTGTGCGCTAAATGTAAATCGAATTGTACTGACCAGCTAAATAGACGTAAAGTTAAATATTCGGGTCAATCCTTCAGGTAAACATTAGAATCGTGATATTTTGTATAACAGAAAATTTGAATAATATTAAATCTATGGTACAATAGCCAGAGAATCGAGACCTTTCAAAACCAAGAGAGTTAAAAATATCTATCCAGAAATATATAGTGCTAAGAAAGAAAATCCTACATATTAACGTGAGAGACAAACGACATGCCGATTCTAGATAATAAAAGCAGTTGAAAGCTTCTATTTGGAACTATTTTGGATATTATTTAGTGCAGTGGTTTATATTCGACATAACTCCTTGTAGACAGAAGTACCTAAAACTGTAAGGATTAAAATGGATTGGTGAACTAAGAGTAGTAAAATTGATTTTACTTAAAATATTATAATTTTATTTTTTTTAATAAAACATTTTTTATTATTAGCTGTATGTTTATTTTCCTAAAAACCTTTATTTTTTGAAAAAATATTAGTTCATTGAACATACCGCCCACCACCGAGTCTGAGATATACTTACATACTTTTGTGAAAAATGAAAAAATGCATTATTTGGGTACTGAAGCAGTTCTTCAAAAGCACATTAACGATGAGATATTACGTACAAACTTGCCATAATGAGTGTGATAAATGATATTCCTCTTCAGGACTAAAGATTCACCAATAAACTTTAACATGTTTCGCAATGCTTGTAATCGGGAGTCTTTTATTGCAATATCTTTGAGACAAATACTTCGATTTAGCCATTTAGACGGAACATGTGCCATTGTGATGCCGATGCCGATATGTTTATGGCAAAGTGCAATTTATTGTATCGGTAGTTGTTTGACTAGCCCGAGTGCGTTTTCGCGTTATGCGTTTGATATCGCTATAATAGATATGTCAATGATCAATTCTGTTTTATGTGTTTATTATAAAGGTATGTAAATTTAGTAGTTGAGATAAGACTGTGTTTCTATAATGCGAGTGTCATATCTAGAACCTGAATTAATATCAGAAGTAAGTAATAAATTATGGAGCTGTGAACAAGCTCAGAGAGAGCAATGCCTTGCCTGGAACTTCCTTTGTGTAGATACCCTTTACGGGCCATTTTAATAAAGGTTTTTCATTTAAATTGTTTTTAAATTTTAACAGCTGTTTTTATTTTCAGAAATATCATGTTTTTATTTAACCACTCCACCTCCATACCTATTAATAAAACTGCAAAACGTTGGATTGACAGCTTTGCCTCTTAAATGATTTAAGTTTCTAGTTACTTCTAGAATTTTTATATACAGATAAGTTTTCTTTTATTTTCTATCGTTAGATGTCAAAAAGTATTTATGACTGAACAATTTGTGTTTCTCTAGGTACGATGATTGTTGAAGCTTTTTTTTTTTGATGTGTAACAGTTGGTAGTTAGTAATTTATATATTATTTCGCATAATTTTTTACGGGATTAGTAATTCTTTAATATAATACACAGTAACAAGTTTTAATATATTGTCTTTGTTTTGACGCAACGTTTTTAAGTTTATAGGGTTTAAATTTAAAAGGTAATTCAATGCTTGGACACTCGAAGTGGATATTGAAATCTGTGCACTAGTTCCAGAAGTGTATAACTGTTGATATTCTTGGTGAATTCATCTAAATAATCTTATATTTTTATTGCCGATTATCTTAGTGAACATTATATTGTTCAGCGTAATATTGGATTTTTATAAGTCCGTCCTTCCATAGTTTGCACATAATCGCCACCTAACGCATCCTATCTCATTAGTGTGTTTTCTATGAATTTATGAAATGCGTAGATATTCACAGGAACATTTTTTTAGTAGTTTCTCCAATTACTCATTTTTTAAAGAAATGTTGACATAACTGGATAGGGTTAATCAGAAAGATCCCAAACACAACCCAAACGAGTTGCGTTGAGGAGATCGCGCTGACCACTCTATTCGCTATAAATATAGGTCTTCGAAAAAAAATGTATTAACTATATTGCTTTTATGCGGCCTCGCGTTGTCGTATACATAAAGTTTTCAACTTCAACTTGATTTAACATACCGCGCACATGATAACTGGTAATTTTAGATATCGCTCTCCATTCACAGTCTGTTTATAAAAATTACAACTTGAGTTTTGTAGTTCATATTAATAGCTGCGCAAATAGGTCGTGAATCTACTCCAAATGATATTTTATCTTTTGAGCAACTTTATCGGTATCGTTTACCCCATTCTCTCCAGACTCTTATCCTGTTATCGTCTGGATGAAACTGGTACTTTGACCGGTCATGCTCCCTTGCCCATTGATGCCAGGAAACTGTATACTGACGTCACAGGTATTGACGTCTCGCAGGACGCTACGATAATTGATCCTCTCCGTGGGTGTGATAGGTAAACTATAAGCCTGGAATCTATTCTGAGTACTGTTTAAATGTTCGATATCATCATTTTGCTTCATTTCCGCCCCAATCATAGTGTAAAATTTATCTATTTGTGGCTACATCCCAGTTCGTATATTTTTTTATTTCAAGCGCTTCAAGTAAGTGAAAGTTGGAACCACAATTGGTGAATTTTGATCGCAGTTCACCGTTCAATATCTATCATAATTTTAATATTGCTTCTAAATAAGGCCTGTTTCAAATAATAAAAGCACATTTTAATATTTCAAATAATGTTTACTTAGTCTCACATTTTTTATGGAATGCATTTCTCGACTTCCTGATAAAAATGTGTCATTGACACAACTTGATTCTATAACTATATTTTGAGATAGATGATGTCAATTTTTTTTATTTAATTTTTTACTTCCCTCCTTCACGTTTCAGGGTCCCTAGATGACGAAAAACAGGTTTTCTCGATTTCGTCGGTCTGTCTGTTCGCGTCATAGCTAAAAAAACTACTTACCCGATTGACTTCAAATTTTCGTCAAAAATTAAGGGTCATATGGGGATGACTTGGTAACATTTTGGTAAAAATCCAAAATGGCAAAATAAAATGTTAGAAACATTATTACGAAGAAAGAGTTTATCCAATAAATCTCAAATTTTGCACAAAAAAACAAGTATTATGTAGAAATCAACTGATAAAATTATGGTACGAATCCAATATGGCGAAAAAAAATGGCGGCTTAATAAAATATTAAAAAGTTTAGCTTGAAAAAAATACTTAATGAATTGATTGCAAACTGTGTGCCATAACTAACTGTAGTATAGAGATGACTTAGTAAAAGTGTCGTACTAATTCAAGATGGCGGCCAAATAAAATTTTTGTAATCTGAAAAAATTACCCTCTCAGCTTTTACATATATTCGCGTTTTGGAGTCCCTAGATGCCAAAATTATTTATCAAGTCCGTTGATCCGTCTATCGGTTTGTCTGTCTGTCTGTTAGTTCGCGGCATAGCTTAAAAACTACTCATCAGATTGACTTCAAATTTTAGTCAAAAATTAAAGGTCAAATGGGCATGACCTGGTAATATTTTGGTAAAAATCCAATATGCCGGAACAAGATGGCGGCCTAGTGAAACGTTAAAAAATTATTACTAGAAAAAACTAATTATCCAATTTATCTCAAATTTTGTAAAAAAACCAAGTGTTACATAAGAATGAACAGGTAACATTTTGGTATGAATATAAGAGAGCAAAACAAAATAGGGGCCTAATAAAATATTTAAAAAAATCAGTCTGAAAAAAACTACTTATTAGATTAATTTCAAATTTTAAATTGAATTTTGAGAAAAATTAAATACTGTATAAGGATAAACTGGTGCGAATTCAACATGACGTAACAAAACCGCGGTGTGAGTCACGGTACAAACTACTTATTGAATTTATTTTTAACTATGCCCAAAATGAAGTGTGGCATAGGTAGAAACTGGTAAAAAGTTGGTAGGGAACCAATATATTGGAACAAAATGGCGGCCAATAAAAATGTTTGAAAAGATAGTATATATGTGTTCCTATATAACTATGTACTGAACTAAATTGTTTCACTATTCCTAATAAAATATTCATAAAGAAGGAAGTTCCGGGTAAAGGAAATTTACCGATTTTTTATTGTAGTGACCCGGCTAACATTTTGCGACTATTTTTACCAATTAACCAGTTTTGGCAAAATGATTTGCATTAAATTTTAGGTTGGTATTTGGTCTTTTGTTAGGTATAAGAAACAAGAGTTGTTTGTTGAGGCAGTGGTGAAGTAATATTTTCCCTTGATACAAAATTGCTGAAAAATAAAAAACTCTGTATGTTTATTAAACAAAGGGCATGATTTTTCTAAATTTTTGATGTTAAAGACTATAGCCGGTTTGTGGAAAAAAATAATATAAGAATAAAAAAACACGGCAATGGATAACGCTGGTGGTCTCGAATAATCCAGCTATATTCTTGTAGGCTGTTAAGTAGGTAGGAACTCACTATAACAATACATACGCTAGCCACCATTTTAGGAGGAAAGTATTTTAATATATTCATAGATAGTAATAGAATGTATTACATATTAAGTATTATTAATTAAATTGTGATGTTAAATTTTAAATTACTATGTTGTGCATACAAAATTTGTACTTACTAAACAAAATATGTTCAGAAATTGCGGTTCTTATAAAATAGAGATCTTTAAGAGGGTTTGTCAGCCTGAGTTGCACCATTTTGCTCCTTTTACTTCCGCGGTAAAAGGGAAATGTTGCAATCGGCAAAAATTACCCTCCGAGATTTTTTCAGATCTTTACATTTCAAGGTCCCTAGGTCTGTTTGTTCGCGGCATAGCTAACAAACTACTTATTCTTCAAATTCAAATTTCTTTAAATTTTGGTCAAAAATTAAGGATCGCATAAAAATAACTTGATAACAAAATCAAGTACGGCGATACAAAACGAAACAAAATGGCGGCCTCGTGAATGGTTTAAAAAAATATTACTAAAAAATTGTTTATCCAATTTACCTCAAATTTGGCACAAAAACCAAATATTACATAGAAATCAACAGATCAAATTTTGGTACGAATCCAAGACAGCGAACAAAATGGCGGCTTAATTAAAGATTTAAAAAGTCAGCCTTAATCGATTTATCATGCCCAAGAATCATGTGTGGCATATGTAGAAATCGGTAAAATGTTGGTGTGAATCCAATATGGTGGAAAAAAAATGGTGGCCAATGAAAATGAAGAAAAGACCGTATACAGTGTGTCCCAGATTCGCTTCTCTATATAGGGATCTCGGCTCCTATTATACCTACAGCAAAGTTTAAATGGGGCAAGTTTTAGAGGAAACTTATTGCATTCGATATCTGGCTTCAGATTTACGATCGATCAATAAGTTTGGGAAATATCGGCGAAAAACCGAAAATGGCGGATTTCGTTTTTCGCCAGTATATCCAGAACGGTAAGTTTGACAACTGTCAAAATCTGACATTATTGGGACACATTTTTAAGACAAATAAAATGGCGTATACGACACGTCTTCATTTTTTTTTGTTAACCCGCAACCCGCCTCAACTTTCATTTTTCTTATGACCGCCATATTGGATTTTTCGATTTTTGGAAAGAGCCTAAAATTTCCAGTCTAGTGATATCTCACAAGTGCATTAAAGATTTTAGTGTCATCAAAATATCACACTTCCGAAATTAGGTTTCAATGTTTTTAAAGGAGGCCATGATTTATTTGTCAAAAGATTACATTAATCAGTAAGTAATGTACTGAACGCATTGCATTTTCAATACAACATGAACGTAAATAACGACTTTAATTACGTGGGTGACATTAATTTACAAATCTGCAAAATGACGTCCATTTGCATCGAGACATTTTTGACGACTTAAAAAATCTAAATGAGCTTTAACTACGTGGGTAACATTAATTTACAAATCTGCAAAATGACGTCCATTTGCATCGAGACATTTTTGACAATTGGGACTGTTTTTCGTACAACCCTGGTAAGTGTATTTCGGTTCTTATTTCTAAATGTGTCCAGAACTCTTTGTCTCAGGATTTCTATGGTCACGGGGGACCAAATTCATAGATTTCATTCTTCGTGTGACCCAAGAGGTAGAAATCCAAGGGGGCAGGTCAGGGGATCTAGGAGGCCAAGATATTGGACCATTTAAAGAAATTATTCTTGCGTCAAACTGCTCTCTTAAGAAGTTCCTGACTTGAATGGTATTGTGAGCCGGACATCCGTCTTGTTGAAAACAAGTTCTTCTTAACTCATCTTCCGTTAGAATAGCTCGTAAGGTTGGTACAACCTGGTTTCGCAAAAGCTCTATGTACCTCTGCGCGTTTAGGTTGTAGTCAAACAAAAATGGTCCAATAAGTGGATATCCCGAAATGATTAATAATTTATAAATAGGTGCCCAACAGTCAAGGGCGGCAGGGTCGGCCGGGTGGTACTAGAAACTATAAATTATAAAGGGAAAATTATCTTTATTAAAAAGTAGATATTTTCTTTCCAAAAAAAATTATCGAAACATCCCGTAATGAATGAGCTTGTATACAGTTGAAACCTATTCAGCTTTATTATGAAAAAGAAAAACATATTTGGTTAGCGGGAACTAATAGCCGTAATAAATTATTTTGTTGGTATTGCATATTAATTTCGGAAATACTAAATCAATTTATTTCAGTGATATAATAATCTTAAAGAAGTACACCGTATCTTAATAAAACATAAAATATCAAAAGAACAAACCCCTTGCGCTTTAAAATTTAAATTATTTGGAAATACAGCTGAACGCCTTTCTATAAATCATAATGAAAATCGAAAAACAATTCGACATTTGATTAATATGGTATTTTTTTCATAACGCAAGAACTAGGCTTTCCGGGTAATAATAAATCATTAAATTCAGACAATCAAAATAATATTAGAGAATTAGCTAAATCTGCAGAAAATTTAGATACAGTGTTAATATATTTATAGAACCCAATTCTATTTTTATAGGTTCGTCGAAACTACAATACAAAATGATTGAATAAAAATGTAATACAATATCAAAAAAGTAAGTTGACTGACTAGAGTAGAACGTTTTACTTTTTTTTATTAGATTATACTCTTTCAGTATCATTAAAGACCTAAACGGAAAAAAAAGATAATTATTTGACCATCATTTGGTGCCTATTTAAAAAAGATTGGTTAGATTAACTTACCAATGATCCCACACCAAACGTTACTTCCAAATCTGATCTGTAGACGTGTCTCTGCCACTTCGTGAGGATTTTGCACAGCCCAATGATGACGGTTGTGCCTGTTAAAGACTCCACAATTCGTGAACCTTCTCTCATCGGACCACAAGACATGATTTATGAACTGTAGTCGTCTTGGAAAATCAATTTCCTTAAGTCTTTGTACTATTATGGGTTTGTATGGATAGTACTTATTCTATTTTAAAACTCTCTGTACTGTTGATTTAGGCACATTAGTTTCCTGTTCTACAGTTCTTACCGATGCACTAGGGTCTTCGTTGATAGCTTGTAAAATGTTTCTGTCTCGATTTTCATTGTTATTATTGTATCCGCTTCTAGGTTGTTCGAAGGCACCATGGTTAATTAAATTAACTACGATTTTCCTGAATTGGGTTTATGAGGCTGCCGCCCTTCGGGGTACATCTCCAAATACCCTGCTGAGATAACGTCGGCTTTTAAAGGGTTTCTGATATCTCTTACCGTTTGATTGAAAGCATTTTTAACAAGTAGCTGTAACTATTGATGTAAAAACATTTTCAAAGCAACTTTTTCGTAGAATTTAATGGTTTTGATTTAAAAAAAATATGGAATGTATAAGCAAAAAAAAAATTTTTTTATATGGCCAGGTTTTGACAATTGATATTTTGTGTCAGATTTATGATTTTATTGGGATAAAAGCGTACCTAGCAAAAAAGTGTATTATTTACAACGAAATCATTTATTATTTATAATTTAAAAACACAAATTTAGAAAAAGGTTAATTAAAATTAAAAAAAATTAAATTAAAAAATTAAAATAATAATACGAAATTTGATTTTTCCTTACTCAAAATGTCGACCGTTTTCTCTTTTCAACTATTTAACTTAACGACAAAGTCAAAATCCAATTTTGTTACAGATAAATCATGGCCTCCTTAGGAAAGCATTGAGAGCTAACCTTACTTTAAATCATGGCCTCTTTCCAAAAATCGAAAAATCCAATATGGCGGCTATAAAAAAGCAAAAAAATGAAAGTTGAGCACTTTTCTGGTTGCGCGTTCCTGTTACTGTAAAAAACTGTTTTGGTCTATTTTTCTTAAACTGGCCACTATTAATTAAATTGTAACGCAATCTTCCGAAGATGTCTTTAAAAGGTTGCCTTCTCTCTGTTCGTGGTACAAATTAACCTGTGCATTCTGTCGCGTCATAATATGTCAAATTCCATTTTAAATTTAATTAAAAGCCTAAACCGGCCTAAACTAAAACAAAGCGTCGATCGTCGATACAGCCAAAATGGCTAAAATAACAATTTGACAACTACTTACGCAATTGTAACTATAAAAAACTCTCATTTCAAAGAGAACTTGAGCAAAATATCAAGTGTGCTATGTTTTCGGAAAGGTAATTTTAAGCTCTTTTCAATTATTCAATAATATACAGGGTGTACCATATAAAAAAATTTTTTTTTTGCTTATACCTATTAAACTATTAATTTTTTTTAAATTATTCTAAAACCATTAAATTCTACGTAAAAAGTTGCTTTGAAAATGTTTTTACAGAAACAAAAAAAAATCAATAGGAAAAAAATTACAGCTACTTGTTAAAAATGCACATTTTCGAAAAACACCCTGTAACTCTTATCGATGTGCGGTTTCCACCACTATGTTTTTTGTCAAAATTGAGCCCCAGACACCGACATTACTTTTTGTAGAAAAGGGAGTTTCCCTTTAAAAGTGTCCAATTTGGCCCACCCTGTACAGAGCTAACATGTCAACCTTTTCTTAATTTGAATATGGAATGCCGGCCAGGTTTTGTCAATTTATGTGTCAGATTTATGATTTTATTGGGATAAAAGCGTACCTACTACTTATTAAAACACAGCTTTGATACTTTCAACTATTTAACTTAACGACAAAGTCAAAATCCAATTTTTTACAGATAAATCATGGCCTCGTCAAATTTACCGTTCTGGATATACTGGCCAAAAAAAAAACGAAATCCGTCATTTTCGGTTTTTTCCCGATATTTTCAAAAACAATTGATCGATCGTAAATCTGAAGCCGGATATCGAATGCAATAAGTTTCCTCTAAATCTTTCCCTATTTAACCTTTGCTGTAGGTATAATAGGGCCGAGATCCCTGTATAGAGAAGCGAATCTGGGCACACTGTATATGTGTTATTAAATGACTATGTGCGGAACTAAATTGGCTTACATTATTATTCCTGATAAAAGAAAATATTCATTACGAGGAATGTTCTGGGTAAAGGAAATTTACCGATTTTTTTATTTTTACTTGTATCTATGTATTTTTTGTTGACTTTAGTTTTTTTTATCTTCTATCCAACAAATCTACAAATATATGTGCTGTTTATTATATTATATCTTAAGAAAATGTCTCATATTTTCGTGGTAACAACAAATAATTATCATGAGCATTTGTGTAAGATCCTTTATTCCTAAAAAAATGCAAATAAAAATCTTAAAGTCCAATGAAAATTAAATGTTGCGTCTAAATTTGTATGAATATCCAAATATAAACTAATGTAAAAGTATAGAAAAAGGTTTTATTTATAAATTATTGAACTGACTATTGAAGTGAAAATTAAAAAATAAATAAACTTTTTCAAACTTATATTCAATTCAAATTTTTGAACGGTATTTGTTTATAAAAGTTTATTTTTTACTTTTCTGAACAATAGTTTATGAATAAAAAATTAAAAAAAAAATATTTGCTTAAATTTATTTTATTTTGTACTTTTTAGCATTATTTTTTACGCACCTTGACATTCACGATTGGACTCCATAATATTTTATTGCCATCGGGTTTATTTTTGTATACCAAATCTCAGTCAGTTGCGATAACGGGAACTGTTTTATACTCTTTAGCATTCGTTTGAAATTGTATTGTAATCGGGTTTATGTATGTATATCAAATCTCAGTAAATTCCTATAAAAGGAACTGTTTTTACGTTTATTTTATTTTGTAATTTCTCGCTTTTTTTACGCACCTTGTATCAGAGATTCGCATTCGCAGACACTGTATTGTATTGCCATCGATGTAAATAGTACCAAATATTGGCCGGACCTCTGAAAAAAAAATTAAATTAAAATTTTGGCACCCTGTATCTCAAAATCTGGTCATAGGTTCAAGTTGTTCTAATGACACATTTTGACTAGATAGTCCAAACTGTATGAGAACTTCTTTCTTAATTACAACGTAGGGCCTATAGTGTGAGAGGTCCTTCATTCTACTTGCCCTCTATAAATAAAGCTGGAATTCCTTACATGTTCGCATTTAAAGTAATGGAACACTTTAGTTCTATTATTTCACTACATATTAACGACAGTATTGTTTCATTACTTATTAACGACAGCCCTTCATGTGTCAATTATAATTTAAATACAAATATAGATTCTAATTTGCTCTCATCAATATTGTATTTAGTAATTTTTTTTATCACTGAATTCTGATTTTTTTTAAATTATGACATCGTTACGGCCGAAACATGTGGTCAGATCCAAAAGAGTAATTAAAGTTCGGGTTGCTAAATTCCTAATTTACCCATTTTGCCCCTTGAGGTTTCTCGATTTCGAAAAAATCCGCTAGAATCTAAAAAACCATTAGATACACCGTTTTATACACGATTAAAACATCGAGAGGCCGAGATGACTAGCCGTTAAATTCTGCTAAAAAATTGAAAGCCTAATTTAAAGAAATCGTGGGCAAAAATTAATGACCGACCTTTTGATGGCAAGGTGGTCTCTTGTCACATGCCATGATGCCGTTTAGTGGATGACTTAATTAAAATACTTTATTTTTGGCAATGGAGATTTTTGAATATAACAGTGACGTAGCTCTGACCAGGTTTCTGAGCATTCCTTTTAAATGACGGTATAAATCAATTATTAATGCTCAGAATTCCGTATTTTTATCCATTAAAATTTAACGTTTTCTATTTAGCGGTATTTTCCAGTCATAGGCTATAGGACCTTTAAATAGGCCATAAAACTAATTAGAATTCGACATAATGGTCTTTTTTTCGTAGTGATTTCTGATGTATGCCTTAATTTTGATAATTTCTATTGAAATTGACTAATGACAATAAGTGATATTATTAAGAATACTTAAATAAGTTATTTTTGGTACCAAAATAAATAAAATATTTCAAGTCTTTTAGTTTAGTTTTAGTTAAAACTAAATTGATTCCTTTCAAAATGAAAACTTTGATCATATATATATTTTTTTAGATTTTATGACCTTAGGCTTCTTCTCTTGTATTGTTTTTACTATACTTTACCTAACATCAATAATAATAATACTAATAATAATAATAACCCTCTTATTTCCTCACCGTCCCCAAAAAATCCATGTTCTCCCTTAACTCATTCCTATCACTCCCCGAGGAGCAAACCTCGTTCGCAGAGTATAAAAATTCCTGGTAGTAGGTAAAATGCAACACTTTTATGAAAATGTATAATTTACGGACTAAACGGGTGAATCGACATTGTACCACCATAACCCCTGTCGGGCTCAGGATTTAAGTAAAGGATCCTGTGTGTTAAGTGAGTTACAGTCTCCCTCGACTAGCGACGTAAGCAGCGTGGGGCAGGGTGGCGTTGTTGCTACTGCAACAACGCCACCCCACCTTGTGGTACCAATCCCCGACGCTACACACCTAGCTCTCGCTGTTTCTGAGGAGACGCATGTCACCAATCCTTAGACCACGAAGGCTGGAAAGCCAAGGAAGCGTATGAAATGGACACGAGCAATGAATTCTTTCATAATGTGGTCCTATTATAAGATCACAAGATTTGAGATCGACTTATCCACCTACTGGACCGGCCTTCATAATACTTTCCTAATACCCGGACCTTCAGAACATCACCGAGCAACGCTGACCAACGGCGAGCAATTGTCCGGAATAAACCTATGGCTGAACCAATCCTGGAACAACTTGATAAATAGGTGCAGCTGGAGCTTGAGAACGAACGCGTTGAGCCCATAGCTCCGCCTTCAACAGATGAACCTGAGGAGGAAGTACGAAATAAAGAAAACATAGGCGAAGACGAATTGACAGGACATCATTGACAGAGCCAACAATACCCAGGACAAAGGAAAAATATCAGTATACAACGAAGGTAAAGTGAAACGCCTACAGAGATACAACAAATGCTTAAAGAGAAAACGACAGAACTGGCTTTTCTACACTAATTAAAGGCAGTTCTTATCGGGTTATCAATAACACCAAAGATGAAACCAATACTGAGAAGATGCTGCCGAGCAAAGAGCATTTGACCGACTATTGGTCGAACATCTGGGAAAAACCAATAGAGTATAACCGAAATGCTACAAGGATACATTCTCAGCGTGATCAGATTCAAACACCACAAATGGAAGTTGACTCTTATCACCAAGAAGGAAGTTAGCAGCTTTATTAAGGGAACGAGCAACTGAAAGTTGCCAGTAGTTGACCATATTCACAATTTCTCGAAAGACATCCATATGGAATTTGTAAAAATGTAAAGCCTTAAACATCAAAAAAGGCAAGATGAAAGAGCAGTATGTTCAAAGAGTGCGAGCTCTTCTGAAGACAGAACTGAACGCCGGAAATCTCATTACAGCAATTAACACCTATGCTGTGCCCGTGCTGTTGTACAGTTCCCGAATCTTGAAATGGACTAACACGGAGCTAGAGGGACTACAACGAACTACTCGCTTAATGATAACCAAGTACAGGTCACACCACCCAAGGTCATCAAATCTCCGAATGTCAAGACCATCACTCAGAACACCACGAAGAGAAGGCGGAAGATCCCTTGTTGACTTGACCAATTCGCACTTCCAACAGCTGCAAAAATTGAGAGATTTCTTTACCAACAATCTCGCAAGTGACAACATCATCCTAAAGTCACTTTCAGATCCCGACAAATAAAAACAGTGGGCTCAAATGGCATTGCACGGCCGACATCACAATGACTTGAATCCGCCACACATTGAAAAGGAATCATCCAACAGGTGTCTGAAGGAAGGACACTATTTCCAGAGACAGAAGGATTTGTGATGGCAATACAGGACCAAGTTATTAACGCACGAAATTATACTAAATTTATCATCAAAGACTGGTCCGTTGAATCCGATAAGTGTCGAAAATGTAGCGAGAGATAAGAGACTATACAGCATATAACATCTGGCTGCACTTACCTAGCAAACACGGACTACCTCCAGCGACATAACCAGGTGTGTAACATCATACAACAGAAGCTTGCCAATAAATATGGGCTCCTGAACAGCTTTGTGCCCTATTAAAAATACCAACGAAGTTCTGTGCTTGAAAATAATGCCTTTAAACTATACTACGATCGGACAATTATCACCGACAGACTGGTGACGAATAAAAAATATCAAAAGCAAAATGCCAAATATTCGGAGCTGGCCATCGAGATACAGCAGATGTAGCGATTGAATAAGGTTCATGTGATACCGGTCATCGTATCATCAACTGTACTAGTTCCAAAAACACCAGAACAGAACCTGAAAATCATAGGACTGCGTACTAATACCTTCATTGACTTCCAGAAGGCAGTCCTGCTCAGTCCTTGCCACATAGTGAGAAAATTCTTACCAAACAACACAGAACTAATAGAAACCAGCCCACTCCTTTTGACGCATGCATTCGGGAGGGGCTTGGAACCCAACGTTTGTTGAAAATGGTTTGTCAATTTCGATAATAATAATAATAACATTTATTGAAATTGCTAAGAGGCTGACAAGATAAGGGACGATCGGAGAAACAACAATAAATATTAAAACAACTAATAACAGAATAAAAGGAATATTTTGATTCGATTCTACTTGACTTATAGTATAACTAATTATACCCGTAACTTATTATTAAACGATTATATCAATTTAAACATATCTGTTTCAGTTACAACAGAATTTACCGGATGTCCATTCTGAAAGGACGACCCTCTTTAACTTTTTTATTTAACTTTCCACAAAAAAAATGTTTGTTACAAAAGTTGTAGAAGTTACCTTGGATATTTTAAATAAAGCTATATATTATAGACGGATCGAGACAAACCACAATTATTTTAAATGGATCACCCTGTATTTGACTCGATTTATATAATCTACTTAAAATTTTTATCATGTTTATAAACCATAGTATATTTTTAAATTCACTTGTTTTAGAGCTACAAAATCAAGTTTTGCTTTTTAAAATGAACCCATAAATTTTATATTTGAAATGAATGATGATGTATTTTTTATAATATGTTATGATCATCGCTTTGACAATTTATTCAATAGTTGTTTTAATTTTGTATGTGTAAAAATGGGGTATTATATTATACAAAAACACCATACGTGCACGTGTTGTGCGATATCCCGATGGTACCTTCTATACAAAACGCACTGTTAAAATATCTTTCTGAGGTTCCAGTTATAAAACAACACCACTGAAACTTTAAAATGACGAAAATAGGGATTTAAAAAGTATTACAAGCTCAAAAGCTACGAGAACAATATTTTTCTAATTTTATGTTAAACATACTAGATAATAACAGAGTCTTTTTAAAAGATATATTATGGATGGAGAGTGGTATCCCTAATAGACAAAATGTTAGACACTGTCTCCAAGACAGTTTGACCAGTGAGTTATATTATGAAATTTGGGAAATTACCGCTATGGCAGTATCAGAGAATAGCCTGAGGGGTGTTTCACCTAATGCTGTTCGACAAGCAAAAACGAGAAAATTCCTTGGCCGGCAAATAGCCCTGATCTGACACTTATGAATAACTTTTTATGGCCACATATAAAAGGATTAGAAAATGTTCATGTCAAAAAAATTATTAGGCATGAAATTAACATACCAAACCAGGCATATTTATTTTGTAGAAAATGCAGTTTCGAAATAGCAAACTTGTTATAAAGAATGCATCCAGGCTAAGGAGGTAATATAAGTGAATTTAGTCATGTAGTATGGTATAGAAAATTGATAATTATAAGTCAAATACACTTAACATATCGGTTTGCGCCATGATTGTGATCAGTGAGGCAGATAAGGAGTACAAGCGATGCAAATAATCGGGGTCTGGACATGCTAGGGACCTGCAAGGCCCTAACGCCTTTATTAACAATAAATAATGTTTGGCTTCAGACATACATCATATTCAATTTAAAACAAACAAGTGTCGCAAGTAAATTATAAATTCATTCGTTTTTACTCAGTATAAATAGAGATTATTTATAGGTATTTATTTATTTAATTTCCTATTTAATATATCTTACTCGGAACTTTTTCGTCTAAAATCATTGTCATTTTATTGCAATTACTTTAATCTCGTACCAGTGTCAAGGATGGGTAATTTTCGAAATTCAACGTCAACTATAGTTTTAAAATTGCACCTAAAAAGAATAAAATAAAAGTGGCGCATTATCAATACTTGATGGTGTGGACTGTGGATATTTACAAATCACTTCTTTGCGAGCTAATGTTCTTGTTATGACTAGATGCTTTTGATTTTGTTGAGTATACACAAAACATAATAATACCCTCGGACTACCAGTATTTTATGAACGATTTGGTGACAACTGTTTTAGACAAGTTGCCATTTATCGGGCCGTTTTTTATCTGTACATTGATGATTGTATAACAGCTATACCAACAAAACATCATAACACCATTCTTAAATTTTTTGACAAAAGACTTTCATTTCTACATGAAATGATAAGAAGTGATAGAGGTGAGGTAATGACCAACTGGTATGTCAACCCCAACAAGTTCAGGAAGAATACTCAACTTTTATTCCAATAACCCATTCTCTCATAAAATTGGATCAGTGTATTGCTCAATAGGAACTAAAAATCTTAGTCACCCTAATTTTTATGGCACAAATATTTAAAAGATGAAGAACTACATCAAGAAGGATAAAACGGCTTTGTCAACTCATCAGTTTGAAAAAGGACACTAATATTTATTTAATCATGTTAAAATTATAGATACAGAGATCAACTGGTACAGACGCAACATCAGTAAAATGATTCACATTAATTTATCAGACACTATAAACCTCAGTACTGATTCCCAAAGGCTTAGTGCAATATATACAAACATTAAAAAAAACACAAAAATTAAGTAATAGGGCAATAAGGAAATATAACAAAATATCTGGATTAAGGATAATATTATTTGTGTTTTTTATGTTCGTATCTTTTCTGTAATTCGTTTTATTGTTTTTTTATATTTAAATAACTAAAAGTTTTGTTTTTTTTTGTTTTAATGTTTTCCTATTTTGTACTAGTCAAATCAGTACTTTATTGACCATACCATAGTCTTATTATGTTTTGATTAGATAACCGTTTCTCGCGGGTGTGTGTTTTTGTTGTGAAATGTTTTCCCTGACGTCAAATCTATGAATTATGGGCAAAGTAAGGACACGACACCAACAATTCAGGAATGTTTTTAATGTCAATTTTAAATTTTTACGCTGTGTTCTGTCTCCAGTGCTTGAAAAAGTATCAATAAAGATATAAAACGTCGCACAGGAATTAATCAGTGTGTTTTTTGAGCCTTCTCCTAATCCACGAATAAGGAAATATTTATAGAGTAACTGGATAACGAAACATTTTTACTTCCCTACATGTTTTCTCAATTCCGTCAGTCTGTCTGTATGTCTGTCTGTTCGCGGCGTAGCTAATTTTGGTTAAAAATTAAGGGTCATATGGGGATGACCTGGTAACATTTTGGTAAAAATCCAATATGGCGAAACAAAATGGCGACTAAGTGAAATGTCAAAAAAATTATTATTAAAAAACTACTAATCCAATTTATCTTATTTTTGCAAAAATATCAAGTGTTATGTCGAAATCAACTAATACATTTTGATACGAATCCAAGATGACGGAACAAAATAGCGGCTTAATAAAATATTTAAAAATTCAGCCTGAAAAAATTGGTTAATGATTTGATTTAAAATTGTGCGCCAAAACTAATTGTGGTATAGGGATCAACTAGTAAAATAGAAGTACTAATTCAAGATGGCCGAACAAAATGGCGGCCAAATAAAATGTTTGTAATCGTGAAAAAGTTACACTCTCAATTTTACACATTTTTACGTTTTAGCGTCGCTGGATGTCAAAAAATATGTTTTATCGAGTCCGTCGGTCCGTCTGTCGGTGTTTCTGTCTGTCTGTCAGTTCGCGGCATAGCTTAAAAACTACATACCCGATTGACTATAAATTTTGGTCAACAATTAAGGGTTATATCGGGAGGGCTTGGTAAGATTTTGATAAAAATCCAATATGGCGAAACAAAATGGCGGCTTAGTGAAATGTTAAAATAACTATTATTACAAAACTACTCATTCAATTTATCGGAAATTTTGCAAAAACATCGAGTATTATATTGGAATCAGCTGGTAACATTTTGGTATAATTCCAAGACGGCGGAACAAAATGGCGGATTAATAAAATAAATAAAAATTCTGTCTGAAAAGAACTGCTTAATGATTTGATTTCAAATTGTGTGGCATAACTAATCATGGTATAGGGATCAACTAGTAAAATCGTGGTACTAATTCAAGATGGTCGAACAAAATGGCGGACAAATAAAATGTTTGTAAAGGTGAAAAAGTCACCCTCTCACTTTTACACATCTTTACGTTTTAACATCGCTAAATGCCAAAAAATATTGTTTTTCAACTCCGTCGGTCCGTCTGTCGGTCTTTCTGTCTGTCTGTCATTTCGCGTCAGACTACTTACCCGATTGACTCCAAATTTTGATCAGACATTAAGGTTCATATCGGGATGGCCTGGTAAGAAAAGTTATTATTAAAAATTTTGCAAAAAACATCAAGTATTATGTTGGAATAAACTGGTAACATTTTGGTACGAATCTAGGATGGCGGAACAAAATAGCTGCTTAATAAAATATTTTAAAATTCAGCCTGAATAACTACTTCATGAATTGATTTCATATTGTATGCTATAGTTTGTCATCGTGAAAGAAATCAGCCTCTCAGGTTTTACATATCTTCACGTTTTAGCGTCCCTAGATGCCAACAAATAAGTTTTATGAATTCCGTCGGCCCGTCTGTCGGTCTGTCTGTTTGTCAGTTCGCGGCATAGGACTAACCCGATTGACCTTAAATTTTGATAAAAAATTAAGAGCCATATGGGGATGATCTGGTAATATTTTAGTAAAAATCGAGAATGGCAAAAACAAAATGACGGCCTAGTGAAAGGTTAAGAAAAAATATTAAGAAAAAGCTACTTGCCGAATTTATTTCAACTTTTGCATAGACATCAAGTATTATGTTGGAATCAACTGGTAAAATTTTGGTACGAATCCAAGATGGCGGCAGAAAACAAAAAACGAGAAACTACTTAATGATTTCAAATTGTGTGCCATAACTAATTGTGGTATAGAGTTCAACTAGTAAAACTAGTTACTAATTCAAGATGGCGGATAAAATTGTGGCCAAATAAAAATTTGGTAATCGTGAAAAATTCACCTTCTAGATTTTACATATACTCACGTTTTAGCGTGCCTAGATGCCAAAAAACATGTTTTATCAATTCCGTCGGTCCGTCTGTCGGTCTGTCTGTTAGTTCGCGACATAGCTTAAATACTACTTTCCCGATTGATTTCAAATCAAACAAACAAAAATTATGAGTCATATGAAGATGACCTGGTAATATTTTCATAAAAATCCAATATGGCTGAACAATGTTAAATTGTGTGTGTATTATTTGGGGTTAGGGTCCAGTAAAGAAACAAAAGACTTTTTTAAATTTTCAACGTTTCGCAACTTCATTGTTGCATCCTCAGGACATATATAGATTCTTTATCCTGCGTGAAACCCATATTATCAGTTTTTACCTACTCCGTTGGTTCGCAGATATTTCCCACATATTAAGTTTCTAAATAGTTTTTGCTTAAGATCTTCTTGTTGTTAGAGTGGTGTAGCACTGCAGACCAACGGAGTAGGTAAAGACTGATATTATGGGTTTCATATAGGATATAAAATCTGTGTCCTAAAGATGCAACAATAAAGTTGCGACGTCGACATTTTAAAAAAGGGTTTTGTTTTTTTACTGAATTCTAAATATTAAATATTTAAATCAAAGAATTGATACATTAAATCTATCAATTAATAGATAAATCTATAAAAACGGTAAGCGTTCTACACTGGACAATAGCAATAGGTCTTTAAAATGCAGTTTTGTAAGGCAATTTTGAAGACTTATGTTTCCGAAACAAATAAAGACATCCAGGTTTTCTTAGGAATTTGATTTTAAATACCGCTTTTTAGTGACAATATCAAAAGAGGCCAAAACATTATATACAAGATGTTATCATGGCCCTTGTAAAAATTCAAAATTTCGTTTTCACAAAATAATTAATGGACAAATATAAAAACAACAAATTTAACGAATTTTTATTATCTACGCTATTTTGGAAGTATGACAATTTTTTAAAAAATTGTGAATTTTTCTAAATATGAAATTATTTCTTTAGTTTCTCAGTTTTTATACATGCCTTTAACTGATGAAGTACCAAAAAAGTTGTTTTAGATTAAACGTGTTGTCCAAAAAAGGTTTGATTTTTTATATCACAATGAAAATATGTTTTTTAATGTCTAATAAACTTTTGATTAACTAAAACTTTAACAAATCGAAACAGCCTGATTTTACTAAAGTATACTTTTTCCAAACGGTTTTTAACTTTCTTTAGCTAGTTCCCTATTGTCTAAGTTACAGGCTGACCCAATTTTGGTATATATTGCATGTTTTATTAGACAAACAATAATCGTTTTCTCGTCAATTGGTGAACGGTTACAAAATTGTCAAGTGTTAAAAATAAATCATTAACAAAAACATTATTCTATATAGGATGCGTCAAAATTATGCCCGCTTTTTAAACTTTTACTTAAGGAACTTATAATGGCACAACTTCAGAACACTCATGGTCACAATTGCAGAAATAAGAGGATCTGAAACCTAACCTAACTCAACCTAACATAACGTAACCTAAACAAAAATAAAAATTGTTCTTGTATTTCTACTTTTACAGTCCAGGGCAGTGCAGTGGAACCAAATACACTGCTGAACAATAGGTTTTGTGCAATTTTTTTTGCAGTTTTGAAGACCTGTATTTTCAAAAAAAAAAATAAAGATATCGGGATGGAGTTTTCAATTTATTTTTAATAACTCTGAATGAAATAACGTATGTTAGTGACAATATCACAATTCTCATTTACTATGGCCCTTGCCAAGATTCGAAATTTCATGTTTTCAGAGAATTTATAAGAACGAAACTTTAATTAAATTTATTCCACTAATATAGTTAATAAGTTAAATTAATAAGTAGATATAATCATCAAATTATTCAGATTTTAAATACCTCTGATATTTTTGTAAATATGGCGATTTTTTCACAATTTTGATATTTTTAACACGAAAATATTTCGCTACAAAAATTATGAAAGTAACAATTTATTATATCAAAAAGGTTATTCTTTATACTACAATGAAAATGTTTTTTGATGTCTAATAAATTCTCGATTAACTAAAGGCTTTTATAAATCGAACCACTTTGACTTTACTGGAAAATACTCTACACCATTCCGTCTTTTTAGTACAAAAATGTTTGAAATACTTGTTAACAAACCTATGCCTTTATAATTTGAATAATTGTTAAAATCTCCCTTTTTATATAGTGGAGTGACAGCTGCCCACTAAAATTATTCAAAGAATATTGCATATTGAACGGAGATATTCATGTCCTGTGGCATCTGAGTCCTTTAGGTTTTTAATAAAGGTTAAAAGATCTTGTTTACATACGGGTGTCAGAAAAAAAATGTATTTATACAAGGTGACACAGTTATAAATGTCCATATTACATGAGTAAAATTACCTGCAACTACTTTATCTGGAACTGTTTCGCCATCTTCAATCACTTTCAGTTTCTTATAAGAATGGTTTTTATTTTGTAATGTTTTTATAACTGGCCACATGGCTTTTGATTTATTTCTTGAATTTTGAATTATTCTAATGTTTTGTTTTGTAAAAAAGTTTTTGTCTATAAATACTGTGAACTTGCTTGCTAATATCCTTATATCTAACATCTTTTTTTGATAGGTGACTGTCCAAAGTAATCTTATCTTTTAGGTAACTTAGCCCCGGCGATAAAGCTATTTTATTATGTTTATTTCTATTGCTGATATTTATTTTAACTAATGGGAAAGACAATACATAATAATAAAAAAAATGTTTAGCGAAGACTTCAAAAGCGCTGTTGGGACACACACGTGAATAAACATATATATATATATATATATATATATATATATATATATATATATATATATATATAGTGTACGAAACTCTTTATTGTATGATCTAGCTTTCGAGAATGCTTATTATCTTCTTTAGAAACCTTCTGAATTAAGAACAAAAAAAATTATAGAATAGGAAATTGCTTATAAATGTTAGTATAAATCTTACCAAAGTGAGTTAAAATAAAACAAATCTATTACACAATACAGATGCGCTGTAGAACTTAAGTTACTTGATGTAAGGAACGACACAACTAAACACTAAAGCACATGATCTAATTTATTCCTAAATTTTAGATAACATGGTTTAAAACTGCACAAACTAATGCAGAGAAGTAACTCTCAGTGCTGGTACGTCGCCATTGCTGTAAGAAAAAATGGTGAATTGTAATAGTTAAAATCCAAAAAACATGAAAAAAACGTAATACGCGTCTGTTATATATACGTATATATATATATATATATATATATATATATATATATATATATATGTATATATAAATACAAATATCTATATTACTATAAAAATATAACATCATTATAATTAACAATAACATTTAAAACATAACACAAACATAACACAACCGATAACACAATGCACCCAAAGAGCCCGTTTTAAAAATTAATTACTAGAATTTGTAAATTTGTTTCTAACAACTAAGATTCGATACACGTTAAAGTATTACAACATAATTAACAAAGACAAAAATCTAATAAAGGCAAACAACAGGCAAGCTGGCACCCAAGCAAAGACAGGAGGAGGAGGAGGAGGAACCAACACGATACTGATGTAGGAAGTATTTAGGTTAAAACTTCTTACTACTAAACAAATGAGGGGATCGACTAGCAGGACATTTGATATAACTCAAACGAAAATACCGAGGGAAGTACTAATGCTTTTGCAAATCCAGAAGATATTTTTTTATATAGGATGCAAATTTTCCGTGCGTAAATTCCTTAACATGATTTGGTAATTTATTCCACATTGGAACTGCAACGTATGAAAATGATTTTTGGAAGCTTGCCGTTTTATATTGAGGTACTAAGAAGCAATTTGTGTTTCTAGTATTATTAAACTATTAAGTATATTCTATAGATAAAAATATACATGTGATGCACTCGTCGATTTTTCATGTTTAAAATTTCGTTAATATTTAATCGATGTCTATAAGGAATGCTGTAAGAGAATTTCATACAGCTATTTTGTATTTTTTGTATTGTTCTCTCTAATGCTGACGACAGAGAATCCGAGTAAACTGTCATCGTAATTCAATAAGGATAAAATAAGCGTTTTACGTAAATAATATTTTGTTTTTGGAGGAAGCACTTTTTTTTAAAGGGTACAGATTTTTTAAACGCATATAGGCTGCTTTGAGTTTACTTTTAATATGTACATGAAAGGAAAGAGATAAGTCAACAATCAAACCCAAGTTCTTCATTTCCAACGCTATAGGAAGGATTTCATGATCTATTTTCACTAAATAATTTTTTCAGAAATATTTGATAGTGTATTATTTTCGAAGAAAACAACGCATGATTTTGAAGCATTCAATTTTAAATTATAGTCATAGGCAAAGTTGCTTATATTTTGTAAGTCTGCATTAAAATTGTTCTGAGACAAATTTGAGACAAATGGGTTAAATGAGATATATATGCCTTACACACTCATTCATGTCAGCAACATAGAGAGAAAACAATAAGGGTCTGAATATGAAGCCCTGGGGCACTCCCGATTCGAGAGGCAAACTATTAGATTTATCAATGACACCGCCTTTTCTAATTGATACACTGTGGGGTCTCTCTTTAAGGTACGAACTGAGTAAGGATACGGAATCATCTGAAAATCCAAAATAGTGCAGTTTAGCTAGAAGCATGCAGTGACTTATGGTATCAAATGCCTTTCCAAAATCAAGAGCAGCCATGCATGTATTTTTTAATTCGCCGTTGATTCTTATGTTATTAACCATGCTTACTATGCTAGTTATTGTACTATAATTTTTGCGGAAACCCGACTGACAACTTGGTATAATATTAAGTGGATATATAAAATCTCTAACTTGCTGACAGATATGCCTCTCTAGAATTTTAGAAACCACGGATAAGGTACTTATTGGACTCAAATCGTTTACTTCTTTAGGATTAGCTATTTTAGGTAATGGGATAATTACTGCTTTTTCCCAGTCATTGGGAAATACATTATTTAAAATACAAGCATTTATAATATTTATTAAGGGTTTTAGACAAAACGGTAAACAAAGTTTAAGGCCTTTTATTGATAATCCGTCCGCCCCAACAGTATATATAATTTTTTCGTTTATAAGATTAGGAGTTAATTCTTTAGTTACATTATTGTGCCTGTTAGATCTATAAAATTCAATTTTATCCTGAGATACCGTATTAGTGACATTAATACAGCTAGCAAAATATTTATTTAAGGTCTCTGAATTGGATACATTTTCGGGCAATTTTATTTTTTTATTCTACGTTAAATTAAGCTTTTTTGTATTATTCCAAAATTCACTCCTATTTTTTGATGACATTTGATTAAAATAAACTATTTTTCTCTAATAATCGACTGTTTTGTATAATTCCGAAGTTGCCTGTAGTATTGCAAATTAGCAAGGTTGTTTTGTTTGATATTTACGATAAGCCCTATCTTTTAATTTCGTTAAAAGTTTTATATTAGCTGTAATCCAAGAAGCGAATGGTTTATTTTTAATTGATTTTGTCTTTAATGGAGCGTGCTTATTAAGTAAAAAAGAAATATTGCTATTAAGTAGTCGAAGTTTTTTATTTACATCATCAGTATAGTAGATAATATCCCAGTCGAGTTGTAAGGTGTCATATTCAAATAGAACTAGATCAATATTACTGTAATCCCTAAACTGTATATTTAAAATACTATTTTTTCCCTTTAGTAAGTTTAGTTCAGCATATACTAAATTGTGATCAGTGATTGATTCCGGGAGAAGCACTGACCCTGCATTGTCACAAAAGGTGCTACTATTAACAATAATGACATCACGAAGTGTTAAAGTATTTGAAGAAATATTTATTCGAGTAGGATCCCTAATTAACTAAGAAATATTAAAGGTTTCTAAGAGTGTCTCAAATTTTTCTTGCTAGAGAATTTTTTTTAAGGTTTATATTGAAATCTCCCAAAAAACATAACATAATCATAAAAAGGGACTGAGACACTAAATAGTTCCTTCAAGAAGTCAAGGAAATTTTTCCATTTGAAGAAGGGGAACGGTATAAGCTCGTTAACAATATTTTCTTTCTATTCAAATAAAATTCTACACTTATATGTTCAAAATCCTCAGATACATTATCAAATGTAACAGCCCTAAAATTCAAGTATCTCTTAATGTAAAAACCCACCCCTCCTCCACGACCCTCTCTGTCTTTTCTTATTAGATTATATCCAGGAATGTCAAATGCCCTACTGTCTGTTTCAAGTGACAACCAGGTTTCCGATAAGCCCAGTATATCAAGGTTATAATCAGCCACATAATACATAAATTCGTCAAAACCTGTATTAATTGAGCGGATATTTAAATGAGCACAAACAATTTTTTTTGAATTTATCAATTTTTTTTACAGTGTTTAGATTATGCTGGTCACATTCCCCAATTCCCGTATCATCCCCCATTGTCCCGACTTCTCCCCCACCTCCCCCCCCACGCTCTACCAGGGACCCGCTAAGCCATGCCTCAATATTGCTGATATACGCAAAAATAAAAATAAAATAGTACCATCCTAGTCCTAATCCTAATGAAATGAAAATAGCCTGCCTTGACCATAGACACATAAAAAAAAACAAAAAAATAAGCGATAGCGTAGTTAAGCCGCCACCGGTCTAATAACAATGACTATAATAATTAAAGAATAAAAAATAGTTGCAATTCATGAGCGAAAAATACCACTATACTTTCCCTGGAAAACTACTTCGTTTATAAAATTTGTCACAAGACATAAAAAAAAGAGAAACAAACAAAATCAAATATTACTTTTTTAGTGTTAATACCTATTTTATTAAAACTAAGACCTATTAACAACCAATAATTAGAAATTTAAAAATAAATACAAATCATTCCTATGTAGAATTTATAAGTTTTAATTAAACATTAATATACATATATATCTAGTATTGTTTACTATTGTATATACATATTAATAAGAGTAAAGTGTGATTACTGAGCCAGTTTACAATTACATTATTGATTATTAATTTTATTCTGTTAGATATCAAAATTTAGTTTTTTTTGTTCGTTGGCAACGATTGAAGACAAAAAGGTAATGTTTGTAATGGGCTAGGTTGACTAGGTTCTTGGAGAATGTTCCCAGGTATATTGTATCGAGTGTTATATAAAAATGTATTAATCATATTTACAGGATAAAAGTTTTTCACCAAAATACCATTTAAAAGTTTAAGGCTGCTCTGTTTAAAGTCAGGGTGAGTTAGCTGGGCTGTTCTTCTTTTCATACTCAATATTAGATTTATTTTCATATCATTGAATAATAGGAATGAAAATTAATAATTGTATTGGAGCAGATAGGCTTCCTTTAAAATTTTAGGTTCAGTTTATTTTTAATATCCCCGGACACCTCCCTGAAAAAGTAATACCAATTTGATACGATCCAAACCCAAGAAGTACGATTTCTTAATAATTATATTGCCACTTTAGCTATCCATGGCCTATTATTTAAATGAAACCCCTGCAAGCTATTCTCTATATTAATACAAATAATTTTTCTTTGTAACTCAATCAAACCAAGCTAAAGCTATAGAGGTCTACTCAAACAATCACGGTACCGGTTGTGGTGCGGGTGAGAAAAGATTCTCTCAATTTGTTAATGTGTCTAGATGGAGCTGGATGCTTATGTCAAGTGTTTCTTCGGACCATGTATAATTATTATTCATTTTCATCAGATAAAGATGTTCTTTGTTATTAGCAGAATTAGTTCCCTCACTGCAATCGCTCACCTTCCTGCTGTCCCGCGTCGTTTTGAGTACACTTAAGTGTGTTATTAATTAGAAAAAAGCAAAATTGGGTATAGATACATATACAGCGTGTACGTGGATTAAGATAACGTATGGGAAACTTTTTTCTTATCAAATTTAACAAAAAAATGTATTCTTCGTAACAAGTTTTGCTTATTTGATCGTTTGGGAAAGTGAAGAAGTGAAAATTCATATCTATCTGTTAATAAGTTTTTTATAAGTCAATGTTACTCCAAACTTTGCAAAAACTGGATATATGACTGGTATTTTTAAACGTGAAGAAAGATCTTTTATTAATATTTGTACAAAAATGTTTAATAACAATGTACCTGAGAAACTGAATATTAAGGTTGTCGATAAACTTAATTACACACATTTATTTGTGATCCTAAAACAAAAAGTTATTTTTTATAAAAAGTTTTGCTTTTATAAAATCTCGAAACAAGTTAGAATCTACAAAATAATATACAGGGTTTTATGATAATAAATGAAGGTTTTTTACACGTAAATTACATAATATTAATTAAATGTGTTGGCAAATGATCGGTCATTTATAAATTGGTCACATATGACATTTATGGCTCGGTCACTAATGGTCATTTATCCGGTCATTTTTAAAAGCGTTCGAAAGTATGCCTAAAAAGTTGCTTTTATATTAAGCTTTCAGTTGGTATCAAAGTTGATCTGTTAAATAAAAAAAGGCATTTAATGGTTTAAGCCATTTATAAATCAGTCAGTAATAAACGTAAATGACCACACCAAACCAGAAACTTATACGGTTACTTTTGGTATTTGACTTAAGTGATGCCCAACACTGTTCTTTAAAAAAGACAAACCCTATGGTTATCTAAATCTAATACTTTGCCCCATTTTGCCCCAAAAATTAATTAAGAACATCATGAAAACAAGGCCAAGCAAAAAAGGGATAACGAAAGACGCTAAAAATCCTACATACATATTTCTGCACACAAAACACTACTTCAGGTTGGGCTTGGAAAAGCAATTAACTTTAATCGTGTCAGAATTTAAAAAATATTGCATTTCAGCGCGGTTTATTTCTACAACTATGGTTTATGGCCTGAAATGGACAGGCGAAACGTCAATTAAAGTTTTTTTGTTTCAATCCACGAACCTAATCCCAAGAAAGTACTTGATATATATATATATATATATATATATATATATATATATATATATATATATATATATATATATATATATATATATATATATATATATATATATATATATATATATATATATATATATATATATATATATATATATATATATATATATATATATATATATATATATATATATATATATATATATATATTGTTCTTTTGATAAGACCCTTGTACCCGAAAAATCAAATTCATGTTCCATATCTCTTTCGTGTTTATGTAGTGCTGTGAAAGCACTTTTTGTATATTTATGCCCATTTAGTCTATCTGATAGGTATTGTGTGGTATATATATATATATATATATATATATATATATATATATATATATATATATATATATATATATATATATATATATATATATATATATATATATATATATATATATATATATATATATATATATATATATATATATATATATATATATATATATATATATATATATATATATATATATATATATATATATATATATATATATATATATATATATATATATATATATATATATATATATATATATATATACATATATATATATATATATATATATATATATATATATATATATATATATATATATATATATATATATATATATATACATATATATACATATATGTATATATATATATATATATATATATATATATATTTCTGGGCCTTTACCCTCATCAGGCAGGCTTGTACCCAGGGAGATCTTGAATTAACAGATTGCTCGATATGACAAAATATATACATATATATATATATATATATATATATATATATATATATATATATATATATATATATACATATATATATATATATATATATATATATATATATATATTATATATATATATATATATATATATATATATATATATATATATATATATATATATATATATATATATATATATATATATATATATATATATATGTATGATAGTATGTTTTCATTCCACTTGCACCAACGTCATAACAAGAAAATGATCCTTGTTTGGAACATGTTCTGCATCACAGCAGACACAATGATCCATTTTAGTCAAACGCATATATATATACATATGTATATATATATATATATATATATATATATATATATATATATATATATATATATATATATATATATATATATATATATATATATATATATATATATATATATATATATATATATATATATATATATATATATATATATATATATATATATATATATATATATATATATATATATATATATATATATATATATATATATATATATATATATATATATATATATATATATATATATATATGTATGTTTTCATTCCACTTGCACCAACGTCATAACAAGAAAATGATCCTTGTTTGGAACATGTTCTGCATCACAGCAGACACAATGATCCATTTTAGTCAAACGACATATATATATATATATATATATATATATATATATATATATATATATATATATATATATATATATATATATATATATATATATATATATATATATATATATATATATATATATATATATATATACCGGTTGACAATGAAATCGTTTCCCAGCCTGCTGTTTCCATATGGTTTCAGATATGCTTTCAAAATTTGGAACATTAGTGCAGTTAGGTAAGAAACTGATTTTGGCATAAAATATATTTATGTAGCGCTTCCGCTTAGTCAGAAGAGCCGGTGTCCTTGAAATTTTAAATGAACTGACTTATATTTTTTCGACTTGTTAAAAATCTTCGTAAAATTCATTATAACGGAAATGTTGACTCTTAATCGAAAATAGTAGAAACTTAGAAAAACCAAAACAGGGAATGTCATCTAGTATGCCTTGGACTATTAAACAATAGACATAAGAGCGTCATAGAAATCATTTTATTTTTTCTCAAAATTTTAATATCGGAAAATTGATTTTTAACTGGATTTTTTTAAGAAAACGCTTCAAGATTGAGACAGGAAACGTACACTTCTCAATCTCACTTTTTTATTAACTTTTTATTTTTATACAAATTAGCTTTCAAAAATTTGTATTTAGTAACAAATAAAAATAAATTAAATAACTGCCCAAAAAAGATCTTATACTACCCCATTCTTTTTTGCTTTTTTACTAATAAATTAGCCAGATTTTGTTTCTCGAATTTTTATTATTATATTATTTACCCTGGTTTTTAGCGTCAAGTACTTATATCACAGCTATTTTAACAAAAGCATCATCAAAATATGGCCGAGAACAACAGAATACGTGTCTCGAAAGCAACTGATAACATCAAGTAGCCTAGGTTTTAACGAAATAATATTCAGTCGCCTATAGACAGGTATCTTTGTATGTGTGGCATTTGTTTAAAGGGAGACTCAAACGACTGTGTACTTGACAAATTTGATCGACAATTATTGATCATCATTGGATTTTTACCAAATGCATATTTGTGTATTTGCCAAATACGCCAGTCTGCCTCAAGAATAGCTTCTTCTGTCACTTAAACGTTAGTTCCCTTTTTGTAGTGTACACATAATTTTGTTTTTATTGAAAAATATATAAGCAAAATGCAGAATAATACATTTCATCTGATCATCAAGTTGATATAGTATTAATTTTTGGCGAGTGCAACAAAAAATAGAAGCGATAAATATTTTCCACGGTTGGCACAATATTTCAAAAATGGGGATGGCGCAATATAAACTATCGGGAATATTTCATTATAAGTAAAGAAGCTGAAATTAATGTACTTGCTTACGTTAATTATGATCCGACTTTATCTTTACGTCAGATTGCTGAATGTGGGATTAGTCGAGAGGGTGTTAGAGAAAAATTAAAAAAACATGGTTTTAAATCCTATCAATTTAAAATTCACTAGCACCTAAGACGCAATGAATTTGAAAGACAACGAAAGTGATAATTTTAAAGATTTAGTGTTACTTAGTACCTACGTTCACTAACCTAGGTATGTTTAACCGAAATAATGTTCGATATTGGACTAAACGTTTGGATACGTGTCTTGGGCACTTTATTGTTGGACCAGGACCAGTGTTTTTTTCCCAAACCATTGACTGTTGCACAATATCTTTAAATATTACAGACCACAATTGAGGAATTTATGAACTTCCTTCCATTAAATATTTTTTAGCAAGTTTATTTTCAACAAGATGGTGGCCCTGCCCTGAATTCTCGTATTGTTAGTGACTTTTTAAATCGCACGTTTGAAAACAATGGGATGGCCAACCCGAAATAGAATGAATAAAAACAATAAAAATGCTAACAAAAAAGCGAATTAGAAATTGAATCGATGTGTCTTTAAGTAATTTTTCGCCTTTTTAATCATTTTTCTAAAACGTATGAATCTACGCAAGAGTTGTTAAATAAGAATTCTTGGATTTATTACATTCTCGATAATTCCTGACCTGACCACAATTTGATCTAGATTTTTTTTTCACATATGTACCTAAAACGTCAGTTAAATTAATCATCATCACGGGGCCAAGAGCCCTTGGACCCTCATTAGTATCAATTAAAGTAGTAGAAAAGAGGTTAAAAGAGAGCAAAGGCATTTTCTAGAAAGTTTTAGTAAGTAAGGAAAAATTGCTAGATTTCGAAAAGGAATCCAATTTTCACTATGAAGGTCATCCTTTGTCATGTTTTTTTTTTAATATAGTACTTACCTGCTTAAACAAACCACGAAAAAATACTTTTTATCAAAATTTTTTTGAATTTAATGTGATACGTTGAAGTCAAAACTTGTGTACAAATAAATTTTAAATATTTAATAACTAGCAATTTTTACTTTCAGTTAGATAATTTTAATTTATTCATAAGAAAAATTAAACGAATTAAATGATGATATTCTATTCTCAAACGCCTCACGGCTCTTTTCTAAAGCAGGTGAAAAACTTTCAAAGATTCAGTACTAGTAATTAATTTCGTTAAGGCTGATGATCGCTATCTTCAAAAAAAAATTAATTAATTGATACGAATATCTCCTACCTTATTTTTTCTCACAACCACCCCCAAAATGAAACAAAAAACTCGACTAATACTTTTTTATGCAAGTCCATTAAGAACTACCTGCTACGAATAACATCGTTAATTAAATAGGATCAGTTATCTGAAACAGAAATATCTAGTCTAGGATTTGATTTATGGAAATCAATGGGGCTTAGACAATGGAATATTATTTCATAGGAATTTAATAGTGAAAGTGACTAGTTATTCAGAGCCAACGTCTATTTCATTATTGTCGCAAATTTTAATACCCACCAGATATATTTTGCAAGTTGAAATAAACTCCTTTTTTAAATTAAGACATAACACTAATTTCACTGGCCGACCAAAAAAAATTTTTTTTTGTTGTAACACAAATCAGAATAGCATAATCTAATAAAATGGACCTATCCAAATACGAAAATGACAAATAGAAAGTTGTAGGACGTAGGGTTTTCTTGTTAGAGTTGTAGAATCATATCGAATGTTACAATACTTAATGTCTATAGAAAAAGTGATTTCAGAAAATTCTTAACCCTGTTTATTGACTATGTTTACAGTTTTCGCATATTAACCATACCATACATCTAAGAGAAAAGCAAACGAGAAAAATATTAACTTAAAATACTAATTAAACTTTATTTTTTCCGTTTATGAGGTGTCCTATCTTCTCTCTTCAAAAACCAGCAGTAGTCACCCATCATGGCTGAATCCCATCGCCCTTGGTACCGAATTTCTATTGTTCTGAAACGTTTTACCTTGCTCGTCACTAACAGCTCCCAAATTTTTAGGAAAAAATTATAGATGGGAATGGAGGAAGTGAATTTTTAATGACATTCTGGCACCAAGCGCTTTATAGGCATCTAAGAGTTCATTAAATAATTGTTCATAATTTTCATCCATATTGTTGCCTAAAAATCCTCTTACTATATTAACAAATGAATTCCATGCTCTGAGTTCCTGCCTGGTAAGCTTTTCCGTAAAATTGACATTGTCCAGCAATTTTCTGATTTGTGGCCCAATAAAAATGCCTTCTTTTAATTTGGCATCACTTAACTGGGGAAAGACTTATCTTAGGTATTTAAATCAATCACCATCTTTATTCAAAGCCTTCACAAAGTTTTTCATCAGCCCAAGTTTAATGTGAAGAAGAGGCAAAAGGACATTTTTGGGATCAACAAGAGGTATAAATTTAACATTCTGAGATCCTGGTTAAAATTCGCTTCTTTCTGGCCAAATTTTTGTTCATAATGCTGATTTATTGCACGACTGTCCCATAAACAAAGAAAACAGCAATATTTTGTAAATTAGCGATTTTGGTGGGACTTCAGGGGGGAAGTCCCACTAAAATCGCTATAAATTTTAAGTCCCCACATATCTGCCATTTATTATTTATTGTAGCTTATTTTATCCAAAATCACGAGCATATTTTCATAATTTTCTTTCATTGCAACTGAATGGGCAACTCGTATAGAGGGTTTTAAATTTCCATTAAGCAATAACACAGCTTTTAAGCTATATTTAGATGAGTCTATGCATAAGCGCCACTCACGGGGAGAATGATCAATATCAAGTTCCTGCATTAAACTGTCTATATCAGTACACACGCACAACGAATTTTCCATACTGTAGAATTCAGAAAACATAGCATTGCTTTTTCTGAAATTCGTAATTTTTTCCAGTTTCCATTATCTCTCAAATCAATAGCTTGCCAATTTAAAGGCGCAATCGGCATCGGCATTGGCAAATTTGCATTATGAGGAATAGGTCGTATGGCAGATTGCAAATTTGGATATTCTATATTGTGCTTTCCCTTTTTGGAATAACCTTCAGTCTTTGTCAGGCAAAAATAACAGTCGTGAGAATGATCTCGCCATATCATTGGAACTGCAAAAGGCATACTTTTTCTCTTTCCCTTCATCCACTGCACCAATGATACACTACAACTAACACAGCACACATGGGGAGCCCACCTCTTATCTCGATCCCCAATTAACACACCAAAATATTTAAAGTAGGCTTTTTTTTTACATTTTCAGAAAGTGGTGTGGCTTGTGATTTCATCAGAAATTCTCCACAAATATAACAAAATTTGTCAGGAGAAATTTTGCAACTTCGGTGCGTTTGATTCGACATTCTTGTCTTTACATACACTTGCTTATCGATACACAGAGAACCACTCAATACGAAACTCAACAGAAGAATGATGTTTAACGCTTATTTTATGTCTAATGTTGTAAACAACCCAGTCTAGATAATTTTTCCGTTGTAAAATGGACACATTTTAGCCGCCCCACAATAAAGTTGTTTACCTGCCAATATAAAAGTTTCTAATTAGGCTATTAAAAAATGGTACGTATTAGGGCTTTCCGAATAGTTTTTTTATTATTGGCAGGGCATTTCCATTGTGAAAATAATAAGCTGTCCTGTGTTCAAAAAATCTTGTCGGCCAGTGTTTTTTGTTTCGTCATGTTGAATACCTGGAAGGGTAATTTTTTTGCGGCCACAAATATTTTTGTTTGGACGCCATTTTGTTCAGCCATCTTGATTTCGTACCACAATTTTACCAGTCAATCTCAATCATGCTTAATCTTGCTAAACTTGAAATTAATCTAGTAAGTATTTTTTTCAGGCTGATTTTTAAATATTTCACTAGGCCGTCATTTTGTTTCGCCATATTGAATTTTTACCAAAATGATATCAGGTCCAATATAACCATATATATAATTTTTGGGTGAAATTTGAAATCAGTCGCGTAGCTGTGGTGCGAAAGGTAGGCAGAGAGGTCGACGGAATTGAGAAAACAGGTTTTTTCGGCTTCTAGGGACCTTGAAACGTGAATCTCGGAAGGTGATTTTTTTCACGATTACAATATTTTCTTTTTACGAAAATTCTGTTTAGGGGGCTTTTTACCAAAGTAACCAGAGCTAACCTTATAATAAAACTTGCGTTTTATTGAAAAGTGAAATATATTATAATGTATTAAATTTATTTTACTCCATATTTATTTTGTGTATATTTTGTACGGTTTTTGATACCTTTTTATGTTATTTTTGTCAAGCCGAAAGTCACTGTTTTCTTATACGCATACATACTTACGATATCTAAACCTTAAATAAAAACCCACTTTGATACTTATGTATACCGTTTTTTAAATTTTGTTTTCTGTAAATTTATTTTTATTTTAATATTTTTCATTTTTAACTTTATTTACATAAAATAAAAAATATATTATAACTTTTATTATATTTCTCCAGTTCCAGTCCAGTTTTTTTTATACCAAAAAGTGGAGATTCACCAACTTTTTAAACTTTTAATTAGGCCGCCAAAAAAACTCGATTAGATGAGTAGTTTTTTAATATTGATATTTTAAATATTTCATTACGCCGTCATTTTGTTTCAACATAATGGGTCTGCATCAAGATTTTACCATTTTATGCCTATATCACAAGTCGTTTTTAGTAGTAAGTTTTTTAACATTTTATTAGGCCGACAATTTGTTTGGCCATATTGGATTTTTACCAAATAGTTACTATATCATTCCTTTTTGACCTTTAATTTACGACTTTGAAGTATTTCGGATAAGTAGTTTTTGAGCTATGCCGCGAACAGACAGATAGACAAATAGGAAGGCAGACTGACTGACGGCATTGAGAACATG
Source organism: Kuschelorhynchus macadamiae (assembly GCA_030620095.1). Taxonomy (NCBI): domain Eukaryota; kingdom Metazoa; phylum Arthropoda; class Insecta; order Coleoptera; family Curculionidae; genus Kuschelorhynchus; species Kuschelorhynchus macadamiae. Next base: position 1,249,446 of record JAUTXW010000747.1, read on the forward strand.
TTTTTCGGCATCTAGGGATGCTGAAACGTAAAGATTTGAAAATATCTGGGAGGTTGTTTCTTTTTTGATTTACTTCCCTTTTACGACGGAAGTAAAAAAGGCTAAGAAATGGTAAAAAATGGACTTGTGACGTTTCTTCTAAGACAATATTAAGAAATTCGCATTTTTAGTTATATCATTGGCTTTAAATAGTAAGCCAATAGTTATATACATAACCAATGTTAAACCGAAGTCTTTATCAGTGATTTCAGATATAATCGCTTTGTGTAATGTCATATGTACAAAAATATATATTATATTACTCACTTTATATAATAATGTAACTAGTAGTTACCAAATAATAATACTTTCACGGAGCTATCGAAAATATATTTGTAATGGGCTTTAAAACACCCAAATGAACTTAATTTTTGGAGCTGACAACCAAGCAGATGAAGAACGGGTCAACTACTTTTTAAAAGCGGCAAGAAAAATTGAAAAGAATCAGTAAATTTCCCTTATTCCAAACTTGAATTTTTTCTTTTATTTGGAATAGTGAAGTGTGATCAAATTTAGTTCCACCCATAGTCATTTAGTAACACATATTATATACTGCCTTTTATGGCAAATCGTACCAGTTTATCCCTATACTCATTTAATTTCTTTGCAAAATTTGAAGTCAATAAATAATGTTTAGCCATCTTGAATTCGTAACACAATTTTACCATTTTATTTCTTTGTCACATTTAATATTTGCTCAAAATTTTAAATTAATCTAATAAATAATCGTTTAGGCTGGTTTTGTAAACAGGCTTCAATTTTGCTTTTCTATATCTTGGATTCGTATCAAAATGTTACCAGTTTCTTTCTATGTAACACTTGGTTTATTAGTAATATTTTTTTTAACATTTCACTAGGCCGCCATTTTGTTCATCGCTATATTGGATATTTACTAAAATATTATCAGGTCATCTACATATGGTCTGTAATTTTTGAACAAAATTTGAAGTGATTAGGGTAAGTAGTTTTTAGCTAAACTGTGTACTGACAGACAGATAATTTACTGTTTTTATTAGTTTGATGTCGGCTGTAAGTATATAATACAGTCAGTTTTACAAAATGCAATAAAATATTATTCTTAACTTTACAGTGTTTTTATTTATTATTTCAGACTTACTTTTTTTTAAGAACATTTATTGAGAATGCAAAGCACCATGTTTTTGATGCCTAAATCTAGTCAATCTGAATTTTTAAATATTTTATTAAGCCGTCATTTTGTTTCGCCGTTTTGGATTCGTACCAAAATGATACCAGATTTTTTTAGCAATATATTTTTTTTTAGTTTCACTAGGCCGTGATTTTGTTTCGCCATATTGGATTTTTACGAAAATGCTACCAGGTCATCCCCATGCGATGACCCAAATTGATTAAAATTTGAAGACAATTGGGTAAGTAGTTTTTTAGCTAGGCTGCGAACAGACAGATAGACCGACGGAATCGAGAAAACATGTTTTTCGGAATCTAGGGTCCTTGAAACGAAAAGATCGGAGGCTGATTTTTCCACTACAATACTTCCCTTTCAGGAAGGAAGTAAAGTTAAGAGCATCAAAATTACCATCTACATGTGATTTTATTGATCAGCAAAACATTGTAAAGCATTACAGAATTGCATTAGCAGTGAGCAATGAAAAATTAAACTTACAACCATAAATCAAAAGTTTTTGGAATTAAAAAAATATTTAAAAGTGTATAATAATAAATTGAATTATTTTGTTTATGGCGTATTAGTTTTAAAATCACATTGTATATGGAGTTAAAAACGCATTGGCTAAAAGAAAAATTCCTAATGCTCGAAAACCTAGTGTAATACAAGAATTTGATTGTTTGGAACAACACATCCTAAAGTAGTTCTGTAACAATATTCTTATTAAAAGAATTTTATAAGAATTTTGTTATAGAAGTGCATGAAATCCTCACCATTACAATCACCTTGTCACTTTTTTGTGCCAAGTGTTTTCCTACATCCGCTTTCATGCAAGTTCCATTTTCAAAGTCAAGTTAAGTCCTTTGTATCCTTACTACACATTTAGAAGATATAGTTCCTAAGAGTGAAATTTCGATTACTCAATGCACTTGAATATCTTGAAAAGTCATGAATTATATATTTTTTTGTTTCTGGAAAGGACAGTTGTAAATTTAACTAAAAGAAAAAATAGTTTTGCAGATTAAACACATCAGTCATAGATCGATGGTTACATTAGTTTATAAGCATAATTTTTGTATTGTATTTCTAAAGTATATGTATATGTCTGTAGCCACACTAAACTGCATATTGCTGCGCCCGTTCTAATTAAACTGCAACACGAGCAGTTAATGTGGTTAATTTAATTGTATCTTATCTATTGTTTATTCGAATTATGATGGGCATTTAGTGATACTTAATTTTCTTTTTCTATTTAGATTATTTTTCGAAATCCAAGCATGCTGTTGTTTTTTCATATATAATACCACAAGAGAGAAAATTTTGTCGGCAAAATTTTCCGATTGTTTATGAAAGTTTGTTGCTTGGTAATTTCGCGAATGACATTTCTCAGCCGTTAGGCTCGTGGTTTTGTTATAAGTTATTATAATACGTATTTGTTTGACCATCCTTTATTCCAGCTGATGTCGGTGAAGTTTGTAAAGTTGAAAAGTGAATCTGTGGCTCAGAAGGTAGTGCAACGTTGATCTCATCTCTTGGTAACTGAGTTTGGGGCGACGAAGGTGGTGTAGCATCGACGTCATTTTCACTTAAATTTTGTACCAAGTTATTGTGGTGTTCTGACTCAAGTTGTACATAGCTACCTGCCATCGAAAGTAATTCCTCAGTAGTGAAAGCCTTTGAGCTTACTTTCCTTTTTTCTTGGGATGCTAATTTGAGCGGTAGTGTTCCATACTGAATTTATGCTTGATTCGTTTAATCTTGTTTTCTCTAATTGAAGCCGTAATCTTCCAGAATCTTTGCTACTTCTTCGGAAGTTGTGTCGTGTTTTAATCTGTAATGCTTCTTCGAACAAAACTGGGAAAACTGTTCCCAGACGGATTTTTTAGTTTTTACGGTATTGATCGGTATATTGTTAGCAACTATATTTTCTATATTTTTTAACGATTTTAAAGAATTGAAATGCTTAATTTGCACACTGTCAAAAGCGTGTCTTTGGCAGTAGAAAGCAGGCCGTTGCTATGTCATTTTGCCATTGTAAAACAATAGAGAGTCATATATAATACCACAAGAGAGAAAATTTTGTCGGCAAAATGTTCCGATTGTTTATGAAAGTTTGTTGCTCATGACATTTTTCAAAACCATTCCTGACGGCTGATAGTGGAATGGTCATTATAAAACAAAATACAAATTGGCTGGTGCAGTTTCACAGCTGTACACAATTTACTAACAAATATATAATAATTTTTTTTTAAATTAATAAACATATTTTGTTTAAATATATACGAAGCTCCTGCTGTATTACTTTGTTTTGTCCATAAAATAAAATAGATATGTATTTAAACCTGTTACGCAGCACCATAGATATAAATAATATCGACCAATGAAAATGTCAATTAAAATCGGTGATAAATTCTTGTGTGCACCACATAACCATTTCGTATATAAAATATGGTCTAGAAGGGTGTAAGAATGCGGTTTTACACACGATATCGATTTATCTTAGATACACATTTTATTAGGAATATATTCATCTCTACAAACCAGTAAATTATTTAAGTCCAATTTCATAGGCAATAATGGATTCTATTTCAATAATAGATTCATATTCAATCTATTATACAGGGTGGTCGATGACACGCAGAACTCCTGTATATGCTTTATTTTCGGGCTAAGGAAATTTGATTATGTATCTCATAAACTTCACGAACTAAACTGGCTAAATATGGAATTCAGAAGGCAACTGCATTTTTGTAAATTTATTATTAGGATTATCAACGATCCTAATTATCCTGCTTCCAATGGAGACGGCCTTGTCTTTCGTAGAGATGTTCATAACGTTAATGTTAACTAATTAGATTAACGGTACCGACTCATCAGAGTGCCTTGTTTTGAAGATATTTCAGCTATAACGTCGTTCGTTTATATAATTCGATACCGGAAGAATTGGTAAACTTAGATTATTTAGGATTTAAATGCAAATACAAAAATTATTTTTTAGATAATCAAAGTAGATAGTTTAATGTGCACAAATTTTGTTTATTTTATATTTTTTTTCCACTTAGCTTCTTCTTTGACACCTTTGTGCTTTTTCATTTTTTTATTTTCATTTTTTTTTCTAAAAATTATATTTTATATACATAAGTATCTATTATAGACACCATACAATTTGACATGATTTGATAGCGTCGTTTATTAACTTAAATAGCTTTTAATAATGCTAATATAAGTAATAAGTAACTTGGTTCTTTAAAATTACTGGTGATTCTCCGGTTCAGTTGAGTAGCTACTAAGCTAGACTGCCCCAGAGACTTTCCGCAACTTATCTAAGTTAAATTGTTAATGTAAAATTCATGTATTTTTTGTTTGTAATAATAAACGCTTCATTTATTTATTTATTTATTTAGTAGTGTTGACACTCATTAATTTGAATAAAAGGTATTTTAACGTTAATTCAAATCGTTATACATACTTACGTGAGAACTGGAAAATTAACCAAAGAACGGCATTTTCAGCAGGAATTTTCTCTCAATATTTGGTGTAGCATAATTGCTGATTTTATTTATTATTGGACGTTGTGAGTTGCCCGCAAGGCTAAATGGTAACCAGTACTTGCAGTTTCCACAAAATGATTTGCTGAATCTACTCGATGATGTTCTTTTAAATTTACGATAAAATATGTGATGACTATATGCACGATGGTGCTCCAGCGCATTATCCAGTTGGGGTTCGCAATTTTTTATATGATTTGGTCGTGGCAGTAAATGTCCATGGTTACCCGGATCTTAATCCTTTGAATCTATTTTTTGGGATTATATTAAATCTTTAGTGTATACAGAAGAATCCGAACACGGGCTACTATTGCAAAACATTCAAGATGCCACCAATGTTATCAAGAATAATCAGAACTTTATACCAAGTAAGCCGCTATTTGGTAAAGAGATTAAGAAAATGCATAGTAAACGGTGGACATTTTGACAATTTTTGAAGTTTTTGATTATTTGATCATGATAAATTCATTATTCGTTATTAAAGTATGTTATTTCAGTTACAGTGTTTAACTATTTTTTGAGTTGCAATAATATATTAAAATGCAAATATTTCGAAAACGGTTTGATTAATCGAATTAAATGCATTATACCTTTTTTTCTTAGAAATCATCACTCTATCACAATTTCCAATAAAAAATAATGAAACGTTACTAACAAGGAAGTTACGGAATGAAATAGCGAGTGTGTGTGTGAGTGAGTTAGTTTTATGTTAAAAATTTCGAAATTTAAACTTTAACACCCTGTATCTCATTAATGAAAGACATTTTACTAATGCATATTTGGCTTAATATCATTATTTTGACGAATTTAATCCTGTATATATCTATGTAATAGCTAGGTTTTTAATTAATCTGCATTGTGGACCAAGAAGTTCGCCATATATTGGGGCAATCACAATACTGGGATACCTAATAAAGAAGTTTCTGCTGATCGCTCCTGTATGTATAATTATATTTCGAAAAGAGACCTTTTTGGTTTGAATTGTTTCTAAGGAGGCAAGTACTGCAGAGATTGTATATATATATTTTTAATATACTGCACAACAAAAAATAATATTATAGTCTATTTTGTAAATTTGACTTTATAAAGTCGTCGTCCAATTGAGACGTAATAACTAAATACATCACAAAAATACATAGTGTCTTAGTGCTAACACCTAAAGTGTAATTTCCATTTACTGTTTTATTAATTTGATGTCAACTATAAGTATATATAACAGTCAATTTCCCAAGATGGAATATTTTTTACTTTTCAGTGTTTTTATTTTAATTTCAAGAACATTTATTGAAAATGCAAGGCTCATGTTTTGACGCCTAAATCTAGGGTAAAATGTTGGACGTCTCTAAACAATTACTAAAGTCTTGCACTTAAAATTTTGCTATAATTACGGTAACTAGCATTAGATAAAAAGTGCCAAATATAAAATAAACGCTCGACCTGTACATAAGCATATAAGTGATATAACCCGATAATTTTCATTATCCCCTTCTTTCAGTTTTACCTCCTCTTCCACCACACACCTCACTTACTGACACGACAAATGGATTATGTCCAGAATAAAGTCATTAAATATTATCAACATTTAATAAGATTCCTAGGTTGAGGGATGTACCTCGCTTTACTTTTTTGGGTTAATGCATTAAATTTCAAAATACTAAAGCATTTTAAAGTTATAGAAAACTCTTTCGCAGAAAAAGCTTCAAAATGGTGATTATAAGTATTTTTTAATACGCTCACTTTAGGATGACTCCAGTACTACAATACCACTTCTTAAAAAAATTATCCAAGCTGGCTAAATCTTCTGAAAGCAATTGATGAACCATGACAACTAATACTATATTTAAGCGTCATTTATACAGGGTGTAATTTAATTGATGGCTGAAAATGCAGTATATGATTTCTTAGCTTATTTAAGAAAGAAAAGTTCATATGAACATACGTCCTAAACCTCTCAACTTTTGAGCTACAGGGTGTTAAAGTTTTAAGAAAGAATTCGTTTTCTTATCATAGGTTTAACACTGTTCTTAGTATTTTCATGAAATTTGGCACGCATCTACTAAGCACCAATAGGCATTTTTTGATGTAGAAGATTTTTTGATAATTTTACCAGTGGCGTCCGTACGGAATGTAGACTGGAGATTTAAAAAAAAAGCATGGTACGCCACTGCTTTTTTCGGAATTAAAAATCATTTTTGAAATCCTCATTTATTTTGCGACAAATATAATTTCTTAACTTTTTTTCGTCCGACGCACTGTAAAATAAAAATTGTTTTCACGCATTTGTGGTATAACGAAATTATTTTAAACTAGTAGGCTGGTGCCCTATTTTGTTTCTAAAATAATGACATTTGATCAATTACGTTGCGGTCTTATTTTGATAAGTATCCATAAAAGTTGCAGTTTTTTACATTGTGAAAAATTCTTTAATCAATAGTAAAAAGAAAATAAGTAAACTATGTTAAGATTTACAAATTCCGAGTTAGCAGATATGCATTTCACCTACAGAATGTTTTCAAGAATACATAGAAGACTACATGAAACTGGGAGTCTTAGCATTGACAATAGTTCCAAAGGGGCACATCGCACGGTGAGAACACCATAATTAGAGGAAGCTGTTTTGAACACGATTGAGGAACATCCAGAAACAAGTAGTAGGAAAATTGCGGTAATGCTAAATGTTTCCCATTTTATTATTTGGAAAATACTTGTTGACTATTTGCTATACCCATATCATATTCAAAGGGTTCAAACACTAATGCCGCGTGATTTTCCATTGCGTTTAAATTTCTGCCGATGGTTTTTTTATCCTTATTTGATAACAAAATACTCTTTACTGATGAAGTTAATTTTTCTCGTAGTTCCGCCCCTTTCTTGAAAACGATTTGCCAATTTTGCTCGAGGATGTACCTCTTTATCCAAGCAATTCAAAATTGCTTGGATATGGAGGGGGTCACGTAAATAGGCTGTAAAAATATTAATTCCTAGTTCTTGTTTTTATTTCTTCATTTGTTTGTTATCGTTTTATTATTATATATATATATATATATATATATATATATATATATATATATAATCACATTAAATATATTTTTTTACCAATGTTATTGTTGGTGACATTCCATGGGTAAAGCAATTTAAGTATTTGTAGATTTCGTTCACGTCCAACAGCAGCCGAACTCCGTAACGACATAGAAAAGAAATTTCCTCTCTATTGCAAGAAACTTTGATAAATTAGACTCCCTAATCTTATTTGGCCAGACTCGGCTGTCCGAATAGGGCAACTCGGTTTATAGAAATAGAAAGTATCTTATATGTCTTGCTATTGTTTTGTTTCTTTCTAGAAGATATAATAACGTATAAGTTTGTTCTTCTGAATTTGAACATTTTTAAATAACTCTTGCCCGACCGTTATGTTATCGTATGGGATTTGATTTATATATTTTTCTTATTTCTACTTATTTCTAATTTCTAGTCCACTTATGTCCATCCATTTTTCAATTTAATGGCGGCCGGAGTCGGAGTTTATAAACAAGGTCTGTGGTTTTGCTGCAGTTTTAATATGGTTAAGTTAATATAATTTCATAGGTATTTTTATATTATACTTTCAGCTCTAAGGCAGTTACTATTTATTGACAATATTGTTTTAGGAAAAGGATTTTAAAGCAAATTCCGAAGAATGGAAAGTGGTCGTATAATATTTTGAGCAATATCCTATATTGCCGAAAAACAAATTCCAAAACTTCGACAACGACAATAGGGAAGTAAAGAAATTATGTGGAAGTTTAGCTAAGCATCTTAACTCAATGGGTATGGGTGCAAGAACAGTTGACAAATGGCAGACTGTAAGTGGATAAATAATTATTAATGTATTTATATATTTGGTACATTAATACAGTAATTTATAATGGTTATTAAAACGAATTTAATCCATTATTTAATTGTTTTAGGCTATAGGAAGATGGAAGTCGAAGACTAAGCTGAAGGCCAGTACATATAATTTAGAGATCCAAAAAACTGAAGGGGACCCTGCAAAGCTGTTCCTCACTTTAAACTCTATAAAAGAGCGACTGATGAATGTTTTAGGGTGGAAGGTATTAAAGGGTACAGAAACACAGAATAGACTGGAAAGTATCATATAGTGACCTGCAAAAAGGAAGTGGGTTAATTTTATTGTCATTCAAGTTTACAATGCATACTTTTTACCGGGAACTCCATATTACTTTATGAACCTCATATTGCCTCATGAGACTTTTATTTCATACTGTACTTTAGGGTCCCTAGTCCAAAAAATTTGTAGAGTCAGGGAAATAACATTAGAGTACCTAGAGCGGGAAAATTTTTACTTCCCTGACTGCATTAAAAAATATATATATTCATTCCTAGGGATGAACAATGGTCCCTCTGACCCCCTTACCAGTCTATGCCCATCCTCTTACTGTAAAAAGGCAGTTCCCGTCCTTGTAACATAAATAACTATTTGTATTTACGGGCTGAACATTGTCTTTTTTAATTTCTTACAGCCGTCAAAAACTCCACTGAAGAATAGTGATGTAGCAGGGTCTAGTAGGGAAGGTCTTCCACCTGAAGTAATGTTACCGCCTAAAGGAAAGTCACCACCTCCATTGGTGCCCTTTGACTCAAAAGGCACTGATGATGCAGAGGATTAAGTTAAAAGAAAAATAAAGCCTTCAGATACAGGTCCTTCCAAAAAAAAATTAGGACTAGCACAGAGAAAACAAAAAAGGTTGTAAGCCTCAGCAAAATGCACTCACAAAACCGAGACGTATTGAAAAGTATTGATCAATATTTAAGTACAATATCCCGTACCTTCATGGGCATAGGTTCAGACATAAAAAAATATATTGATATTAAGATGTCTAAAGAAGACTGAAAAAACATTAGTTTGCTATTATTGTATAGTTCTTGTTGTTTTTTAGTTTGATTATTTAAAAGCTAGTATTTATTTTCAGTTATTCGTCCAGTGAAATATTTTATAAAAATGATCTGAAAATCATATTACGCATAAAACATTAGTTTACCGTTATTTCATGTTATGTTATTTTATGTTATTGTTTATTTCGTGTTGTTTTTTTAGTTTATTTAGAAAATAGTATTTATTTTCAGTTACTCGTCCAGTAAAATATTTTATGAAAATCATATTATGTTATCGTATATGTATTTTTTGTTTCTTTTTAGTATGATTATTTAGAATTTAGTATTTATCGTCAGTTACTCGTCCAGTGAAAAATTGTATCAAAATATGATACATGATGATTATATTAACATATGTAGCATGCTACATATGTTAATATAAAAAAAAAACAAAGAAAATATTGTGACTACTTGTTTTCCTATTCAATGGAGCATCCCATTTAAACAAGAGGGGTAAAGCGTTGAAGATATTGTGGTGTGCGAGCTTAGATTATTTGTGAGCATTTTAGGTATGTATGTGAACCAGTACCATGGCTCATAAATAAGCAACAGGGAGTAATACATAAAGGTTTTATCTAAGCTTTTATAAAAAATGATTTTTTAGGGCTGTTTTGTCAAAAAATAAATAATTTTAGTGCACAGACTTTAAATAATGGTTTACCCCTTGTTTAACCGTCAGTTTATAATTTTTTTCTGGACTACATCAATGGCATGATTTTGATATATATATATATATATATATATATATATATATATATATATATATATATAAACATTTAATTAAAATAATGGTTAATTAACTGTTCTCTACGTTGTAAGCCTAATTGCCGTACATTTCCAGAAACAAAGTCATTAGGTTGTGGATCCTCTATTTTCTCTATTCTACACATGTTATGTGATACACAGGCTACATTTATAATTTGTCCTGCCTTGTATGGATGGTATTTCAAAACTCTTTCTTTTAGTGAACGTCGGAACCTCATCTTTAATGTGCCTTCAATACAAAGAAGCTAAATTAATTTACAAATACTATTATGATTTTATTGTGACTTAAATTGTTTTTATTTATCTGTTAGTACATTGTCAATCATTTATTTAAATCTGTTTTTAAAAGATTTACACGTTTACATTTACCAATAAATAAATAAATAATAGTTTTGGGATATATTTTAATATTTAATGTAAAAGGTACTTCGTTTTAATTTGTTATTTATACATACCTATACATCTCTCAACATAATTTCTAGCACTTGATAAAGCTGTAGTGTATCTTCCTTCAGGAGAATCGGGAGGCATTCCTCTAATTGAAGTCATTAACCATGGTTCTTGAGGATAACCACTATCTCCTAAAAGCCAAGTGTTTCTGTCACCTCGTTGATAATTTTCCTCCACATTCAGCTTCACCGCTGAGTTTCTCCAAATGAGTGCATCATAGGTTGCACATCCAAAGTTGCCATTAACATTTAAAATTAATAAATTTGCATCACAAATTATTTGGGACATTTTTGGAATGGTAACGTGGTTCTATTGAAATACAAATGCCTATTGCCAATGGTTCCAGGGAATGCAAATTGTGCCATAAAATCAATTTTGGTTTGTTCTTTCTTCGCTTCGGTTGTTGGAAATTTTATCCATTGAGGAGCAATTGCTTCAATAGCAGTACAAACTTCGGCCAACTTTCTGCCAAATGTCTGTTGAGCCATAGACACATTTATTTCATTTCCAACACTTCGTTTGAACCTTGGGCAAAAAACGTTAATGCATCCAAAAATTGTAATGGCTATAGAGATTCTTGTATTTCTTTGGCACAAATTCATGTGAGGAGTTAGCTCCATAATTAAATTTCGTGCTTAGTTTTTATTAAGACGCAAACATTTTCGAAATTCACTTTCTGGTAATTCAAAAGCATTATTAGTGTCCCGCAAATGTTTTCTCTTTAGTCGCAACGCGTCCCTCTGTTCCTCTTCTTCCATTTTTTAATTGCAATTTATTATTTACTTATCAACGTTATTATAAATAAATATATAATATACAACCTTAAAAACATTTCATTTGACAAATCACTGTGGAATTAGGAGAAATATTAAATATTCCTAAATTTTCCACCAAATCAGACTAATGTTTTTAGGTTCAATAAACATCATTCCAAAAAGCCGAATGTTTACGAGCTATTGTAGAAGGAAAGATACAGAGTAGTATTTGTTATTAGAAAGAAATTTCTTCTCTACCTTGTTTCTTTTCTTTTCCATTTCTAAGGAGAGTTCGGCTACAGGGCTCCTTTGTTTTTAGTTGACATTTCATCATTTCATAGGTACCCCGATTTAAATATGGCTGCATATCTGTGAAATTGTCATATGTGGTAACTTTAAAGTTGAATAAGTCAAAAACTACTGTTCCGAATATAGACAAGTTATATATAATTAAATACAGGGTGCCGCATTTAAAATAACAAAGTTGATGGTGATTAAGTGATTTTCCGTTAGTCTTTTGTTTTTTAAATTGCCGCCGTGTAAACTTTTAGGAAATTCCCTACAACTTTCGTAGGAACCATTTTTTTGTATCTTGAAAAAATCAGCCTCTCAGGGGGTTGCAAATTATAAAAAATAACCCTGTACGTGAGTTCACAACAAGTATTTTATACGAAAAGGCCAATGAAAACTCTAGTGTATTATTGAAAGCACAGATCAGTACAATTTTAAAATATTGTGGTTAGGTATATTAAATTCCCACCATGCACTTTTTTTTAGAGGCTACTCTTGATACACACAGGGTCTTTAACTTAGTATAAAGTGTTGCAATTTTTTATTTATTTCAAAGAAGACGTTGTTGGAATCTATCCTGTAGTTTTTATAGGTGAGAAATTGAGAAATTTTAGAACAGTGTTTGTTACGAATATTTACAAGTACCGTATGTGGGTTCCCTTGAAAAAAAAAGTTTACTTGCTAGTCTAGTTATCGCACAAAATTAAACAAATATTTTAGTTTTCTATTACTTAAAGTTGAGAATTAATATTTAATTTTAAAACTATATTAAAATTTTAAAACATATATTGCTAACATATTCTCTCTTCTAATCAGGTTTTTCGTTTCCTAACTAATATTTAATAATTAAGAATACACAGCCTTAGGCCTTCGCAGCAACAAAAACAAATCAATATTTTATACCTTCTTAAGTGCTAACTGTTTTATGGTCAATCAATCCATATTACGCCATCGACACGTCAAGTTTTACTTGAGAACGTCCACAAAACAGCTTTAATTTAATAACTAAAGATTATCTTGAAGGGAAATGTGTTAACATTAATCATAATTATGATGATTTCATGACTGCGGAGAAGTCAAACACCAAATTACGCCTTATAATGCCTTTAAATATTAAAATTTGTTGATACAAGATGTTCAAGTGCTCTGATTACCTCGGGCTAGCATTTAAATGAGCGTCCGTCAGTCCGTCAGTAAATTTAGTGTTGCCCTTAAAGGCGTTTTGAAGAACCAAGTATTATTTGTTCGTAGGATTGTTACATGGAGGAGATTGTAGTTATACCTATAAAACAATATTGGTGAATCAGATAGGTCCAAATCATTTAAATGAAATATATGAGTTTTATTTAAGTAAGTAGAATACTAAAAATCGATAAAAATGCGTTCTCACACATCTTTATCAAGGAGGAGGGTACCCTGTGACATAATCGAAAGCAATTCTTCTTGTAGGCCGTTTTGCACCTGCAGAAATTATATATTTCTGCTATTATTCATAAGTAAGTAGAAAGAAAACATTGCTGATCAATGTCGGTTTGTAGACCGCCACATACCTAGAATGCATCAGTTGAAATTATAAGTTTAACAATATAAAGTGCTTAACAACTGATTTGCCCAGATATAATAATTGCAAATTGGCCAAGGGAAGCCTGATTTATATCTCGCCACTGGCGTTTGAAAGAGTTATTCTTGTACAGAATGTCCAGATTTCGATGGTTTTACGGAGTATCTCGGTTATTTGCAAAGATACAGTGTTGCGTTTTTCACACGACTTTGCTACTTTTTTGTGAAGCGAAAGATGCTCTAATTCAATTTTACATAGCCCGCTTTGTGTCTAGGATACAGGGTGAAATTCAAAATGTCGCATTTTGTGATCTTGGTTATAGTTTAGCTTATCAGAAATTTTGATTTTTGATGTAGGTAGTCATTTTTATGGAATGGGACACCCTATATATTTTTAAATATTCTGTTTCTGTTTTTTTACAAGATTTTCAAAAATATATAATACTCTACGTGTATTTTTAATATTAATTCCAATATTAGCACTTTTTATATTAATAAACCAAAAAATCCTACTGGGAATCTTACTATCAAGGAAGAGATGTGAAATAACAAAAGTAGTTTATGTCAGAATAGCGAACGTCTTTGCTGTATTTTTTCTCAATTTGCGTTAAAACTTTTTAATAACATTAGACTTCTCAACTACGGTAGAAAATGCAATATTCGAAAATTATGAAAAATACGATATGCTCGTCACTTATGTCCAACGCGAAAAACACACAGATCAAGCTTTGGAACTATATTTAAACAGGTAATATTATAGATATTTGTACATATCCAGAAAGAAGGCAACAACCGGATAAAAGGATTTTTTTAAGAATAAAATCAATTTTAATTGAACATGGCTCGTGTCAAACCGCGGCCTAAACCTGACAACAAGAAAAATCGCGATATTGACGAAATAAATGTGTTGGTTTCGGTCGAGGCAGTTCTAACTAATTCTTGTCGAAAAATTAAAGCATCTATAAGCGCTAAATCCAGGGCTCAAACAATTAAAACAAGAAAAATAAATCGGTAAATTTCCTTTCCCCGGAACTTCCCTCATTATGAATATTTCTTTTATTAGGAATAATGAAGTGTGAACCTATTTAGTTCAGTGCATAGTTATTTAGGAACATATACTGTCTTCTCAAACATTTTTATTGGACGTCATTTTATTCCAATATATTGGATCCCTATCAATATTTTACCAGTTTCCATCTATGATTTTGGGCATAATTTAAAATGAATTCAATAAGTACTTTTTACATTGACACATACTGCGATTATGTTACATCATGTTTAATTCGCACCAGTTTATCCCGGTATCATTTTTAATTTTTCTCCAGAATTTACACCCAACTAAATAAAAAGATTTTTTTACGTTAATTTTTTTTATCTTGAATTCGTAACGCAACTTTACCAGATTATCTCTATGTCAGACTTAATGCTTGCACAAAATTTGAAAGTTTTTTGTTAAACTGATTTTGTAAATATTTGATTAGTCCGCCAGTTTATTATTTTGCTATCTATTATTTAAGTAAGTAGAATACTAAAAATCGATAAAAATGCGTTCTCACACATCTTTATCAAGGAGGAGGGTACCCTGTGACATAATCGAAAGCAATTCTTCTTGTAGGCCGTTTTGCACCTGCAGAAATTATATATTTCTGCTATTATTCATAAGTAAGTAGAAAGAAAACATTGCTGATCATAAAACCATTCATACCAAAATGTTAGCAGTTCATTCTTATGTAACACTTGACATTTTTGCGAAATTTGAAGTAAATTGGGTAATTGGTTTTTTAGAAATAATTTTGTAACGTTTCACTAAGCCGCCATCTTGTTTCGGCATAATGGATTTTTACCAAAATATTACCAGGTTATATCGATATGAGCTTTAATTTTTTTCACATCTAGGGACTCTAAAACGAGTAGATATTAAAACCTGCTAAGGAGATTTTTAAGATTACAAAAAATTTATTTGGCCGCCATTTTGAATTAGTAGCACAGTTTTACTAGTTCATTTCTATACAACAATTAATTATGAATTTCTAAGTATTTTATTAAGCCACCATCTTGTATTCATACCAACATTTTACCGGTTAATTCCTACATAATACTTGATTTTTGCGGAAATTGGATAATTATTTTTTTGAGTAATAATTTTTTAACGTTTCATTAGGCCGCCATCTTGTTGCGGCATATTTGATTTTTCCTAAAATATTACCAGGTCATCCCTATATGAGCCTTAATTTTTTACTTAAATTTGAAGTAAATCTGATGAATAATTTTTAAGCTACCGACGGATTTGATAAAACATATTTTTGTCACCTAGGGGCGCCAAAAGGCGAATATATGTAAAACTTGAAAGGGAGATTTTTCAGATTACAATAATTTTATTTGGCCGCCATTTTGTTCTGCATCTTGAATTAGTACCACACTTTTACTAGTTCATCTCTATACTACAATTAGTTATGGCACACAATTTGAAATCAGTTCATTAAGTAGTTGTTCAGGCTGAATTTTTGAATATTAAGCCGCTATTTTGGATGCGTACCAAAATTTTAACAGTTGATTCCTACATAATACTAATTTGAGATAAATCGGATGAGCACTTTCTTAGTAATAATTTTTTTTCACTAGGCGGTCATTTTGTTTTGCCATATTGGATTTTTACCAAAATGTTACAAGGTCATCCCCATGTTAATTTTTAACCAAAATTTGAAGTCAATTGGGTAAGTAGTTTTCTAGCTATGCCGCGAACAGACGGACCGACAGACAGCAGACAGACCGACGAAATCGAGAAAACATGTTTTTCGTCATCTAGGGACCCTGAAACGGCAATATCTAAAAAAATCTCCCTTCATTTTTATGAGGGAAGTAAAAAACACAAGTTTAAACCCCATAAATTTCATTTGGTACCAAAATTACATCCAGGTGACGCAGAACGCCGACTAGAGTCTTCCAATTGGTATTTGCCAATAAGGGATTTGGTCATTAATTTTAAAAGAACTATTATATGGTCCGATGAGGCGCATTTTACCAGTGCTGGTATTTTGAACCGGCCTGATGATAGCGTTTGGTCTCAGGAAGATAAGCGTGTTATATTTCCACGTAAAAGGCAAGGCAGGTTTGGATTTAATGTTTCATGCTTCATTCTTGGAAGCAAAATCGTCAATAAAATTTATGACGGTACCCTTACTGAAATTAAATACTTAGAGATTCTGTAAATACTTGGGCCTGAAATAACCGCAGATGTTCATTTGGTGCGACTCAATGATCTGTATTTGCAAGCAAGCTGGAGCTCTCGGTCATAATGATCAAATAGTGAGAGACTATCCAGACGCAAACGTTCCAGATCACTGGATTGGAACCAATGGAAAAATGGCCATCTAAGTCACCCGATTTATCGGTTCTGGATTTCTTTTTGTGGGGATACCTTCAAAATAGTAATTATACTAAACAGTATCAAACAATAAAAGAGTTAAAAAATGTTATTGAAGAGGCCTTCAGAGAGTTACAGCGGCGGTCATTTATAACTTGTGTAAGATATGGCGGCCAACAATTTGAACAATATTTATAAAAAAATTAGCTATTAATACTATTTATTTTTATAAGTTTAACTATTTTTAGTTTTGTGATAGGTTTTAAGCTATTTAATTGAAGGTACTGTAATAGTTGTATTTAGTTGCAAATAATTTAAATTACTACTAAAAAAAGTGAAAATTCAAATCCATCTTGGCCTACTAAGTTTTATTTTTAATATAATGTGCTATTATTGCACTTAATACTGGAAATAAACATAAAGTGTTATATGTTTTTCAAAGGCTCTTAAAAAACAAAAACAGGATATTTAAAAATATATAGGGTGTCCCATTTAAAAAAACCTAACTTTGGGTCATATCATAAAAATGACTACCCTTAGCAAAAATCCCAATACACCACGGGATTCTACATAAAAAACAAACTTAGAACCACCTTTTACTTTTTTTATAAGTTAAACGATAACCAAGATACGAGGGGGGTCCCAAAATGCAACATTTTCAATTTCACCCTGTAATTTAGAAACAAAGCAGTCTATGAAACTTTTAATTACGCCATCTTTCGTTCCATAAAAAAGTAGCACAAGGATGTGAAAACCGCAACCCTGTATCTTTCCAAACGACCGAGATACCCCGTAAACCATCGAAATCTGGACACTCTCTACAACCGGATTTCCAAGTTAATTGAATTCTTATTAACGGTCAATTATACATGGTGTTAAAGAAAGCCCTTGCATAACAATCAACTTTTATTTAAGAACTACAGATTAGTTAATCTACACTTCTTTCTTGACATACCTATTTAATCACTACAATCATACCCGCAGATGTTCTTGGAATTTTGGTTTTTTACATTTGTTTTAGTAGATTAGAACTCAATTATATCAAAATGATATGATGATTTATCCACCATATCTCTGTATTTTTCAAATCTGTGTTATTTTTTAGCAGCATACTTAGGGTAATTCCGGGAGAGATGGCCCATCGGGTTAGATGGCCCGTTTTAATATATCCGATAATTTTAAACCCACGGTACCGTTACTTTAACCACCTGTTTTATACATTTCGTGTATATCGTGCCTCATTTTTTGTTGATTTTTGTGCAATTTTGGGTAAGTTATGTTAAAAACATTATTCTACGGACATGAAAAATATTTAAGACCTATAATAAAATTACTTTTTTGACTCCCCATTGCATTTTTTGTTCGTAATTGTTGCTAATCTTTACTTTAGGGTTCTTTGAGGTTATGTTAACGTACCGAACATTCCATAATTGCATTGGGTTTTTGCGATATCGACTGGGCCATCTCTCCCAGACTTTTGGGATAGATGGCCCAACGGGTATCCGGGTTAGTTGGCTCACGAGCTATCTATCCCGGACTGTATAATAGTGTATAATTTGTATTGTATATTTTTATTCTAGTCATGCCAACAAAATATAATAGAAAAGGGACGGTGCAAAGAGGAAACTGGACTGAAGAAGATCTGGTTAAGGCTGCAGAAGCGGTCAGAAACGGTGTAATGGGAGTAAGGGAAGCGTGTCGTACTTTTAATGATATTCCTCCTCCAACATTTCGGAGACGATTTAAAAAGTCCGATTTTACTAAAAGAACTCTCGGGCCACCCTCTGTTCTTGGCAGCCAGAATGAATTGAAAATTAAGTTTCATATACAAAAACTACAAAAACATGGGTTTGCACCGACGCGTGAATGTGTCAGAGCAATGGCGTTTTACTTAGCAGAACAGCTTAAGATTAAACACAGGTTTAATAAAGACAAGAAGCTTGCCGGTTATGACTGGTTAAATATGTTTTTACTGCGGAACCCTGATCTAAGTGTTAGAAAGGCTGAGGGTGTTTCACTAGCTCGCTGCAAAGGAATGAATAAAACAGAAATCTCGACGTACTTTAATCTATTGGAAACAACATTAATGGAAGCTGGTTTAATAAACAAGCCTGGTCACTTATTTAATATGGATGAAACTGGGCTTCAATTAAACAATAAGCCGGGTTACGTTATTGCACAGAGAGGCTCAAAAAATGTTGCGGCAATTACTTCATCTGAAAAGGGAGAAACCATAACAGTGATTTCGTGCTGTAACGCAGAAGGATTTTATATACCACCTGCCTGTATATTCAAAGGAAAAAACAAAAAAGCCGAATTCGAAGATGGTATGCCACCGGGCTCAGTTGTATATATGAATGAAAAATCAGCTTACATTAACACAGATTTGATGTTTACCTGGTTAAAAGATCAGTTTATTCCACGAAAACCAGAAGGAAAGGTTTTACTTCTACTAGATGGCCATGCGAGTCATTGCAATTCTCCAGAAATGCTTGAATATGCCGATGATCATGGTGTTATTCTCTTTTGCTTACCTGGTCATACAACTCAGTTTCTCCAACCGTTAGACAGGTGTTTCTTTAAGAGCCTTAAAGCATATTTTAATAAAGCTTGTAATACATTTGTAAAAGCAAACCCTACCAGAAAAATTTCTCGGTTACAATTTGGACAACTGTTGTCGGAGGCATGGTCGAAATCAGCGACGGTTGATAATGCTGTGTCGGCTTTTAAATCAACTGGAATTTGTCCTTTTAATCCAGGAGCTATCCCGGAATATGCATACTTGGGGTCCGAAGAGGAGGAATTTAATAATACAGGTTAGTGCAAATTTCACGAATTTATTGTAAACCTAGGTCTAATCTTGATTTTTTTAATTTCAGTTAACGCGATGGAACCTAATAAAACTACTGAAACATCAGATCAAGAAATTCCATCTACCTCAGCCTCAGAACCAGAACCTCAACCAGAGATGCCAAATACCGATTAAGACAATCCCGATAACGCCAATCTCGATGAAGACACTCCCGGAACACTCCTTAATAAATTCTCTCCTGTACCCAGCACCTCTTCAGCTGCCATACAAAAAGTTCGAGGAAGGGCAAAGCAAGTAGCAGCTGTATTAACGTGCCAAGGTCACATCGAAAAAAGAAAATGCGCTGTTGAACGCAAGAAAGAAGAAGAACAGAAAAAAGAATTGAAGAGAAAGACCTTAACGATGAAAAAGAATAAAGGAAAAAAACAAAGAATGAAAATGGAAGAGTCCTCCACAGACGATGATATGTCAGATGAGTTGGTGACTCAGTCTGATGACAGTCCAGAAGAAGAAGACGAGACAGAGTGCCTTGGTTGTGGTGAACACTATAACGTTACCACAAAAAACGATGATTGGATCAAATGCTTACACTGCCAAAGGTGGTTCCACGAAAGTTTGTTCGAAGTTTATAAACCTCTGTGACCTGTGTGGTAAAATATTGTCCAAAAAAAGGGGTTAGATCATAAAAGTTTCTTCGGGCCATCTCACCCTACATGCTTGGGCCAACTAACCCATAGTATGCGGGAGAGTTGGCCCAGGTGGCCATTTTTTTTCTTAATATTTTTTAAGCTAGTTGTTTGACTTAATTGTTAAATAATATTTATAACCTAATATTATATGTGTTTTAAAGTTAAATAAATATTTTGTGTTTGATTATCCCTTTGGAATTTAATTTTACGCCATTTAAAAAAAAGGGGAGCCAACTCTCCCGAACTTACCCTACCACAGTTGGCTTAAAAAATCTATTGATAACGATTGTCATTCAATATTATGCCTTACTTCTCAAGAGCGTACTCAAAGGGTGTTTAAAACTAAGGAAATTGCATTTTAATAAATGTCAAGGTTTGACTAGCGAATAACGTACAGCTACTTACTACTTACAAAAATATTATTTCCCGAGGTATTTTTGCCGTTTTGTTTTTTTCAATTTTTAAATTTTATTGCTACATCCTTATGAATATTTACTGAAAAAAGAACGAATTATTTGCGCTTAAGTTTTTATATTTAGTGTTGAGTTAACAATATATCTTCCGATTTCTGATCATATACTCGTGGAGACTGGTATCGGCTACTAGTACGTGAATATAATCCATCGTCGTCTGGGAATTATGTCAAATTTATCCAAAGTGTTAAAGAATAAGCTTTTAAGATCTGAATAGTAGCGAATTTTTACAGGACCTAGGTAGTATATTTTATTTATTTGCATATATAAGTAGGTATCTCAGATACCACATGCAATCCTGATTCTTTTATTTGCGCTAGTTTGACTTATAACCAACAATATCAGAATAGCACATTAAAACAGATTTTCATTTTTTTTCTTTAAATTGAAACTTTCCTTAAAACTTTTTAAAAATGTATTATTTTAAGGAAAAATTCAGAAGCTTTATTTTTTTTTATTTTCACTTGCTATTACGGTGGAAGTAGAAAATAAAATAAAAGTATCTTTTTGAGCTACCTATTCCGTAAGTTAATTTATTTGAGTCACTTTTCTTGAGTCGGTCAAAAAAGTTTACTTTACATTCAGCTACTTCTTCATCGCTTTCTACGTCATAAGACATGTTTTGCAATAGTCAATTTTAACTTATTTGACGTTTATATTTTTGTTTTGTTTGTATTTGTTTCGTAGCATGTTTCATAGTTAGGTCAATTGCAAAAACACAGTAACAGACTTAATACTTAAGTTAAATACAATGTGCATCTGTCAAATTTATAATAATCATAACCAGATATAAAAATTGTTAAAACCAAATATTTATATAATCTTAAAATGTACAGGTAGCACAAAAAATCTCAAATGTAGTTTCACTTGTAATACGTACCATATTTCTTTTGACCAAATGCTAGACAGTCGGACAGCACGGAGCGATGGGCGTCGTACAATGAGCGGAAAACAAATCACGTTTCTTTAAACACAAACTGATTAATAATCTACACCAAAAACAAAAAACTGCAAACCACTGAGACAAAAAGTAGCAAAAAATCTTTAATACCAACAACAAATAACAAGTTAATAAAAATTATATGCACAGTATGTCTACTTTAAGTAGTGATATGGAAAACTTTTTATGAAAAAAAAAATATTCCTCAAAAAATTCTTCATGACCTAAAACCTTAAATGTCACCACCATCAGATGTCTAGGAGGATATGTATTCTTTTTTATTCATATACGAGGCTTCTCGTACAAAAATATGAACTTTTCAATTTATTTATAAATCATGCAATTCTGAAGTGTACAGGCAAATTTTCATTGTTATTTGAAAGAATATTTTTGACAAAAAATAAAACTCGATTTTTCATGGTAGATACATAGATGTAATTGCACAATTGAATGTAGGTTTCAATTCTGACCAAATTATTTTTATAAAAATTTTCAATATTACCAAAAATAGTTCCTTAATCTTAAGCCAAATTTATATTTTCTTCGTATAAGACAGGAAAAAATTATTGTCGGATGGTGGCAATTAAGAATAACTTTTTTTCGTGAAATTAACAATGAAAACGTCTTCCACATAAATACGACTTAAGTAGACAAACTGAAGCAATAAGACAAGAAGTAAAAAGAGACCCAGCGAGACGGGCGAGGCAAAAGATCCATCAAATGATTAGCGCATTAGTCGCGAATACAAATGTGAGTTATCGACGAATATAATATTTTGTATTTCGATAAGAACACAACTAATTAGAAATGATTGATATATTTAACTTTTGAAGTTAATTCTTTCAATTTAATATTTGCTTCATAATAACCGCGCATTGCTGTACGTTTGTTCTCATAGATAAAATCCTGAAGAGATCTTGAAAATGCTGTATATATGTTCACCCTAGTGTTCTTCTTTAGCCTTGAATGCTTGCAAACCTCGGTCTTACGAGCCTCGTCTTGCATCCTGCTTCTTTGGCCTAAAAAGTTACAATTACAAGCCTTAGTACGTAAATAACTATTTTCTGTCATACTTACGCTTACAGTCAGTATCTTAAGGCTTTTTGGATATCGTAAAAAACATCTCTTTATATTGGGAACAAAGCTTTTCTGGCACAAATTACATCTAACACTTGTGTTTTTCCCTGTTTGGCTTAATTTAGTAGCATTGCCAACTGAAAACAAATCGCCATTTGTTCCTGATAACTTACTATCAAGAAGTACCTAGAGGGAGACGGTACCTAATAAATATATATGACGCAATGTCCCTCATAATATTCACTATAGAGTGGTCCCTGGATGGAATCGCAGACTCTTGTAAATTTGCGTGTTTTTGGTTTTTTGAGAAAAAGTCATTATGAAATTACCGGGTTAAAAAAGGTCATTTAAGTTACCTTTATTTGAATTCTGCAATCTATTCATTACTGCTCCACCATCTAACTTTATAGCAACGCATTTATTTAGTGAAAACCTATGGAATCGTAGATATTTTTTATGGTCGCGTCATTGAAATTTTCAAGCAAAAGTGCCTACATGTGAACTTAAGGAAAAAGGGAGTGCGAAAATTAATTCGAAAATGTATTGATTTATGAAAGGGGATATAGATAGTATGTCATAAATCCAGTATAAAGAGAATGAAGCTATTTAACTGTAAACGAAGCATGTTTTCCTATTTCATATTATTTTATAGACGAAACCCAATAGTACTTTCATAATAAGGCGTGTAAAGATAAATATAATAGTTCCTATAAATTTTATTTATTTGTTCCTGCATTGTAGACTGTCGTGACATTTACAGTTGCAGAGTTTATCCTTCTTTTAACAGAAGCATCTATTGTTGTCTTCTTGTAGTCGCAAGCTTTTAGGAAATTTTCTTTTAAAATGTCAAACTCTGGATCTGGAACAAATAAGGATAACATACCGGAAAGGTGAAAGGAACTCGGAAGTAAAATTTAATTATTTCTTTTTGAGTTACGTTAAAAGTGTTTTTCTTAATGAGGTGTATTTTTACTATCTAGGCAGTAATGTTCCGTAGATCTATTTTTGCTCTGTTGACATCTAGGATTGGTATTTCGGTATATCGAATTTCATTTTTTAGCCTTTTTTTCAAAATTTCATGTGCTTCTTTTCTAGCTGACGAAATTTGACATTCTTCACTAGGACCGGTTCAACAAAAGATACAGATTCGGTATTTTTTAAATTCAGTTGGTTTATAACTTTTTGAAGTTCTTCTTAATCATTCAATTTTTGAATAACTTCTATTAACAAACACGAAGTCGTAAGTCTTGCTCTAAGTTAAATTCCAAGCATTAGCCGATATTTTGACTGTTTTATACTAAAATAAAGGACTCTATTTTTTATGAATTGAATAAATAAAAGGCTTTGAGACCAGATTGTTGTTGCATTGTCTTGCATCCAGGCTGCTAACCTTTTTCAATGTCTTGGTTGGCTCGCTCTACTGACCCTTGGCTTTGGCTATGGCTTGGTTTCCCATGAACCAACTTTACTTTAAACAAGTATGATATCTTGTTCATCACTATCATTAAAGAACTTTCTACTATTATCTGAATGTAAAATACACAGAGCACTAAAAGAAATAAATATCTGTTAATTGACCACCGAGTTCCTAAAAACTTAATCCAAATTGGTCAAAGCATTAATCGATGTACATACCTGAAAAAATACATAGCGTCGAATCGATCCTTGTTTTTAACTTATTTTTTTTTATAAAATACAGTTTTTTCAAAATTGCTTAATCGAGGTTTGTTGATGTTCCGAAACAACTTTTCCAAATACTAAAAACAAAATATATTGAATATAAGGGTATTATTATAAAGGAAAATTTTTGAATCTTCGATTTTTTGACCTGAGATGTATAATAAATTTGGCTAATGCACATTACTTCTAAGAAGCAGCCATATTTCCTTACAAAAATAATTATTTTCAAAAAATCAAAAGTATCCAAGAGGCGGAGGTCCCATCTAGAGTCACAGCGTACATAATAATATGGAAAACATAACTAGTAAATCAAAGATGGCAGAAACATTTAAAAACACATTTTTAAAACTGGTAAAAGTTGGGGTTAGGTATCTAGATATCGAAAAATTTTACCGCCAAAAATTGTTTAAAACACGATTTTGCATACTTGTGCAACATTTCATTTTCCCGGAACCTCCTTCGTTATGAATCTTTCCTTTTATTAAGAATAGTGAGGTGAATAACTTCGGTACATAGTTATTTAGTAAAATATATAAACTGTCGTTCCAAACATTTATATTGAGCACCGTTTTGTTCAGCCATATCGGATTACTATCAATATTTGACCAGTTTCTACATTAACATTCACGCCGTTTTGTTCAATTCGTACCAGTATCAGTATGCTACATTTAATTTTCTTCAAAATTTAAAGTCAGTTGAATAAGAAGATTCTTTTACTTTGATTATTTAAACATTTAATTGACCACCATTTTTTTCCCATCTTGAATTCGTACTACAATTTTGCCAGTTCATCTCTCTATCACATTTGTTCCGCTGTATTAGATTTTTACCAAAGAATAACGTTAATATTTCAAATTCAAAATCATTTATTGTAAAATATAAAATAAAATTAAAAGTAGTACATAAAAGGATAGGGTACACTTAAAACCAGTGGTATCAAAACCAAGTCACAACCAAAAACAAAAAACACAGTAAGAGTCAATATTAGGCACTAAAATAAACTAAAATTAAATTTAAATTTAAGGGTGCTATGCAGAATCTCACGCTTCAGATTTTTCTTTAATGAATCTTTAGATGTCCCTTTTGATAACAAGCTCGAGATGTGAAAACTTAGGGAGCTAAGTATGAAAAGCTTGAACGGAAAGCTACACTCCGAGGCCGTGGAACGTCAAGATTAAGGTGTACTTGCGGGAGCTGTCTGATGTGTACATCACTTCTTCTTACCAGCTTATCAACTGCAAAGCAGGCAAAATGGATAAATCTCATTTTATTAAGTTTTAGCAGATTGAGTCGCCTATAGACAGGGGGTGTTGTGATTGAAATGTGGAACCTTAGTGATGAAACGAATGCAGTGATTCTACATTTTCTGTAGCCTCTTGCAACTCTCATCCGTCAAACAGGACCCATAGACCATATCAGCATAGTGAAATGGGAGAACACCAAGGAGTTTACGAGCATTTTTTTAGTGGTTTCGTCCAGGAGGTTTTTGAATCGAAATAAAGATTTAAGACTGATATAAACTTTTTGGCATACCCCCTAAACGTGTTTCTCGAATTTGAGATTAGCGTCAATGATTAGGCCCAGTTTTTTTATACTCTCACAGCACTGTAGTTCCAGCCTATTGATGCTTAGACGCAGGCCGGGACAATCTTTTTTAAGACATTTTAAGTCAATCATGTAAGTAGTTTATAACCTATATCGTGAACTAACAGATAGGCATACAGACAGATTGACGGAACTGATAAATAATATTTTTTTGGCATCTAGAGATCCTAAAACATGAGGATAAGACGTGGTGATTTTTTCACGATTACAAGTATTTTATTTGGCCGTCATTTTGTTCCTCCATATCAAATTTATTTTCGTACAACATTTAAAATTAATCCATAAAGTAGTTTTTCCAGGCTGGATTTCAAAATATTTTATAAACTTTCTACATAATACTTGATTTTTGTGTACAATTTGAGGTAAATTAGATAAGTAGTTTTTTATTAATGATTTTTTTAATATTTCATTAGGCGTCAATTTTGTTCCGCCATCTTGGATTCGTACCACAATTTTACCAGTTTATCTCTATACCATAATTAACTATCCCAAATAATTCGACTTCAATCCATTAAGTAGTTTTTTAGCTTGAATTTTAAAATACCTATTTTATTAAGCCGCCAGTTTGTTTCGCCATCTTCGATTCGTACCAAAATTTTACTAGTTGATATAGTTATTACTTGATTTTTGTGCAAAATTTGAGGTAAGTTGTGTAAACAGTTTTTTAGTTATTATTTTTTAAATATTTTACTAGGCCACCATTTTGTTTCGCCATATTAGATTTTTACCAAAGTGTTACGAGGGCATCCCCATATGCCCTTAATTTTTTGGGCAATCAGATAAGTAGTTTTCTTAGTTATGCCGCGAACAGACAGACCGACAGACAGATAGCCCGACAGAATTGAGAAAACATGTTTTTTCGCATTAGGGACTAGGGATTAGAAAAGTAAAGATTTGAAAAAATCTCGAAGGGTAAATTATTCACGATTACAATACTTCTGTTTACAAGGGAAGTAAAAATAGAGAACCGTATTTTTTTAACTAATTTACCATATCTTAAGAGAATTCGTCATAGTGTTTCTATATGCAAATTTATCAAAAATCTATTTTTTTATCTATTATTTACCAAAATTTTGTTTCCTATTTATGCTAAAGTACGTAATAATACCTAAAATATTAATTTTGCTCTTTTAGTAAGTGTAGCAATGATTTTTTATCACTAATAAATCTGAACTTTAATCTGAGACAATTTTTATGACAAACTTTCTGAAAACCTTTGTCCCAAATCACCTAAATCTTAAAATATACTTAGGTTTATTACTTTTTTATTTCAAGAACTTTTAACTTTTCATTTTGGCAGAATAGATTTTTAGTGATTTTAGATTTGGTAAATATTCGTAAATAATAATTATTATGTACTAAGTTGATAAACTTAGTAGATAAAAATATAAATTTCAAATTAACTTTATGTTAGATTGAACTTAGATTTCTCTTTTAAACATAATGTTTTACATTACTTTAAAATTTATAATTTTGCTACATCTAGTTAAATGCAATTTAAATAAATAAGAATTAGAAACTTCAAAACGTTTTAGAAATTTTAGAAAAATCACTAAAGAGTTGTGAGTAATAAGTCATTGCTACATTTAGTAAACCGAGAAAAAATAATATTTCAGAAATTATGTATTTTAGCATTATAAAGAAATATAAATTTGTTAAATAATGGGTGGGAAAAATAATAAACCATATTTAGAACCTAATTTAAAAAAATATTATTTTTTCACAATTTCTTAAAAATTTGCACCTACATGTAAAATCGAATTTCAATTTTTTCAATATCTCTCGATATATCGATATTTAGCCCTACTTTTCGTATTTATTCTATTTATTAGTTATTAGACATGCAGACGCAATATGGCGCGGACAAATGATTATCAATAAAAAATACATATGTATAAAACATTATTGAGGATACTGTATATTCAGTACAGTTCTAAACAAAGTGTTATACATCCTTGACAAACCCTTTAGTACACAAGCAATCCAGCAATGACACCCTTATCTAAATTGGGTGAAATTTCTGAGTTAAATCATACAGGTTACTGGAACTATGAATGATTATAAAACATTTACGTTACTCATTTTTATCTGATATTTTTTTATTTATTATTTTTTTAAGAAACGAATTTAGCAAAAAATCGTATATTATTTTGTTCCGGAAAAAGTCAAATTAAAGCGTTTTTTTTGGGACCACCCACAGGTAGGAATTAAAAAACGGTTTGATTAAAATCAAGAGTGATATGATTCATAACTATTCAATGATAATGTCTTTTAAATGGGACCGATATAACAATAGGCAAGTGATAGTGTTATTTTCTCTTTAGTTGGTAGTCACGATCAACAAGATCGAGTAGTAGCCAGTGGCCACTGCAGAAATGAACTATGCAGGTACTAGTAGTAATTGCAGTGACTACGTTTACTAAATCGTTTTAAGTACAAAGTGTTTTCTGGAGTGTTTTTTTTGTATTATATATGTACATATCTGGTAATAAATTATTAAGAACCATTCTATTTTTGAGCGTTTGACTAGTAGACCGTATTTGGTTTAATTTTTTTTGTATGCATCTAAGCAAAACAACAAAGAGTAGCTTTGTAGATTAAGTTAGAAGAAGCACAAATAAAAGAACTAGTGGCATAAAAAGTATTCACAAAACAATAAATATTTAGATAAGGTAGAAGTTTAGCCCACGAAAGCAAAAATAGTTTGAGTAGCATATACCTTATAATATACAACAAAAGTCAACTTTTTGAAACAGTTGTGATCTTTTTTTAGTATATTTTATTTTCCTCGTAACAGGGAAGTATTGTAATCGTGGAAAAATAACCCTCCGAGATTTTTGCAGTTTTAAGTTCTGTATATTCCGAAAAATTGCTCATTCGATTGAGTTCAAATTTTGATAAGAAATCAAAGATTCTATGGGGATGAAATGATAATATGTTGGTAAAAATCAAATTTGGCGGAACAAAATGAAGGCCTCAAAGAATATTTAAAAAATATATGGTATAAGGATAAATTGGTAAAATTTTGGAGTGGAGACATTTCGGTGAAACAAAATGACCGCCTTCCTTATGAAGTCTTTAAAAAATCAGTACCAAAAAAACTGCTTATCCAATTGACTTTTGCACAAAGATCAAGTATGCAAACTGGTAAGATTCTAGTGCGAATCCTATATTCCCCTCTGGAAGAGACAATATCAACGACTCTTCTTCTACTCCGTTATACGGTTGTAAAAGAAATATAGTATCTTTTTAGCTATGACAAATACATAAAACTTCCTGCACTAAAATTGTTTGGAGACTTGGCTGATCGCTGGGTTATTCATATACTCTGGTCTTGTTCATATACCTTGGTGCCTAAAACGAACAAAAAAAACCTGTTAAATGTCTATAAAAGTCAAATTATAAAATATGTATAATAGTGCAGATGACCGCTTACTTTGATCACAAAACATTATTTGCAATGTGAAACTGTTGTTTTGTGATTCCTAGTAGGCTTTAAGCATTTTTCGCCTATAAATTTGATTTTTTAAAAGTATAAAAAATATTTGCAAAATGTTAAATTGCTTTGGATTTTTTTTGCAAGATTTGTGTGCCTCAGGTTTCCTACTTATCTAATGAAAAGTAACGTTTTTCTTATATTTCTCATCTCTAGTATAGTGACGCTGTAAACATAGCAACAACTCCACCCACATTTCGCATTTATATAACAAATGATCCGTATTAGAAGATTTAATCTTTCGTTGGTCAGTCGTGTTATAAATTAAATTTTTAATAAAGGAATTAAGCACAGGCCGGCCGTTAAGAGAGCCCGTTGAAAAATAATGCTGATAATTATTAGTTATTTCTTCATTGGATGTCATTTATTGATCTGGATTGCTGGCCGCTGCTTTGATAATATATCGTGCAGGCTGTCACTTTTGTTACACTTATGTAATATTTCGGATTTATTACACAGCCTATATGTTCCAAATATAATTAATAACGCCATAGGTCGATAGTATTTAGTCTTGTATTAATTTTTAACATAAAGGGTACGCAGAAAAAATACTGCCTGACCGCTTTGATTGTCTATTATATAGTTAACAATAGCATATAAAGCCTTATAAAACATATTTTAAACTCGGAATAATTTTTGCTTTAAGCTTTCTGTACTAGATATCATACACTAATTGGACTGAAGCACAAAACACCGACAGACACATACATATAAGACACAAAAGACTCATTTTGACAAACAAAATCATAGGTTTTATCTTACCCAATTGTGTCATCTAAAATATATATTTTTACAAACAGTCAAAAAATAGCTCAACGGGGCAATGGTGCGTATTGATCAGAGGTTCACAGAATTGTAATGAATGCACTTTCAAACTAATTGAATTTCATATAATTAAGATTTACAGGTAAAATAACCACTGTGTCTAAAGTTGTGTTTTTTTAATAGACGACCTGCGGGTATACGTGGCCAATGAAAAATAGGCTATCCTCTAGGTGAGTGGTCGCCAACCTTTTCAAGGTGTTGAGCTACTTTGATAATTTAGAAATAAACCGTGAGCTACCTACTTGTAACCAGCGTTTAAGCCAGCCTAAACGAAATAATGCAATTCTATTTAACATAAGTACATATTTTTATGTAATTAATAGGTACTTAACTAATACTAATACATACCTAAAAAATAAATGAAATTTTCATATAGCCATAATGGCATGTTATATACGACTAAATAAAACTAAGCAAAACATTATAATTAAAATTTTAAACCAGAACATGTGATAAAAAATGCGTGCATTCAAAGAGAAGGTTGACACTCGGACTCATCGATAATTTTTTTGATATTTGCAGTGTAATTTGATAAAGCCATTCGAATATAATTATCCAGATGTTCATCTGTAAGGCGAGTGCGGTATTTGTTCTTAATAAACTCCATATTGGAGAAAGAAGATTTCCACAAAAAGGTTGCACTTTTAGAACTGAATATTTTCTTTATTTAGTATAGGCCAGATACATTTTGTACTTGAAACTAACAATTTCAATGCTAAATCACTTTGAAATGCAACCACTTCCATTTCAGTTGCAGCAATGTCTTCGCCAAAGTGCTCCATAGCACAAGTTGCAAACTGTTGGATATCAATTTCCATTAAGTGTAAAGCAACAAATTGAGCCACCAATGTCATTTTGTTAAAATCCTTAAACCGATTTTTGAAGTTATCCTTCAAGTTAGAAACTATTTCTACATGAGATTTACTATCATAGGGTTCTTTTGGATTTTGAGATATCTTCTTTGAAAGAACAGGGAAATGCTTGACATCACGGTTGATTAGGGTTTGTTCCCAAAACTCAAGTTATTTTATGAATGCATTTATATCGGAAATCATTTCCGCCAGTTCTTTATCTCTTCCCTGAAGTTGCAAATTGAGTTAATCTTTTTATTTTAATCTTGTCTGTGATGTCCACAAAAAATCCGAAATCTCTAAGACAAATTGAATTTTCTAGTTCCTGAATGGGTTCGCCGCGTTGTTTGAACAATTGAACTATAACAGATAGGGCTTCATTAAAACGTGTTAACACTCGTCCTCTACATAACCATTGCACTACAGAGTGAAGAAGTAGATATCCATACTGACAATCAATTTCATCGGCTAGGATTTTGAATAATCTTCTTTGTAATGCGTGAGCTCTACTCTTGTTTACTATTTTTACTACCATTTTCATGACGTTGTTTAGCTTTAAAAAATTTCCACATAATGCTTGCTGATGAATAATGCAATGGTAACACAGAAATTGTGGAGAGCGTTCATCTTTACGATAAAATGCAACCAGACCCTTATCCAACCCACTATAGCTGAGACCCCGTCAGTTGTCAAGCCTACCAATTTTGAAACTGGAATTTTCTCAGAAGATATAAAAATGTTTAAATGAGAAAACAATTCCTGTCCAGTGATATATCCTTTCAGTGGAATAAACTGACAAAACAAAAGATCTTTAATCATAAAATCACTAAAAACCATCCTGACGAACATGGCCATCTGGGAGGTGTCAGCCACATCTGTTGAATCAACCAGTTGAAGAGAGAAATAGGCACAGTTATCTAAGTCAGTTTTTAACTGTGAAAAAATATCCTATCCACTCGTCACATCACTGTATTCGCAGAAAGTTGCATACATTTTATTGCTGAAACTATCTCGTGTTTATTTTTAAGTTGGAAAATAAGGAATCTGCAGCTTCTAAAAACGCATGTTATATCATTTCCCCGTCTTCATACGATTTTTTTTTGTGCAATTATTTGCAACACACGATATGATGTTTCCGTTGCAGACGTATTTTTGTCAACTGCTCTTACAAATATTGACTATTGTCCAATTAACTGATTCTTTAATTGTTTTAGTTTTTCTTTTCTGCTGGCAGCATGTAATGGGAAATGTTTTTCAAAATTCGGATGTACACTTTTATGATGCCTCGCAGTATTTTCTTTTTTAGCAACCGAAGCAGAGGTAATACATAATAAACATACATTTTACCTTTAACTTCTGTAAAAAAATACTGTTCTTCCCGTTCCGAATGAAAATTATGTCTTACTTAATTAGTACTGCGTGCCATAACTTCTTTATTGCTCACTCTGTGTGATGTGTACTAACACATCTAATAATGCCTTTCAGTTTTAAACTGAACGCTTTGTATCCCCGACATGCGTATTTATCGCGTTCAAAGCAATCTAGATCGTTCTCGGGTTCTAAAACATTCACGCGATGCTGGCACCCTGGTCAATTCAAGTACTCATTGCAATGTTGCCGCTGCTTGTTTTCGTATTGTGTTTTTTTTTCAAAATTTATTGGCGCTTCTAGGCTTTTACAAGATATGTTGTGAGCTACCAAAAATGTCTTTTCGAGCTACCGGTAGCTCGCGTCGACGGGTTGGCGACCACTGCTCTAGGTCATCCAAAACATCAGCGATGATATAGAGGCTAAGGTTTGCACTGAGTAACTAACTGACTGGTATTATAAAAAAGAAAAATAAAAAATCGCCTTGTACCCAACTAAATAACAGGACAATAATATTAACTATTGGTAAAAGACCTGTATAAAAACAGGGTTCTCTCTAAATTAATATAACACACGATAATATAAAGAATAGTTTTTACCACACAGTCAATAGTATTTATTTCTATAGTGTTGCAAAACCACAGAACAGAGTTACTCACCTATTCCTGACCTGATCACGGACGACATAAAATAAACACAGTAAGCCCTAAGGACCTTCAGGGCCGGGCTCACTGTATATTGTCACTGAAGGTTTCCTGACTGGAATGCAGACAAAGCATACCTACCGGACTCAACAGTTTGTTATAAGAAAATATGTAACGTATTATTAATATTTCTAATCTATATGTGAAGTTTAAAGAGGTTATTTTGCCAAAAAAAGCAAAATTTATATATTTATCTCTTCAATGTATGATTCAAAATCGGTCCGAATAGGAGGGGTAAAGAGAAAAGTAGCCCTAACTTCTTTCTGCGTAGATTTTTTCAAATTATAAAAATTTAGGGCTTCCTAAATAAGAAACGTACTCTTAGTTCAATTCGTTAGGTTACACCGATTTCGAGAAAAATGGATTTGAAAATTGTCTTACATTTTGGGTTCAGTAAATAAATTAAATAATTAAATAATTTCGTTGTGTTTTTTCGAAAACGGTATATCCCAACGAATTAAATTAAGGGCACCTTTTTTTATCAGAAAACTTTATTTGGAATTGTAAATTGAAAAAATCCAGGCAGAAAAAAGTTTGGGCGACTTTTCTCTCTCCCCTTTCATTCGGGACGCCCCTGACTTATGAGATATTTTTGACTTCAGGATTCGACTTAGCGTACAAAAATTACCAAAATATTGAAATTGTATAAACCAGTCTTTAAATTTTATAAAATATTCAGGAAAAACCATCTTTAGAGAGGATTTGGCCACGCAATTTTCGATATATGTTTATATGACATTTCAGTTTTGTTTTATGATATAGATTATTCTGTGAAAATATTGACCCTTAATTTCGGGACTTTTTTTGCGTAGAGCTATTAACTGATTAATTGATTCTATTAGTAGCCACTAGATCGCGTTTTTTTTGTAATACTTCAAATAAAATGGATTTTCTGGAAAAAATCAAATGGTATGATATGGCTTTTCTTGTCATAATTTAATTTAAAGTTATAAAAAGTATCGAATAGTAAAATATAAAATCCAGGTTTGTATTTAAATTAAAAAAGTCGTTGATGCTCGCCCGAATCCGAAACGTCGGATTGAAAAACTCACCTCACCAATTTATAGAGGAGAAAAAGTGACAATAATAAAGCGAAAATTATTTTCATCTGTCATTTCAACTTAACCTATAACTTTAGAAAAACTGAAAAAAAAATAAAAAATAATTTCGGGACTTTTTTTGCGTAGAGCTATTAACTGATTAATTGATTCTATTAGTAGCCACTAGATCGCGTTTTTTTTGTAATACTTCAAATAAAATGGATTTTCTGGAAAAAATCAAATGGTATGATATGGCTTTTCTTGTCATAATTTAATTTAAAGTTATAAAAAGTATCGAATAGTAAAATATAAAATCCAGGTTTGTATTTAAATTAAAAAAGTCGTTGATGCTCGCCCGAATCCGAAACGTCGGATTGAAAAACTCACCTCACCAATTTATAGAGGAGAAAAAGTGACAATAATAAAGCGAAAATTATTTTCATCTGTCATTTCAACTTAACCTATAACTTTAGAAAAACTGAAAAAAAAATAAAAAATAACTTTATGGTTTTTCTATAATTGTAGGCTTAGTTGAAATGACAGATGAAAATAATTTTCACTTCATCATTGTCACTCCTCTACAAATTAGTGGAGTTAATTTTTCAATCTGACGTTTCGGATTCATGCGATCATCATCAAGTTTTTTAATTTAAATACGGATCTGGATTTTTTACTTGATTATTCGATACCTTTTGTAACCTTAATATAAATTATCACAAAAAAGTCATATCATACCATTAGATTTTTTTGAGAAAATCGGTATTATTTGAAGAATTAGGAAAAAACGCCATCTAGTGACCACTAATATAATCATTACTCTGCAGTTAATAGGTCTACATGAAGAGCAAAAGAAGCGCTTTTCTCTGACACCAAGTTTAATGTATTCGGTTCATCCAAAACAGAGATATAAACGTTTGAAAGAAAAAAGTTTGAACTTCGCCCACCACTTTATTATTGAAAATAGATACAAAATGATAAATAACAAAAAGTTGCATAATTGCCTGAAGAATACAATGCTTATATTTTCGACAAACCTTAATCAGAAAAATTCGAGAGAAAATCGGCATTTCCATTTTTGAGAGGCTGTTACGCTCCCTAGCGGCTATTTTCAAACTTGAAAATAATATTTCAGTTATCTCACTTATCCAGTTTACCTATAAATATTTTTTCCCGTAATTGTGTGATCAGCGGTTACCGAGTTATGGTCGGAGGCCATTCTTAATGGATCACCCTGTATATATATATATATATATATATATATATATACATATATTTATTTATATATATATATATATATATATATATATATATATATATATATATATATATATATATATATTTTACACAAACAAAAGACGATAAATACTGAAAGGCAGTAAAAGACTAATTTTTTGGTGTCTGCTAAAATATGTATAATTTTATTTTCAATATTAATTAAATTAGACGATTTACCTTTAAATTTGAGCAATAACTCAAACAAGAGCTACGTAAATTATTCTCGCAGAATGCAAGTTTAATATTTACTTCTACGAGTAATATGAGTTGAATTCATCATCGAATTAACATCCAACATAACCTCCACAAATATCACATATAAATGAAAACTAGCAGTGTCAATTGACTTCCCTCACGAGGGGTGCCGATAAAAATCCCAGGGTGTAAAACGGTCGCCGCAGGTCCACTTATGGGGTTACATGGGGGTGGCTATTGTCACAATGGGTGCGTCTATAATAGGTCCATGGGAAGACTTCTTTAAACAAATAACATATTGAATTATACAATTAATTGTGTTTGCTCCTCGTTTTATTTATGTGTATGGGAACGGGGCTTTAATCGTGTGTCACTCGTTTATAAGGGCAGAATAGCGATTAGCTGACGTACTGCTAGAATGACATAATTTAAAGGTAAACATCGGTAATATTGAGAACATTTGAGACATTTCTCACTTCTAATAAAAATGAAAAAACTCCACTTTTAAGCGCGATTTAGTATAATTGTGAAAAAATCAGCCCTTTAATATGTTTTCTTAACTCTGTCGGTCTGTCTGCTCGCGGCATAGCTAAAAAACTACTTATGTAGTTCTAATCCAAAGTGATAGAACAAAACGGCGGCGTAGTAAAATGTTAAAAAACTACTTATTCCATTTACCTCAAAAAACACAATGTTCAAAAAATGTTTTAAAAAATCAGTCCGATTGGTTTTAAATGGTGCGTGAAAATTAAGAGTGTTAAAGAAATTAACTTATGGGTAGAATTTTGGCATGGATTCCATATAGCGGAACAAAAATGGTGGGCAAATAAAATGTTTAACACATCAGCGTAAAAAAATTTCTTACTCAAGTGACAAATTACACATACAAAAGTTACATGTCATATGTATAAACTGGTATAATTTTTGTAGATATTCAACATGGCGGAACAAAATGACGGCCTAACAAAATTTTCAAAAGTTATCGTAAAAAATGCTTATTCAATTGACTTTAAATTACTTATTCAATATATTTTAAAATATAAGGTA
Organism: Kuschelorhynchus macadamiae; assembly: GCA_030620095.1. Classification (NCBI taxonomy): domain Eukaryota; kingdom Metazoa; phylum Arthropoda; class Insecta; order Coleoptera; family Curculionidae; genus Kuschelorhynchus; species Kuschelorhynchus macadamiae. Next base: position 1,286,371 of record JAUTXW010000747.1, read on the forward strand.
AACTATCTGGCCATAATTTTTCCCGCTAATTTTAAGTTAATGTTGAATTATCATTAAACGGCAACGCGATTTTTCTCGATTCAATCAGCAGGGAGGAAATTTATCTTGTGGAACAAATTTACGATAATTCACTTGACTAGCTCTCGATTATAACCTACCGATCGCTAATATACATCTCCACATTATTAATTAATACAAAACTAACATGCGACCACCGTCATAGAAATTATAATTTATGCAAACACAAGTCGACCGTTACCGGTTTTTAGTTTAATTCATTACCCTGATTTTTCCTAATGTTATTTATTGCTCTAAATGTAAGCCGAATATTTTTCCTGTATTCAATTTTTGTCTATTTTTCTCCTGTTTGAAGTAATTTTTCTATAGAAAAAAGTAATGAATTAATAAGGTTTTTGATATGGTTTCCTCCCAACTAGTTTTTATTGTGAATAGCAAGTTGCGTTAAATAACTTAAGATATTATACATTCACTACAATATCATCTGCAAAGATATGTTACCTCCCTGAAAAAGGCCCTTAAATTCCAAAAATTTACACTACGCGTTTCCATATTTTGAGAATATTGAACGAGTAGGAGTTAATCATAAATATGTAGGACGAGGTAATATTTATATTATTATTTCTCCCTGGTTATCCTAAGCGAGATGTTAACGGTAAAAAGTATTTAAAGTCACAGCTCCATGGTCATAGCTATGAAAATGCCTAACTATCAGAAAGTTACTACAATTGTTAACAAGCTAAGGTTCTTGGGGAACGCGATCAACGTACAACTGTGCCGAGTGTTTGGACATACTTCAGGTAACGAATGACTTGGCAATCTTGCAAGACAAAAGCCGTCGACATTTTATATTGGCCTTGAGCCGGATCTGTTGCAACAAAGTAAATGCCTTAGAGTTTTCGCCAAAAAAAGATGCAAATTTTTCTAAGTGAGAAATTGAGGGTAGTCCTCTAAAGAAATTTACCAGATATGTCAGATTTCCAATGAATATTTCTGTCTGGTAATTTTATATATAATTTATTTTCCTTGTTTATTTTATACCTTTTTGGCAATAAAACTATTTTCTATCAAAGTTCTTGTTTTGTGTAAACTTTTACTTCCCTATGACTAACCAACGACGAGAAAAGTCGGTAAGTAAACTCAATTTGACTAATCACAGTTTAGCCCATGACCTGTTGGGTTAAGCCATGTAAACAACTAATTGGTGGCAAAAAAATTAGTCTCAAAACACACATCTTCGAATGTATATGTAGTTCCTATGGCAATAATAAAAGTTAATGGTATTAAAAGAATTTCAAGAACATGCGACCTTATCTTTTAGGAATTCTGGAAATCTTCGTAGTGTATCAAAGTCCTCTGAGACATATTACATCCCGTCATTATTATTAAAACAAAACAATTGTTAGAGTAATTTTTTGTTCTTAAACAGGTTAACATCGGTTACATAGGATAACGAATTTTACACCTATTTGACAAAATTGTATAGTCTGCCCCCTCATTCCACTGGATAACAAATATTTTAAAGTAAACATATTCCATAGAGAGCGTGTCAAAATTATTCAATAGGATAAAAATGTTCAAACACAAGATAAAAGCACGCTTGCTGTCATTCACGTTACTCACTTTGCACAAGTGGCACGTGACCAGTGCTTTCATAGACACTTGCTGAAACAGACAAGAATCAAATATTAACTACTCACACGGGATCGTTCGCCGCATCCCGTGGGATGCAATTTCGATTCCCACGAGCTGGTTATATTGGTACAATATGTGGGGGACTTGCTTACCAGGCGACTGGTAATCACGTTAGATTCTTTTGGCGGGTTAGAATACAATGTATTTCCAAGTAATGACAATAGGCTTAAATTTGCGGTTAGAGGAGGATATTTTTCAAGATGCGTTCGAACGGATTTAGGTCATAATACAAAGTGATTTTCGTTTATTTGCTAAGACTACGCTACCAAAATGTCATACGAGTCGTTAATTTCTTTTCCGACAGATTAACGAAAAAATATGTACATTTAATGCAGCCACCATACTTCAGTAAAAACTATTTTCCAAAATATAAAAGTCTGATAAAAGATTAAAAAAATATACTTCAACGACAAACTTTCTATTAAAAAAATAAAATTTCAGTCAAAAATTATAATTTTTTTATATACTTAAATTAAAATTTAATATATTGAGACTTTGTTAATTTAAATTCCTTAAAGTTGAACAAAACTTGATATATGCCTCTAGGTTTACAAGGATATTTTCGTTCAATTTTTTCTCTTTTGAGAAACAGCGATCGCATTTCATTAGTTGTCCGTGTATTGTGTCAGGTCGATCAAAATTAACTTGGAAAAAATACTGTCGGCACCTGGTTCCAAAAAAGGAATTTTAAAGATTGCTATAGCGTCCTTATCTTTACATAAATATACAGTATGTCGACGGATAGAGCTTACAAGAGGACAAATCGAGCAACATTTTATTTTTTCGACAAAAGTCATTCTTGTTAAATATTTTTTTTGCAAAAAATATACGATTTTCGTCATGAACAAATTTGTATCTCTTACATTTTAGAATACAAAATTACACTTAAACATTTAAGAAGAAAATAATATCGTATTTATCTTAATGCTTTATTTCACCTTTTTTGATCTTAATTTACCTGAATCTATGACATTTGCAGTCATTTCAAAATACGGTTATTGGAAAATTTCGTGAAAGGTACCCAAATTCATTCATTCATGTTTCTAGAATTCATATATTAATCAAAATATTTAAAGCATTGGTATAGTCATAAATTTGAAAAAAGAAAACCTATGATGAGACTGATGCTGTGACAGTTTTAGATTTACACTCTATAGAGGAAAACCTTCTAATATCATTAAGGAATCGAGCTCATGATTTGGAAATTTTCAAAAAAAAACTGCATAACAGAAAATTTTAAAACGAAAGGGAATATTTCTATATAGACCACGTTTCAATCATACTTTGGAAGAGGACAATAAAGCCGTTTAGAGTTTTGTTTCTGGTTGGGAAACGAAACGAAACTACAGATGGTACTTTGCTGCCAATGCTATGATTTTAGTGAGGTCCTCGGTTAGGGATAAAGTCATTACTCTACGTCTATCACTAATCTCAGTCTTGCAAACAGGTTTGGGAAATTGTATATTGGAGTGTGCTATCGTCAGCATAGCTGTGAGAGGAATGCTGGTAGAAGAAAGCAGGCCATTGAAGTGCAGCAGGAATAGGGTAGGTGTCAACACTGAACCCTGTGGAACGCCTGCATTGATTTGGTGAAAATTTGATTTAATATTCAATTTTTGTAATTTTGAATAAAGGTTTGAAATATTTTATGATTATGTTTTGTCGAAAAATTATTGTTGGTAATAAAAATACGTAACCTAAATAATCTTCCCCCATGTAGATTATTTTAAATTCGTGGAAATGCCTGTATTCAAGTATATGGATGGTTATAAAAATTAGAAAGCTGGATAATATCTTTCTTCTTCAATAGCTTAGTTGTGGAGCAACGTACCGGTAAGACGGATGTTGTGGGATCGAATCCCACTCGAGTGTAGACTTTTTCCACTTTTCATTACCTTTTATTTCAAAATGTACTATTTTTCTTTTCAACTGTTACTAAAATTTACATTTTACTTCAGCAAGTTAAAAAATATGCAAAAATATTGTAGATAAAGTAAGTAAAAAATGAAGGTGATAATATCATGAACAAAAATGTTCCCTACTTTATTCTTCCTAAATATGACAATTTCTGGCATAAATCGATTGGAAACTATAATTAATTTTCTACCACTGATATCTCCTGGCAAGAGAAAAATCAGAAAATTATAAACGTTTACTAATTTTGAAATGGAAATCTGTGGGTAATACGTGATAATTAGTTTTTACCTGTAAACTTTCTAACATGTAAAAAATGTTCATGATTTTAAATGAGATTCCTTGCTTTTGATTATCTTGCCCTTTAGTACTATTTCGAATTTTTCTAAAATATCATGATCAACCGCTAATAAAAACCTCATTAGGAATCATAATTCCTTTATCTTCATAATATTCTTTCACATTTAATACCATTAGAAAAGTTTCTAAGAATTTTAAATATGCGTCACGACTGTAAAAATCAGACTTTTTACTTTAAATCGCTTTTTTATTTTTCTGTCATTTTTTCCCCGATTTTGATGATTTTTTTTATACGGAATTAAAAAGGATTTCAGGATTCCCGATCTTTCCATTCATTATACAGAGCGTTGCCGTTTTTGTACACGTGGAGAAAATAAATCAACTTTTAAATTGAATCAAAATGGATCACGCGAAGTTATACTGAACATTACAATAAGATATCTTATATATCTGCTTAAAATAATTTTTGTTGCTAAATAAGAGACAGCAGAAGCCCGACTTTAAAATCCGTGTTTGCCTTGCCCATAGGATTCTTTTGTGGATTTACATTATCCATTACACGCTGCATCATCAGCCAATTTAATATAAAAAGTTAAAATCCGCATTTGAAGGAAATCAAAATATTACTAAGTCAAGATGAAATATGGCATAAATCGCCAATAAATTTAATATTTGATAGCTCAATAACAAAACCAGTGGATAACTACAGTAGGTTTTTTGCGGCGACAAAAATATTTAGGTCGAATAAAAAAAACTGGTACTTATTTAAATACCGGATAAAAAACTGCTTGCATCATTAAGTAAAATCTATGTCAAAATTTAAAACCGACAGTAAACGGGCAAAACGTTAATAAGGAAACCTATTTTTCTGCATTTCCAATTTCCTAAATTTCCATTAACTGAACAATAAGATGTACCACTATTTTAACAAATCATTTAATTCACGTTGTTACGTCTTTAAACACATTGAGCGATGCAACAGAAATCATTGCAATGATTGTCATTACAGCAGCGTTTATCAGTCTTCCGTTAGCCCTATTGCAACAAATTATGACAATTAGGAAATTCCAATCTGCTTCGGCAGTAGTAGAAATAGTTAAGCAGGTAACGTACAGGTCTCGGGAACAATATAGATGATAACCGGACCGAGGTCGTGACCACAGGGTCGTTATTATCCATAAGTACAGCATCACAGGACCATAAAGCACTGCCCTCCGTTAAATTAAATGGGCAAGTGACCGTTAGTAGAGTTCATTCCTTGAGAAATCTGAAAAGTAATATCTGTTTCTCACATAAGCCTAGCACCAATATTCTGCGTTCTGGAAACTACGTTCGGTGGCATATTTTCGGTAGGGGGTTGTTAGGATGAGGGTTGCATATATTCGATATAAAGAGATGTTGACGTGGTTTCGCGCACCGCTGTCGATATTTTCCCAAGAAAGGAAGGATGTGCAGAGGACGCGCCATTTCGTGAAAACTTTGACATGGATCGTTTTTTCTCGAGGAGTGACCTCCTGTTTGAAAGTGCTAGGGGTAACTTCCGCCTCCCCATCAAGCTATTGGCTGATTTCCAATAGGGTTACATTCCAAGTATGTCATTCTGGGGAAGGTTGGCCAGTATTATCTATGGAAAAATGGCGGATTGTTAACCCCCTGAGGTCAGCCTGTTGGACTGAGCCTTAGAAGATCTGAAAAAATCTCGGAGGATGTTACGTTTCAGTGTCAGTAGATGCCGAAAAATATGTTTTCTCAATTCCGTCGGTCTCTCTGTTTACGACATAGCTAAAAAACTACTTATCCGATTGACTTAAAATTTTAGTCAAAAATTAAGAGTCATATGGGGATTTTGGCAAAATTCAGTATGGCAAAAGAAAATGGTGGCCTAGTGGAATATTAAAAAAATTATTACCAAAAAACTACTTATACAATCTCAAACTTAGCAAAAAATCAAGTATTATGTAGGAATCAACTGGTAAAATACGGTACGAATCATAGATGGCGGAACAAAATGGCGGCTTAATAAAATATTTAAAATCGGCCTGAAAAACTACGCAATGGACTGATTTCAAACCTCGGTGTGCCGTAACACCGATCATTAACAAGACAAGGGGGGGCACAGTCCGTCGGAACTTTTATGCTTTGCTTACAATAACGCTCCGATGAATCCGATAAATTCATACAGCAGTGCAGGTGCCCATGCTTTTACGAGGTTGATGCAAACCGCTAGCGATTAAAACGAATAAACGTTCACTTACCGGGGTGATATAAAAACGAGTTTAAAGATATATATCCATAATTGTTATTGTGACCTATTTTGCTTTATATGTATTAAAAGAAAAACGGTGAAAACGTCAAGTTGTTTAATTAATGAATCTAAATATAATTATAAAAAGTACTGTTTGTAAAAATTAAGAAAAAAAGGAAATTAATTGAACATTTTATTCCAAGATGGCGGAAGAAAATGGCGGCTTAATAAATTATTTAAAAATTCAGCCAAAAAAACTAATTCTGGTATAGAGATAAACTAGTAAACTTGTGGTACTAATTCAAGATGGCGGAACAAAACGGCGGCCAAATAAAATATTTGTAATCGTGAAAAAAACCACTTTCTCAGGTTTTACATATTTTCAGGTTTTAGCGTCCCTAGATGCCAAAAAATATGTTTCATCAATTCCGTCGGTTCGTCTGTCAATTTGTCTGTCGGTCTGTCAATTCGCGATATAGTTTAAAAGCTACTCAACAGATTAACTTCCATTTTAAGCAAAAGTTAAGAGTCGTATGGGGATGACCTCGTAATATTTTGCTAAAAATCCAATATGCCGGACTATTGCTAAAAAACTAACTATCCAATTTCCTCAAATTTTGCACAAAAATCAAGTGTTAGGAATAAACTGGTTATATTTTGGTATGAATACAAGATAGCAAAACAAAATGGTGGCCTAATAAAATGTTAAATCAGCCTGAAAAACCTACTTATTAGATTAATTTCAAATTTTGTGCAAGCAATAAATGTGATATACAGATAAACTGGTAAAGTTGTGGCACGAATTCAAGATGATGGAACAAAACGTCGACCAATAATTTTTTTAAAATTCAGTTGACATTAAATTTTAAAGAAAAATTAAATGTGATATAGGGATAAACCTCGGTATAAACTGGCGGAATTCAACATCACGCACTAACATGACGGTGTTTGTCAATGTAAAAAGTACTTACTGAATTTATTTTCAATTATGCCCAAAAATCAAGTGTGGCATAAGTAGAACCTAGTAAAATATTGGTAGGAATCCAAAAATGGCACCCAATAAAAATGTTTAAATTTTAGTAATGACTATTATACTGAACTAAATTGGGCCACTCTTCACTATTTCTAATAAAAGAAAAGATTCATAACGAGGGAAGTTCTGGCTAAAGAAAATTTACCGAGTTTTTAATAGATAGCCAGTAATGTAAACGCTACCGCATTGCCATCCATACTTGAAAGATTTATATAGTCGCATGCAAGAACTATTTTTTGTCATTATTGGTACATAGATATTTTTATATTCTTCGATTTTAACAAGAGTTACATTAACCAAAACTTTATTAATATCTTGGATACATTTTGCACCTTCAACCTCATTAAGATATTTTTGAGTAAATAATTTTTTGAATGCTTTACAAAATAGTATTGGGGTTGGATTTCTAGAATTTTCGACACAATTTCTCATCAAGACAAAAAATATTCGAGGCAATCCTGATTAAGGTTTCTTGTTAAAAGAAATGAATAATTTTTGCGTTTTCTTTAAAGATAGAAGGCAGTTAATCGTACGTTTTCAGCCATTTACCAAGCACAAACATTAAGTAAATTCGTAAATGCTTATTTTAATTTTAAAAAAATAAAAAATTAGTTTCACGCCGCGTGCCGGCAAATATAAAGACAATTGGTATATATTAATGTTTGGTGGTATATTTCAATACTTTATTATACGACGGACAACCGGTTTATGCATCTCGCCAGGCAGCGACTTCGAGGGATCGAAAAAGCATAGCATCCGATATTCGAGTGAAATAAGCATTTCAAGGGGAGGAGCTTCGAGTGCCCCTTCTTGTCTTGTTGATGCTCGGTGGCCGTAACTAATTGTGGTATAGAGATGAACTAGTCAAACTGTGGTACTAATTCAAGATAGCCGAACAAGATGGCGGCCAAATAAAATATTTGTAATCGTGAAAAAAATCACCATTTCAGATTTTACATATCACAGGTTTTAGCGTCCTTAGAAGCCAAAAATATGTTTTATCCATTCCTTTTGGTTTCTCTGTCTGTCAGTGCGCGGCATAGTTTAAAAACTACTCATCAGATTGAATTAAATTTTAGTCAAAAATAAAGGGTCATATGGGAATGACCTGGAAATATTTTGGTAAAAACTCAATATGCCGGCACAAGATGGCGGCCTAGTGAAACGTTAAAAAATTATTACTAAAAACACTAATTATAGAATGTCCTCAAATTCTGCACAAAAATTAAATGTTACATTAGAATGAACTGGTAACATTTATGAATATAAGATAGTAAAACAACATATCGGCCTAATAAATATTTAAAAAGTCAACCTGAAGAAAACTACTTATTAGATTAATTTCAAATTTTCTTCAAGTATTAAGTGTAATATAAAGATAAACTGGTAAAGTTGTGGTACGAATTCAAGATGGCGAAATAAAATAGCGGCCAAATAATTTTCACTTCCTTGTAATCGCGAAAAAATCACCCTCCGAGCTTTTTTCAAATCTTAACGTTTCAAGATCCCTAGATGCTGAAAAACATGTTTTCTCAATTCAGTCTGTCTGTCGGTCTGACTGTTCGCGACATAGCTAAAAACTACTTACCAGATTGACTTCAAATTTTGGCCGAAAATTAAGGGTCATATGGAGGTGATCTGGTAATATTTTGGTAAAAATTCAATATGGCGAAAGAAAATGGCAGCCTAGTGAAATGTTAAAAAAATTGTTACTAAAAACTATGTATCTAATTTAATTCAAAGGAGTCAACTGGAAAAATTTTGGTACGAATCCATGATGGCAGAATAAAATGGCGGCTTAATAAAATATTTAAAAATTCAGTTTAAAAAAACAACTTAATGGACTTAACTAATTGTGGTATAGAGATGAACCAGTAAAACTGTGGTACTAGCTCAAGATGGCGGCCAAATAAAATATTTGTAGGTGTAAAAAAAATCACCCTCTCTGGTTTTACATATTTTTGGGTTTTAGCGTATTCTAGAAAAATATTCAAAAAATATTTTCAACAATTCCGTCGGTCGATCGGTCTGTCTCTCAGTTCGCGGCATAGCTTAAAAACTACTAATCAGAGTGGTTTCAAATTTTAGTTAACAATTAAGGGTCATATAGGAATGACCTGGTAATATTTTAGTAAAAATCCAATAGTACTGTTTGTAAAAATTAACAAAAAAAGGAAATTAATTGAACATTTTATTCCAAGATGGCGGAAGAAAATGGCAGCTTAATAAATTATTTAAAAATTCAGCCAAAAAAACTAATTCTGGTATAGAGATAAACTAGTAAACTTGTGGTACTAATTCAAGATGGCGGAACAAAACGGCGGCCAAATAAAATATTTGTAATCGTGAAAAAAATCACTTTCTCAGGTTTTACATATTTTCAGGTTTTAGCGTCCCTAGATGCCAAAAAAATATGTTTCATCAATTCCGTCGGTTCGTCTGTCAATTTGTCTGTCGGTCTGTCAATTCGCGATATAGCTTAAAAGCTACTCAACAGATTAACTTCCATTTTAAGCAAAAGTTAAGAGTCGTATGGGGATGACCTGGTAATATTTTGCTAAAAATCCAATATGCCGGACTATTGCTAAAAAACTAACTATCCAATTTCCTCAAATTTTGCACAAAAATCAAAAATTTTGGTACGAATCCATGATGGCAGAATAAAATGGCGGCTTAATAAAATATTTAAAAATTCAGTTTAAAAAAACAACTTAATGGACTTAACTAATTGTGGTTTAGAGATGAACCAGTAAAACTGTGGTACTAGCTCAAGATGGCGGCCAAATAAAATATTTGTAGGTGTAAAAAAAATCACCCTCTCTGGTTTTACATATTTTTGGGTTTTAGCGTCTCTAGAAAAATATTCAAAAAATATTTTCAACAATTCCGTCGGTCGATCGGTCTGTCTCTCAGTTCGCGGCATAGCTTAAAAACTACTAATCAGAGTGGTTTCAAATTTTAGTTAACAATTAAGGGTCATATAGGAATGACCTGGTAATATTTTAGTAAAAATCTAATATGTCGAAACAAGATGGCTGCCTACTGAAACGTTAAAATAATATTACTAAAAAAACCAATTATTCAATTTCCACAAATTTTGCACAAAAATTAAATGAACTGGTAATATTTTGGTATGGATATAAAATAGCAAAACAAAATGGCAGTCTAAAGATTTAAGAAATCGGCCTGAAAAAAACTACTCATTAGATAAACTCCAAATTTTGTGTGGTAACCATTAAGTGTGATATAGAGATAAACTGATAGTCTATATTATGTATATATGTGTTATTAAACGAATATGTACTGAACTAAATTGGGTCACACTTCATTCAGAACGAGGGAAGTTCCTGGTAAAGGAATATTAGCGATTTTTTAAATTAGATTTAAGAATTAAATCACAATTACTCTATAAGGTGCCAAGCAATTTAGTAGGCGGTATACATACTTGGAAGATTGTATATTATTGCTTGCTTTCACAATTTCTTTTAATGGATAGTTTGTTACAGAATACGGACGAACCATTCCGTCATATTATTGATATTACTTCTACTGAAACAATTTCACAAAAGGCGACATAGATGTACATACTTTTTGTGTGCATTCCTATAAGACATACACTTTACCTAAAGGTCGTACAAATTGGTTAACATTACCTCAACGTGACCAAATAGGTAAACTCCGACCCATTGTCGTATAAAGAGCACACAGGTGCTTCTTCTGCGAGGTGGATATGTTTATGTGCGACTAATACCCTAATTAGTACCACGAACCGTACTATCTCCGCACAGAATCGTCATCGCTATAGAACATCACACCAAATTGGTACTGCCGCGCGCCTAAGTACCACTGTTTTCACATTAAACGGGCAAAATTATTGTCCACATACAAAAGAGCATGAATTAAAGAAAAACAGCGGTAGATCTTTTATCAGTTTGTTTACAATTCGCGGAAAGCCGACACGTTTCTATATACGTATATGCGACGATAAATGCAACAGAAATATCAATATCTATAAATTAAAACAGAGGTTATATAAAGTCAGATATGTAACGATAATGCCTTTTAAAATTAATTGTCCTTTAACATGCAAAGTGCGACACTAACTTACGGTGCATATTAAATTCCTTTAGAGGCGCGATAAAATCTTTAATAGGTACTATGAAACTATATCCGGAGAAATTATTGTGTAAATAATGAAATAGTTTATGGTACATTGATTTAGTGCAATGAGAAAGTGTAAGTAATCCAGGGTGCTTACTGTGAACTCATATATTAGTGAAGATCCCAGAGTCTGGTATACAATTCTTAAGTGGTATGGGGCTCTTAAGATCACCTAATCACGCGATATTTTGTCTGATGATAATGACAAATTTCCAAACTAGCAAAGATATTCCACCATTAGCAAAATTTTTTATAGAAAGCCCTAATTGGAGCTTCCATAATTATACAGGTTTTTTTGTCACAAACCTCCAAATATCAAGAGAAATTTGGACCAGCCATGTACGGAATTACGACGAAACCGTTGGCGATATTGCCAAGTTTACCGTTTTTCAGTAAATGATGGAAACTTTTATTTTTTAAGAATATCTTGTATTTTATTACATTTTCCGATTCTACTAATTATTCTAAAGGTGTTTCCTAAGATACATTTAATTACTCAATTCAACGGTTTTGATTAAAGAATAATTTTTTAAAATTTATTAATGTTCACATGAACGGAGTTTCGTCAACGTCAAAATTGAAAGAATAGTTTCGTTAAGAGAAACCCAAAGAAAAGAAAGGATTATGGGTCCGAAGATGAACAGTGCTGAAGTTTTGTGAAAAATATAATGATAAATAGCCTAATCGAAATTCAACGCAAAGTCCTGTTGTGCAAAATTTCGCCAAATTCAATGCAACAGGACATGTGAGGTTTAGCTATCCTAAAACAGCGACAGATGGCGATAGGGCTTTTGAGATGTTAGTCAATTTGGAGGAGAATCCTCACAAGTTAAATTGGTTTAAACCAGAACGTACCCACATGTCCATGCATGGACTACCACATGCTGAAAAATTCCACGCCGAGTTCCTCGCCTATAAAATAACACTAGAGCAACAACTTTCTAATGATGAAACTTTGTAACGCCAATCCAAATTTCATTCGTCAGGTGTTGTTTTCCGATGAGTCGAATTTCATAAAGATTGAACCCTCAACCGGTATAATTGTCGATATTGGGCGAGGAAAAACCCTAACTCGATACAAGAACATTCCACCCATTTTCCACAAAGACTTAAGGTTAGAAGATAATTGGGCCTTTTTTTTTAAAGGGAAATTTGAATGGTGCCAAATATTTGCAATTATTAAGAACAGAAGGGTTCCGGCTTTGGCGTAATTGTTTCCTAATCCTCTTAAGTTCCTTTTTACCACTATAAAATACTTTTATGAATTTACACACAAAATGTTTTTTAGATAATAAAATGCAATACCAAATAATGACTTCTGGTTCGGGAATATCTTGACAATGTGTTTTTTTTGTAGTTTCTTAACGTTTCGAATGCCTTTCCGCAATGTTTAGCTTACTGTCAAGAAGTAAATGAACAACACTTTAAGCACATGATTCGAATTTTTCAAAATCTACTTCTTTCTATTTCGATTAGGTATTTAGTATATAGCGTTTTCCTTAGGTATTTAAAAAATGATCCTTTACTCAAAAACTATTGAATTTAGGAATTAAATGTATCTTAGAAAACACCTTTAGAATAATTAGCAGAATCGGAAAATGTAATTGCTTTGAATTCTGACGACATTTTGCATCTAGTACTATCTGCTATTAGATTTCGATTAAGATATTTATCATTAAATATTTCACAAATTTGCTGCATCGTTTTTATTCGGTTCCCATAATCCAATATTATTGGAATTTCGCTTAACGAAGCCACTATCTCAAATTTGATGTTGACAAAAATCAACTAGTATTTAAATATCGATTTTCGTTCAGGTGAACAATTAACATTAATAATATTTCAAAAATGATCATTTACTCAAAAATTGTTGAATTTAAATGAAATGAAATAAAATGCTTTTTTTTGTCATTAATATTCCTAACTAGGACATTGATGTTATTATGTAATTAAATAAAACTAAATTACCTTAAATTAAATAGACATAAAATATAGAAATAAAAAATTATAAAAAAAAGATTTCAGACAATTAATATCCTACAAAAAGTTACCAAACAAACGAAAAAAAAACTACAAAAATACAACCGTAAAAAGTATGACATCGATAACAGAAAAAAATAGGATGGATAACAAAGGGACAAGATCTGGTAAGGTGTTATAGGCTTCAATACACTTCTCAAAGAAAACAAATAAAAAAAATAAAAATGTATTGAAAGTATTCATTCAAAGAATAAAACTCTTTATCAATTAGAAATTTCCTCAGGTTGGATTTAAATGAGTTAAATTGTTGATCTCTTTTATGATCGCTGGCAACTTATTATAGATCTTTTGCATCCAACCAAAGGTCTCTTATGATATAGAGAAGTACGATGGGGCATAACTAAATTCTTTCTACCCCTGGTATTTATGTTGTCAAATAAATCCCTTTTTCTAACAAACAGATGTGGATTACACATAACAAACACCGAAAAAACATACACAAATATTGAAAGAACTATCATAATATTTAGTAACTTAAACTTTCACCGGCTTGTTTCATTATAACGCACATGGAAGAAAATTTTTACAATTTTTGTGTTCAATGAAAACCCTCTTAGCATTCAGTAAAGAAAAACGATAGCAGAACATTATACTATATGAGATTATGCTCTGAACAGCAGAAAAATAAATAACTTTAATTGTTGCAAGACCAGTCACGTAAAGAGATTATGGGCAAATATTAGAAACATAATGGGTCCCAATATAGATCCTTGTGGTACTCTCCTACTAATTACTTTCTAGTGCGGATATTAATTTTCCCCCCCAGACCCAATTCACACAGACATGCTTGTATTAGTTAAATAAGATTTTAAGAGTTTATTTGGTAATCCTGGAACAGCATAGCTCTCCAGTTTATATAGCAATATTTCATGATCTAAGTATCAAGTAAAATGCTTTGCTTAAATCAAAACTTAGGAATCAAATGTGTCTTAGAAAACATCGTAAGAATAATCAGTGGAATCTGAAAATGTAATAAAATATAGGCTATTCCATTTAAAAAAATAAAAATTCCTATCAATTATTGAAAAACCAACAAGAAGATATTTATGGCCTACTTACCAGGTAATATAACAGGAATTTTAACTGAACACTGACAGTTGAAAACAATTTCACAATATGAAGCTTAGTATTCTCTTCCTGAAGGTTGCGTATAAGAAGATAAAACAGGCGGTAATCGGTCAGCTGCCTGAGCTGCCTCGTCCTTCAGAGAATCAATCAGTTACTAAGTCTAATTGTGCAATTACTAACTTTAAATACCAAATTATTTACTTAATTTATAAAGCGAAAGTTCTCAAAAGTAAGGTAAACCATTTTAAGAGATGATATGTTAAAAACCGCCTAGTTTTTAATATACAGTGTCAACGTATTTTTGTACTAAAGTTAACCGTTTACGTGTTAACATGAAAGTATTGTTTTGAGAGTTTACCGAAACGTAAAGTATCATTCTTTAGCTGATAGGTGTCAATCTGCCGAAAATTTTCGTGAGAAAGGAACCGCTCTTTCCTCGTTTTTTTGTATAAACATATTCGTGGCAATACGGATAAAGGAATCCTAAGTTTTGCAAAGGAAGCCATTTATTTTTTGATCTGATCAAAAATGGCGTTTTTGGCACTTTTTTAACAAAAGCATCAGTACAAAAAAGCAGTGTCTTCATATTTAAATTTCCGGTAAAGCTGAGCTGGGTTCAGGCAAACAACAATAACCGCATTGAACATTTTTTTTCGAGTTTTCTTCATAATTTTACCTGTGTTTATTGAATTTTGATGAAAACTTTTGAAGAAATACTTTTAGTATTAATTAATATGAATACTACTGAATACAATTTTTGTATCTAATAGAACGACTTAAAACTGCCATCCAATTTCAAAATTTAATTTTTTTGCAACCAGCCAAATCGGTTGTTTCATTTTTTTAAATGTAAATGTTTAAATATTTATTAAATTATAAATTCTCCGTAATTTCTTAATTTAAAATAATCAAAAAGTTTGACAGAATTTGGTTTTTTTAAATATTTATTTTTATGATTAAGTGTATGTACAGAATACAGCTATACTCTAACAAATGATTATTAGTAGTTTATATGAAATCAAATATTATATGTTATATTTAATTTTTTTAAATAAGTTTTTGTAATTATTTGTTGTTTTTTTAGTTTAATCATGTAGGTTCTACATTGAAGTATAGAATTTAATATTTAAAACTAAAAAAAATCAAATTTTCTTAAAATTTTCATTTTTTTTACATTATTCGTAAAAGGAAGTATCGTAATCGTGATAAAATCCTCTACGATATTTTTTAGATTTTTAAGTTTCAAGGTCCCTAAATGCTGAAAAACATGTTTTTTTCGATTCAGTCGGTCTGTCTGTCTGTTCGGGTTATAACTAAAAAACTACTTTACCGATTTTGGTCAAAAATTAAGGGTCATATGGGGATGATCTGGTAGTATTTTGGTAAAAATACAATATGGCAAAACAAAATGGCGGCCTAGTGAAATGTTAAAAAATATTACTAAAAAACTATTTATCCAATTTACCTAAAATTTTGAGTCAAAAAGTATTACGTAGGAATCAACTGGTAAAATTTTCGTATGAATCAAAGACGGCGAAACAAAATAGTGGCTAAAAAATTATTTAAGAATATCTTGAAAAACTACTTAATAGATTGATTTCAAATTTTGTGCAAGGATTAATTACTGTGGCATAGAAATTATTTGGAAAAATTCTGGTACGAATTCAAGACGGCGAGCGGCGTAACAAAATAGCGGTCAAATAAAATATGTGTAATCATGAAAAAAATTACACTCCCAAGTTTTACATATCCCCACTTTTTAGAGTCTCTAGATGCTAACTATACAGTTTACCTCAAATTTTACAAAAAAAAACAAGTGTTACCTAGGAATAAACTGGTATCATTTTGGTGCGAACCCAAGGTATCAAAACAAGCTAACGGTCTAATAAAATATTTAAAAAAATCAGCCAGAAAAACGACTCATTAGACTAATTTCATATTTTGTGCAAGCATTAAGTGTGATATAGACATAAAGAGGAAAATTGTGGGACAAATTGAAGATGGCGAAACACACTCGCGTTAAAATAAAATGTTTAAAAATCTGTGTAAAAGCTACTCATTCAATTTATTTTAAATTATGCACAAAAATCAAATAAGGCATAGATACAAACCGGTAAAATATTGAAATTTTAAAGACAATAAAAACTTACATACGTTAAAGAAAATAAATCCTTCTATTTGGCCGGTTTGCTCAGAAATTAGAAACGATTCAATTTTCAAATTAAATAGCACTTTTTAGCCATTAGATACAAAGACATACAATTTGGTGAGTATTCTTATTAGTGACCACTAGAATTATCTGTTTAAAATGTTTCATTAAAATCCAATAAATACAAATAAAATTATGAGGAAACTTCTAAAACTATTTATGTCAAAACATTAATAACTTCCGGGGGTTGTGCAATGCAAAAACTCATAATTATCTGCTTCTGTGATGCCACCAATATATTAACATAAAAAAATAATCCTAGAAGAGCAGTACCGTTTTTCACGAAAATTTCCGGTAGATTGCCTATGTCTAGCCAACAAAAAATGCCTATATGAGTATTTCGACTTAGATACATACTTGTTTAGTTATTATGAATCAAGGAATCACAGGCGTAATATCTCCCAAATGGTGTCATATATATTTTTTAATGTTAAAATCGGGCTCAAACAATCTATTTAATATGTTTAAAACCTATTTTGGAACAATTCATTATCCTAAGATCTTTTATACTACGTTAGACACAGTATATTCTTATTATATTCACTATATTCCTTAATTGTGAGCAAAGTTAATCGCAACATCAGCTAAGAAAAAATTGTTAAATATTAATTACAAAACAACTTTTGTGAAAAATCTGAGCAGTGGAATAAAAAACTCTGAGAAATATTAAAAAGATAAATCATTATTGAAATACAATAGTCCCACATAAACATTATATCATTTGGACATATTAAGCCTCATGATTAAACAAAAAAATAATAATAAGTAGAGTTGCATGATAATATTTTGCCAAGATGGTGACATATTAGATGGGGAATCTGTCCTCCCAGCTCCTCCTTATATGTCCATCTCTGATGACATTAATATTATTGTAAAAATAAAAATTTCTTTTATAGCCAAGAATAAGTCATTGCAGTTGGTGAACTTTCCAGTTTTACTTCTATATGTATCCCAGTCTTAGTCAAGTTGCTCCTCTATGGGAATTTTTTTTTGATATATCAATATCGAATAACTGTGCTGACTTATATGCCCTAAAGCGTGGAACATAATGCAATTTACATCATTCGTTTCTATTAACGTAAAATTTTATATTTTTTATTAGTTTTTTCGCTGTTTTGTTAGATACTTTTTTGACATATAGGTTATCAACGGATATATTTAATTCCAACGTCAAAATTATTACCCATTGTTGTACAAAAATGTGTGCTTACTTTTACAGTTCAAATTTTGAAAGAAAGTTATAAACGTCAAACATTTACGGGAGTTCCACTATGTTTCATGCGTAAACGCTGTTAAAGTTCCTTTTTAAAATTTTCGGGTGGATCGCTTATGTTTAAGCCTCACCCGCCGCATTAGTCTATATTATTGTATAAGCATTAGTCTATATTAGCTTGTATAAGTAATATTTACTTTATCGAATGAATATTATAAATTATGGATTCAATGTTTAGCCTTTAAAAAAATTAAACGAGACACAGCAAATTCTGTTAATTTTTCACCTTGTACTTGTATGCATTTATGTACGTACACCGAGATATATTTTTGTCCGATTATTCCGTGACGGCTTTACCAATCTGGAATAATTTTTTAGGAAATATTTAGGATGGTGCCGAGGTTTCATAGCAAACCTGTGAAAAAAATTGTGGATTGGCGTCATTTTGAATATTTTTCAGCAAAAGAGTTTTCGCGAATATTTTGGAATACTTCTACATATTGTGTTGAAATTTGATGTATACAGTATAATTAACCAAAAAAGTTATTTGGGGGTATCTTAAAGTAAATACCCCGGGACCTAGAGAGGGGATCTAATTTCTTTTAAGGGTATTTCGGTTATTATAAATCTTAATGGTTTTTGGGAATATTAAATAACATTCTTAACACAAAAAGTGTCTTGGATGAGTGTAGGGGAAAATAGTGTTATCAAAAAATGCTGAGTTTTATATCATTTTCGGAGTTTTTAGGGACACGAAATTGTATTACTGATTTTTTTATGCATGCATATACAAATTATATATAATATTAGTTATCGTGGTTGTACGTACAATGGGTAATGATACGGGGGATTTCACCAATTTAGATTAATTTTTCAAAAAGTATTTTCGGTAGCGCCTGGACGTTATCCTATAGCAGGAATATTAAAACTCTTGAAAACGGCGTAATGGCGCCATTTTAAATTTTTTCCTCGAGACAGTTTCCGCGATAAATTTAAAATGTTTTAATATGTTGTGCACCTGTTGAAATAACCAAAAAAAGTAAATAGCTAGAACACCTGACTTAGTGGGAGGACTTTATTTCTTATCAGGTGATTTCGATAGGTAATTATAAATCTTGTAAATGTTGATAATATTAAATTATTTTATTTTGGACAGAAAACGTTTGTTGAGTCAGTGACAGAGGTTTGTGGTTGGTGAGGTGGTCAATCGAAAGAAAAGGAGTACCAAAATATTGTATTTCATATGGTTTTTGGATTTTTAGGGGCACAAAGTTCAATTCTACTAATCATTTTGATTTTTAACAATTTGTACGACCTAAATATTTAAATACGCAATGTTTTCTTCAATCCGTAAACATATGATTTTTTTTAAACGTATGCCACTAAAATATTAATAACAATGACTTCTGCAATGCTATGGCTTAAGAACGTTTAAGTACATTATGTTTGTTCTCAATTTAATAATAATAATACATATTATTGTAGGAATTATTAACCATGATGACTCAGCACTGTCAAGATATAATGTTTAAAAAAAAAATTGTACTAATTATTTAACTGTTAGCACCCTGAAAATATCGAAAAATTACATACAAACTCGCGTAATCTAGGGAGTAAAAAACTTCGAAAAAAACCTATATTTTTAGAAAAGTTTTGCGATTATAAATATTACAATGCTACCCCGTATAATAGCCCTTGATTATATTATATTATTATGTTATATTGACTATTATACGAGGAAAGAAACTGTGCCTTGAACCGGCCACTTTAAAATTTCTCCTGCCTGGCTATACGAGAACTGAAAATAATATATTTCGTAACTATGTGGCCAAATGTTAAAATTCGAATTTTAACCTGACATCTTTTCGATACCTTTTCTATAGACTGCATACATGATCACAATAGAGAAATTAAAAATGGCAATAACTGGACAATAAACATCAAAACACGACGAAAGTTTCACCGTAAGAAAATAAGGCAGACTGAAGATGGGATTTGTAAGTTTTGTAATGTTCCTGACGAATTTGCGGAAGATGTTTTCTAGGGATGTAAAAACTAGAGTCGTCAAAGAGCAAAATATCATAAAAATACAAAAAAAACTTGCCTCAACTAACATATATAGTATTATTTAAAGATCTTCTGACTTCTAAATGAAGAAAAGCTGTAAATTACAGCTTTGTTTTCTTGACTAGAAGCCAAGAAAACAAATGGAGTTTTATCCATTATTTTTTTAGATATTATAAATATTATAAAAATCATTTTACTGGTTTTTTGATATGAAAATATGAAAAAATAACTAAACGCACAAGATTCATGTTTTTATATGTTTCTTAATTATTAATCATGGTTAGATAATCATTTTTTGACGTGTAATACTAATGTAAATTAATGTTTATAATTCGGGACATTACAATTTTGAATACACTGCCAAATATTAAAGGTTATGGAGCCTCTTATAATTCAGTTCTTTAAAATATAGTTTTAGATATAAATTACATATTATAAGAATTACAATACGGTAAATCTCGGTGTAATAGTTTAAACAGATACTGCAAATAAGTGCTGGTCCATAAATAGAAAAGCCTACTAAACATCTAAAAATATGATTATATGAACAGGTAGCACCCAGGCAGTCACATTACGACCTCATTGGCATCCCGGGTCACCACGAGGTGACCAGGTCGTCAGAATTGAGTTTAAGATACCGCTTGAATGTCAGTACCAATCGGGCACGCCCTTTGTGGCGTATAATCTTCTTATTGTTCAGATTTTATTAAGTTGCCTTATCTTGATAGCACGGAGACTCCAGGCCGTTTGTAGTTGTTGCTGTCTTAATATTTAATGCATGAAACATTAAAACAATACATTATTATATATTAGACATGTATGTAAACTAGCATTAAATAAATTACATTATTATAAATTGGTATTAGAACTTGAAGCTGTTGTATGTATCCTAAGTTAAGTTCTATATGAGATTAAATTGATGCATATTTCCTATGGATTTATTAAACTTAAACCTGC
This sequence comes from Kuschelorhynchus macadamiae, assembly GCA_030620095.1. Classification (NCBI taxonomy): domain Eukaryota; kingdom Metazoa; phylum Arthropoda; class Insecta; order Coleoptera; family Curculionidae; genus Kuschelorhynchus; species Kuschelorhynchus macadamiae. The sequence goes on from JAUTXW010000747.1 coordinate 1,307,291, forward strand.
TTGAAATCTTCGTATTTGATAAAAGACATTTTTACTTCCCTCGTAAAAGGGAAGTTTTGTACTCGTAAAAAATCACCCTTCGAGATTTTTTTTAGATCTTTACGTTTGAAGGTCCGTCTGACTGTTGGTCTGTCTCTCGCGACATAGCTAAAAAACTACTCACACGATTAACTTCAAATTTTGGTCAAAAATTAAGGGTCATATGGGAATGACCTGGTAACATTATGGTAAAATCCATTATGGCAAAACAAAATGGCGGCCTATTGAAACGTTAAAAAAATTATATTATTACTAAAAATCGAGTACTACGTAGGCATCAACTGGAATACAAGATTCAATTCACCTTCAAAAAACTACCTAATGACCTGATTTCAAATTGTGTGCTATAACTAATTGTGGTATAGATATGAATTGGTAACACGGTGGTACTAATTTAAGATGGCGGCCAAATAAAATACTTGTAATCTGAAAAAAATCGCCCTCTCAGATTTTACAAATCTTCACGATGTAGCGTCCTTAGATGCCAAAAAATATAGTTTGTCAATTCCGTCGGTCCGTCTTTCGGTTTGTCTGTCGGTCAGTTCGCGGTATAGCTTAAAGACTACTCATCAGATTGACTTCAAATTTTAGTCAAAAATTGAGGGTCATAAAGAGATGATCTGATGCTATTTTGGTAAAAATATAATATGTCGGAAAGGCGGCCTAGTGAAACCTTAAAAAACTTATTACTAAAAAAACTAATTATCCAATTTTTCTCAAATTTTGTACAAAAATCAAATGTTACATAAGAATGAACTGGTAACATTTTGGTATGAATATACAACAGCAGAACAAAATGGCGGCCTAATAAAATATTTAAACAATTAGCCTGATTATTAGATTAACCGCAAATTTTGTGCAGGCATTAACTGTGATATAGAGATAAACTGGTAAAGTTGTGGTACGAATTCAAGATTGCGTAACAATGTCTGTCGGTCTGGTCGTTGCATAGCTAAAAAACTAGTTATCCGATTGACTTCAAAATTTGTCAGAAATTGAGGATCATATTGGGATGACAAGGTAACATTTTGGTAAAAATCCAATATGGCAAAACAAAATGGAGGCCTAGTGAAATGTTAAAAAAATTATTACTAAGGAAGTACTTATCCAATTTATCTCAAATTTTGCACAAAAATAAAATATAAAATTTTGGTACGAATCCAAGATGGCGTCTTAATAAAATATTTAAAAATTCAGCTTGAAAAAACGACTTAATGAACTTATTTAAAATTGTGTGCCGTAACTACAGAGTTGAATTAGTAAAACTGTGGTACCAAGTCAAGTTGGCGGAACAAAATGAAGGCCAAATAAAATTTTTGTATTCTGAAAGAAATCACCCTCCCAGATGTTACATATATTAACGTTTTAGCGTCGCTAGATGCCAAAAAATATGTTTTATCAATTCTGGCGGCCCGTATGTCGGTTTATCTGTCTGTCAGTTCGCGGCATAGCTTAAAAATTACTAAACAATTTGACTTCAAATTTTAGTCAGAAATTAAGAGCTATATTAGGATGTCCTGTTAATATTTTGGTAAAAATCGAATATGCTGGAATCAGATGGCGGTCTAGTGAAAAAATATCACTAAAAAACTATTTATCGAATTTAACTCAAATTTTCCACAAAAATCAAGTGTTACATAAGAATGAACTGGTAACATTTTGGTATAAATATAAGGTAGCAAAACAAAATGGCGGCGTAATAAATTATTTAAAAAATCAACCCGAAAAATCTACTTATTAGATTAATTTTAAATTCTGTGCAGCCATTAAGTGTGATATAGTGATAAACTTGTAAAGTTTTGTTATGAATTTAAAATGGCGGAACAAAATGGCGAACAAATAAAATTTTTAGAAAAGAACGTTAAAAAATAATTTTTAATTTACTTAATTTTGCAGAAAAATTTAATGTGATATAGGGATAAAGTGATACGAATTCAACCTGACGTAACAAAATCGCGGTGTATGTCAATGTAAAAACAACTAATTGAATTTATTTTAAATTATGCCCAAGAATCAAGTGTATCATAGGTAGAAACTGGTAAAATATTGGTATAAAAGAACAGGTATATATATATATATATATATATATATATATATATATATATATATATATATATATATGTGTGTGTGTGTGTATGTGTGTGTGTTTCTAAATAACTATGTACTAAATTAAACTGGGCCACACTTCACTACTCCTAATAAGAGGAAATATTCATAACGAGTTCTGGGGTATAGGAAATTTACCGGTTTTTTAACGCTGTGAAGTTATTAAACAAACAAATAATAGTTAATACTTTTAACTTACTTCTTTTAACATACTGTATATGGAATTGGAATAATTGTATATTTTTTCTATAATCTATTTTCTTTTTGCATTAATTATTGTTAAAATAGTTTCAGAATCTATTTAGGCGTGATCTCGATGAAAAATTTTCATAAGGCATGGCTGAAACAACTCAATTTCACAATTCGTATCATAAAAAGTAAATAGGTTTATATTTAAATTCTTTTTACTATAGGCATAAAAACCATACAATATTAAGCTTCTTACTACATCAACAAAGACATTGATTCAGGATCCATCTCGAATTGCATCGTTGTTAAATAGCTTTCTTTGTGCTTCGCTTCTGCAACTACCGTAATTTTTAAACAGCATTAGCGGCTCACCTTTACTCACCTTTTCAAAACTAATATCTTAAATTACTTTGTTAATGCATTTTACTCTAATTGCACTTTTATAACCCAGAAGCATAAGTTATATGAAGTTAATGACAGGTATTACGAGTAAGAGCTCAGTACTTTTCTCAGTTACGTCGCAGAGTACGTGTTTCCCAGTCACGATCATCTAAAGATTTAAATAGATGTAAGCGCAGTAAAACTAATTCTAATAATCATGTGCGTTAGAATTTAGAATCATTGCTCTTGAAAATTAAGAATTTAAAAGCATTTCTTTAAATAAATAATATTTATTTAATATTAGAATATTAGTTATATAACGATTAAGAAGTGCTTTCAACGAAAGTCACTTATTATGGCGGCCTAGTAAAATGTAAAAGAAATACACTGGTTAACAAGAAATTTGCCACAGAAAAAAAATTATCTGTTTTTGGTGTTTTTTTGTGCGCTGAAACCAAATATATTTTTAGAATTTTTCTATCACCCACAGTTTTTATGTTCCAGTATAAAATATAATACAGGTAGTATATTAAATTATAATACAGGTAGCAGCTCAATATAGTGCACAAATACTTAATTTTGCAGTACACTACCTGTTTTTATTATATATTTAGCATAATAAAGTTCAGATAAGAGAACATTTTATTATACAGGTAATATAATATAGTCTATGCCGCCGCTGCTGCCGATGACACGTAGTCATTTTATACACCTATGACGGTCAATCAGTCCAACGGCTTAGTCGTTTGTTAGACTTTACCAAGCGCGTTTATCGTGTCTCGTGTGCAATCCGGAATTTAGAACTATTCAGTTGTGTTTTATTTTTGGTGTATACCAAAATACCGTGTTTTCACAAAATGCCTAGAAATTGTGTAAATCACCCAAACAGTTTCTGCTATATCTGCGGTGAGTTAACGTTTAAATTCCAAAAACGTTCATTTACACCTCTGATTAAAAAATGCTACGAACAGTACTTTGGCTGTAAAATAGGAGATCAAGATAAACCTTGGGCCCCCCATATTTGTTGTGTTACTTGTGTTAAAACTCTCACAGCCTGGGCAAAAGGAACTCGTCATATGACATTTGCTATTCCTATGGTTTGGCGAGAACCTAAAGATCATAGCTCGGATTGTTATTTCTGTTTAACAAATATAACTGGAATAACATCAAAATCCAAACACACTGTCAAGTATCCAAACTTACCATCGGCAATAAGACCAGTACCTCACAGTGATCAGCTACCTGTACCACAGCCTTCGGGGCATATGATCCTGAGTGATGATGAGTCGGAAGATGTTTTAGAAGTAAACAGGGCAGAAACAAATTTGCAATCTGATCCGCTATTTGACCCAGGTCATTTTTCAAATAAGCCACATTTGTTAAGTCAAGGGGATCTGAACGATCTTGTACGAGATTTAAACTTGTCTAAGAAGCAAGCCGAACTTTTAGGTTCTAGGTTAAAGAATTGGAATCTCCTTCAGAAGGAAACTAAAGTTTCGTTTTATCGTAGTCGTCACCAGCAATTCAGTGACTTCTTTTCCATTGAAGATGGGATAGTGTTCTGTCATGATGTTATATCTGTAATGCGGGAACTTGAGCATGAATATAAAACAGATGAGTGGCGATTGTTCATCGATTCGTCCAAAGTCAGCTTGAAGGCGGTTCTACTGCATAATGGAAACAGGTTTCCGTCCGTTCCTTTGGCTCATGCTACCAATATGAAGGAATCATATGACAACATGAAGCTTCTGTTGGACAAAATTAATTATAAAGACTTTAAGTGGGCCATATGTGGTGATTTGAAAGTTGTAGCGCTTCTACTTGGAATGCAACTTGGTTACACAAAGTATTGTTGTTTCCTTTGTGAGTGGGACAGCAGAGACAAGAAAAACCATTACACAAAGAAAGTATGGCCAGAAAGAACATCTTTGATTCCAGGGAATAAGAACATTGTAAATCCTCCCCTTGTCGATCCTAGGAAAATTTTACTACCCCCTTTGCATATTAAGCTTGGCTTAATGAGAAATTTCGTTAAAGGTATGGATAGAGAGGGTAATGGATTCGCGTACCTAAGAAATAAGTTTCCTAAAATCAGCGAAGCAAAAATCAAAGAGGGTATATTTGTAGGACCCCAAATCAGAGAACTGCTTAAGGATGACAAATTTATTTCAGAACTCAATGCATTTGAAAAAAAAGCATGGCTATCGTTTACCAGGATTTGCACCGATTTTTTAGGAAATTACAAATCAGAAAACTATCGAAAATGTAAATGATCTTTTAAATTGCTATCAAAAAATGGGATGTAACATGAGTTTAAAAATCCATTTTTTGCACTCACACTTGGATTTTTTTCCGAAAAATCTTGGGGCAGTCAGTGACGAGCATGGAGAAAAATTCCATCAGGATATCTCTACTATTGAAAAGCGTTACCAGGGGAAGTGGAGTCCCAGTATATTGGCAGACTATTGCTGGACACTCAAGAGGGATATACCTGAAGCCAAATACAAGCGAAAATGCCACATAACTACATTTTGAGGACAATTTTTTATTGTACAACTGACGTTCTTGTATGCTTATTTATGAAATATATATATATATATATATATATATATATATATATATATATATATATATATATAATGTGTTTTCATTCCGGGTGTACATCCGTTCACTACTGTCGTTCTGAAAAGAACAGTTTTGCTGACGTGTCGCCAAAATCACATTTGGCATTTTCGAAGCTTTCTTTCTCGCGTCCGAATAGAGACTGAAGTGTTGGTGACTGCGACGCTTCCTTTTATACCCCCACTCGGGGCCGAAGGTTATATCTGGGCAGGCGTTGGTCCTTATTTATGTTTTCCGGATGGTGCTGTTGTTGTTGCGCTAATTGCGCTTGAGTTTTTGCGATTTTAGATTTGTCGATTATTGTCTTCCATACTGTTGGTAGTTTTAATGATTCGTCCCTTTTATTCAAATCACCTTGTTTTTCAATTTCTATGGCTTCTCGGATTATTCTGGTCTTATAATGTTCTATATTGGCAATCTCCCTACACCCATCGAAATTTATTTTATGGCCGGTTTCCTGATGATGTAGGAATAAAGCTGAGGTTGTTTGTCTATTTCTGATGCTGAGTTTATGCTCTTCCACTCTTGCTGATATTCGCCTGTTAGTTTGCCCTACGTACAACTTTTCACAGTCCTGGCACGGAATACTGTACACTCCGTGGTTTTCCAATTTGATTTTATCTTTTGGGTTTCCGAGTAGTTTACCTATAGTTGTTTGTGGCTTGTGTATTGTTTGTATGGTGTGTTTCCTCAGAATTCTTCCGATTCTGTCTGTTGTGCCTTTTACATATGGTAAGACTACTCGTTGCTTTCCCGGTTCATATTTTTTGTTGTTCGTTGTTCGGGAAACCTGTGCATTAATAGCTTTCTCTATGGTGCGATTTGTGTAGCCATTTTTCTTTAAAGCATTAGATATTACCTTGAGTTCGTTTTGTCTCGTCTGTGTTTCAGTTAGTCGCACGGATCTAGATATTAGAGTATTTGCCACAGCTTGAATTTGTGCTGGGTGATGATGTGATTTTGCATTTAAATATCTGTCTGTATGTGTTGGTTTTCTATACACGGTGTATTCGAAATGTCCGTTATGCAGTTTTGTGACCAAAACATCTAAAAATGGTAGTTTGTTGTTTTCCTCTAACTCTAGAGTAAATTGTATTCTGGGGTGGATTGAGTTTACGTGAGTCAGAAATTTTTCGAGCTCTGTATGACCATGTTGCCATATAATAAATATGTCATCCACATAACGAATCCATAATTTGGGTTTTAAACTTGCTTTCTCAAGAGCTTCTTTCTCGAAGTATATCATAAATCTCCTCCATCTCCTCTGAAGAAACAAAAGCAGAGGAGATTCGACAAGAGGTGGCAAGAATTTTAAGATCAAGCAAAACACCAAAACAAAACCTACATGCCACTGAACAAAGGGCCCTAATAAACCTTCGAAAAAATAAAGACATCACAATCCTTCCAGCAGATAAAGGAAACGCAACTGTGGTTATGAATACTCAAGATTACGTACAAAAAATGCAGGGTATCCTACAAGACAATTGTTATAGGCCTGTTCCAAGGGACCCGACAACGTATCTAGAAAAAACAACTAAAAATAAAATAAAAAGTTCACCAATAAACCCCGAAATTCAACAAAAAATCATACCAAGGGAAAAGTCGAGTAGATGTCCTAAACTCTATGGTTTACCAGAAATACACAAACCAGGGGCGCCTATCAGACCTATTGTTAGTGCTGTTAATTCGCCGCTACAAAAACTGGAGAAATACCTTTCTGAAATTATGCAACCAACTGTAGAAAAAGCTGATTCATTCGTTAAAAACTCGGAGCATTTCACACGAATTATACGAGATATCGTCCTTGAAAAAAACGATATCATAGCAAGCCTAGATGTCAAATCGTTATATCCCAGAATTCCCATCGACGAAGCATTGTACAAGATTGCTATGAACGAGGATTTCCAGGCACATATAATAGAACTCTCGGAGCAATGCCTCAAAAATACTTATTTTTCTTTCAACGGGCAAATGTATAAACAAACGGATGGTGCTCCAATGAGGTCCTCGCTATCACCAGTAGTCGCGAATTTATTTATGATATACTTCGAGAAAGAAGCTCTTGAGAAAGCAAGTTTAAAACCCAAATTATGGATTCGTTATGTGGATGACATATTTATTTTATGGCAACATGGTCATACAGAGCTCGAAAAATTTCTGACTCACGTAAACTCAATCCACCCCAGAATACAATTTACTCTAGAGTTAGAGGAAAACAACAAACTACCATTTTTAGATGTTTTGGTCACAAAACTGCATAACGGACATTTCGAATACACCGTGTATAGAAAACCAACACATACAGACAGATATTTAAATGCAAAATCACATCATCACCCAGCACAAATTCAAGCTGTGGCAAATACTCTAATATCTAGATCCGTGCGACTAACTGAAACACAGACGAGACAAAACGAACTCAAGGTAATATCTAATGCTTTAAAGAAAAATGGCTACACAAATCGCACCATAGAGAAAGCTATTAATGCACAGGTTTCCCGAACAACGAACAACAAAAAATATGAACCGGGAAAGCAACGAGTAGTCTTACCATATGTAAAAGGCACAACAGACAGAATCGGAAGAATTCTGAGGAAACACAACATACAAACAATACACAAGCCACAAACAACTATAGGTAAACTACTCGGAAACCCAAAAGATAAAATCAAATTGGAAAACCACGGAGTGTACAGTATTCCGTGCCAGGACTGTGAAAAGTTGTACGTAGGGCAAACTAACAGGCGAATATCAGCAAGAGTGGAAGAGCATAAACTCAGCATCAGAAATAGACAAACAACCTCAGCTTTATTCCTACATCATCAGGAAACCGGCCATAAAATAAATTTCGATGGGTGTAGGGAGATTGCCAATATAGAACATTATAAGACCAGAATAATCCGAGAAGCCATAGAAATTGAAAAACAAGGTGATTTGAATAAAAGGGACGAATCATTAAAACTACCAACAGTATGGAAGACAATAATCGACAAATCTAAAATCGCAAAAACTCAAGCGCAATTAGCGCAACAACAACAGCACCATCCGGAAAACATAAATAAGGACCAACGCCTGCGCAGATATAACCTTCGGCCCCGAGTGGGGGTATAAAAGGAAGCGTCGCAGTCACCAACACTTCAGTCTCTATTCGGACGCGAGAAAGAAAGCTTCGAAAATGCCAAATGTGATTTTGGCGAAACGTCAGCAAAACTGTTCTTTTCAGAACGACAGTAGTGAACGGATGTACACCCGGAACGAAAACACATTGTATTTTTCCATCCGTGAAGGAGTAAAATCAACATATATATATATATATATATATATATATATATATATATATATATCAAAAATTAAAGGCCTTGTCACTATAAAACTATGCGTGAGGGAAAAAATCTGAAAACATATTTGAACTGAGTTAGTTCGTGTGGCAAGAAAAAAGTTTAATTTTGTTAACCAGTGATATTAATAAAAAAATTAATTATCAAATTTACGTCAAATTTTGCACCCAAATCAAGTGATACATAGGAATAAACTGTTAATGTTTAAGCATGATATAAGCAAAATAAAATGGCGCCCTAATAAAATATTTAAAAAATGAGCCTGAAAAACTACTTATTAGATTAATTTCAAATTTTGTGCAAGCAATAAGTGTGATATAGAGATAAACTGGTCAAGTTGTGGTACCAATTCAAGATGATTCAAGAGCATCCCTAGATGCCAAACAATAAATTTTCTCAATTCGATTTGTCCGTCTGTCGGTCTGTTTGTTCGTGGTCTATCTAAGAACTACTTAACCGACTGACTTTAAAGTTTGATAAAAAATTAAGCATTATGTGGTGACGACCTGGTATTATTTTGGTAAAAATTCAATGCGATGGAACAAAATGGCGGCCTAATGAAATGTTAAAAAAATATTACTAAAAAACGAGTTATCCAATTTATATCAAATTTTGCCCAAAAACCAAGGAATCAACCTGTAATATTTTGGTATGAATCCAAGAGAGCACAGCAAAATAGCGGTCTAATAAATTAGTTAAAAATAATCTACTTATTAGATAAATTTTAAATTTTGAATATATATTAGGTGTGACATAAAGATTAACTGCGAATTCAACACGAAGAAACCAAATGACAGCCAAATAATGACTAAAAAAATCAATGTAATAAAACTTCTTATTCAATTGACTTAATATCTTGCAGAAAAATTGAATATAATAGATGGATTAACTGGTACGAATTAAAAATGACGATACAAAATAGCGGTCCTAAAAAATCAGTGTAAAAAAATCAATTTATTTTAAATCAAAAAAATAAGTCTGGCTTAGGTAGAAACTGGTAATATATTGGTACTATTTCCATATGGTGGAACAAAATGCCGCGCAATAAAAATGTTTGAAAAGACAGTATATTAAATGCGGAACTAAATTGGGTTACACTTTACTATTCCTAATGAAACGAAAAATTTATAACGAGAGAAGTTCTAGGTAAAGGATATCTACCGATTTTTTTTTATCACTGCTACAAATAATATAAATTTCCGGTAAAATTTTAGAAAGCAATTTGAATATGGATTTAAATTGATGTTAGTAGTGGATTAGTTACGAATTAATTTTTTTATACTACATGGTGTTTTAATTAACTTATGTGTGTATGTTCTCTGTACATTATATTTTGTTGATGATTTTATAATGGTATTGTTTAAATTATACGCATGTGAATATGTACGTACAGGATTTTTGACTATAAATGCAGTTAAATGCACCATCTACTTACACTAGTATTTTTCTAGATGTCAATAAAATTAAATTTTCACCAAAAGTTGTACGATTTTTTAGAGGAGTTTGCATTCCATATATACATTCATCAAATTTGTCTCTTCTTGTTAACTATAAATATACCGGGTTTGATAACTTTATCTTTAAAGACACTTTAGCAATTTTTGGAGAACCCTCCCATAAGAAGCAATATATTCCCATTGTCTCCACTACGTATTAGAACGTTAACCAGCAAGACACCACCCATTTGATAGTCATAGATACAGGGTGTTACATTTAAAAAATCAAAGTTGACGTTAATTACAGAAAAACTAAACACCGCGCATAACTTCAAACTACCTATAAAAATATGAACGTTAATTTTATAACCAAAAACCTTGTATGTAAATGCATATGTATCTATTATGTAAAGATATATCTGTTTTAAATTAGATGCACCCTAAAATTTATAAATTTTTTGAAGGTATCATTCCTTGTATCCTTACTGACAAAAAAACGGACCTGTTAAAACAATGCAAAAGCATTGTTACTTTTAACATTTCTTTTACTTTGTAAAACCTTTGGTATCAGCTATGTTTTTCAAGAAATGCTTACAGGTCTTTATCTTTATTGTTTATATTGCCAGAACGATGTGTTTCTAAATTTCACGTCGGTTTGGATAAAACTTTAAGGTTATCCTGATGCCTTAAATTAGCTGACATCATACACGTTTATATTTAGGACAAAAATTCATATTGTGGCTAAACTTTACATTTTTAAGGTTTGTTTATTTGATCGATTGTTCCTCTCGATTTTAAGTTCGATAAAGGCACAGTAAGTATTATTGAGATGTAGATAATTATGTGACTAATAAACGACAATTATTTATTTAAGGAAATTAAGATTTGATAAATAAAAATGCATATTATTAAAAAACTAGTTATTGAGGAATATAAGCTTTCCTCGATAGTTCTGCTTTAACTGTTAATGAGATAAAGTATTCGAAAGCCTTTTTAATAATTGTTTATTATAAAAATATTAATGGTGAATCCGACTCGTATCTTACCTATAATGTATTGAATAGATGGTAAGTTTAGTAATTTTAATATAAAAGGAATATTGTTGACTGGAATAAAATAAAAGACAGAAGATTATTAAAAATGGGACGTACAACCGTTATTATTTAGTTTTAGCAAAGGTCAATTATATTTCGAATAGAAAGTACATCATAGTAAGAGAGCGAGTGAACATTTTCCTTACGTCATCAATATATAATATAAATATATATATATATATATATATATATATATATATATATATATATATATATATATATATATATATATATATATATATATATATATATATATATATATATATATATATATATATATATATATATATATATATATATATATATATATATATATATATATATATATATATATATATATATATATATATATATATATATATATATATATATATATATATATATATATATTTCTCTTCTTGAACCTTACAATTTATAAATATCAAGTAGATGAGGTTCGTGGATGAACAAAGGAATTGTGTCCATTTCAGGCCTTTTCAAAATATTTAATTCTGCACATCTAAAAATTAAATACAAAAAGTGTATATATGTAAGTTAATAAAAAAAACAATTAGGTATAACGGCACGCACTAAAATTATTAAAACATTTATTTAAAATAGTACAGTACATACCCTTTACGTACAACCATTTCTAAAAATTATTAAAATGTAGAAAAAATTACACAACTAACACAATTTTTTTTTAAATGGGATACACTGTGTATGATTATTTATTTAAATGGGTTTTTCATGCCGATTACAAAAATACTATCTTCAAAAAAAACCCAGAAAATTGACGAAAACCGTACCATAAGAGGCAATATATTCCTATTAATTCCACATTTAGAAGAGAATATTTCCTCTTTCTAACACATTGCGCCTTAAGGCGGAGTTTTAGTTAATTTTTCCGGTTGTCCGGAGTATAAGAAAGAAAACTTCCATTTAGTAACACGCAGAGCTCAGGTACTGAATACAAAAATTCACTTAAAATATAATAATTGGTACTTTTGATAGTGTAAGTATTTTACTCTCAAGGTATGTACTGTACTATTTTAAATAAATGTTTTAATAATTTTAGTGCGTGCCGTTATACCTAATTGTTTTTTTTATTAACTTACATATATACACTTTTTGTATTTAATTTTTAGATGTGCAGAATTAAATATTTTGAAAAAGCCTGAAATGGACAGGCGAAACGTCAATTAAAGTTTCTTTGTTCAATCCACGAACCTCATCCCAAGAAAGTACTTGATATTTATATATATATATATATATATATATATATATATATATATATATATATATATATATGTAACTAAAGTAGTAATGGGAATTGTGAACATACACGGCTTTCTTTTAGGTGTTTACTTCTATTATCTTTTAAGAATATCAACCATTTCTAAAAATTATTAAAATGTAGAAAAAATTACACAACTAACACAATTTTTTTTTAAATGGGATACACTGTGTATGATTATTTATTTAAATGGGTTTTTCATGCCGATTACAAAAATACTATCTTCAAAAAAAACCCAGAAAATTGACAAAAACCGTACCATAAGAGGCAATATATTCCTATTAATTCCACATTTAGAAGAGAATATTCCCTCTTTCTAACACATTGCGCCTTAAGGCGGAGTTTTAGTTAATTTTTCCGGTTGTCCGGAGTATAAGAAAGAAAACTTCCATTTAGTAACACGCAGAGCTCAGGTACTGAATACAAAAATTCACTTAAAATATAATAATTGGTACTTTTGATAGTGTAAGTATTTTACTTAAGTCCTTTTGAATTAGCGTTACTTAAGACAATGTATTTAGTATTTTTCGGAAAAGTACTTGTACTGGTACTTAAAATTTCAAATTTTGGTTAAGTATTACTTACTACTTAAAAAAAGTACTTTAAAATGTAGATTAACATAAAGTACTTTTCCAAAAAATACTAAATACATTGTCTCAAGTAACGTAAGTATTTTTAGTACTTAAGTAGCTTAAAAATTATTTTAAGTAACTAATTTATTTTACTCGTAAAAATCTATCTATATTCATATAAATAAACTAGTTAATACACACTCAGTTTTCTTCGACTTTTTATGTACATAATGTGTACAGGGTGTCTTATTATATTTTAAACGCGGTCTACAAGTTTTACTGCTAAATATATCAAAAAACATCGTATGTCTGTCAGGATTTGCTAAAACAATTAACAAATGACAATTATAAAGTAAAAAAGTGAGCGTCGACTTATTTTTGCTGATTATAAAAATACCATTTTATACAATTTATTAATAACAAAAGTTATTGCACGTGCAATACGCTTTTAAATAAATGTGACCGATTATATATTATATATATGTTAGAAGCAATACTTTTAAAGGCGTATTGGACGTACAATACCTTTTGTTTATATACACTCTATTTTGAATTTGAATATACTTGATATATCAAAATTGTAGTAAAATTGTTTAAATGGACTACAAGTAAAATGCAAATAGGTTGGTCGTTCGATATAACTAAACTCTACACGTACTGGTTTTTAATTATATTTTATGCCTTTGCTTCCTTAACACTTCAGATTAACAGTGGAACAACCTGTTTTTGCTATTACTGCATTAAAAATGTAGATAATACGTAGTTTTTGTTCAGAAAAACTATACAATCAACGTTTAAATTTCAATATATAACGCTTTATCAATGTCATATAGCTTTAAGTATTTAATAAAAACTGAATATCTATAAGTACTTTATGTATTTAGACATATTTTAAGTACTTAGTAGATATACTTAAAACTAAATAAAATAATTTACTTGCTACTTATACTTAACTTTTCTTTTTCAAGTAAAGCACTGAATATTTTAAGGGGGAACTGCACGCAGTATTATGGATCATTTGCAAGCCTTCCGCCCCGCTGCAATATTATGTTAAAACTATAAGAGATATGTATAGCTTCAATGTGATTTCAATAGGAAAATATGTATAGTTGGGCGCTAAATGCGATTTTTTATAAAAAAAATTTAATCTAGAATTATAAAATAGAAGTAGATTTGTCCATTTTCGACCATTTTTCGACCACTTTTTGACGCAAATGCCGTAGCATATAATTTTTTTTCCACAAAATGGCTCTTTACCGCCTTGCATTGATCCTTTGTCTAACTTGATAACTGCAAAATTTGAAATGGTAAATCGTACTCATGTCTTTGTATTTCTGCAGCGCGTGAACCCTTTTGAACCCATTTTTAAACGAAATGTAATTTAAATTGCCTATATATAACACATTTTTTTGAGGTCGGGAGTACAGGAAGTTTTTTCTAATACGTAGGTACCTTTTCATCTTACTTTGAACTTGACTTGCCTATACATAACACATTTTTTGAGGTCGGGAGTGCAGGAAGTTTTTTCTAATACGTAGGTACCTTTTCATCTTACTTTGAACTTGACTAGACCTTATCGCTAGTTTTTCACTTTTTGCGTGCAGTTCTCCCTTAAGTACTTTTGCAAAACAGCATATATATATATATATATATATATATATATATATATATATATATATATATATATATATATAAATGTATATATATATAAATGTATATATATATATATATATATGTATATATATATATATATATATATATATATATATATATATATATATATATATATATATATATATATATATATATATATATATATATATATATATATATATATATATATATATATATATATATATATATATATATATATATATATATATATATATATATATATATATATATATATATATATATATATATATATATATATATATATATATATATATATATATATATGTATATATATATATATATATATATATATATATATATATATATATATATACGCCGATCACACCGTGAAGGTTTGACCAATTTGAACGAATTTATTACGGAGCTTTCAGGAATGGTCTCATAGCAAGCATATAAAAAAATAAAATGGCGGAATGGCGAGAGAGTTTCCGCGATAACTTTTAAATGCTTTAACATATTACCTTAAAATTTAGACTATGAACCCTAATTGACCAAAAAAGCAAAAAGTGTACCTTGACATACATCGCCGGACCTAGGGAAGAATCTATTTTCTTATAAGGTTATTTTGGTTTTTATATATCTTATGGGTGTCGTATGGTATGGGAGGGGGTTAAAGAGGGTAATTTAAATATTGACTTTTATATGACTTTAAGGGTTTTTAAAGTCAAAGAGCTGAATTTTACTATTTATTATGCTTTTTGACAATTTGTATGGATGGCGCCTATATATAATATTAGTTACCGTAGTTCTACATTTTACCATTACTCCCGAAAAATTTGACTAACTTGGATGAATTCTTTAAATCATATGGTGAGTATATTAAAATAAATTAGAATGACATATCTTTTTCT
This sequence comes from Kuschelorhynchus macadamiae, assembly GCA_030620095.1. Lineage (NCBI taxonomy): Eukaryota > Metazoa > Arthropoda > Insecta > Coleoptera > Curculionidae > Kuschelorhynchus > Kuschelorhynchus macadamiae. Next base: position 1,322,890 of record JAUTXW010000747.1, read on the forward strand.
CTCAGAGAGTTTCCGCGATAACTTTAAAATATTTCAATATATGAAAATATGGTGCAAAAATTATAATCAACCAAAAAAAAATTATGCTTTTTAAGTGCACGAAGTTCAACTCTACTAATCATTTTAATTTTTTACAACTTATTTTGTTTATTTTCTATGAATTCAAGCCCTTTTTGATTTCATTAGGGACGTCCAAAATTTTAAGCCTCAAATGCTTTGATTTTCACCTTTACAATAAAACTTCTTATAATTAAAACCAAAAATGATGTAATAAAAGAAATAAAACTGACTAAAAAAAACACAAAAAGTGTACAATAATAGTTTATTCCAACTTGTAAATTTAACTGTATGAAGACAGCGTCAAATTAATAAAAGTAGTAAATAGACATAGTGTTGAGGTATGACGCAACAAGGCACTCAATTCATATGTCTTTTTGTGATGTATTTAGCATCATTAGTCTAAGTTGGATGCCGATTTCATAAAGTTAAATTGTTGGAATAAATTATTACTTTTTACTTTTTAGTTATTTTTTTATGAATTAGCGGAATAGCAAAGGTATGGCGTACACTTTTATAATTAACACATTTAAATTTTTACACCTCTGTATTAAGTTAAAAAACTTCTAAAATAATAATTGTATTTGTTTTCGTGAGTAGGGTATTTTAAAAATATTTCTAAAAGTTCTGGACTTTTATATTTTCATCCATAAATTTTTGATAGAAATTAGAATTTGTCTTTTCAAATTAAGAGGATCTACTGGCATATCATTGATCAATCCTCCTGCCAAAGAAACAGGACTTGGTAGTGGAAAAAACATAGGTGACCGCTCTTCTAATATATACCTATACGTAACAATACCATTTTCGCAAATTTTCTTACTGAACACAAAATATTGTGAAATTCTCAAAATAATATTAATGTTCTTTTGCATTCCTGGATACTGATCCTATTGATATTTCTATAAAAATATAATTCAAATATGACACTTAGGGTGTTTCTTAAAATGTCGGTTTATATATTTTTTAATGAGGCACTCGTATAGTTATTAGCCCATGCCTTCCAGGAAATATTTGTGACCGCTACTGAATTCTATACGAAAACTCTATAGGAATGAGTTTTCCACTTTGACGTGCTTAAGTTACAGGACCGAGATACCAGGAACGCCTAACAAATTAAAATTTTCAATGTCTCTCTGTATCTCAGAAACGCTAAGGACTCTATCCATGAATAAAGCAGTGTCATTGAGACTCCAAGACGCTATCTTTACAAGTAATGGAGAAATTAAACAATGCCGAAAGAAATCCTTACTTCTTTACTCGGTCACGAATCGGTACCACCCTGTATACACGATGTGAAGTTCGTAATTTACTAAACTTTGCTTACGCAGTAGCCATTTTCAGTTTCATTCATTTTTTTAGTTTTCTGGTATTATTAAAAATCGGTAAAAAGTGATATACTTTTTGAAAATAGATCATAAATTAAGCATTTACTAAAACAAAAAAGAAAAATGTCAAATTGCTTTTTTGAGCAGGGTCCTAGAAAATATGTAATACATTCAAAATTATTCTAAAATAATTATTGCCATTTTGAGGCACAAATTGTCTATAATGGTGTTGTAATAATGAGATTTTGCAGATAATAAAGTGTGTAGCACTTAAAAGGTTCTGTGCTGAGGATGATGTCTCTTGCAATTTATTATCTAAATGTACCTCAAATATAATACTAACATTTCTAATAAATCTATATTTCGATATTTCCCAAGCATCTTAAAAGGAGCCATGCAAAATGTAGTTCCAATTAATTAAAAGGGTGACCAATCTCCACTAAAAAACTATAGACCAATAGCATTACTTTTAGTGTTTTCAACGATGTTGGATTCTTGCAATCGCTTAGTATTCTTAGCTACAGACAATTTGGATTTATTATTAGACGATCGTCTTCTGATGCAATAATCTCTCTACTTATTGTAGATAATTTTAATTACAAATTGAAATCATCTGCTTTACTAAAGTATTTGACACAAATGAACAAAAGTTCAAACTGCCTCAAGGCTATGAATTAGGATCTGTTTTGTTTTTAGTATTCATTAATAACCTACCTCTATTTGCACACAGCACATATATTATTTTGATTTCTGAGGACACATTTACCATTGTAAAATGGAACGACTAAGAGAGTCTTTGTGTAATGGCTAACAAATGGGTTACTGTGATCTCTGCGTAATAGCTTAAAATAGATTCAATTGTTTAACAATAGGAAGCAATTAACTTCCTAAAAATCTCAGTTGAATAGAACCTCTCTTGGTCTAGTCAGATTAAGAGTATTTATAATAGACTCTCTTCAAGAAACTATGCAGCTACGAGACTTTGTAGCTGTTGCTACCCTTAAAACATTTTCTAATGCGTAAATTCAGTTCTTTTTTTCATATGGTATTCATGCGTGAGGTAATCCCTCTTACATTTCTAAGGTTCTTATTGCTCAGACCCGAATAATTAGATCCATACTTTGTTTCATAGAGCTTCCTATTGCCAAATTAAAAAAAAACTGTTATTGGCCTGTTTAAAGTGTGTTTGTTAGTGCGTACAAATTATAACAGTTTTGTGGGGAAACCCCTAAACAAAAGAAGTTTCAAAATGTCTTACATTCCTTTGAGAGAATACAACTACTTACATCCCATCATATGGGAAAAATAATTCTTAACGATCTAAAAGGGAAATTAAATGCCATACTGACTGAACATCCTTTTTATTCATTAACAGAATGTTTCACACTAGTTTCTAGAGTTCTTAAAATCATTATTTAATGACCTGGTTAGATTGACATTAACACTTCACAAATGTAAAGAAAGTAATGTTTAATTTGTTAAATATTTATTATTAAAAAGAACAATTTATACACAATACACACTTTTGTATTTGTTAACCGACTATTTTTTTAAATAAAACCAGACCAGTAAATTTTACATCAAATTGTACTAAGTTTCAAAACTTTGCATTAACACGAGTTTTAAAAGCATATTTATGTATTTTTAAATCTGTATTGAAGTATTTTTGTACATAAAGGACGTCTGTACACTAAGAGAATTCATCCTATATGCCCTTTATATCAATATTACGCTCACAGAATCACAGTTCTTTCCCACGGGTCCACTTAATTTGACACCAGCCATATTGGCTCGATGTAAAATATTATCCCTTCGCTTCCTTATGTATTCTAAATAATAGTCCACCCCAAACACAGTGCAGCAACAATAATTGCGAAATACACTTGAACCCCTACTCCGCACTAGTTCAGTTTTTCCCACGCGCCACCCCCTGGAATCATTCCTTAATTCCGTAAATATATGCCACCCTTAACCTGTCATTGCCACCCTCCATCTGATGAGTTTCTGTTATTTAATGGATATCTAAATTGTGGACCAAAGCAATGGATATGTTTCCTGATCGATTTGTCCTCGATATTACTAGAGTTAGATTTTAGTCACAAATTCTACTGATATATTCGGTGGAAAGGAAAAGATAAGTTCTTACGCATACAGAGCGGCAAGAATTTCTAATAATACTCAAAAACTAAATCCTAAAGTCACTTTAACTCCAAGTATTTATTTTGATACAAGAATAATCATCGAAAGGCTACTCTTGTTTCATTTATCCCAATGATCATGATTTTATATATCCAAGAACCCGCAATGTCGAGGACTGTGCTCTAAAAGGTCTTCTTTGTACAAGTTTATCTATATGAAAAATAATGTTATTTTTATAAAAAATGCATATTTTATGAATTTTTAAAAATACACGTTTTTAATTAAATTTACTCTAGTTGGAACGTTTTAGTAAATACGTTCTAATTAATTTCTATTCTGGTTCTTAAGTGGCATAATAGTATCAAGGTCGTGATCTATTCCGGTAAAAGTTCACGATGTTGATAATTAAGCTGTAATATAAGATCAGTGGATCTGTAAAGGGCAAAGGGTCTGCTCGTGTTTCAAGATTAAATTAGCAGTTATTATTTATTGCAATTTGCTATAATAATTCCAACAACTGCCATTATGTTTTTTTTAATAAAAATAAAAAGCAGATAAAAAATAAATGAGCAAATTTTATTATAAAAGCTGTTTTAATTTCTGTATGTAAGCGATTTAAAATAGTGAAAAATTTGAAAGATATGTGTATAACTATTTTTATATTTAGTAAAATGGAAGGTCTTCATCAGTACTGTCAACTAGTTGAGAGATAAGTACAACTAGTGTCAAAACTTAACAAATAAAACAACACCAGAGTCACAAACAGGAGCAAAACCGGCATTTGTGATTGCCAAGAGAACATACGAAATCTTTGCTGGACTTGATACTCTATTACTATTACCACGGAGCAACATGAAGCCACATGTGGCGAAACTCTAACCTAATTAAATGAAAACAAGAAATTCTGATTAATTCATACAGTGAAATGCCTTACAGAAATTATCGAACACTGCTGCAGCCACGTCTTCCGTATTTAGATCTGTGTATAATTTCTCCAGAAAAGCAAACGTTGCATCATTAGTGCCCTTCAATTTCCGAAACCTAAAGTGGTTCCGGCTCAGAACGTTATGCCGCCCCAAAAAAGAGTTCATCCTCTTCTTAATCACAAAATTTAACAAAACTCTCTACTCTTCCAAAAACCACTTAATATACGCCGAGTACCCGGAACCCCATTATTTTAAGTTACATTAAAATTTAATCTTCTTGTTATTATAATGTATTTGAAGGATTATTTTTGGCTAGATAAATATCTACATTGACGCGCTTTTAAACGACGGCAAGTAATGGACTAAAAACAACCTATATAGGTGCGAGATGACAGATAATGTAGATAAAAGGTCCACCACGTGTTGGTGATATAATCTGATGACAACTGATGAAATTATTGTTATTGGATCAAGTAGTTTATTTCTAAAATATATACATTGCAACCATAAAGTACAAATTTGATTAAAATTCTGGTGACTAAGTTTTACAAGAACGTTAAAACATGTCAAGGGATTTATTGAACTACACATTTTTTAACTCTAGTAATAGGTAAAAGGGTGGTTTATTTAAAGGCTGTGCCTGGACTGGACTACAATTCTTAACATGAAATTCATTTATCATATATATAGTTTTCGAGATATTATCCATAGGAAACTGAAAATTTGAGATTTTTAAAAATGATTTGATTTAGAAAAAAAAGTATAGTAGGAAAGCCGGCTGCGTCTAATATAATAAAAAGGGAGGCCGTTCTAAAATATTATAATCCTAAAGTATGCGATTATCCAAAATTAATTAAAATTATAGTCTTTCTATAATTTCTGTTTTTAAACGCAATATTGGTCCAGATATTTGAAAATATCTACTCAAATGGTTTGAGAAGCGCAATAAATGCATATGGTTCGAAAAGTATAGTAAATTGCAGGGATTCTGCTTAAACTTTGTAAAATTTTTATAAATATTATGCCGAATTTTGTATATCGATATATTTAACGAAATTATAATAAAATGTCAACATGTATATGAGCGATTTAAAAATAGTTTTGATGGGGCCAGCCTTTTTTGAAATGTCCTGTCCTATTAGAGGGTGCAATAAATGTTAAGTTTACTACAATACCTTAATTATTAAAAAAAGGACCACCCGCACCTCTGTATAGACGACAGCTTAAAACTATATAACATAGGATCCTATAAATTAATCTCTGATGTTTGGATTCGTCTATTTATAATAAAGAAAAGAAAGAGTAATTTTAAATCAACAAATATTTATGCCAAAAACAGAAACAATATTGCTACATAAAAAAACTTTTTTAAAGTTAACACTCATTAGTCGTTCATCTCATTAACATTAATAATAATTAAAAATCTTATCCTAAGAACAAAAACAATTCTGAATAGTTATATGAACATACAAACAAATTAACCTGTTAACTTGATTAATAGTGACATACAATTAAACTTTACGGGTCCTTATTATTTGCTTTCAAAAATAACATGAAATTAAAAAATTAGTTAGCCGTGCTGTCAGAAAAAAAAACTTGTGTGGTAAATCCTCTAAATAACTTCGAGGGTGTCTTACAGGCGAAGCACAAAAACTTTTCCAATAATGATCTCCCTTCTGAAGTTTAAATTATATTAACGAAATTCGGAGGGGTGTGGGTGCAAAACGGGGACTCTTTTCAATTGAAATGACACCAAGCCCTCCTGGTGATGATACAGTATTGAACTAAACAATTTTTATTATTAAAAAATCTAAGGATTATAAAATAACTCAAAGAAACAAGGCAATACAAATAAGTAAGAGAGAATAAGAGAACATCGAAATTATAGGCAATGCGATAAACTCAGCAGCAAAGTTTACGGAATGCATTTATCTCAGACCATTCGGTAAATTCGAGAACGCAGTTTCTGGTTGGTTTTTGCATTTTTTGTTATCGTCAAAAAATTGTTGTTTTTTTTGTGGTGCGTACCCACCGCTTTTAGCTATCTCAGGTAGATCATTAAAAACAACGAGGTTATCACTTGTGTGTTCAACAATTTAAAAAATAGGATTGTTTGAATATTTATTTCTTATGTTGTTAATTTCTTTGAAACTTGAGCTTTACTTTGTTCTTAGACGGGGGTTAAAAAACAATTGTTTTTATTTAGGTTTTATGTACAGGTTTCTTCTATGTTCCTAGAAGACGGTTTCTCGAACTAGTTTTACTTTTATGAACGCTGTCTTTATAAAATAAAATGTAGCAGATTTTAAAGTCTTTTGTGTTTTTTTTTGTACTATATTATTATACGGGGTTGTCAAGAGTGCTTTATGCCGTTAGTAGCTATACCTGTTTGTAACCGAAATTTCATAAATAAAATATTAACAATTTTCTCATTTTATGTTCAAAAGATATTTAATATTTATTTTTGTCTAGGCGTATTCGATATAAGTCGGATTCAAGGCGGATTTAAAATAATTATAACTCGATTCCGACTATTCGGAGTGACTCGTAAAGCTCGCTAGTCACTATTAGGATCGATTCGCCATTTCGATTCGTTTCGAATGAATGGAGGAATATTTCATCCACACTATTTATCAAGTTCTATTTAATACGTTCACATGGATTGCATGTGTCTTAAAAACAAAAGATTTGATTCGGACAAATGGTTCCCCGAGGTCAGAGCTTACTCGATTATCCGCCCAAAAGACGGAAACACCGTGCAATGAAACGAATGGATAAACCGGACCCTCCACACTATGCGGACGAATGAACGAATGTACGAATAGTCTCTAGCGGGCTTAAGTGTGGCTTAAGTGTGGAATCGGAGCTGTCCCGGGGTGGATGCAGAGTTGTAAAAATGTGCACTTATTCTCATCCTGGAGCACCTTTAGGCCGGGTTTCAACTCTTTCTTCCTAGATGGAGTGACTGATCCGAAAGTTTTCCTTCTGAACCTTCCTCCCCTTATCGTAGATCCTTGTTAAGTAGTATAGAATGTTCTACCCTACAGTTAGGATACAAACGGCAGTCCTTTATTCCTCCCTATTGGAAATATAGTACATTTCTGCTAAGCCTACAGTGACCGGTGAACAAAGGCTAAACGGAAAATAAAAGGACCGTCCGAAAACATGCCACTCTATCCTATTTGTTGAAGAAAGAGGGAAACCTCATACCACTTATCGGGGATTTTTAATTGGTGAGGTAGACTTCGGAGCAGTTATTCAGCTAGAAATGATGACTGTTTCGAGATTCCTCGATTGGAGCCTTAAATGAATGGGTGCTTCGTCTCCATCTATTCCACTATTACTACTACTCTACTACTACTACTACTACTACTACTACTACAACTATTCATTGTGAACATCATTGTTAGACTGAAGTTCTTCGTAATCTACTGATTTTGATTTACCGCACTGGTACCTATTTATTATCATTTCGAAAAATAATATATTAAAAATTTGAAAGTCTATTTATGTAATTTAAGCCGGATTTATGACAGCGATTAACATTTACCAAGCCTTTTATACATTGAAATGAAAATCAACTGAAAAACAAAACTTTTTTAAAATTTAATTATTCCCATTACTTTAATTACGACTGTTATATGAGGTTACGTAACAAAAGCATTTACGATGTGCTAGAGAATAAGAATATCTAATTAAGTTTTACTATCGTGCCTGAATGGTAATTGGTTATATTTATTATACATTTAATCATACACGGCTGTATACATTCTACTTCTTGCCGATTTTTTTCTAAATAGAGATCGCCGTTTGTTCGTCCACGTTCATTTCTTTATCAAGTGATGAATTATCTATAGTTTCTAATTACTAAAGAACATTATATGCAACATAATATAACTAAAATATGCATGTAAATATGCAAAATAAGGGCCGAAAACGTATAAATATTATGTGCGTGCCTGTATTTAATTTGTATAATTTCAGTTATATTGTAATATAGAAACTTGTTTTAGCAACGCACTGATGAAGGCAAAAACAGCCGAAACATTTAACATATAATGAAAAATCAAAAAAGTATTATTTTGGTAGAGGCAATTGGATCATAATACCCAAGAAAATTTACTACCTATTACCTCTCATTAAAGATCTAACTTACAAAATTAAAGGCATATTCAGTAGTCAGACAGATATTAAATTTACATTTAAACAAATAAAAACCACACTTTATATGAGAACTAAATCTCCTTTAATTATGAAAAAAAATTGAAATATAATTTTTAAATTCCATGTTACTGTAATGAAGTCTATGTAGGCTAAACTTCTAGAAATCTCATTGGTCGCATCACTTCACATAAGAGCGATTGTAACGCTGAAAAACCATCTTGTGCTCTATTTTAGAAAAAGAAAAAAATTATCATAAAATAATCTTTCTAGAAATGGTCCATATAAACAACGAGCCCAATGCTATGAATAAATGTAGCCGTAGCGATATACAAAATCTTAGCTTGATTTACAATTATATTTTAAAACTTGAAAAAAAAAACAGATATAAAAGTTTTATTGCACTCATCTCTTTCGTAATGTATAAGATATAAAATAATTCTTTCTTTTCATTAACTATCACTTATTCGCCAAAATAGCAACAATTTAATTATTTATTTTATGGTTTGTTTTATTCGACGGTTCTTGGATTGGGTTTAAGAATTTTAGTGTGTAACAGCGTTACATAACATCCTAATTCTCTCCAATCAAACCTAAATTCTTATATCTACCAATTTAAATTATTAATCAATATAGCAATTGTAAATTAGCGCCATCTATATCTTAGTAATTAAACTTTACTTTCATTAATTAAATACGGGCTTCCACGCTTGTTCTGGACCTAGTCCAGATTACTGTCAATTCAGATTATACACTGTGGTCCAAATCAAATTGGAATCTATTTTAGGATTTATTATTTTTCTTATTTTTTGACCGATTTTAAAGATTTTTTGATATGTTTTAGTTGAATCATTTTTGAGTTAGCTCTGATTTCTTCACTTATTTCTTTGTACAGGGTGCGCAAAAAAATCAAATTTTTCTAAAACGTTGATTTTAAAGTCGCTGCAAAAATCAGGTGGTTCCAATATTTCTACGATTTCATGTTAAAATGGTTCACTGGTTTTCGAATAATGACCATGAACTTTTGATTGAATTAAATTTTTAATAGTTAATTTTTTAATTTAAGTCGCATGCGAGAGTTATTTAATGGGCTAATCATTCTTTATTATTATTCCTACTGAATTTCTACTAATTCTCGTTGTTTCAGATATTGCGTGATGCCTTTTTAAGCATTAATTAAGCATAATATTGAACTGCGTGGTACAAACGTCCATCTAAAAAAATCAAGGAACTTCGATTAAATTTCAAAAAAAAACAAGAAAACTGATAGTGAATGTTAAGTTTCTTTGAGATCTTGAAATATTATTCTTGTGATCTTTATAAGTTATAATAATGCCCGTTCTTAGTTTAGAAGATACATTGTTGATAAAGTCCCTTGGAGAAACATTTAATTATGGAGCCAAAAAGTTAGTGGCTATGTTTCCATGAAAAAAATGAAAGCTTAATGCAATTAATTACTTTTTAAAGCACTTGCGCTTAACTAATGGTTTTGTGCGGGTAAAGCCTGGGCGTGGCAGGAAAAGATCCACCAGAAGCCTTGCCAACATTGAACAAGTGAGAAACATTATTCAAAATGCCCCAGCTTATATTTCGGTAAGTTGTCGAAAAATATTTAAAACAACGAGAATTAGTAGAAGTTCAGTAGGAAGGATAATAAAAAATGACTTAAAAATAAAACCTTTTAAAAAGATTTATTGTCAAAAGTTAACGGATGACGTAAAGCAAAAACGTGTTGAAAGATATGAACTTTTATTACAAAGATTCAGGTACCAGCGAGATATCGAAAAAATATAGTTTAGCGATGAAAAAATATTCACTCTTCGACAACCAAAAGACCCTCAAAATAACCGACTATATTTTGCCGCTGATATGAAAAAGAGAGATATTCCTTTAAATCGGTTGCTAGTTGATAGGGTGAATTTTTCGGAAACGGTGATGGTTTCCGTGGGGGTTTCCGTGAAGGGAAAAACCAGCATCATTTTTGTAGATGAGAACGTAAACTCTAAAGTTTACCAACGAGAAGTTTTATTTCATATGTTACCAGAAATCGAATATGTTTGTGATAACTGTACATTCCAACAATACGGTGCACCTGCACATACCCCCAACAGTACTATTAGATATTTACGAGAGAACTGCCCAGATTTTATAGAACCTCAGTCTTGGCCCCCAAACAGTCAGGATCTTAATTCAGTGGATTATACAGTATGGACTGTTCAGGAATTAAAAGAAAGAATAATAATGTGCTGGCAAAATCTTAACCAAGAAATATTAACAAATTCTATCGGATTATGGCACCGAAAGCTACAAACTGTTGTAGAAAATCAGGGTGGTCATACCCACCATCAGTGTTTATAAATTGTTGATGATGAGTCTAATAAATTAATGTATTATTATTTTATATTTCCTGTTTTTTTGCTCGTTTTTTTGTACATTTTTGAAATTTCAGAACACGCCAATCTTGATTTTAAATAGTTTAATATACTTCAGCAAATTACAAACTTATAGGTTTTTTAGCCAATTAAACAACTCTCGCATGCGACTTAAATTAAAAAATTAACTATTAAAAATTTAATTCAATCAAAATCTTCAAGTTGCTGGTCATTATCCGAAGCCAATGAACCATTTTAACATGAAATCGCAGAAATATTGGAAACACCTGATTTTTGCAACGACTTTAAAATCAACGTTTTAGAAATTTTTTTTGTGCACCCTGTACAAAAAAATAAGTTGAGATTTTACAAGTAACTCAGAAATAATTCAATTAAAACATATCCAAAAATATTTAAAATCGGTCAAAAAATTAGAAAAATAATAAAGTTTAAAAAAGGTTCCAATTTAATTTGGACCACAGTGTATGTATAATGCTGTTGATATTATATAACATGTACATAATTAATTACGTTATAGTTTAGTGTCCCTCTTGCTTCTTTCTATTCCCACTTGGTTTTTGTCTAATAGATATCTTTAGTCAATTTTTCAATTCATTGCTGGAATAATTGATCTAACTGTTGTTGTTAGCACCTCTTATAAAGTTAACAAAAGAAATAATTTATCAATTTAGGCAACAAAAGTGCAGTAAAAGTATAGTTTATAAAAAACTATTACTTTAAATAGTTTCAACTTTTACGTATCCCTCTTATCATTTTTACTTATTAGTTATGCTTATATATACATTTCCCAATTTCGATTTGTATGTGCAACGAAGTACACGGGCTCAGCTAGTCATTTATAATTACTAGTCAATAAAACAAAACTAATAAATCTGTATCTATCTTACGTTGCCATTTCACGCGTGTAAATCAAACATAAAAGTCTATTTAACACGTACTTATCAATGAATATATGTATAGAATATAATTATGATAATTAAGTTATCGTTTACAGTATTTTATGGAGTAATTATAACGTAAGGTGTGACAGACAAGAGCAATTTCGTTTCTAATAGTAGTGTAATAATACTTACGCATAATACAAGTGTTTTTATATGATTCACAATAAGAAATATTACATAGATTTTCTCATTATAAAAAATGTGGGAATAAGCTGAGATTGTTTTTGTGTGTTTTAAAGTATACGTGTTTCCAGATATATTAATTATTAAAACCTAAAGGAAAAGAAATGCTTTATAGCAGTATGAATCATTGACGGTAAGCGTTTGGATTAAGGTTTTTAATTAGATTAACTATAGAACTTTTATCGTCAACAGGCAAATTTGTATACAGGAATACAACCTCAAAACTGACTAAACTATCATCGGGATCTAATATAAATTCCTTAAGCTTTTTTACGAAATGTTTGGCTTTTTTGATGTAAGAATTAGATCATCCTGTCAAGGGGTTTAAGATATTGGCTAAATATTTATATATTTTGTAAGATGGAAAATCTATTGCACTGACGATTGGACGTAACGGTACATGGGCTTTATGTAAATTTGTCCGTAAAATCCAGGAACCTTCGAACCACTTGGCTTCAATTTCTTCTTTTCCAGATCTGGAAATTCCAAGGCTCTGATAAGTCTTCAGATTTTTTTTCAATTTTCTTAGTTGGATCCGTGCGTCTTGTCCTATAGCTGTCATCCTGAGCTAATGTCTCTGTTTTATCTATCTAGCTATTCTTCTCCATGACTACCGTTGAATTTCCTTTATCTGCAGGTAGAATTATAATATCTTCTTTGTCGTTTAGGTTCTTTATACTATCCTATACGCTATTATGTCCTATACTGAAATGGTCTTTTAAGCAATTGCGCGGTTATCAGTGGCGGCTATTCAGGTGAAGTAGGTGAAGTGCTACTTCACCAGGAAAAATAAACAAGCAAAGATCTAACTATATTTATTATATGTCTCTTAAAATTTAAGTTTTTACATTCATTTATTCACCTAATTGGCAAAAAATAAACTGTACATCTCGAATAAATATTTCATTTGACCATTGGCGGCATGTCTTTTTAAAACTTTCAGTCGAACTTTATTATAACAACTATAACAGTGACGCAAACCGCTTCGACTTTGCTGGAGGTGCTATGTTTAGTTTACGATTTTCCTACTACGTTGCCACGACAACGCGTACGCGATGACGTCGAGCCCATGGAAGAATAATGTTAACCAGCGCCATACAAAGCTCTCGGTGAATTGCTAACGCAGTACACTACACCTACGTGTCGTTCAGTTTGGGGTGGTTGTTTACTTTTATTTTCGAGGATTTCGCTGCAACCGGTTAGTTCCTTTGCAGTTTGCTTGACTGTTTTGTGTTATATTTATTTATGGTGTTGTTACAACTTTATTTGGTGTCGGGTTTATAAATTTACTTTATTGATGAATCCGATCAGGGATGTGGTTTGGATTTTTTTGGAAACTCCATTTAATCGATGGAAGGAACAAGATCAGGGTTTTAATCGTCATCCTGGTTTTCGGCGTACAAATGGTCATGTAGTAGTCAAATATTACAAAAGTTGTTTTGCTGGCCTTATTTACTAGTTTCCAATAAATATTCAGTGTGGAGTAAGGAAGGATTTGCAGGTATGTTAAATATATGAAGGTCTTTACATAAACATGAAGACTCGGCGGAGCATTTAAAACGCGAATTAATGCTAAAAACACATTTGTAAAAAATCAGAGCACTTTAGCTGACACTTGAAAAGAAAATGCTAAACTATATAAAATACATTTTAACAACCCTTATGTGCTTGGTAATTGATGCAGTTTTGTACCTTGCAAAACAAGAGTTAGTCTTTCCCGGCCATGATGAGAGCAGCGAGTCAGTAAATAGGGGGAATTTTAAAAAGCTTTTAGGTTTATTAATATCGAGAAGTTCCCAAGAACTAAAATATCACGACGAAAAAATTAAAAATGTTTTTACTGGTGACTCGAAAACTATTCAAAACGAAATAATTGAATGCATTTCAGATTATTTAAATGATCATGTAAAAAATGAAATAATGAACACACAGTTTTTTCTGTGCAAGTGGATGACACCACTGATATTACACAAAGCTCCCCGTGCTCCATAATTTTAAGATACGTTAATTCAGAAGGTTCAGTAGTCGAGAGATTCTTAGGATTTTATAATGTCAGCTCCGATAGAACGTCGGAGAATTTATTTTCTCTATTGGATCAAATTTTGGACCAATTTAACTATAAACATAAATTAATAGGGCAATGTTACGATGGCGCAAGTGTGATGTCTGGCCATCTAAATGACCTTCAAAAAAAAAAGAAAAATCGCCGCTGGCTGTATTTGTCCATTGTCTTGCGCATCGTCTGAACCTTGTGATGCAGCAAAGTTTAAAAATATTTCTAAATGTCGAATTTTTTTTGCAAGCCTTAGTGGTATTTCCTCATTTTTTCATCACTCAGATAAACGAACGTATGCTCTTACATCTGCATCTACGAGGCATATACCAGCAATTACAGAAACTCGTTGGTCTACAAGTTCGAAGTTAGTAAATGTGATTGTTCAAGACTGGAATAAATTAAAAGACAAGAATTTATTACAAACTGTGACAAATCTGATGAAAAATCAATCCGGCTTGAGAAAGGAATTTTAGGTGAGATGAACGATTTTGAATTTACGTTTCTGGCATTAGTGTTTAATGACATTTTCTCAAACTCGGACATACTACTTGTGTTCTTAAAAAAAATGGCTTGACATTCATTTTTGCGTATTCAATATAAAACGCTGTCGTAAGGCGCTCTGTAAAATTTTAATACCATGTTTGACAAAGCAAATTCTATTATAGAAATAAATCATTACAAACGTGAGCTTGCTAAGCTTTCATCTAAAGAAATTAGGGCTAAGTATAAAACCCTTTTTTATAAAATATTGGACCATATTTTTTAATGGAAATGACACTAAGTTTTTAAGACTGTGAAAAACTTACATTTTTATATTTGGAAGATTCTGCTAATTTTTCCGAATATAGTTTAAATTTTCCGACTCGCCGGTTTGAAAATTTGTTACAGTTATATGGAGAAAATTTTCAAAAAGTCAACGACTTAAAAATGAGCTTCGTCTTATTTTTGCCAATGACATTAATTGGAATATATCGCTGCAAGAGGAAGCGAAAAACATTAATGAAAATAAATATGTTTTAACCAAAGCATATAAAGTGTTTTCCCTTATTTTGACAATACCGTCGACAAGTGCTTCGGTGGGAAGAAGTTTTTCTTGCTTCAAACGAGTAAAAACTTATTTAAGAAATACAATATCTCAAGAAAGACTTATTTTTCTAGGCAATATTTCAATTCAAAAGGAATTTCTGGAGGAGATTAGGGCAACTCATCCATTTTATGAGGAAGTTATAAATAAATTTGCTGCTATAAAGGATAGGAGAATTGATTTAGTATACAAAATTTAGGTAAGTCGTAAAAAATATTCTACCCCTCCCACATTTAAAAAAAATTCTGGAAAAAAAATTATTGCGATATTTTCTTGCTTCATTTGCACTTCACTTACTTTTTCACCCGCGATTCGCCACTGGCGTTTATGTCCTTTAGAGAGAACCGATTCCTCTGTTTTTTTATGAACCGTATTATCTAGTGGTTGTCTTTGCTGGTGTAAGTGGAAGTATTTTTAATTTGACTCGGTTTAAACCCAATAACAATGATTTCTTAATTGACTTCAGCAGTGAAAGCTTTTGCTTAACATAGTTTTAAGTCAAATAACTTTTTTTAAATAATTATTTTTCGAAATACAGGGTACTCCTAGGGAAGCTTTTTTGAAAACCGTTAAAACACGTCATATATACTTTTTTAGTATAATCGCCATTTTTACTTTATATGCGGTTACTTTAAGGGGGTAAAATAGCCCAAATAAACCAAAATAATATTTTAGCTAACATTTTTTTTAATGCAGAAAATAAATTATTTCAGAAAATAAAACACATCAAATTTATTGTATTTTTACTTCCGGCGTAAAAATGGGAGTATTGTATTCGTTTAAAAAATCACCCTCCGAGCTTTTTTCAGATCTTTACGTTTCAGGGCCCCTAGATGCCGAAAAACATGTTTTCTCAATTCCGTCGGTCTGTCTGTTCGCGGCATAGCTAAGAAACTACTTACCCGATTGATTTGAAATTTTGGTCAAAAATTAAGGGTCATATGGTAAAAAAAATTTGGTAAAATCCAATATGTCAAAAAATGGCGGCCTAGTGAAAAAATTATTACTAAAAAACTTCTTATCAATTTATCTCAAATACTGCACAAAAATCAAGTATTATGTAGAAATCAACTGGCAAAATTTTGGTATGAATGCAAGATGGCAGAACAAAATGACGGGTTAGTAAAATATTTAAAAATTCAGCCTTAAAAACTACTTTAGGATCTGATTTCAAATTGTGTGCCATGAATAATTATGAATGATAGATGAACTAGTAAAACTGTGGTACTAATTCAACATGGCGGAACAAAATGACGGCTAAATAAAATATTTGCAACCGTTAAAAAAAAGCCCTCTCAGGTTTTATATATCTTCGCGTTTTAGAGCTCTAGATGCCAAAAAAATATGTTTTATCAATCCCGTCGATCCGTCTGACGGTTTGTCTGTCTGTCAGTTAGTTCACGGCATAGCTTGAAAACTACTTACGCAATTTACGTTTTTGAAATTTTGGGTAAAAATGAAGGGTTACATGGAGATGATCTGGTAACATTTTGGTAAAAATCCAAAACCGCAAAACAAAATGGCGGCCTAGTGACCCATTAAAAAAATATTACTAAAAACTGCTTATTCAATTTATCTCAAATTTTGCACTAAAATCAAATGTTATGTCGGAACCAACTGGTAAAATTTTGTTACGAATTCAAGATGGCCGAACAAAATGGAGGCTAATTAAAATATTTGTAATCGTGAAAAAACCACCCCCTCAGGTTTTACATATCTTCACGTTTTAGCATCTCTAGATGCCAAAAAATGTGTCTTAGCAATACCGTCGGTCCGTCTGTCGGTTTGTCTGTCTGTCGGTCTGTCAGTTCACGGCATAGCTTAAAAAACTGAAACCTACTTATGCGATTTATCTCAAATTTTGCACAAAAATCAAGTATTATGTAGGAATCAGCTGGTAAAATTATGGTATGGATCCAAGATGGCGAAACAAAATGGCGGCTTGGTAAAATATTTAAAAATTCAGCCTGAAAAACTACTTAATGGATTGATATCAAATTGTGTGCCATAATTAATTGTGGTATACAGATGAACTAATAAAACTGTAGTGCTATTTCAAGATGACGAAACAAAATGGCGGCGAAGTATAATATTTGTAATCGTGAAAAAATCAACTTCGCAGGTTTTACATATATTTACGTCTTAGCATCCTCAGATGCAAAAAATATGTATTCCTTCGGTTCGTCTGTCGGTTTGTTTGTCAGTAAGTTCACGGCATAACTTAAAAACTACTTATCAGAGTGAATTCAAATTTTAGTTAAAAATTAAGGGTTATATGGGGATAACCTGGTAATATTTTGATAAAAATCCAATATTCTGGAATAAGATAGCGGCCTAGTGAAACTTTAAAAAAATTATTACTGAAAAAACTGATCCAATCCAATTTATCTTAAACTTTGCACAAAAATCAAGTGTTATATAGGAATGAACTGGTTACCTTTTTGGTGTGAATATAAAATAGCAAAACAAAATTGTGGCCTTTTAAAATATCTAAAAATCAACCTGAAAATACTACTTATTAGATTAATTTCAAATTTTGTGCAAGCATTAGGTGTGATATAGAGATAAACTGGTAAAGTTGTGGTACGAATTCAAGATACCTGAGCAAAACGGCGGCCAAATAAATTTTTTAAAAAATCAACGTAAAAAAATCTTATTCAATTGATGAAATTTTGCAGAAAAATTAAATGTGATGTAGAGATAAACTGGCACGAATTCAACATGACGTAACAAAATGGCGGTGTGTGTTAATTAAAAACTACTTATTGAAGTTATTTTAAATATGCCCAAAAATCAAGTTTTGCATAGGTAGAAACTGATAAAATATTGGTAGGAATTCAATATGATCTAAGAAAATAGTGACGAATAAAAATGTTTTAAAAGACAGTTTATGTCTTACTAATTGACTATGTACTAAACTAAATGGGATCATACTTTACTATTCCTAATAAAAGGAAAGTTTCATAACGAGGGAACTTTCGGGTAAAGGAAATTTACTATGTTTGCGGAAATAATTTTTTTCCGTACTAGTTTCTGTTTTTTTTTTATTAAAGGACACTCGCAATTTGTTTTAATTACATACTACCAAAATATTTTTCAAATCATCTTAAAAACTGAAAATAAAGTTGTTTTTAAATGCTTTATTATCTAATTATGAAATGTCTGTCCACTGTTACTTGCAAATCTTTATCCTACTTACTTACATACATACATAATCACTAATAATGAACCGAAAAAATGGTTACTACAATCGAAATGCGGTATTTGAAAATCTTGTTTTGCCAATTCTCAATGTGCCATGTACAGTACTTATTGAAATGTATAGTGACATGATGGTTTCTCTGAGATTATTTGTAAAATAAGAACAAACCATTTATCGACAAAAGAATTTCAAAGACTTGACAAGTTTAATTTACTCACTTAAGCTCTAAACATGTTCCAGTTATCTATCGATATTGTACGATCATTCAATTACTAAATTAACGCTTGTAAAAATTGGGGCACCGATTACACAATGCTAATTTGCCTTAATGTGTTTCCAAGTTGTAAAGTAAGAAAATCGTGACTCGGTTGCCAATGACTATACGTACAGTGGCCAAACATTTAACACAAACTGCCACCATTTTGTAACCGGCCACTACTATTTGAAATCACAGTGGGAATCGATGTTTTACAAAAATAAACAATATTTCTAGTTGGTGCTTATGAAACACTTTTTATATGAATATTACTTTGTTATAAGCCTATTAAATGACATGGAATGTTCTATCGATAGTTCACAGGCTGAGTAAGCAAGAAGCAAAGTGCGCAAAAAATGACTGTCATGATAGATTGAGCGTTTTAAGATTTAAAATAATCTTGCTTTGGGGGGGAGGTTAACTCCAAACATTCCCCTGAATATGCCACAGCAAGAGAAAGCATACATTGCAAAGCATGTAAAATGTATTTAAAGATTAATTTCGTTAGGGTTGAGAAAATTCACATATTATTTAGAAAAAATTTTTGAATACTGTAGGTTATTTTTTTGTTAGAAAATGTATAAAGGGCACCCTGTAGATAGGTCAGAAAGAAAATATAGAAATATAAAGTTATTATCATTCAAAAAACAAACATGTTTAAAAATATATTTGAATAATTGTAGGAAAGTCAAAATTTAGAATAATCTTCAATGCCAAATATTATACGGTGGGTGCTCATTTTAGCGCTCTGATATTCTGCTTATTTAACTTTTTCCAGAGTCTTTGTAACTCCAAAATGTCCATCAACGACACTACTTTGAGCACCTGAAAACAATCGGGATATACGTTGGGCCCATGCAAAACAGACATTTATGGTTCGTCTAGAATTTGCATAACTATAGAGCCACACAAAGACAAGTATCATATTGGATATGATAATTCAGTTACAAAATTGATGCTTGTAAAAATTGAGAAGGGAAGTCAAAAAATATTTTATTTTTGTGATAAAAGCTGTTAAAACTACAAATATTTTTTTATATTTTTGGGTGTTAATTAAGAGCGACAAGCAATATCATCATGCAGTTTATATATTTTTGTCTTTAAATAAAACACTGCCAAAAGTACCATTTTGGTAAAAATCCAATGAGGCAAAACAACATGGTGGCCTAGTGAAATGTTAAAAAAATTACTACTAAAAAACTACTTATCTGATTTTCCTCAAACTTTGCACAAAAATTAAGTATTGTGGAAAAATTTTAGTACCAATGGTGAAACAATATGGAGGCTAAATAAAATATTTAAAAATTCGACCTGAAAAAATACTTAATGAATTGATTTCAAATTTTCTGCAATTATGATATAGAGATAAATTGGTAAACTTGTGGTACAAATTCAAGATGCGGGAACAAAATGATGGCCAAAACCGAATAAAATGGCTGCCATCTGAAATGTTTTTAATCGTCAAAAAATCACAAAGTTTTGCATATCTTCACATTTTATCAATTCCGTCGATCTATCTGTCTTTTTGCCGGTATGTCAGTTCGCGGCATAGCTTAAATACTACTTACCCGATTGACTTTTTGTCAAACATTAAGGGTTATATGGAGATGACTTGGTAATATTTTAATAAAAATCTAGTATGACGAAACAAGATGGAGCCCTAGCAAAATATCCAATGTATGTATAAGTACAGAGATAAATTCGTAAAGTTGTGGTACAAATTCAAGATGGCGAAACAAAATGGAATAAAAAAATTCAACGTTAAAAATTTTCTTACTCAATTAACCTTAAATTTTGCAGAAAAAATAAATTTGTTGCCGCGAACTGGTACGAATTCAACATGGCGGAACAAAGTGGCGCTGTGAGTCAATATAAAAACTACTTATTCAATTTATTTTAAATTGTACCCAAAAATAATGGGTTGCATGGGTAGAAACTGGTAAAATATTGCTACGAATCAAATATGGTGAAACAAAACGGTGCCCAAAATAAATGTTCGAAAAGACAGTAGGTATATATATGTTACTAAATAACCATGTATCGAACTAAATTGGGCTATAGTTCACTATTCCTAATAAAAAGAAAGATTTATAACGAGGGAAGTTCCGGTTAAAGGAAATTTACCGATTTTTTGTGTATTTTATAAGAATTTTTATGGACATAGTAATCTAAAATTTGCGTTCTCTACACAATTTTGATATAATAATCTTTTATAAGGGCTTTACGTTCGGAAATAATTTTTTTACTTGCCTCGTCAAAGAGAAGTATTGTATCCGATTCACAAATTTTGGTCAAAAATTATAAGTGACATGGGGATGACCTAATAACATTTTTGTAAAAATCCAATATGGCGAAACAAAATGGCGGCCTAGTCAAATGTTAAAAAAATTCCAGTGTTTCTCAAATTTTGTACAAAAATCAAGTGTTACGTGGTAATTAACTAATAAAAATTTGGTACGAATCCTAGATGAATGTTTTTAATCGTGAAAAAAATTCAGGATTTTACATATCTTTACGGTTTTGGCGTCCCTAGATACCAAAAAATATGTTTTATCAATCTCATTGATCTGTCTGTCTATCTGACAGTTTGCGGAGTAACTAAAAACTACTTACCCGATTGACTTCAAATTTTGATCAAATATTAAGGGTTATGTGGGGATGACCTGGTAATATTTTGGTAAAAATCCAATCTGGTGGAACAAAATGGTCTCTTAGTGAAATGTTCAAAAATTATTACCAAAAAACCAATTATCCAGTTTATCTCAAATTTTGTAAAAAAATCAAGTGTTACATAGAAATCAACCTATAATATTTTGGCCGCCTAGGAAAGTATTGAAAAAATCACTCTACTTATTAGGTTAAGTTCAAATTTTGGGCAAGCATTAAGTGTGATATAAACATAAACTGGTAAAATTGTGGTATGAATCGGCGAAACAAAATGGCGGCAAATCAAATCTTTAAAAAAGCACCGTAAAAAATCCTCTTATTCAATTGACTCCGATAAAACTAGTACGAATTCAACATGATGACGGTACAAAATGGCGGTCTTAAAAAATCGGTGTAAAAACTATTTATTCAATTTATTTTAAATCATGCCAAAAACTTCAGTGTGGCGTGGATAGAAACTGGTAAAATATTGAATCCAGTATGGTGGAACAAAATGGCGCCCAATAAACATGTTTGAAAAGTCAGTATACTAAATGACTATTTGCGAAACTAAATTGGGTTATACTTTACTATTTCTAATAAAAGGAAAGATTTTTAACGAAGGAAGTTCCGGGTATAAGAAATTTACCGATTTTTTATTATAAATTTAATAATGATTCTAAAGATGATCAAATATTCTTAAGAAAAACAGTCGCGTTAAAACGCAAATAAAAAAAATTAGGTTACTTCTCTTCGGAAACACATCAATTAATTATTACTCGTTCTTAACGAAAATATCTCGTGTATCGTGTTTTTAAAGAAACTATTTTGTTTTCAGGCAAGAGGTAAATCAGTCATTTATTACCCTTGTAATAAAAGTACCCTAGATTGTAGTAAAAGAGAAGATACATTTATAGTACACAGATTTTATTTTTTTGCTACATTTGTATATTTAAAATCCTTGTATTTTTGGACCTATCAAGGTCTCAGCTTTTTTTTCATGTATCAAAAAAGGTATGTCCTATTAGATGTCGGATCAAGGTATTAACAACTTATCTTTTTACTCTGCGATTTTAATCTAAAGGAATGACAACTTTGTAATGATTGTAAATTTTAATATTTTTTGACGTTTTAGCCATCTTCAGGTTAATTTATTAATATAGGCTGTAAAATACACTGGCCAACACTTATACTGCATTAACTATTAATACCGTTACTTTCAAAATCCCATACTTACAATTTTTTTATCTATGAGCAGACTACGAAGGCCTAAGTACTAGGTACCGTAGTTGCTTTAAACAAAAACTGGGAAAATTTATTGATGCGGGATTTAAAGACTTGAAGATTAGGTGAAGAAGGAAAGTCATTTCCTGGTAACACATTCTATAATCCGGACATTCTGGGAATAAAGGAGCACACTGGGAGGTCTTTGGTCTTTGCAGTTGGACGGTAAAGGGATACATGTAAGTCGATGCTCGTGTTTCCCCGCCAGGAATAACTACAAAGATATATCGCCCACAATTCGATGATGCTATAGTGATGCAAGCTTCCTTGTGATATTTGAACCTCCAATCAGGTAAATAGCTCTTCTTTGGAAAGAGTCAAGGTTATTAAGGTATGAAGGGGAGACTGCTCCCCATATATGCGAGCAATACTCAAGGCGGGGTCTGACTTGCGAAGTGTAAAGGGTAAGCAAGTTGGCAGAAGAAAAGTATTTTCGAGCTCGGAAAAGAAAACCCAGTCTTAGAGGCGGCTGTGGCAATTGAGGTGATGTTATCATGCCAGCGAAGATCTTTTTGAAAAGTGATACCGACTAGGCTAAAGAAATTTTTGGCTTCAAGCATTTGATTATTTATTTGAACGGTATGGATACTGGGAAATAATTGGCAAGATAGTAAACAAGAGTGTGTCTTAGTGGCGTTAAACTGGCCAATGTCCTTTGCTCCCCATTCTACGATTTTAATGAGGTCCTTCGTTAGGGATAAAGTCATTATTCTATGCCTATCATCAATTTCAGGTTTTGGAAAACTTATATTGGAGTGGAGTGTGCTATCGTCAACATAGCTGTGAGTAGGATTGCTGGTAGAGGAAAGCAGATTATTGATGTGCTAGAGGAATAGGGTAAGTGCTAACAATGAACCCTGTAAAACGCCTGCGTTGATTTGGTGAAAGTTTAATAAATGACCGTCTGCCACTACAGAATTTTTTCTGTTAGAAAGAAAACAGACAATCTAAGTAAAAAATTTTGGAGGAAGACCATAGGCAGGGAGTTTGCTAAGAAGTGCGTCATGCCAGTCTTGGTCAAATGCTTTGGATATGTCGAGGGCAGTAATTTGAGCCTCTCCGTGGAATTCGATGGACTTATTTCAGTTGTAGGTTACGAAGGTAAGAAGATCTGCTGTGAATCTTTGGTGGCGGAAACCTTATTGCCTCTCGTGTATAAGTTACTTACTTTTTAAGGTAATTTAAGACATCATTATTGATATACTTCTCCATTGCCTTACTCATAATTGGGAGGAGGGATATTGGCCTGCAGTTAGTTTGGGAACTGGCTGTATACGAGTAGATTTCCAACTTTTAGGAAAAATACTCTTGTCTGGACATTTAAAATAACTTGGTGAGGATAGGGGCTAATTGAGAAGTGCACATTTTTAGGACTATGGCTGGAATACCATGAAGACGAGTGAACTTTTTGACATTAAGTGTTTTGAGAATACGTCGTACTTTTTTAACCCTCAACATAATTTCATGCATATTGTATTGCAAAGCTGGTACAGATGGAAGAGGAGAGGAATACACGGTTTTAAAAACTCTTTTTGAACGAGAGGTTGTTTCTTCTTCTTCAAAGGGCTCTGTATCAAATAAAGCGTATCGTTTTATTATGTTTATTTGAAGGAAAAATTAAAACTACATAACTGTGCACATTCATTAAATATCTGAAAGTTGATGAAACCAAAAGCAGTCTATAGAGATTTTCTTTTAAGAGCTTTGGATACACTTTGGTCTAATATATACAATCAGTCTATGGGAGACCCGGCTATTCACATTCAAAGTATGTGGAAAGTGCTATAAAATTAGAGTGAATTTATTCAAAATGTCTGAAATATATGTACATCTTTCTCACTCATCAGATGCGAGCCTCATGGTGTTCAAAAAATGTCTTAAAATTAATTCAAAGTATAAAAAATATCTATGACCATTTCACTTACTGGCTGGATACTCCCTACTATAGTATTCGTAGCATATAATGAAAAACAGGGTTTATTATTGTGAATGAAAAAAATTATGCACTTAAAATCATGTGTTGCATAAACGAGTTTTCCAAAAATAGGTTAAATGCTCTGACTCTAATCGGACCAAGATTTTACCTCTTAAAGTAGCAAGAACTCTAATCCTGAGGTTGGCCCTTTCCAAAAGTTTAACATTCTTGCGCAACCCAAAAACTGAATTCCAGGTCCCTTGGACTAAGCTGTCTAACCCTGTTCTGTTTTATGAGCGGCTTCGCGCACAATAAACCTTCCACAGTTAGGGCTCAAAATATTGCTGATGACCCATCACCAATATACTTCTTCTCCAGGTTTAAGAAAGACTCACGGAGGCGTCAGAAAATCAGAAGAGCCGTCTTTAAGCGCTATCCCCGAATTTACTCTATTTTCTTCTAAAATACGTTGTAATACTTTCGTCTGAGCGCTACGGGATGTGAAATACCCTAGGGTCTTTAGGACCACCTTGGTAGCCAGCAACTGTGCCACCAGCGCAGTCTGATCTGCAGAATCAATATAGTTTGATCAACACTGCGAATTGGAAATACATTTTGAAGTTTCGATTGCCGCTTGAGGATGACAACCTCGGTTGGCATTGAATTTCGAAAGTTAATTTTTATTTATTCTTATTTTTTATATTAGGATTTTTTTTATAAAAACTCCTACAATAAGATCTAATCTAAACTACATGTTGCTTTGCCTGAGTTTAAAAAACCACTGCGCAAGGCTCTAATACAGAATGCCTGGATACCGTATGGTATTCACAATAAATTGGAGATGTGTAATTCAGGAGTGAGCTGGCTCAAAGAATCAGCTCAGTTAAGTGAGTCACTGAAGCAGCTCCGCGATACAGATCTTTTTCGATTCTGACTCACCTCTCACTTACAGCGTAATGGGGCGGGAAGGACTTGCGACGATGAAGAGCCGCAGAGTCACCGATCGCCAAAAGAGTTAAATTTTATTGCAGTATGTGCTGTTTGTTACATTCTCGATGCGGCGCGACTTAGCGGTCTTAACTCTTTAGCTTTTATCTTTTTATTTCGGCTGTTTAGATGTAAAATAGATAGATATTAGATATGGTTGGAACTGCATGTTGGTAAATACTCATAAACAATAAGACAATTTACTATTTAAGAAAATAATGTGAGTTGAAAAAAGCAATAAACTTTAAACTTAAATATTATTTATTATAACATTATGGAAAAGAACATATGATGACTTTTTTTTCAGCAATGTCGTAAAGTAATTTTGAATATTATTTAATACCTATCTTAAACAAAATAAATAAGAACTTAATTTGATAAATCTATAACAGAAATTCTGCAAAGCCAGACTGTCTAACGTTAAAAATTAAAGCACCAAACTTGGCCAATTAGTCGCTGTGATTCTTCGCCGTACTAGCCGAGCACGATATCCCATCCACTATCCTTTACAATTACGAGCCGCCAGGGTGGCAGAACCGTGGTCTGGGAGTCAATTCATTAAGTTAGGAGCCTTGTCAAACAACGCTCAAACGCAGCTCAATTCAGCCGACTCAGAGAGCTGACTCAGTAAAGTGAGCCAAAGTCAGTAAAGCGCATCATTAAAATGAGTTACTTGTCCCATCTCCACAATAAATACCCTACTGCAACTTAAACCTTTGGAAAGTTCTTATTTATTTATATACTGTGGATGCTATGGTATTGAGTATACAGCCTATTGAGTGTAAGAGACGTACGTAATACTTCGAAAGAAAATTCCTTTTTTTTTGCAATTTTGAATTAATCCTACATTTTCTATACACCCTGTACTGAACACCTTAATGCCCAGCCTAGTGAGTGAAACAGACATACACGGATCTTGAATGCTTCGAAACAAAAATCTTCAAGGTCCAGTTTTTCAAGAGGAATAAACGAGCAGAAAAAAAGGTATTTAAACTCATTAATAACGAAAATATGGGAGTTTGAAATTAATTGTATTAATAGTTGTTGACCGGTGTATTATCGGGGTGATTGAACGGAAAAAATATCGGAATTTATTTTTTATTGAAATAAAAATTATGAGGCATGTATATTTGTTTTATGAAGTAAATAACATTTTATTTCTAAATAATGGTAAGAGTTATTTAACTGGCATGTTTTTATATCATTGAAAGTCGTTGGACCTATTACCTTTAATTGAGCCATAACTACTGTAAATATTATTACCATTAAGACATAATCGTCGGGATAACAACCTGAATATTTACACTTAATAGGTGTTTATTTAATTTAGTAATGAAAATATTTGTGAATAATTCTAAAGCTATTAACTCTGGTGACTCTTGTTGATTTTCAAAATTTTTACATGATATTCAAAACTGAATCAAAAACAGAAAATCTTAATAAAATAATTAAAATAATATTTATTACATACTTAAGCATTGCATCAACTATTCTTTGATAGTAATGATCAATGTTTGATTTTAAAAAGAATTTAAATGTCGGACTTATAGTCTTTACTATACACTTTTTCACAAATGAAAGCCGATCTTTTATCTCATTTTCAAATCTGAAATTTTAATACTCGAAATATTAGGAATTACTAGGAGAATATCACTTGTACAAATTATACCGATAATTTACCATGGCAACTGATCAAATTAATAAGTGAAAACGTCAAATTTTGACTGACAAGTATTGTTTATAAATAAACTAGAAGTTTGCTATTTTACCTCTGTTTTTTGGTAACTACGGGTAGCAAAATAGTGATGCGAAATAAAGTTCTAAAATAAATTTTAGAAATGTGCGATAAAAAAGCTAGATTTGGAGACTTTAAACTACCACAATTAAATAGTGCGACTGAAAATAGTATTTTCGTAAATACAGTAAAGCAGAAGCTGTCAGTACGGATGCAGTATGCACTATTTCGCCAGAACAGAAATTAAATTTTGGAGCAGAACACCTCTCTAAAGAAAATCGTCGCAGATTGGGCCTTTAATATGAGGAAAACGAACAGAGATTATTACAAAGAGTCGGTAATCAAGACAATGTGGAACCGTATCTATCCATGGATAAGCAACACCAATCACAAAGTATAGAAAATCTTTGCAAAAGAAGTATCGAAGAAGACGGGACTGAAAAAAACGCAAAAAAAGCCAAATCATGTTTGTCGTAAGAAACGTCTCAAGTCGCCCTAAGGGACAGCGTTTCGAAAATCATGTTCATTTTAACTTGATGTCAAATGTATCGAAATACATAATGAAACTACTCTTAATCATCCAATCAATATCAAAACTGTACAATTTATATTAATTATGTATTTGATAAAAAGGTTTAAATTAATGTATCCTTGATTTGTTTAGTAAGTCACTTATTTTGTTAGTTGTATTATGTTATGGTGTAAACAAAATAATCCAAATTAGTTTAAAATTTAATTTCCACTCGTGATATTTTCTATTCCAATTTGCAAAATTTCATGAGAAAATTTGTGAAAATTTTTTTTGACAACCATTTTTTAAAATAAAATCATTCGTGATATGCACTCATGCTTTTATAAAAAATTGGTTGTGAAAAAGTTTTGACAAATTTTGAAAATTTTTTTATGTACCTGTGATATTTCTACTAAACATGTTTTTCCCTGCATTATAAAAATCCGAGGTTCCGAAGTCCTAAAATTGCCTGACCATATTCCCTCGAGGGTAGGTAGGTAAAGGTAATCGTAAAAATTATGTATTCAGGTGAATGTAATATTATATGTAATGGTGTTTTATAATTAATATCAGACTTCTCTTGATTAGCTCTGGTTAGGCTTTTATTTTGGTTGTCGTAAAACGAGTTCTATCACGCATTCTGTGCATGGGGAAGTAATAAAAATACAAAATTACGTGTACGGAAATTCACGAAAACATTAGAGATAACAAAATCCTCATAAAAACTAAACCGTAAATCATCATTACCTGACATTATTTTTAAACACTAATTTTTGGATATGTTTTTTTTTAATTAGCTTATTATGTTTCGGAACTCCTGACTCAATGAATCACAGGCACGGTGCTTCACAGAAGGGTTTGAAGATTCTACCACACTATCACCACGCATTTGTAAAGGTCTCATATATCTTATACATAAAAAAGGCGATCAGGAGGACTCACGTAACTATAGACCTGTAACATGTCTTTCAGTTCTCTATAAGCTGCTAACATCTATGATAAATGACAAAATGTACCAGCATTTTGAAATAACATTTTTGCCTTCGAGAAGAAAAGATATATAAAAAAAGCAATAAGCTGCAAAGAACAACTCGTAATCGATTAAGTAATTATGAAAAAGATATGCAGAATTAGCTCCGTGAAGTACTCGATATTAACAAAATGTCTGAGGAATCGCACTCAAGATTAACAACAAAAACATTGGTGAAATTTACATCCAGTGTGGAATATATCAATAAGACTCCCTCAGTCTTACCTGGCTTTGAATCCCTTATCTCAGTTTATAAACGACTCTACTGCTGGTTTCAGGATAAAAATGAGAAAATCAAACTACATGCTGAGTCTAAGGAACAGCTTGAGTATCTATTGAGAGTGCCGAGAAATGCGCCACGATCGAAATAAAGAAAGGATAAATCGTCTGGGGCGGAGAACATTTAATGAATATACCCTCTCGAGCCTGATGATTCCTATAAATACCTAGGCATACAACAAAACCGTGGAATTTCTCATACTAGCCTTAAGAAAGAATTCACGTAGAAGAGCAAAAGCCGTGTAAATTGCGAAATACAAAACTAAATTCCAACCTGACTAAGGCTATAAACATAGATAGAACCACACGAAGGGCACTCACCAAATTCCGCTGCTTACATCCCAACTCATCTCTGCAGCGACTGTACATCCCTCGCAACGAAGAAGGACGTGGGTTGTTTAATATTAAATCATTTTGCAAAAACCAAGATTTCAAAATCAGAGAATACGTCCTAAGACATTCCAGATCCTCACATCCAAGTAGTTGCCAAACTTGATCAACAATATACACTACTCAAAATCTAGCAGAATAGATTATTGGAAAGAAAATATTCTACATTAGAAATAACCCTCGCAACTGGTTGCAGCAGGCATTGATAAACCACCTTCCATCCTTTTTTTTAAAGCACGGTAGTCTGCATCCAGCAACAGAGGAATTCATGATGGCAATCCAGAACAAGGTCATGAGGACCAAGAACTATGAGAAACACATCCTAAAGACAGACCTCATTGATAAATGCCGTGCGCAACCAGATGAAACCATTGAACACGTTACTGGTTCATGCTCTGCTCGTGCAGAGACTAATTATCTCTGCCGACTTAATAAAGTAGCTAAAATTATACATTCCCACTAAAATACAATTGAATAAAAACGTCATTGCCTTATTATAAATATACACATGATTGGATCCGACCAATATCTACTCTATTGGGACCAACCAATCGGTACTTAGTTATATAGGTTATCCAACATCCCAAGAATAAAATACATTTATCTCTACAATTATTGAAATATTTTATAAAGAAAGGTTATTTGGAAATGAACAGCGGATTTAAATACCTTTTGCTTATTTATGATTAATTAAAATTATCGTACAATAAAATATTGACAAGAACAAAATAAAAATAGTAGTTAATAAAAAATACTCAAAAAGTCTAAAAGAAATGATTATTGTGTTATCTTACCTTGGTTTCTGAACACTTGCATACATTCGTTTAAAGACTAAAACATTTATCTAAAATAACTCAGTAGACTTGTTAATGAGTAACGTTTAACGTGTTGATATTTAGTTTTTTTAAGATAATCTGTAGCAAATTTCTAGTTATACGTCTGCATAATCAACGACTCAAAAATAATCAAATCTATTGCTGGTTTTCTATTGTAGCAATCATTTAAGCCGCCGACCGGTTAAAGCTTAATCTAGAGAACAAAAACATTTATAGCATTTTAATAGTCCAAATTTTGCACAAAATCCGTTGTGATATAAGGATGGGCTTGTAGGATTCTGGTGTGACAACAATATGATGGAATAAAATAAACGCTTATTTAAATGTTTAGAAAATCAGTATCAGCCTTTTTGGCAATGAGATATTTCTTTTATTAAAGTATATAAACAAAAGCCCGAATTATTTAATTTTGAAATAAAAATTTAAACGTGTTAAATGTAGGTTTAATAGTTAAAAAAGGAAAATAATGCAATAGGTAATCATTTATGATTTTTTTCTTTAATTAACGAAAGTGAAACATGAACCAGTTTAGATCCGCACGTACCATTGTTCACTTAAAAATTATTTTATGTTTTGGATAAATAGGTCATAGAAATATAAACTGTTGGTTTACACAGGATGTGCTATATTTTAAACAGGGTCTACATGCTTAACTTTTAGAGATATCAAAACACATTCTATACAAAAGTTTTAGGTTAGGATTGTCTAAAAAATAAACAAATAAGCATGGCCTTTGTTATTTTAAATTGAACATCCTGTATAAAATTATTTCTCTACATTAGCATTTCTTGCTGATTATAAAAATATCCAGTCTGATATCTTTATCCTTAAAGACAAGCGAGAAAATTGGCAAGAACCCTGTCATAAGGTCCTTTCTAATGAATTTATTTATGTGTATGTTCTCTCTCCTTTTAACACATTAACCCTTATAGCAGAGTTTAAATTTCTTGGTTGTCTTTAAAGATAAAGGTATCAAACCGGGTACTGTTATAATCAGCAATAAGAAGTCAATTTATTATAATAATATTAAACTGGGTGTTCCGTTTAAAATAAAAGTTGATACTCATTTTTTTTTTACTTTCCAATTGTTATTTGTATATTTTTTCACAAATTCTGATGATCCAAAAAAACCATAACACTTTTGTATACAATAATTTTTGATAGTTCTAAAAGTTATGCTTATAGACGCCGTTTAAACTATAACCAGGCACCATATACCAAGGAAATCTACTATTGTAGAAACCAAGCTTACTGTTTTAACTCATTAAATTCAGAAAGCTAACTCAATAATACAAGTTATGCTCTCTTTGTGAATTCTTTAATTATAGATTTGGTAATAGCTTCAGCTTTACCAGCCTCATTATAGATTCGCTTCTGCTTGATATATTATCTTACCTTGCTTTCTGAACACCTTGCATAAATTCATTTAAAGACTAACACATTTACCTTAACGTAGCCATTCAGATGTGTTATTGAATAACGTTTAACGTGTTGATCTTTAGCTCTTATAAGGTAATCTGTAGCAAATTTCCAGTTATAAGCCTGTAAAATCAACGACCCAAAAATAATCAAATCCATTCTTGGTTATCTATTGTGGCAATTATTTAAGCCGGTGACCAGTTAATGCTCATAATCTAGAGAGTAATCTAACAAAAACATTTATAGCATTTTAATAGTCATCCTAATTGGACAAGTGTAATATATGATGTCAGAAATCTCCGCCTCTCGGCGGCCAGGCGGAAAAAATGTTCGATTCACGATTTACTAATTAACTAAAATACCGAAAGTCTTGTTTATGTAGAGCTCAATTAGTAGCCAATTAGGGTGCTTGAAGTAATGCATGAGTAGCTAAAGAATATAGATTGTATAGAATTACCCGATATTATATAACATGAAGATATTTTAAACAAATCTTTACATTATCTAAGTCTATATTGTTTAGACTTGCCAACTTTTAAAAATACTAAAGGATATTCAGTGGTGCACTCAGCATTTGAATTTTCAGGGGCTCAAATTGACTCACCCAGGACTTGAGTCTGGAGGGAACAACTGGCAGCTTTTAACAATTCTAGGTTATTTTTAATAAAGTGGTAAAATTCTTGACAGTTTTCCTTAAATTTTTAAATTGTACAAGTTGTTCGGCACCAGTGGCATCTTTAGACGTCATTGTTCGGCACATTCTCTTAGCCCCTGTTTTCTGTCGGATACAGAAAAAAATATCTCTGAAAAGGCTGAGCATAATCAAGCAAAAATGAGTCAAAAATATTGGGTAGATTATTGGGTAGATTTTTAAAGTGTTTAAAGACATAGTGCCGCTTTTTTGAAGTGGATTTTATATTTACCTCGTGTTATCATAATCATAAATTCATAATCTGATACCAAATCTAAAATATTATTAAATATGTTATTCATAACCATACTTACATATGGATTGAATAAAAAGATATATACAGTACAGCTGCTTTAATCCGGACATCCAGTAATCTGGACAAAGAGTTTTGCGACTCATAATCCAAACGAACCTCCTTAATACGGATGAAGGTCATGCTGTAAGTGAAGACGCACGCAAGCGGGATTTGAGATTCCACATTATTTTATTAAGTTGGTAAATTGAATTATTGCAAATGATTAAAAAACGGCTTTTATCACATTTAATTTTTGTAAAAAATTAGAAGTTCGTTTAATAATAAAACTTTTTTATGATGATTTTTTAAACACACAACACACTTAATATTTGCATAAAATTTAAAAATAATATAATAAACAGTCTTTTAGGTTGAATTTTTAATTATTTTATTAGGGTTCCATATTGGATTCATTACCAAGTCATTCTCATAAAGCCTTTAATTTTTGATCAAAATTTGAGGTCAATCAAGTAAGTGGCTTTTTTGCTATGCTTCAATTTTACAGACATACAAACAGACCGACGGAACTGAGAAAACATATTTTTGAGCATTTAGAAACCCTAAAACTTGAAAGTATGTAAAACCTTGGAGGGAACTTATTTTTCACAATAAGCAACATTTTCTTCCGCCATATTGAATTTGTACCACAAATCAATCTAATAAGTAATTTTTCATGCTGATTTTTGAAATATTTTATTAAGCCGCCATTTTGTGTCTCCATCTTGGATTTGCACCAAAATTTTATTGATTTCTACCTGTTACTTGATTTTTGTAGCAAAATTTTAGAAAAATTGGGTATGTAGTTTTTAGTAATAATTTATTAACATTTCACCAGGTAGCCATATTTTGTTCCGCCATATTTGATTTTTATCAAAATGGATACATTTTATCCCCTTATGACCTTGACTTTTGACCAAAATTGGAAGTCAATCGGATGAAGGAGTTTTGGACCTATGCTGCGTAGACAGACAGACCGAGGGAATTAACGGGCCCTAAAATTTGAAGATCTATAAAAACCTGGGAGGGAGGTTGATTTTTTCACGACTACAATACTTTTCTTTCACGAGGAAAGTAATTTATGTGTAAAAAAATTGAAGAATATTATCATAAAACTTCACTTTCTATCTCTTACCTTTTTTTTTAATTGAAAAATTAATTTTAGTATTCTAATAGAGTTTTACTTCCCTCGTAAAGGGAAGTAAAAAGTATTGTATTCGTGAAAAAATCTCCTTCCGAGATTTTTTTAGATTTTTAGGTTTTAGGGTCCTAGATGCCGAAAAACATGTTTTTTCAATTTAAGGGTCCCAATGACCTGGTAACATTTTGGTAAAAATCCAATGTGGCGAAACAAAAAGGCCGTTTAGTGAAATGTCAAAAAAAATTATTACTAAAAAACTACTTATCCAATTTATTTCAAATTTTGCACAAAAATCAAGTATTATGTAGGAATCATTGGTAAAATTTTGGTACGAGTTCAAGATGGCGGAACAAAATGGCGGTTTGATAAAATATTTAAAAATTTAGCCTGAAAAAACCACTCGATGGATTGATTTCAAATTATATGCTATAACTAACTGTGGTATAGAAATGAACTAGTAAAATTGTGGTACTAACTTAAGACAGCGGAACAAAAGAGAGTGTTTGTAATCGTGATAAAATCACTATCTCGGGTTTTACAAATCTGAATTTTTAGCGTCCCTGGGTGCCAAAAATAAGTTATATCAATCCCGTCGGTCCGTCTGCCGATTTGTCTGCTTTTTGTCACTTAGCGGCAAAGCTTAAAACGTACCTTCAAATTTTAGTCAAAAATTAAAGGTCATATGGGGATGACGGATGATGGATTTTTTATATTGGTAAAAATCCAGAA